>CM022084.1:2669011-3275011 GCA_011114355.1 Carex littledalei | reverse complement strand
ACGAAGTTTGATAAAATTAACGGTCTAAATTTCTTGGCATGACGGGATAAAGATATTCACTGAGCTGGTATACTTTATCCAGCGCACCAATCGTACATTTTTTATCGTGACTTTATTGCTCGTGTGGTGTTACAGGGTGTAAACGGATCGGATTCGGAGCGGAGAATGCTGATATCAAATCCGTATCCGTTTTTCTATGAGCAGATACAAATATGGATACGGATAGTAAACGTGTATCAAAATTCAAAATTAAATCCGCCTTAAACGGCTATGAATACGGAGAGAATAATCTACGGATACGGATTCGAATACGGATACGAAACAAATACTTGTCGGATAATTGAGTCATATGAACTTTAAGGTACAAATACTATTTAAAAAAATTAAGAAAAACAAATCAGAGAATAGAAAAAATGAAAAAATGAAGGTGTCCTTGAATATGGAAATGGAGAAGAGTATAAACAAGAAGAATAGGTAAGGGAACAAATTTCAAAGGCCTGCCGCTGCCAGCTAGCCGAGCTTTAATGCGCTTCAAAGTTGTTTGTCGCTGCCTGTCCGGATTGGTTCTGATTTTTAATCTCACTATAGATGGAGAGAAGAAAGGAAGTAATATATAAGCGCTTCCGCTCAAAACTTTGCAAAGTGGTTTGGGAAGTGACTGACTGAGGATCCGTTAAGATTCCATCCGAATATGTTCGGATATCCGCTCCGTTTAGCACCCGCAAAAATTATCAGAATCCGTTTCCATACCCATTTCTCTTATTTAGTATATATCCGGATCCGCATCCACGAATAATCCGCTCCGTTTAATTCGGATTCGGATAATAAACAGATACGGCTCGGATTCGATATTTAGTATATATCCGGATCCATATCCGCGAATAATCCGCTTCGTTTAATTCGGATTCGGATAATAAACGGATACGGTTCGGATTCGAACCGATTAGATAAGGTGATCTTGAACAATGCTCCTCAAAATCTAAAGTTGATTGCACCCTCAATCCAAAAGGAAATAGTGAACGCTTGCGCAGAGGAGACAATTAATGAGGTAATTGCAGAGCTTGGAGATGAGTCAAGGCATGTCTAAGTCAAAGAGCAAATGGCAGGTGTAATTCAATTTGTGAACAAATGAGGTTATGTTGTTGAACGATTTCTAGGTATTGTTCATGTTCCCAATACTACATCCCTCCAATTGAAAACAACACTTGAGAGTTTATTTGCCAAGTACCCGAAATTTTTATTTATAACATTTAAAAAAAAAACCAAATAACCATCGTTTGGTGGGATTTTGACTTCTAGCACGGCCGTACTGGCATTCTGCAGACCAATTTTAGCGGGGCCACAGAATGCCGATGCGGACCCTTAAATGGGTCCGCAGAACCATTCTGCGGACTCATTTTTTTTTTTAACTTTGAGAAATTTCCACATATCTGAAAATATACTGTCTGCTTTAATTCGAATATATAATATTGAGTGTATTAAACCGATGTTGACCATTTCAACCCTAAAGCGTTAATATGTCTGCTTTTTCCACAACTGAAAAGAGGTTGACCATTTAATTAAACCTAGGAATGCGTGCCACACATAAATGTGAGATATCTCAAAGTTTGAAAAAAAAAGGGTCCGCATCGGCATTCAGCGGCCCCGCTGAAATGGGTCCGCAGAATGCCGGTGCGGCCGTGCTAGAAGTCAAAATTTCCAAAAACAATGGTTATTTGGTTTATTTTTTTTTAACTATGTTATAAATAAAAATTTCGGGCCAAGTACAGTCTAACATTTTCTAGATTACGTGGCCAAGGGTATGATGGAGCTAGAATATGCAATGGGAGTTCAATGATCTCAAAACATTGATCATGCAGGAAAACGGGTCCGCATACTATGTGCATTGCTTCGCACATCAACTTCAACTAACTCTTGTTGCGGTGGCCAAGAAACATAATAAGAGTTGACGTTTATTTCAAATGGGTTCTACTATTCTCAATGTTGTTTGTGCATCTTGTAAAAGACATGATCAATTACGTGAGAAGCAATTGGAGAAAATTGTGGAAGTTCTTTCAAATAATGATATTGTAACTGGAAAACGTTTGAACCAAGAAATGGACCTTGCACGTCCATGTGATACTCGATGGTGTTCTCATTACAAAACTTTAAATAGTTTAATTAAACTATTTTCGGCCACGCTAGATGTAATTGAGGAAGTAGAATTGGAGGGGATAAGGGATGAACATCGAGGAGAGGCAATTAGACTATTGAAAACGATGCAATCTTTTGATTTTGTGTTCAATTGTCATCTCATGAGAAAGTTATTAGGCATCACCAATAATTTATCGCAAGCCTTGCAACTTAAAAATCAAGATGTGGTTAATGCTATGTGTTTGGTGAGTGTCGCTAAATCTCGGTTGCAAAAAATGAGGGAGATTGAATAGGGATTGTTATTTCAAGAAGTGTGTACATTTTGTGAGGAACACGATATTGAAATTCTGGACATGGAGGGTATCCGTCCCGGTATATCACGGCGTCGACCAATGAGATTTAATAATTTGCATTACTATCGTGTTGAAATGTTTAACACGGTTATTGATATGCAATGCTTAATGATAGATTCAAGGAAACAATTACCGAACTTCTTATATGTATGTCATGTTTAGACTCAAATGATTCTTTTTCTTCATTTAACAAAGATAAGTTGCTTAAACTCGCTCAATTTTATCCCTCGAATTTGCAAGAAGGTTAGAGATGCTGCAGTTATGTGGATTATTGACACATTGAATGTCATTCCGCTGCAATCTGTGGCTCCTGATGAGGAAATGCCAGCAATGCAAGGCTCAGAGGAGCTTGGAGTTAAATGAAGCCTTCATGAAGATCATATATTTTCTCATTTTGCTATTAGCTATATCCCTCAGCCCTTCT
Source organism: Carex littledalei (assembly GCA_011114355.1). Lineage (NCBI taxonomy): Eukaryota > Viridiplantae > Streptophyta > Magnoliopsida > Poales > Cyperaceae > Carex > Carex littledalei. Next base: position 3,272,101 of record CM022084.1, on the reverse strand, counting down.
TTTAGAGGCTTAGTTTTAATGATATATGTAGTCTTTTGGCTCATTTCTGAGCTTTTTGTTGCTTATGCTATGGTATGTTGGTTGTGTATGGCACATCTGTGGTGTCTCATTTTGGGAGAATAATACTCGTTGAACACTATGTAACTTAACTCTTTGTTTCATTAACATGTAACGGGCTTTCAGCCTTTTTTCAAAAATAAAATAAAATTAAACATGCTAGTAAGAAACAAACCACAAAAATATGATTATGAAATAGGAAAAATATATATATATATATATATATATATATATATATATATATATATATATAGAGTAAGGCTACCGTGCTTTGCGAATTAAACGAGCCATTTTACTTCGGATTGCTGGCTGTTGGATCTGCTTCAATAATCGTGCAGATCATCAGATGAACTTTGCAAATTTTTCGGAACTGGACAGGTCCAGTTCGGAGCAAAATCGAATTTCAGAGGGTTTAGCGAATCAGCTCTCTTCTCCAGCGCCGAAACCAGCGACAACCCTAAGCCAGGGGCTCGGCGCCTCTCCTCTCCAGCCTTTCCTCTCCAGCGAACTTGCTCTCCTCTCTCTCGCGAAAATTACACCGAGCCCCTTGCTCTCCTCTCTCTCTCTCGCGAAAATTACACCGAGCCCCTTGCTCTCCTCTCTCTCTCTCGCGAGAAATACACCGAGCCCCTGTGGTGATCTCATTCCCGACGCCTCTCCAGCGACACTCTCCAGTGACGTCTCTCTCGGGTAAATATTCAAACTGGAGCTTTTCTAATTTTTTCTTGCTAGGCTGTCTGGTTCTTGCACTGGTACCGGCCTTGCTGGTTCTTGCACTGGTTTGCACTGGTTAGCATATCTTATGAATGAATTTGTGGAAATATTGGGCTAGTAGATATTTGAGATAACTTAAATGCGATATGTTGTTCTGTGAATCATCAACTTCTTACTCGAATATATTAACCATGTGAATATATTTGAGATAACTCGAATATATGTTTGGTTCTGTGAATCATCAACTTTGGAATGCAAGGATTATTAACCATGAAAAATCATCAACTTCTTACTCGAATATATTTAAAGTTGATAAACTTTCTGTGAATATATTTAAAGTTGAGATGCTTGATTCCGATTTTAGTGGTTATTTTAGTTCTATTGGATGCTTCTGCCTTACACAGTACAGAGATGCTTGTATTTTTGTTATTTAATTTTCACACCAATTTTCACATCAAAAAATAGTAATGGGTATACAAAGAAGATTATGGTATACAAAGAGATGCTTCTGGTTTTTTTTTTTTTTATCAACAAGCATGTCAAAAGAAGATTTTTTTCATCTATTTTATATTTACATTTTTTTGCTTATATTTTTTTCTACTAAAAGATAATTCATGAATTGCTTATTGTGGTAGCTGAAAAACAATGGAAAGGGCAAACGAAAGGCGGCTGATGATGCTGAGAGTGGTGTTAAAAAGTTGGATGAAATTTGCGAATCTGATGAAGACTACTTGTAAACTGTTTTGAATTATAGTGCTTGCTGTAATTCACACTTGCTGAATTTTTTTGTGCTAGCTGAATTTGTTTATAAGCTGTTATGTTTTAGTGATTGCTGAATTTTAAGTGCTTGCTGAATTTTTAGTGATTGCTGAATTTTAAGTGCTTGCTGAATTTTTAGTGATTGCTGTAATGTTTTAGTGATTGCTGAATTATTTAGTGATTGCTGAATTTTTATAAGCTGTTATGTTAGGATTGCTGAATTTCTGTGCATTTTGTCAATATATATGCTTGCTGTAATTTCTGTGCATTTTGTCAATATCTGTGCTTGCTGAAAGTATTTATAAGCTTGTAATTCAAACTTGGTGCTACTGAATTTTTTAGTGAGTTTGGATGTGCTTGCTGTTTTTTAGTGCTTGCTGTTATAATATGTGCTTGGATGTGCTACTATTTATAATCTGTGCTTGCTGTTTTTTAGTGAGTTTGGATGTGCTTGCTGAATTTTTTAGTGAGTTTAAATGCTTTTGATCTTTTTTCTATGCTTGCTGGTACCAAAACAGTAGCTCAAAGGCTACTAAAATCTGTCTTGACAGTAACCAGCCAGTGCATCCAACGGTAAACACCTCTAACCAGTCCTTGGTATGCCTATATACACAGCATCAGCAAGAAATCACAAAGAAAGTGCCACTGGTACATGGAAAACATTCAAAATGACAAAATGACCTATTCTGATAAATTGACCTACACAAGCTAACACAGGGACCAAAATTAAAAATGGACAGCACAGTCACATAAAGGACTCAAAGACAAACACTTTAGACACAAATTTTCTATTTATTAGATTTTATTTCAATTTATTATGAATTATCAAAGTTCAGCCTTTAAAATGAAAAATCTCTTAATTAAAATGGGAAAATGACCTTCATTGACCCTCTACATGAATAATAGCTTTAAAAAAAGAAATAAATTCCAAAAAATCATGAAACTCAATACAATTATAGTTTACATACTATATTATAAATATATGATGAAATCCAGTATGCTCATTAACAAAATTAATGAGAAAATACAAAATCAAGACTGATAGATCATGAAACATACACTGTGCCTAACTCCAAATCAAATTCCAAGCTGAACCAACTCCGAAAATCAATGCTGCCAATAACCCTTGTACCCTTGTACCAGCCAAACACAAGTTATCTTGAACCCTTGTACCCTTGTCAGCATCTTGAACCCTTGTATCCTCTTAGAGAAAGCACAAAAAACATTCTGAAAAAAACACATGTTATTTGCATTTTCTGAGCAGCAACTTGTTCTCCAAATATAAAGATAGAAAGTTTTAAAATTGCAACTTCAATCATCAATTCATCATACACAAACAAACAATCAGAGAATGACATTTATCATCAATTCATCATACACACAAACAAATTAACAACCACAATTAACAAACCACTAATTCCTAAACCCTAATTAACAACCACAATTAACAAATTAACATCCAATTTAGGCAACTAGTTGTTTCTTGAGTATCACTTGATTTCCGCTTCAACGTGATGTCGCACCACCCATTCCACGCATTGCAATTTTGACAACCAGGATCTTCAGTTTTCAGGTAGGGTTTTGTAGAATAATTTTCGGTTAATACCTTTCTTGTCCAGCCATATCCCAAATTCATTCATAAGATATGCAACATTACAATCCCTTTATTTACTTTGCTACAAGAGTACAATTAAAAGGAATGCTAGAAATGAGATGTAGGGATTTATTTGTATCATTTGACAATGCTAGTTTGGTACCTTACGAAAAAAAATTAGAAATGAGATGGTACCAGTGAAACATTTGCCAGGGGGCTCATGGTGCTTCGAGGTTTTCAATGGGCACAAATGAAACATTTTCAATTTCTTTAGAGAAAGTTCTTACTGCTACCAGTGCAAGAACCATTGCAAGGCCGGTACCAGTGCAAACCAGCAAGGCCGGTACCAGTGCAAGAACCAGACAGCCTAGCAAGAAAAAATCAGAAAAGCTCCAGTTTGAATATTTACCCGAGAGAGACGTCACTGGAGAGGCGTCGGGAATGAGATCACTGCAGGGGCTCGGTGTAATTTTCACGCGAGAGAGAGAGAGGAGAGCAAGGGGCTCGGTGTATTTCTCGCGAGAGAGAGAGAGGAGAGCAAGGGGCTCGGTGTAATTTTCGCGAGAGAGAGGAGAGCAAGTTCGCTGGAGAGGAAAGGCTGGAGAGGAGAGGCGCCGAGCCCCTGGCTTAGGGTTGTCGCTGGTTTCGGCGCTGGAGAAGAGAGCTGCTTCGCTAAACCCTCTGAAATTCGATTTTGCTCCGAACTGGACCTGTCCAGTTCCGAAAAATTTGCAAAGTTCATCTGATGATCTGCACGATTATTGAAGCAGATCCAACAGCCAGCAATCCGAAGTAAAATGGCTCGTTTAATTCGCAAAGCACGGTAGCCTTACTCATATATATATATATATATATATATATGAGTAAGGCTACCGTGCTTTGCGAAGCAAACAGCCCATTTTGCTTCGGGTTTAGGGCTGTTGGATCTGCTTCAATAATCGTGCAGATCATCAGATGAACTTTGCTAATTTTTTCGGAACTGGACAGCTCCAGTTCAGCTCAATTTCGAATTTCAGAGGAGAGGCAAAGAAGCTCTCTTCTCCAGCGCGACAACCCTAAGCGATTCCGAAGCTCTCTTCTCCAGCCTCTCCTCTCCAGCGATTCCGAAGCTGGCTGACCTTGCGATTCATACTTTAGCTTTGATTTTTTTTAGTTCATTTTGATTGGCTGATAACCAAGAACCTAATAAAACAAAAATAGGATATATTGTATCAGATTAAGATATGATGATGATGTTCATTCAAGGTTGACCAATTGTTGAATTTGGAGACAAGAACTCAAGTCTCCTAGATAGATTGACCAATTGGTTCAGTTCAGCCCCCCTGTACTGTTTGCAGGTACCGGCCTTGCCTAAAAGAAACAATATGGTGGGTTATTAAGCCCTGTTTCGAGTCTGTGCTTCAAACGCTATAAATGTAAAATACAATAATCAAACTCATGAGACAGTAAAATGTAAATTACAACAAATCTCCTTTGTACCTATTATCCTTCAAGAAAGAATCCAGAAGACAGTAAAATGACTTCTCTTCCTAGTGAAAAAAAAATGTAAGCTAGTGAAAAATATAGTGCTGCTAGTGAATAATATAGTGTTGCTAGTGAAAAATGTAAGCTAGTGAAAAAAAAAATATAGGTCTCGCTTGGGTAAAATTGTAACCTTGGAAATGTGTTGAATTTTTTTTGTGTAGGCCAAATGAGTAGTCAAAATAGTCGATCTCTATCAAGCCCTTCTTGCAAGAGATGCCATAATCCAACGGTTGTGATGTTGTCATGGACCACGAAGAACTATGGAAGAGAATTTTATAGTTGTCAAAATTGCAATGCGTGGAATGGGTGGTGCGACATCACGTTGAAGCGGAAATCAAGTGATACTCAAGAAACAACTAGTCGGATGCAACATCACAATAAAGGTTCAAGAGATATGTTTGAAGCGGAAATCACTTCGATACTCAAGAAACAACTAGTCGGATTAATTGTACTATGTGTATTGATGTGTCTTCTTTGTGTGTTAATTTCTTTGTTAATTGTGGTTGTTAATTAGTGTTGCCTAAATTGGATGTTAATTTGTTAATTGTGGTTGTTAATTAGGGTTTAGGTATTAGTGGTTTGTTAATTGCGGTTGTTAATTAGGGTTTAGGAATTAGTGATTTGTTAATTGTGGTTGTATGACAGATTAGATAAACAAGTTCTTTCTTTGTTTTTTGTATAATTTGCATCCTTGTTATTATTTTCAGCTAAACACCTAAATTTTCAACTAAGCAAGCATATATATTGACAGAAATTCTAACATATATTGAAAAAATGCACAGAAATCCTAACTATTGACTCACATATATTGAAATCCTAACTATTGACTAACATATATTGAAAAAATGCACAGAAATTCTAACATATATTGAAATTCAGCAAGCATATGCACAGAAATTCAGATATTCAGCAAGCATATATATTGATTAACTAAGCATCATATATATTGAATAACTAAGCAAGCATATGCACAGAAATTCAGCAAGCATATATATTAACAGAAAAAACAGCAATAATGGAAAAAATTCAGCAAGCATATATATTGACTAACTATTGACTAACTAAGCAAGCATATATATTGAAATTCAGCAAGCATATGCACAGAAATTCAGAAATTCAGCAAGCATATATATTGACTAACTAAGCAAGCATATGCACAAAAATTCAGCAAGCATAAATATGCCACTGGCAGCATCTGTGGACAGTTTTTGGAAAAATCAACTCAATTGCCTTCTTCATTGCGGGATCTTGGTCAGTAATAATGGCAGACGGATGCTTATCGTACATTGCCTCCAACCAGGTTTTGAACAACCAACAAAAGTTATCCGCCGTCTCGCATTTGAGAAGAGCCATGCCAAATAAGATGGATTGACGGTGGTGGTTGACTCCAATGAACGGTGCGAACGGCATGTTGTACTTGTTCGTCTGATAGGTGGTGTCAAAAGTCACGACATCCCCAAACTCTTTGTATGCTCTTCTTCCTCTACCATCAATCCAAAAAATATTCTTCACAACACCATCATCATCTGCCAGTACTGAATAAAAGAACTCGGGATCCTCTTGCTTCTGTTTGAAATACATCAAAGTTGTGTGAACATCAACCCCTATGAGCTTTGCATTATCCCCCGCTATAAGATTGCTTATATCTTTCTTCTTGAACCTAACATTCCCCTTACCATCATTTTCGGCACCTATAATTTCCATAATTTGAGATGTTCCCACATTTTGAGCACTCAATTTACGAATGGTTTCCTTCTGACTTGCCGTCATGCGCTTATGGGATCGCAAATTTCGAATCTTCGAAGGGCTCGTGATGAGCTCATGTTTGTGATCCTCCTCAAAGACGCTTGCTTTCCATTTTCCATTTTTCATAATTCTAATCCTAAGTGAGGCCTTGCAATCGACCCTTGTAATCCCATGTTCTTTCTCAGGTGTAGCAAGATCGGTCGAGCATCCAATCGGCCTCTCTTTTCTTTTATGCCAAACTGATTTTCCTGCTTTGGAACAAACATACCGAACCGATGATAACCCATTCTTATTACAAGTCTGCGTTGCTTTGCGAACACTAAATCCAACGGAACATGCATAATTATTGTAGAAAGTGTATGCCTCTTCAGGTGAATTGAACTCCATGCCGACATACGGCTTAGTTGTATCATTTGACAAAGGTTCATCAACTCGTATTGCTTCATAATAATGGATGTAGGGATCGGTGATATCTAACTGCATCTGAATTCTCTGATCATTTTCATCTTCATCAACAAAAATGTCATTTGAGGCTACCTCTCCACTACTCATTTGGCCTACACAAACAAAATTAAGAAGGCATAATTAAAACAAGAAAATAATTATGATACTTTACCTGGCAGAATTAAAACAATAAAAACCAAGAAAATGGATATACTTTACTGCTAAATTTTCACAGTGAAACTGATTTGAGGGGTCAGGTGCAAATGTTTTCTAGTTTGGTTGGATGGTTGCAACCTAGCTAGCATCTTTGCCATGAGGGATGTAGCAAGGACTTGAAGTGCTCAAGACCCCTAAATTCTCCCTGTGCCGCAAAATAGGAATCCTACCAGAAGGCCTGTTACAACGATTAAGGACTCTTGATGAATTATGGATCCTAAAATTGTCTCATTTGGAGAGGAATTTCCAAATTAAATCATGGTCAACCTTGAATGAACATCATCATCATATCTTAATCTGATACAATATATCCTATTTTTGTTTTATTAGGTTCTTAGTTATCAAGCCAATCAAAATGAACTAAAAAAAATCAAAGCTAAAGTATGACTAGTTCTAAGCAAACTGAACAAAAATAATTTATAAGAAGAAAAAAGTTTACAAGAATTTACCGTTTGAACTGTCGCTGGAGCTTCGGAATCGCTGGAGCTGGAGCTTCGGAATCGGAATCGCTGGAGAGAGAGGAGAGGAATCCCTTTCACTGGAGAGAGAGGAGAGCAAGGTCAGCCAGTCGCTGGAGAGGAGAGGCTGGAGTAGAGAGGCCGATCGGAATCGCTTAGGGTTGTCGCTTTGGAGAAGAGACCTTGCTCGCCTCTCCTCTGAAATTCGAAATTGAGCCGAACTGGAGCTGTCCAGTTCCGAAAAAATTAGCAAAGTTCATCTGATGATCTGCACGATTATTGAAGCAGATCCAACAGCCCTAAACCCGAAGCAAAAGAGGCTGTTTGCTTCGCAAAGCTCCTATGTGTTTGGTGAGTGTCGCTAAATCTCGGTTGCAAAAAATGAGGGAGATTGAATGGGGATTGTTATTCCAAGAAGTGTGTACATTTTGTGAGGAACACGATATTGAAATTCTGGACATGGAGGGTATCCATCCCGGTATATCACGGCGTCGACCAATGAGATTTAATAATTTGCATTACTATCGTGTTGAAATGTTTAACACGGTTATTGATATGCAATGCTTAATGATAGATTCACGGAAACAATTACCGAACTTCTTATATGTATGTCATGTTTAGACTCAAATGATTCTTTTTCTTCATTTAACAAAGATAAGTTGCTTAAACTCGCTCAATTTTATCCCTCGAATTTGCAAGAAGGTTAGAGATGCTGCAGTTATGTGGATTATTGACACATTGAATGTCATTCCGCTGCAATCTGTGGCTCCTGATGAGGAAATGCCAGCAATGCAAGGCTCAGAGGAGCTTGGAGTTAAATGAAGCCTTCATGAAGATCATATATTTTCTCATTTTGCTATTAGCTATATCCCTCAGCCCTTCTTTTAGAGGCTTAGTTTTAATGATATATGTAGTCTTTTGGCTCATTTCTGAGCTTTTTGTTGCTTATGCTATGGTATGTTGGTTGTGTATGGCACATCTGTGGTGTCTCATTTTGGGAGAATAATACTCGTTGAACACTATGTAACTTAACTCTTTGTTTCATTAACATGTAACGGGCTTTCAGCCTTTTTTCAAAAATAAAATAAAATTAAACATGCTAGTAAGAAACAAACCACAAAAATATGATTATGAAATAAAAAAAAATATATATTTTGATAATTCGCCAGCAATTTAGTACATATTATACAACAAGAACGCGAGCAAATTTGGAGCCAGACTAACTTTTTTTTATTTTTTTAACTTGTCCATGCCAAATGCCTCTGGTGTCAAACTGGACTGGATCTCACTCCAGATTTGATATCATGTCATTAATTTTAAAGTGTAGTATAGAAAGTTTTACATGTTTTTTTATAAATTTTGGCCAAAATATTCATGCCAATCTTGATTATTAGTGATTTAATTTGGCAGATGATTTCCATTAGAAAAATCTAGAATAATTATAGTCGTACATCACTTATTTAGAATTTTAGATTATGGTTGTCACTTGTCACTAGGTCTGTTCCCTGTCAATCATGTAACATTCCACTTGCTTTAAATTAATGTCACTTCCATTTCTGTTCCATTTCGATGTCCAAGCATAATCAACAAAGTACCTACATACACCAGTGTTTTAAAATTCAATTTTTAATATGCATGCATATACGGTAGAGTTTATAATAATTGAATTCCGGAGTGTTCTAAAAGAGTTTCCAAAATTTATGTACTACTTATTTTAGAAAAATCTACTTTAAATTAGAAATATAATATATTACTAGTCTGAGATATTTTTTTTAAGTCAGTGCCTTCAATATTTATAATGAGTCAAATAACCTTCATTTATAAATATAAACTCTTTTACTCTCATAAATTCATTTAAACTACTTTAATCATCTAAGTCTACTTATCTACACTTTTAATCACTATGCTACTCTAGTTTTCATCTCTCCATGATCGGATCTGTTTTCGTCAAATAGCCGCTGCGCTCTGATTGAGATGGAGGTAGAGACTCTACTTTCCGAGCTGTGCTCTCGGCACCGGTCGGCTCGGCTCCCTCTCCTCTCCCTCATTCTCCTCTAGGGGTGTCAATGGCACCATTTTATCCATTTATCTTACCCGTACCGTATCCAAAAAGATGGGTACGAGTAAGATTTTTTTTCGTAAACTTATCGGGTACGGATACGGGTAAATATTTTTTTTCCATTATCATAAGGGTACGGGTAAAACCTATTTCGTACCCGTTATCCGATCAGGTAATTTATAATATATATATATATATATAGAGTAAGGCTAGGTGCTTTGCAAAGTAAACCACCCCGTTTACTTCGGGTTACTTTTTGGATTTTGAAAATCCAAACAACCGATCCGAACCGTTCAACATGTTCTAAACATTGAAATGTGCTTGGAGACCAAATTTTACATTTTTTGGAATTTTTTTTACTATTTATTAAGCCACTTTGAAAATCGCTGATCCGACGGCGAACAGTAAAAAACAGTAAAATTTTCTGGACCACCAGATCAGAAACTTTCAAAGTGGCTTAATAAATAGTAAAAAAATTCCAAAAAATGTAAAATTTGGTCTCCAAGCACATTTCAATGTTTAGAACATGTTGAACGGTTCGGATCGGTTGTTTGGATTTTCAAAATCCAAAAAGTAGCCCGAAGTAAATGGGGTGGTTTACTTTGCAAAGCACCGTAGCCTTACTCTATATATATATATATATATATATATATATATATATAGAGAGTGGCTAAGGTCAAAGTCGTATGACCAAGGCCTTGGTGCTACCAATTAGTTTTTGCAATTTTAAAGTTCAAATAGTCGATTCAAACCGTTAGATGTTCAATCTATATTAAAATCTGCTTGGAGACCGAATTTTACATTTTTTTGAATTTTTGTACTATTTTTTAAGCCACTTTGAAATGGCAGATCCGGGTGAACAGTAAAAACAGTGCAACCAAATTCTGGACCATATGATCAGCAATTTTCAAAGTGGCTTAAAAAATAGTAAAAAAATTCCAAAAAATGTAAAATTTGGTCTCCAAGCATATTTTAATATAGAGATCACATCTAACGGTTTAGATCGACCGTTTGGACTTTGAAAATCCAAAAACGACTTGGTAGCACCAAAGGCCTTGGTCATACCACTTTGATCTTAGCCACTCTATATATATATATATATATATATATATATATATATAATTTGGCTAATATGCTACGCGTAGCATAGAGCCCCTCCGTGCTACGGCTCAATTTTTGAGTTTTTGATATGTCCATATTTCATCTATTATTTCGACCTATTTTCAGACCAGACCTTATGTTTTCGACCACTAAATTGCATAGTTTACATTGAAAATCAATAGAATATGGTACTGCTGCAGTTTTGTGGTTGATTTGCAGGAAATAGGCGAAAACAAGCAAAGCAGGCAGAGTTCTGACTTCCCCCACGCGACCTGCATCAGATCCAGAAATTTCAGCACCGAACTTAAAACAGTCATAACTTTTGACTCGTAACTCCGTTTTGAGCGTATGACCACTTTTTGGAAAGCTAGCGAGAAGATCTACAGTCTCACCAGACTGGTACGGCCAGGCCGTACCACTTTGGTACGGGCCGTACCAGACTTGCCGATTTCAGCTCATCACGCCTGGTACGGCCAGGCCGTACCAACTTGGTACGGGCCGTACATAAAGGCGGCCTGACAGATTCAAATTTTGGGCAGAGGCTATTTAAAGCGGGGAACTCTCCAAATTCCGATTAATTCCATTCCAGATAGATCTGAGAGCTCAGTAGGAGAGAGAAAGAAGGCTAAGGAGCTGAAAGCAAGAAGGAAAGAAGAGGAAGAGGCGAAACTCGACGGATCTAGCTTCCTCCTCCATCTCCCTTCAATCCATGGCTATCTCTCTTCCTCTTATTGTATTTTTAGACATTGCTATGTGCTGTGAGTAGTTCTTTTAGTTTCTAGGGTTAGAGATTGAATCTTGATTTGTTTTGACTTTCTTTGACTTTTACTTTGTATGAACTCTTTAGTTTGATTGATTGTGATTTTCATTGTTATATCTTGCTTTGCTTGCTGTGATTGTTGTATGATGTCCCTTAGGTTTAGATCGAACCTATCAAGGTCATGTGATCATCTCAATCTCTCATCCAATTCAAGTACATAGGGTAGAATAGTTCGAATTGAAGCCGAAAGGTTGAATTCTCCTCTAATCGACAGATTAGAGGGTGCCTTAGACATCTAATCAATCAGCTAGGGTAGATCTGTACCAACATACGATGGTTGAGGTGTAGAAACCCTAAAAGGCTCTCAATTGCATTCCAACCTAGATCTTGATCCAACAAACGACGGTTGAGGGTTAGGAACCTTAGGTATGGTCAATTGAACCTTTCTAAAGAGTTTAGCACAAGGTACCAGCAAGGAAATGCATTTACTCGAACTGGTAGGTTCTGTTCTGGGAAGCCGGTACGGGTCTTACCAGGGTGGTACGGCCTAGCCTTACCAAGTGAGGTACGGCCTAGCCGTACCTACTTAGTACGGGCCGTACCACTAGAGGCAGATCACAGATGAAGTCTGAAACCCTGGAAACGCCTTTTATCCATAATCAAAACACAATTTACATTTCTTCTAAGCATTTTGTTACATCTTCTTGAATTGTTAGAATTGTTTGATTTGATACCTTAGGAAATTAAATACCAAACAAAACCTTTTTCACTTCTAGTTTTTGATTGAGTTTGATAGAATCTAACCTCGCAATTAACCGTTCCTGTGGATCGATACCCGAATATACTACACGATAGGGGTTGTGCACTTGCATCCCTTACTCGTGGAGTGTTAACGTGGTTTTAAAAGGTACGCTCTCAAGCGTACCGAAACTTGCGTTGCACTTTGCTGCGAACAAGTTTTTGGCGCCGTTGCCGGGGACGGTAACCAATTGCCTAGTTAGATTTTACCTTACTTAGTTAATCTAGACTTTATCTTGTATCCTTTATTTTCTTTTATTTTGTTTCTTTTATTTATTTATTTTCTCTTTTTCAGGAACACTATGGTGATCACTATCTGAGGAGCTCGAGACACCATGGATCTCATGTACAACATGACGACAGACCAACATTGGTTTGGCCGCGACAATTTTCATGCTGGAGGAGGCGGCCGATCCAAAGCTGATCAGATCACAGCTCTATATGCTAGAGCTGCCGAGCTAGAGGAGGGCATGATCGCAGCTCTACATGCCAAAGCTGCCAAGCTGGAGAAGGCCGTAGAGAGTTATTCAATCAGACTGAGCATGAGAGCAGCCAGAAACCAGCAACCACAGCCATGTGCCATATGTGGGGACAGGAGACACTCTTATGAGTATTGCCCACTGACTGATTGGAGTGAGGAACAGGAGCAGGATGGCTATATCAGCAACAACAATTGCAATTTCTACGACCCTGCACCATTTGATGACTCGAACAATTGCGAATTCCAACCCGATCCACCCGAGCCGTACGTTGATCCCGCTGAGATCGAGTTCATACACGAGCAAGGGAAGGTGAACCAGATGCTATGGGAACAGTTGCAAAACATGTCCACTCAGATGGCTGCTCAACAAAATCAAATGGCTGCTCAAAACAAGCTGTTGGAGCAGTTGAGTCACATCATCACCTCACGCCACTCTCAACCTGAAAAGCTGCCAGCTCAGCCAGAATGCGAAGGACCAGCCCAGCCAACAGACCAGACCGCACTTGACGCGACCCGCATCATTGAGACACGACCCGCATCTCCACCTGAAGAGCATATGGACGCGACCCGCACACCACCCGATGCGACCCGCATGCCGTGTTCTGATGACCTGGAGACCAAAGGAAGCGAGTCGGATTGGTCAACATGCGATGCCATTCCACCTGATGCGACCCGCGTCAAGACCCAGACAGAGCGGCTGACTCCTGAGCTCAAGCCTCTTCACCTCAGGTATGAATTTCTAAACCCAAATAGATGTTGTCCTGTGATCATAAGTGCAGATCTTGAACCCGATCGGACGGCTACACTCTTGGAGAAATTGGAAGCGCACAAAAGCGCGATCGGGCGCTCGATCAAGAACTTGATGGGAATCTTGCGGATTTTTCTGATGCAAGAGTATGATCGCACGGTTCGTGTTCCTCAGAAGTGGGTGCTCCCACCAGTGCCACCTGATCCACCTCCCACCGATGACTGAGCGGGTATGTTTTCTCTTTCCCTTTTGCTTCTATATCTCTTTATCTTTCAGTCTTGAAGCATTGAGGACAATGCTCAGGCTAAGCTTGGGGGGGAAGACGACTTTTGTATCTTAGGATTTACTTTTGTGTTTTAGGATTTATTTTGATTGCACTTAGGTCATTTTTACTTTTCTCTTGCATTGTTAGGTGAAAAATTTGCTTGATTGTTTCGATTTGGGACCTGTTTGAAAATTTTCATGTGATTGGGATGACTTTGGGAAGTTAGAACTAACCTCATAATTGACCAAATAGAACTGATTAGGAATAAATGGTTTGAGACTTGTGAATGGAGACTTGAATGTTGAAATAGAATTTAGAAACTGAATTGTGCCTTTAAATTTTGGAAATAGGGATTTCAAATAAAGAAAGGTTGGGATATCCGTTGGTGTGAATGAACGCTAGTGGATGTGTGTATTCATGGTATGTGCAAATAAAAAATAATAGAGAGAAAACAATAAAACAAAAGAGAAAAAGAAAATAAAAAAGAGAGAGATGAAAAGATGGAGAAAATAAGAGTACTGGCAATAAGCCTTGAATGGGCGCCTTTGAGCTCGTCTCCCAATTAGAAATGAAAGAATAAAATTTTTGCACATATCAACACACGAAGTCCGCAACTTTCTGACATAAGCTTGATTCAAGCTTGGGGGGGCCAAAAGGGTAAATCTCCTACAAACGAGGGCACAGTTTAGTGAAAGAATGATAAATCGACAAAATTCGAGTAATCAGCTTTGCAAGTTTTGAAACATTTAGAGTTTGAGGTTTTGTTAATCAATTTGTGAGGTGAATCAAAATTACCAAGGTGAGTCCAAATCATAGCAAAAAGATTCTTGAGTTTCTTAATTGAGTCAATCGAGTAAATTTTCACATTTAGGCATTTAGCTTGCATTTAGAATCCAAACCCGGTTTGAAAGTACAAATTTGCTTGAGGACAAGCAAAGGGTAAGCTTGGGGGAATTTGATATGTCCATATTTCATCTATTATTTCGACCTATTTTCAGACCAGACCTTATGTTTTCGACCACTAAATTGCATAGTTTACATTGAAAATCAATAGAATATGGTACTGCTGCAGTTTTGTGGTTGATTTGCAGGAAATAGGCGAAAACAAGCAAAGCAGGCAGAGTTCTGACTTCCCCCACGCGACCTGCATCAGATCCAGAAATTTCAGCACCGAACTTAAAACAGTCATAACTTTTGACTCGTAACTCCGTTTTGAGCGTATGACCACTTTTTGGAAAGCTAGCGAGAAGATCTACAGTCTCACCAGACTGGTACGGCCAGGCCGTACCACTTTGGTACGGGCCGTACCAGACTTGCCGATTTCAGCTCATCACGCCTGGTACGGCCAGGCCGTACCAACTTGGTACGGGCCGTACATAAAGGCGGCCTGACAGATTCAAATTTTGGGCAGAGGCTATTTAAAGCGGGGAACTCTCCAAATTCCGATTAATTCCATTCCAGATAGATCTGAGAGCTCAGTAGGAGAGAGAAAGAAGGCTAAGGAGCTGAAAGCAAGAAGGAAAGAAGAGGAAGAGGCGAAACTCGACGGATCTAGCTTCCTCCTCCATCTCCCTTCAATCCATGGCTATCTCTCTTCCTCTTATTGTATTTTTAGACATTGCTATGTGCTGTGAGTAGTTCTTTTAGTTTCTAGGGTTAGAGATTGATTCTTGATTTGTTTTGACTTTCTTTGACTTTTACTTTGTATGAACTCTTTAGTTTGATTGATTGTGATTTTCATTGTTATATCTTGCTTTGCTTGCTGTGATTGTTGTATGATGTCCCTTTAGGTTTAGATCGAACCTATCAAGGTCATGTGATCATCTCAATCTCTCATCCAATTCAAGTACATAGGGTAGAATAGTTCGAATTGAAGCCGAAAGGTTGAATTCTCCTCTAATCGACAGATTAGAGGGTGCCTTAGACATCTAATCAATCAGCTAGGGTAGATCTGTACCAACATACGATGGTTGAGGTGTAGAAACCCTAAAAGGCTCTCAATTGCATTCCAACCTAGATCTTGATCCAACAAACGACGGTTGAGGGTTAGGAACCTTAGGTATGGTCAATTGAACCTTTCTAAAGAGTTTAGCACAAGGTACCAGCAAGGAAATGCATTTACTCGAACTGGTAGGTTCTGTTCTGGGAAGCCGGTACGGGTCTTACCAGGGTGGTACGGCCTAGCCTTACCAAGTGAGGTACGGCCTAGCCGTACCTACTTAGTACGGGCCGTACCACTAGAGGCAGATCAGAGATGAAGTCTGAAACCCTGGAAACGCCTTTTATCCATAATCAAAACACAATTTACATTTCTTCTAAGCATTTTGTTACATCTTCTTGAATTGTTAGAATTGTTTGATTTGACCCTTTAGGAACTTAAATACAAAACCAAACCTTTTTCACTTCTAGTTTTTGATTGAGTTTGATAGAATCTAACCTCGCAATTAACCGTTCCTGTGGATCGATACCCGAATATACTACACGATAGGGGTTGTGCACTTGCATCCCTTACTCGTGGAGTGTTAACGTGGTTTTAAAAGGTACGCTCTCAAGCGTACCGAAACTTGCGTTGCACTTTGCTGCGAACAAGTTTTCAAAATCCTAACGGTCGATCCGAACCGTTCAACATAATCTCCATATGAATATGTACTTGCAAACCAAATTTTACATTTTTTAGAATTTTTTTACTATTTATTAAGCCACTTTGAAAATTGCTGATCCAATGGTCCAGAAGATTTTACTATTGTGTACAAAAATTCTAAAGAAATAGTAAACAATTTCCAAAAAATATAAAATTTGGTCTCCAAGCACAATTTAATATGGAGATCAACTTGAACGGTTCAGATCTACGTTTTGAAGTTTCAAATTGAAGATATAGACGTGAAGTAAAATACTCGTTTTACTTCGCGAAGCACCGTAGCCCAACTCATATATATATATATATATGGACAGTGCTACGGTGCTATGCATAGCATAGAGGCCTCCATGCTACGGCTCAATTTTTGAGTTTTCAAAATTCTAACGGTCGATCCGAACCGTTCAACATGATCTCCATATGAATATGTACTTGCAAACCAAATTTTACATTTTTTAGAATTTTTTTACTATTTATTAAGCCACATTGAAAAAACAGTAATTTGTACACAACAGTAAAATCTTCTGGACCATTGGATCAGCAATTTTCAAAGTGGCTTAATAAATAGTAAAAAAATTCTAAAAAATGTAAAATTTGGTTTGCAAGTACATATTCATATGGAGATCATGTTGAACGGTTCGGATTGACCGTTAGAATTTTGAAAACTCAAAAATTGAGCCGTAGCACGGAGGGGCTCTATGCTACGCGTAGCATACTAGCCAGATTATATATATATATATTATATTAATGAGCAATGTATATTTATATATTCTCCAACTTAATTATTATTAAAACACATAAACAAATTCCAATAAAATTTAGACCTTCAAAATGGGTAAGGGCAAGGTACGGAAAAAACAATTTGTAATGGGTACGGGTATGAAAATGCTTCCACCCGACCCTTATTGTACCTGTTGACACCCCTATTCTCCTCTCAGTTTGAGGAGGTAGAGACAAGAGAGAGAGAGAGAGAGAGGAGAGTATCGTTGTATCGGGAGTGAGACCTATAAGGGGTGGTGAGGGATGGAATGGAAGAGGAGCAGAGGCGGTAGGATTTTCACTGGAGAAGGGGGGCAAGAAAATAACGAATCGAGTTTATATAACTAATCGGGTTCAAATCTTTAACTAATCGGATACTAGATAAGAAAAAAAATGCTCTAACTTATGATTTCTAATTTTCATTGTTTTAATTTCTAATCATAATTACCAATCAAAATTTAAAAAATTTATTCTAATTTTAACTCTAAATCTAACTCAAATTACAAATCAAAATTTCATAAGAGGACAAATAAAATTATAGTGGAGGACAAAATTAGTCCAAATCTATAAATCTTCACAAAAATTCAAAATTCAGAAAGACAGTTGCCTCTGGCTCTGGGTCTGCCTCTGAGGAGGAGGAGCCAGTATCCCAAATACATGAGGTGCAAGTAATAAATCCGGACCGTTCTTTAACTTAACACGAATCTTAAAGTAGACCCCAAGTGGCAGCAGTAAAGCCAACTTGCAATTCCCCATGTAATGCACACGTGTGCTCGTGCGCGCAGATTAGGCTGGGCCGCTGTGATCAGCGGACTCGACACACTCGGCAACGAAACAAGTCTACCTTTCAAACGAACGACTGGCTGTCCAACCGAAATCAGATCGGATGAAACTTGAGGTTTCTGTACGACTGATTATCTGATGGCAGGATATGTCACCAGTCACTGACAGTGACAGCCAAAGATACGCAAGAATTTATGATTAGTTATCACTCGCTACAAAGAGGACTGCACGAATGAATTCTACAGAGAAAATGACTATAATGGATGGACTTCTGTTTTGTTCATTCCCCTCCGCACACACACGGAGTGACGGAGCGCACCTAAACACCCACCTCTCTTTCGTGATAAGTTGTATTTGGACAGGGTCCACAAGTGGTAATTTTTTCTTTTTTTTTGCTAATGGTGGTCCTTATTTTTGTGGGACCCAGTTTCATTAACCTGGCCTGTTCTAACTTCCTAGAACCCGTCCAACATTAACTCGCCCCTTTCGCTACCGAGAGAGAAAAAAACAACAAAAGAAACACTTAAAGAAAAAGAGAGAGAGGAACCAAACCGTACGCTTCTCTGTCTCTTCCCCTCCCTTCCTCTCGCATCCTATAATGGCTGACGTGGCTAGGATGATCTGGTGATGGCCACCGTCGCCGCCACATGTTGCCGACGATGGACTTCGACGCCTCGCCGTCGCTGCCCGCTGCACCTCCCCTCATCCCTGGAGGTCAGTGTTCATTTTGTTAGGGTTAGGGTTTTGGTTGGCAAGTGGTTTCTTACGAGTTGCTTGTGGTTATGTTATTTCCATGTCTGTGAGTGTTCACATGGTAATCTTACAAATTGGGGTTGTATTTATGTATGGTTCAAACAATAGAGTCGCCATTTGACGGTGGTGTAATTCTTATTTTTACTAGACCTTTGGCTTCATTTTTCAATCCAGTGGCATGTAGATGGGACGAGTGGGTTTATGACTAGTCTGTTATTTGGGAATGTTCACTTGTTTCTACACATCCATTGGAATTTTGTTATCTGATACTTCTATCTAGTACATAATACTGTATGTTATGAAAAAATCATACAATTAAATACGAAAATACTGCATGCTTTTGTGTTCAACTGACTGTTCAAGCACTGAGGTTTAGTCAATTTGTCAGAGGCAGAGTTAGACTTTCAAGCTATGGGTGTCAATCGTGAATGGGGGTCAATTAATAAAATTTTCATGCTGCGTGCGGGGGTCTATTCTACGGTACCCATAGCATTTTACTCTTAATTTTATAGAAAATTATGTATAATTACAAAATTTTTGAAAATAAATGGGGTTCAATTGACTTAAGGTGGATCCGTCATTGCAATTTGTGCTAGTGATGTTTACCGCTAATTGCCACCATCTGTTATGTGTTCTTTATTATGCCTTGTACATCTTACTGCAAAATTTTTGTATTATATTTGTTTGATCATTTGATTATTCTTGTCAAGTTTCAAAATTATGACATGTTTCTTTTTTTTTATGTGAGAATTTCAAGGGTTTCCTTTGATCAGACAGGTGGGAAGGCCCTTATGCCCCATTCCTTTTATTATTATTATTTTTTTACTTTCCCATAATTCTTCTGTTCTGGCAATAAAACAACAATAATTTGCTTTCCGATGTTGTCCTATACTGTTTACATTCATAATGTGTTGAAGCTGGTGCGTCACTAGTGCTGGTTCTAGTACCACTTTACCTTTTTTTTTATGAAGTATATCACATTACAACTATTTTACACAACTCGTACATAAGTTGAGGCTTCATTGACAAAATTGAGGGTTAAATGCATCTATTGGGGCTTCATTATCTTGGGTAGGAAACTTCACCTAATTTCAAGAAGTTTATGTTTTAAAGAAGAAGGCAGCAACTCGCATGAAATTTCACTTTTGTTATTGATTATGATAATTCAGGTGCCATTTGGCAGCAACTGAGCATGACAGGTAGCAGTAGCACGGCTGCGATTATGGATACTGGTGCCGCAACTAACTCTTACCCTGAAAGACCTGGCGAGCCAGACTGTTCGTATTATCTCAGGACTGGTCTCTGCCGGTTCAGTACCACTTGCAAGTTCAACCATCCTCCTGATAGGAAATTGGTATGACACTCCTGAATCTTTTACTATTATTTTGGAGAAGGGAATTCCTATGTGTATCTGGAAAGATAGTAACTACTCTGTACATCCCTGTATAGCATGATAAATGTATACTCTGCACTTGATGTTTCCTTCTGTTTCTTTGTTTTTATATATCTTCAAGAATTCTGTGGGATTTATCTCAATTTGGGGTGGTACGCATAGTGTTTTAATGTGATATGGGCATACAACCTTGAACGTTTCTTTTATTTAATTTTTGTCATCAAATACATTAAAACATTAACATCTTAATTTGAAATATTTGGAATAGAACCTATTGAAAGTATATTTTATGGACTTTTTTTGTTTCCAGAAACTTCTAACTGGCCTACCTCATTTAATATTCCAGGCTATTGCAGCTGCTAGACTTAAGGAAGAATATCCTGAGAGAGTGGGACAAGCTGAGTGCCAGGTACTTGGGCATTTTCATTTTTTATTTTTTTAATTTCTCGTGGTGATAGTAGGTCACTCAGGTCCTTGACTTCAATCATAATTTTTTGTCGCCTTTGCAGTTCTATTTAAAGACTGGAACATGTAAATTTGGGCCTACATGCAAATTCCACCACCCGAAAGATAAGGCTGGAATCGTCGGGAGAGCTCAATTAAATTCTTTGGGCTACCCTCTTCGGCCGGTTTGTCATTTCTTTCCTTCTCATTCTACCAATTTCTTATTTTCCCTAATCTTACTTCTCCTCGCTTTATTTAACATGATATTTACTAAACTTTCAAGACTATGTTTGGAAGAGGAACAGGGATAAGTAGAAACTCTTATCCCACTACTAAACATGGTCCAAGGGCAAAATACCAACATGGGATTTTCTACCGTTCCATGTGAGAACAGTAATGTGAAGAGTACCTGAGATGGCACAAGTTTTTGTTATGTTCCTATAATTTAGGCTGCCGCATAATTTGTGCCCAATGATCGAAGGAAGACGGATACTAATGATGATCATCTGGACACTAACTTCTATTTTCCTCAAATTTTGTAGGGGGAGAAGGAGTGTGCATATTACCTAAGAACCCTAGAATGTAAATTCGGCATGACTTGTAAATTCCACCACCCAAACCCTTCCTCTGACGCTGCCTCTGTATTTTCTGTAAATTCCAATTCTGCCCCTACTAGTATAAATCCTGGCCAGAGTTCATATAGTACTACTGGAGGTGGTCTGACGAGCTGGCCCGTTTCTAAGTCTTCTTTTATGGCCAGCCCTAGATGGGAGCAGGGCGCATCTTCTAGCTATGCACAGCTCATGGTACCTCAAGGCCTTGTTCCTTTACCTAGCTGGAATGCTTATGCAGTAAGATACTTTTTCTCATGAAAAGCTTTGTATATAGGAAGCATACATCTTATGTCTTTTGAGTTTTTGATGAAGTTCTTTTAACTAGTACATAAGACAATCGTAGATCTTTATATTAATCGTGCGCTCATACTTATTTATCTACCAGAGAGAAATAAGATTCACAAACTGGGTTTGTAACCATCTGGCAACAGCGGCGATTAATTCATTTACTATTTATTTATTCGGTGAAAAGCGGCAATTTAATATGATGCACCTAAAACATACAGCTCAAAACTATCCCGTAGGGTGTCAAACGGTAGTTGGCACGATACCTGTATGAGTTTTCTGGTTCAGTAATGACTTTTGGAACAAGAAAATGAAAAGGAGGAAGAAGAAAATGAAAAGCCCACTTACCTAGTGGCGGAAACATATTATAAGAGAATATTTCTGAACCACCCAGACCCATCCACTCAGAATAACCGTACTAAAAGCAAATATTTTTGAGAGTGCAGGGACAAATGTTGCCAGTGTCATCTGGCGACAGCAGCCAACAACATTCAGCCGCCTACCATCTGTACAGTCCCAACAGCGGCATGACCTCCCACCAGGGAGAAGCCAGTGGAAGCAACCACACTGCTTCCATTTCGGTTCCTCCACAGTACCAATCAGCACTTCACAGAGAAAATGTCTTCCCGGAGCAGCCCGACCAGCCTGAGTGCCAGTACTATATGAAAACAGGTGATTGTAAATTTGGTGTTACATGCAAGTTTCACCACCCCAGTGAGCGCCGCATTCCTCCTCCTGACTGCCTTCTTAGCCCTCTTGGCCTTCCCCTCCGACCTGTAAGTGTCTTTTCATTCTCTCTTGGTTTAGTTTTGTGTGCTTTTGGAAATTATGAAAGTATTATTAATTCCCCTTTAAAGGTGTGAGGGAAACAGAGGGTAATATGGGCGTTAGTCTGTTGTTATTGGAGGGAGAGTTGGTATTTCTTGTTTTGTGGGACTAATGAATGTTTCTTGTGGCATACGATATTGTTGTCGTCTCTACCGAGGAAACAATGTTAAAACCTTTCTTGTGATAAGGTTTATTTTTTCAGTTGTACAGAGTACAGTATGTGTTTTCTTTTTCTTTTTAGTAACTACAAAATATGCCTTTAGTTGAGGTATGGTGATTATTTTTCCTGATATTCTTATCTTCTGTTTGTGCATATTTTATGCTTCAATTTTCCAATTTGGGGTATTTGCCGGAGGTTGTTTGGTGTTTTTATTTACTTTGTGTTGGGTCAGACTGGGTTTTCGGTCAGCACATTTATTTCTCAGATAACTTTGTTCAGGCGGTTGCGTTGATATTAAGGTTAAGTAAGATATTGCTAGCTTTGGATAATTTATTATGCTGTTGTATGAGGTCTCCTGAGGTATTTTGTTCCTTTTTAATAGTTTTGTTGTTATATGGCCTTAGTTGTTTCTTGTTGTTGTGTTGTAGTTTCTCTGGCCTTATATTCATATAGGTTTACAAAGCCTCAACTGTGCCAAATGGCCTGAAGCAAAACAACTAGGAGTGTGTTTATTTGCAAAAAAAAAAAAAAATAGATGCCTGGCTGGTTTTGCATGTATCAAGCTTTACCATGAAAAATTGATACCTTGGGCCATTCACATTCTCTCTCTGTTTGCAAATTTTTTGAGGAAAAAAAGCTGTATCATTTATGAATTTCTCTTTTCAGGGTGAAATACACTGTAAATTCTATTCTCGGTACGGCATATGCAAGTTTGGGCCGAATTGCAAATTTGATCATCCTATGGCAACACCTATGGGAGTATACGCATATGGGTATTCACCTGCTTCGTTAACTAATATGACAGGTGTCAACCATTGATTGGGCTCCTGGCCAGGTTCAACTCCAACCGAATAAATATTTCTTTGTTTTTCTCTTTTTGCATTATCAAGAAGAGCTATGTAAATTGAGATGCTATTTTGCATGTACAGTCTTTCTTTTCTGTCCATGTTAACAAAATAACTTGAGTTTTATATTATATGTATCTAGAGTTGTATTTGTATTTTATTTTTATTTTTAATTTCGTCCCTTTTTGTTCGCATTCCATAATCACTTGTAACGAGTTACCCGCAGGTGCATAATTGTACAAATAGGCCTCTTAAAGGGAAGTGTCAGGCAGTTCAAAAATCTTAATATAATAACCATACCTGCGGGGTACAATTATACAATTAAACAGTTTGGTCTATATTCATCCACAACCTCTCGCTACTTTATCGAGAGCGTACTTCTCTTCATGAGTCAGTTTCATTATATCAACCAATCCTAATCAAAATCTTAATTGCACATCAATTTTTATAAAATATAATAATAAAGCAATACAAGAAATAACCAAACAAAAAGATGATATAGCTGCGTACAAAAAGAAAACAAATATACTGAGGCAGAAAAAATGCAACAGAATTGGGGTTGACCAATGACCAAGGCTGGCGGCTAACAAGCTGCGTGAGCTTGTGCGGCTGATATGCACTAGCAAAGGCAGAGAGCTGAAGCCGGAAAATGACGGAGTAATTTCTCCCATGTTACCCCTTTTAGCATTTTGATGTTCATGCCTCATAGAGTCAATAGTCCTGAGTTGTCTTCGTCTGTAGTTTGGCATTGTTGGTTTGGTCTCGTTGAGATACTAGTGATACTAATAGTTAGTAGTTACCATGGGCAGATTCATTCATATTGAAAGGGAGTTAATTGACCTCCATTTTTTCTTTTCTTTTTTTGGAAATTTTTGTATTTATGGGTGATTTTTTTATATAATTTAGAATAAAATGTTATGAGAAAATGGATCACCAATTTTAGTATGAAAATTTTATATGATTTACTTCCATCGTGTGTTTGACCTCTATAGTTCTGACTTCGCCTCTGGCGGTTACTATAGCATAAAATTATGTCTAAATTGAATAGCCAACAAATTGGCATTACAAATACAATCGAAATTGAGATTCAGGAAGAAAGCCCTTAACAAGAATACTATTATGTCCTGAAAGGCCCAAAACTATGAAAATAAAATAAAATTTATGTGTCTTTTATTCATTAAGCATGAATAAATTTATGTGAAAGCCGGTGATACAAGACAAATATTACGCACATAAATTATCTAAAATGTATTTGCAGAGCGTTGTATGCTTCTATTCATATTTTTCATCAATGATACGCAACATTTCAAGTCGTATAATCATCAAAATCGACAAATCATCTCTAGAGTGAGACCACCGTAATATGCATATTATACAACGACTCACTCTATGAAATTATATCTCTGTTTTTAAGATCCAAACAGTTGATCTGAACTGTTCAACATGATCTTCATATGAAAATGTACTTGCAGAACAAATTTAATATCTTTTAGAATTTTGTTTACTATTTTTTAAGATGGATAGAAAATCAATTAATTTAAACATTTTGAACCATCCAAAATCAGTGATTTAAAAATAGAGATACAGATCCATAATACACGTCTACTCACAATATGCATATTACCAGAGCCTAACTCTTATCTCTAAATATTATCTTCTACATGCTCGTGAATGTGTTCGTGCTAAATAATAAAGATACATCAATATTTTGCACTAAAGTCTGTCGTAAAGCATTTTTTAAAAATTGTTTACGATTATTCTATAGCTTGATTTTTACGCAAGTAAATTTATGCATGCACTTGTGGAATACAAAATGTTAGAAGTTATTCTTCTGTTTCGATGATATAAGAATCATATTTGATCCAAATTGATTAAAAACATCAACAGACATACAATGCATTGTACATGCATTTTAGTTTATGCATAATATTTAATCTCTCTCTCCTTGATTTTTGCGCAAAATAAATTTATACACTTGTAGATGACATATATTGGAGGTTAATTATATCATCAGTTTTGATGATATTGAGATCACAAACGTGACCCAAATTGATTAAAATCATCACTGACATTATGTCTTTTGCTAACTTGGCAAAATAAATAAATAAATAATAGTCAAACGTGCATCGTGCAATAGTGAAGACTGAAGTTTGTATTTTATTATAAACAAATGTGCATTGTAGAGTGGTTTGGATGATGAGTATGGAAGCTCAAAGTATATATCATAAACTATCAAAACACATTTTTACTGGGTTAAAAATGCATGTCAGGTGTCATAAGCAATCCTAAACTTAAAATAAATAAGTGTATGGTGTAATAGTGAAGTGTACATTCAAAGATATGTAAGAATTCACTGAGTATTTTAATTAGTTTATAAAGATAATTATCTGGTCCATAGTTTTTTATAGTTTGAAAAGGCCAGCATGATTTTAATTATAGATACTTCTAGGAGGGTTAATATGTAATTCGGAGCTTTTAGAGTGATATACATAAAATGCAGTAAAGATGCAGCAAGTAAACAGTAAATTAGGTTGTCTGTCAAAAATAAATAAATAAAAGATGGTATTTAGAGGAATATTGAATGGTCCAGGGGCACGATTGATTGCATATCTATCTGAAATTCTGGTCCTAAAGCGCGCAACTAGGTGTGACGTCGTGCTCTGGACGTAATCTAGGTAATAGATTAAAAGAGAATAAAGTTGATAGAAAAAGTTTATTAAAATATGGAGGCGCAATAAAAAAAATTCCGGAAAACCTAGCCAGAGATGTTACAACTTCTTTATTTCATTTTTTTATTTTAAAAAATAAAAAAAAACCAATTTATCAGAAACAAAGACGATTTTTCTTTCTTTAATAGACTAATTTTCACAATTTACTACACCAACAAATAGCAACAGCTGATCTCTGTTGGGTGTACCCGATCTCAGTTTTCAATTTCATACTTAGGCATGTCACTACCTATTGTAAAGCCGACAAAAGAGCAATACTTACCTCTTATTGAATAAATTGAAAGGAAACTTGCAGGGAAAAATTATCTCACGAGGGGGCTAGCTACAATTGGTAATTGTAAGATTGGTACTCTCGAGCATTCCGGTGTACTATATATCTTGCTTTAGATTGTCTCAATGGTTTATAGTCTGAATTGATAAAATAAGACGTAGTTTCTTATGGGGAAAAACCAAAGGGGAACAAAGAGGAATATCTTTAATAAACTGGAGTGCCACATGTATATCGCGATCTTGGAGGGGCCTTGGGTTATCAGACCTCAACTTAATCAACATTTCATTATTATTGCGACGGTGATGAAAGATGTACCATGACACAACGAGTCTTTGAACAATAACTACATCCAAGATTAGAAAAAGGAGTGTATCCATGCAATGTTCTTTAATTTGGCATGTCACTGGATCCTTTTTTGGGAGGCAGCAACAATGACTTAAATTCATATTTAATTGGAGTGCATATTGGATGATTGGGCAATGGGGAATCCATTTCTTACTAGCACAATTCTTGGTAGGGAATGCCTAGAGCTGATAACACAAGCTCAAGGATCCACAGATCAGCTATTTCACTTTGTGATGCGTGGCTGATCAGACATGACTTGGACCTTATAAATTCTAACATGACTGTAATTAATTTCTTCTAAGAAAGAGATGTAATTTCTAGGCGCTGGGATAAATCAGGGATGTACACAACCAAATCTTCATACCGGACTTTAAGTGTGTGTGTGTGGGGAGGATAAAATGGAGCTATGCCTACACATGGAAGTGTAATATTCCCCCAAATGAAAATATTCACTTATCTACTTCTACAAGACAAAATTTTGACTCGTGATGTCATGAGAAAACGAGAGATGATCTATGATCAGGAATGTGTCCTATGCATCAATTGCCAAGAGGAGACAACACTATTCCTATTGTACCAATGTGAATATGCAACCGAGGTGTGACAAGAAATGAGAAGGCGATTGAGGAAAACAATCATGGTACTGGATAGGTCGTTACAAGAAACATGGGATGTATCACGGGCTTCGGTAAAGGGAGTGAGAGGCATGCCAAAGGATGAGTGGACTGTCAGATTTATGTGCACATTCTGGCTTCTCTGAAGCAACGTAATATGAAATCCTTTCAAGGATGCTTGCTGCGAGGTGCATTCAAGAAATGAGATTATGGCTAAAGTTTTGTTAGACTGGAACAACATGTACAAGTTATAGAAATAACAAAGATTTGGGTGAGTAGTGCTACTGCAACCCATAAATGTTTTTTTCTTGGTGATTGTTGTCTTTTCTATACTGTTTTCTAGATTTACTTTTAACTTTACACTTGAAGGGTTGTAAGAAGTGTAGTACTGGTACGTGCATGAGCATGGTACAGTTTATGTTGGAGAGGAATGTAGGAAATCACGCACATGGGGTTGAGACTAAGGTCTCATGTTGTAAATCTTGTAAGATAGATGGACGTAAATTCTCTAATTTTAATGCAAATATCCTGACAGCCTCTATCATGCTTTAAAAGAACAACAACCATATGGTGTGAAAAAATTAATGATTCGGTTCAATTGGGGATTGACCTCTCTCAATGAGGGACATCCCTTACCAAGACAGTAGCAATGGTTCGATTTCAGTAGTTTTCAGATTTTCTGTGGTGAAGTCACGTTGCAACTTACAGAGATTGATGAGAATGAACCATTGATTTGATCTTTATCTATGGAATAAAAAAAAATAATCCATCTTATTTCTAGTAATTTAATTTTTAATTTCTAAAAGAAAAAAATATCTTTATTTTGACCTCTCTATTAGAGCATTTACATTAGTAAAACTTAAAAAAAAAAAATTAAGTATTAAATGAAAATTAAGTTAATTTTAATTTTTTTAAATCGTAAAATTATCGTTTACTTATTTTTAGTGATTACGTCAATAATTTATTTTTAGCAATTTTTTTAAAAGAAAACTTTCTAAATTCGAAATTACGCTACATCTCAAAAGTTATAATAATAAGTGCCACGTGTATTTTAGAAATAAAGATAAATTCAATGCAGATGCTCTTATATTGTATTTGCTATCAGAAAAGGAAAAAATTCTTATTAAAATTAAGTGGTGAATGAATAAAAAAAAGTAATTCATCTTGTTTTTAATAATTTGATTTTTTTAATTTCTAAAAATAAAAATTGTCTTTATTTTGACCACTCTATTGTATTTTATTTGTTGTCAGAAAAAAATCTTATTAAAAGTAAGTGGTTCAGATCAACTGTTTTTGAGATACCTGATGAATCTAATCCCTATAAATATGTTGTTGAACTTATTATCCTTTTTGCATAATTTTTCATAGCACGTTGTAAGAAAAAGAAGTCAAAATATGATGATGACACATTGACATTAGTGCAACTTCCAAATCTTTTCATTTGTTGTATGTAATCTAAAGACCAAGGCATCAAGTAACTTTGTGTCGGCGCAATCAGGTAACGTGCTCATTACCTTCATGTTAAACCTTAATTAATTTATGGATGCAACCTAAGTATTAATTAACAAAGGTATCTACATTGATAATTTTATTACAATTTCAAATTTTAGATGATAATTTCATTTACAATTTCAGGATGTGTGATAGTTAAATAAATGAATAATTATTTGAGTACTCCCACTCCAATACCCTCAAAATCCCCGCCCTATTTAGAGAAATTATGTACTATGGTCCCCACTAATTATATGGTCGTCACTAATTATTATTCTAAAAAGATATTATTGGTCCTCACTAATTATTATTCTAAAATCCCTGCAACACTCTTCCTCTATGATCTCCACTAATTATATGGTATCCACTAATTATACGGTCCCCTTTCTCAGTTCCCGTACTCGTTCCCACGTCAACTTTCATAGATATAAATACTTGGAAGATAAGATATTAACACTTGAAAAATAATATATTAATACTTTGATGCGTAACTTGTTATGATCAACCCTTTTCCAGTCTGCCAATCGTCCCTGTGTTAACCTTCCTTTAATTAAGTAGCGGAACCCCGTATCACCGCAACCTTATTTAATCATCCCCGCGTCAACCTTCATCTAACAAAAATAGTTGACCACATAGGTATAAATACTTCAGTGCATAGGTATAAATACCTGCAGTACTTGATATTAAATTTTCAGACGTCATCTAGTGTCATATGTAAAAAATACTTGCAAGTATAGAAATAAATACTTGCACGTCGAGATATAAATACTTGTGTGGTGATGAGTCCAAAAGTACGTCATCATGGATCTTATTTGAAAGAAAAACTTGCATAGAAAACGTTCGTAGTTTTAGATTCACAAAATTCCTCACAGATTGTCAGAAATATGGACGTGATTGAACGAAAAAAAAAATTCACCTCTAAAAATGTGTATGGTCTCCCCATGTAGTTTGAGTGGTCCCCCACAAGTATTTATGGTGCGGGTATGTTTGGAAGATTTGGTTGGGGAGACAATTATTTACGTAAAAATTGTTTACCTCACAGGTATAAATACTTCTGTGCATAGATATAAATATTTTATTGCATATGTATTAATATTTTAGAAAAAAATTTGTGCTGGAGTTTTTGCGGTCCCCCGAGATAGTTATGGTAGTTATGGTAGTTATGGTGCATATACAGTGCGGGTATTGTTATCAGCTTCCTTAATAAATAGAAAATTTTCTTTCTTTTAATGGAACTATTTTCAAAACATCGTGTTGGCAAAAATATTAATTCCTATTCACTC
This sequence comes from Carex littledalei, assembly GCA_011114355.1. Taxonomy (NCBI): domain Eukaryota; kingdom Viridiplantae; phylum Streptophyta; class Magnoliopsida; order Poales; family Cyperaceae; genus Carex; species Carex littledalei. The sequence continues at coordinate 3,242,145 of CM022084.1, read as the reverse complement.
ATTCATTTCATAAATTAATTTTATGGGTTGTAAGAGACTTTTTTTCACTTTATGAACGCCAAAAACAATCAACATTAATTGCATGAGTGCAATGCTTTTGAAATTAACATTAAATTAATTTCAGTCTGATTTGAAGAATGTAGGTGCTCTAAATCTTTGTGTCTGCCTATTAATCGAATGCTTAATTAATTTGAATTCAAAAGATAACCTACTTAAGAGCAACCTAATAGGATTAGATATGGGTTGAAGCACATTGATGCTAATATAGTATAAGATGATTGCTTTGAATATAGTTTACTTAAACAACTTAACCATTCCGAGTGTCTTTCTCTGTTTCTTGTTGATTGGTGCATCACAACCATTTTACTTATCAACCAAAGGGAAGAAATTATTTTACTTGTGATGCACTTAATTATACATTTTATTTTTCCACAAAATCTGATTTGTTCTACAAGCGTTTAAATTTTGTGCACCAAATTGTGAAGTCCATTAATATAGGTGCCTCAGATATAACTGTGGGCCGTCAATGCATGAAAAAAGTATGCAAGTATAGGTGTTTTTGTATGAAATCTTTGTTAAATATTAGTTTACTCGTGTTTTTGTAAGAAGACAATAACCCGTTTATTGTTTGATTATGATTACATATACAGGGGGCGCTATTGGGATTTGGGAAAGTGAAGCAAATTTTTTTTAGAGAAATTCGATTCGTTGGATCTTGATCTCGCGGAGAACTTGGTGCCAGTGAATGACCAGATATCTTCGTAAAAACCTCTCTCTGCCTCACAGTACGTGCACCGTTCACGGGACCTCTTTATTCTTCGTGTGGATTCGAATCCAACGGTCCGGATCCAAAATTCAAAGTTTGAGTTATTACCTTCTGGAATCTGAATTCGTATGTATGGTAGTATGAACACGCAGCATTAAAACCACTTCTTTTTCCGACCAATATCTAGATGAATTGTCTACGTTCTATCAACATCATAAAAAAAATATTACCAATGTTGAGAAATAGAATAGCCTCAGAAGATTCATCTTAAGCCAGCTGTCAAAACTATAATTGATACCTAACTTGTATTTAGAATGTAATTAGACAAGAGATCAAGCAATATGTTAGAAACATTCCAACGGCTAATATAATAGAATAGGCTATAAGTAACCTTGTATAGAGAGCTTGTAAGAATTAGAAAAAAACAATAAAAATTAATCTGTTCATCATATCCTATCTCTCTCAAATTTTATCATGGTATCAGAGCAAGGTAAATCCTGACTCAAAAGTTCCGCAATAACACCAAAAACTACAGATAACAAAGAACTGCAGCCAATTTTCACAAAAAATCGATACCGGTACTAGCAACAAGAACCATGTCTCAATCCGACAACACTAAACTCACAAATATCATACTCAATGCATGGCAGTAGAAATTACATTTCCTAGTCCAGATTAGTAAACGATTGGTCTCGGTGGCAAAGAGAAATTATACTTTGTCACTGTAACCCACTGGAACCAAAGAAAAACCTAAAGCAACAAAACCAAGCGAGACAACTGTAGAAGAGAAAACAAAAATAGAAGAATACTAAGAATTTAGCTTTCTGACCACAGCCATCTAATTAACCCTAACCCTAGAGACACGGCTAGGACAAGGGGGACCACAACAGCCGACTGGTGCGACCATTGCAAGCGTGCAGGGCACAACCTAGAAGGGTGCTGGGTACTCCATCCTCATCTCCGGCCGCCTCGAAACAACGGAGAAAGGGGCACTTGGGGCGGCGCGAGAAAAGGAGGAAAAGAACAGAAATTTGGGGGAGTAAGCCAAGGGTCGGACTCAAACTCAACAGTGCAAGAGACACAATTAATCCAAGCCGAACAGACTCCAGATCCCTCAGGATCCTCTGTGGCATCAACAATGCAGGTGACTCAGCTTCTGACTCAATTGAACAGTCTGTTACAACAATAGACAACAGGTTTTGTACTATATAATTCAAATTTATTTTCTTTTAAAAATAACAACAGTAGTCCAAAACTTGCAAATTTATGTCATAATACTAGTAAATGGATTATTGACTCTGGTGCTACCGATCATATGACATGGAACCAAAATAAATTGCAAAATATTATACCAACTAAAGAATCACAACATGTACTTGTTGCAGATGGAAATAAAGTCCAAGTTGATGTTTGGGTAGCACAATTTTTTTTTTTCAAAAATGTAAAAAATATTCTATACTTACCAGAATTTAATTCCAACCTATTGTCTGTTGGCAAAATAACTCAAGACTTGAATTGCAATGTAATATTCTCACCAAACAAAGTGACTTTTCAGGATCAAGAATCAGGGAAAAAGATTGGTGAGGGTGTTTTAAAAAATGGTCTTTATTATCTTGAAGAAACCATCAATAGATGTCTTGTGTCATTAGGTCAGGTAGAGCGTGACAAATTGCTATACTGGAGATTTGGTCATCCGTTTGACCAAGTTTTAAACAAATTTTTTTGTTATAACTTAGATTCAAGTAATTGTGATGTTTGTAAGTTTTCAAAACAAACTAGGTTATCTTTTTCTTTATCTATCAGTGTATCAGAAAATTATTTTGATTTAATTCATTCAGATGTTTGGGGCCCAGCTCCTGTTGACTCTTATAATAATTTCAAATATTTTGTTAAATTTATTGATGATTTTTCACTTACTACTTGGGTTTATCTTTTAAAAGGAAAAAAATGAAGTATTTTCATGTTTTCAAGAGTTTCTCAATTTTATTGAAAATCAATATAGTGCAAAAATTAAGATTTTTAGATCCGATAATGGGACAGAATATGTAAACAAACTTTTTTAGATTAAAAGAAATTTTGCATCAAACCACATGCATTAATACACCTCAACAAAACGGTGTTTCAGAAAGAAAAAATTGTCATATTCTTGAAGCTCACTTCTTTTTAAAAATAATGTTTTAAAAATTTATTGGTCAGATGCAGTATTAACAACAACTTATCTTATAAATAGGTTACCAAGTGCAAGGTTAAAAAATATGAGTCCTTTAGAAATTCTCAAGGGTAGGAAAATTGATCTTGACCATATTCGAGTTTTTGGATGTACATGTTTTGTACACATAAAAAGACATGACAAGTTAGACAAAAATTCTGTTAAAATCATATTTTTAGCATATTCTCCTGAAAAGGGATATAAGTGTTATGATCTTAAAAATCATAAACTTTATTTTTCAAGAGGTGTGTCATTTTTTAAAAACAAACCCTATTACCAGACAAATGACCAAAAAGATACACTAAGTCCACCAATTATGTTACCTTCAAATAGTTTTATGTTTCCCGAAGAAACAAATGAAGAACATGTTATGAATGAAGAACAAATTGGTGAATCAAGCGCAATTTCTTCAGGGGGAGAAGAAGAGGAAAATGAGTCAACTCAAGAATCTGTTCAAGAAGAAATTGGCGTGAGGAGATCCATACGACAAACTCAGCCTTCTATCAAGTTAAGGGATTATGTGTCCCATCAGGTGATGTATCCAATTCAAGATTTTATGTCTTTTAAAAAGGTATCTCCGGAATACCGGGCCTATTTGAGTAACATAACCAATCAAATCGAACCAACGAGTTTTGATGAAGCCAATCAAAACCAAATTTGGTGTAAGGCTATGAAAGAAGAACTTCAAGCCTTAGAAAGAAATGACACATGGGATATTGTCCACTTACCAAAAGAAAAAAAACCTGTAGGTTGTAAATGGGTATACAAAATCAAGTACAATAGTGATGGTACGGTTGAAAGGTATAAGGCTAGGTTAGTGGCCAAAGGATTCACTCAAACCTATGGTATTGACTACCAAGAAACCTTTGCACCGGTAGCTAAAATGAGCACAGTTAGAATTTTGTTGTCGGTAGCTACCAACTTAGGATGGAATTTGTTTCAAATGGACGTGAAAAATGCATTCCTTCAAGGAGTTCTGGAAGAAGAAGTTTACATGACCCTCCCTCCAGGTCATAAAACTACATTGGATCCATCGCACGTATGTAAGCTAAAGAAGTCAATTTACGGTCTAAAACAATTTCCAAGAGCATGGTATGCCAAGCTAAGCTTTTCTCTGTTAAAAATAATTTTATTAAAAGTACAGCTGATTCTTCTATGTTTATTAAACATACACAAAATTCTACCACCATTATTCTTATTTATGTAGATGACATTATCATTACAGAAGATAATAATGAAGAAATTAAAAATGTCAAACAATATTTGAAAAATGAATTTGATATTAAGGATCTTGGAAAACTCTCAGATTTTCTTGGAATAGAAATAGCTCACTCTAGCAAAGGCTTATTTCTATCTCAAAGAAAACATGTCCTTAACTTGTTAAAAGAAACTGGTAAACTAGGAGCTAAGCCAGCTCGTACCCCAATGGAAACAAATGTTAAATTTGGGCTAGAAGATGGTGAACTACTACCTGACATAGGGCAATATCAAAGACTGGTAGGAAAACTAATATATCTTATGGTTACCAGACCTAATATTGCATTTGCAGTTAGTGTTGTAAGCCAATTTATGCATGCTCCGCGTATCAATCACTTGAGTGCAATTGATAGGATACTTAGATACCTCAAATGCACTCCAGGTCAAGGAATTTGGATGAAAAAAATAGTTCTAATGATGTGGTTGGTTTTTCTGATGCAGATTGGGCCGGGAGCTGTAACAGAAAATCAACCACTGGCTTTTGTACCTTTGTAGGTGGCAACTTGGTCACTTGGAAGAGCAAGAAACAGAATGTTGTCACTAGATCAAGTGCAGAAGCAGAATATCGAGCCATGACATCCATAGCAAGCAAGCTTATCTTGATTAAGCAATTACTCTGTGATATGAAGATAGAGCACACAAGAACCATACAAATGTACTGTGATAATCAAGCTGCACGACATATTGCATCCAATCCGGTCTTCCATGAGAGGACAAAACATATAGAGGTGGACTGTCACTTTGTCAGAGAAAAAGTGCAGTCTGGAGAAATAGAAACCCCATTTAACAGAAACAAAGAGCAACTGACAGATATTTTCACAAAGGCACTCGACAAGGCTAGTCATCTGAACAAACTCAACAAGTTGGGTTCAATCAATTTATTCGAACCCCACTTGAGAAGGAGTGTTGAGAAATAATAGAATAGCCTCAGAAGATTCATCATAAGCTGTAAATAGACAAAAAATTAGGCTAGCATCCAAAGTACAGCTGTCAAAGCTATAATTGGTACCTAGCTTGTATTTAGATTGTAATTAGACAAGAGATCAAGCAATATGTTATTTAAGAAACAGCCCAACGGCTAATAGAATAGAATAGGCTATAAGTAACCTTGTATAGAGAGCTTGTAAGAATAAAAAAAAAGCAATAAAAATTAATCTGTTCATCATATTCTATCTCTCTCAAATTTTATCAACCAACAAAAATAAGATGTAGGTTATAAACACACAAAGACATTGTCAAGAATGCTAAGCTAAAAATTGATAGTTCTGTGAACCTAGACAATTGATATATAGTTCTGTTATTCCTTCGTTTCATTTTCAACTCTGTTTATAGACATAATGCTCCTGCTAATACCAAAAAAAAAAAAAGGTTAATTATTGATATACACGTAACAACTTAATTACCACCATTAGGAAATTGTGGGAATTTAAAATGAGTCTTAATAGAAAATGCAAAAAATTGTGTAAATCTATGAGTTTTTGAAATTTAGAAGGGTTAATTATTCATATACATGAAGTTCTCGCAAAAAAATTAAAATACCGGACATGAAAAAAAAAAGATAAGGAGCACCTAATTTTGATTTACCAAAATTTTAATCGTGTACTAATTTTATATTTTCAGTTTTCACAAAAAGTTTTTGGGAACCTTTTTTTGAGCACCTAATTTTGTCCATGTAGTAATCTATGAGCATGCTGTCAGATAATTAATAAGTTTATTATATTCACAATACTACAGAGGTACATAATTGTATTTTTCCTTTGCATCAAATAGGCATATATCTGGCCAAACCCAACCATTTTTTTTTATATCAAGTTATTTACTGATCACATCCCTGACAATTTCCAAATAAAGACCTTCATCTTTTGTGCAATTTTTAAGTTTTCAAGTCAGAAGTGATTTACATGATCAGATGACTGTGTCATAACACACACATGCCCATTAAAAAGTAAAGGCGAATGATAAGTATTGTAGAAGCCAATGATGGTAAAGTACCAGCACTATTATAGGCTTTGCAAATTTTGGTAATTTTTGTGCTTTTTTCATCAGAATATTTATTTCGATCAGCATGAGTTTATTCTTGTTCTTCAATAAAGAGGCTACTCAAAAAGGGATCTCAATTTTAAACGAATGGATTTTATTCCCTGCTTTGAAACAGCATAGGATTCCCTTTGCATTAGGATTGGGAAAGGATTCTGCTTTTCAGCCTTTATATTTCTCTTTCCATCAAAAGATGCTTTGTGCTTTGTAATCAAACTCTCTTTTCACTGCCTTGTAAAATTGTGCTGTAGGCAGTATTACTAAATTCCAAATCAGATTTTACACACAGTAGTGAACTAGAAAATTTAGATTGAGGACAGAAACTTAAAATGCATTATATGTGGTAGATGAGATTTGAACCAAAGTCTACACAACCACAAAATGGAATTAATAACCACTAAACTGCATGCAAGCATTTAATATTTTATGAGGAGGCCGCATGGAACTATATAATTTAAAAAAAATCAATCAAATTTCATTATACATAATTAATATTTTAAAATCAGCACCTCTGTGATTGGTTGTAGATCCGCCCCTGTTTATTCAGTAAACAATTACAAAAATCACAAATTCTACTATGGAAAGCTGGAACTCAAACACTGTTAGCTTAATTTGTAGATTAAATATAAAAGTACATGAAGGAAAGTTAAAAAAATTCAGAATTTAAAATACAATGACCAGCAGATAGAAAAAATAAGTAGGTATCTAGTTAAGTACTAAATACCAGTAGCTCCACATTTTCTAGAGCTCAGACTTTCTTTGATCAGAAAGAGTTTGCCTAATTAAAATTCTTATTTTGTTGGATTAGAGGTGCAAGCACTACTTTGTTCAACTTCATCTGAAGATGTTATGCAACTCGAAGAAGAAGCCAGATCAGAACGAAAAGATGGAAGCCAACTCGCTTGACTGAGAACTCGGTCGCAAGATGATGATCTTATAGTCTCCATATTTGAAATATGATATTTGTATTTTTTCTTCTCAAAAATGCGACAAACCACCCAATTTTTTGGTTTGGAGTTGAAATCCTGCATGAAATGACTAATGAGTTGATTTCATGTGAGACATATAAGTGTACTGAAATAACATATATAGCAGGAACAAAAACATTCATCGCCTTTCTATGTTTTACTTGGTGAGAAGCAAGCCAATTTCGATCAAACAATGAGAAATGTGGAAGTTAACTCAACATGCATGGATTGGCTAGGATTTGAAAAATATTTGCAATTATTTTAGGTTTTGTTAAAATCTATACCCAAAAGGCTATGCATGCAGATAATAGGTTATATTAATTGTCTTTAACAGTAACAAAATTATACAAGTATCAAATTAATATACATTGGTTGTGTTCCTCGTTTGACATACACCAACAGTGTTGCTATCCATGAGGCAGTATTCATGCATGATCCAGTTAGTCTGGGACCCACATGGCAGTTTCCCTATGTAGAAGGTCAGAATCCTCTTGATTCCTATAGGCCGGTTACTTTGCGAATTAGTCGTCACAGGTCGATCCTTGCCCGTCACTTTCCAATATCCTGAACTAGTTAATCTGTACATTTTGTTTCTTCTATAATTTGCTTCTAGCATATTGAAGAAATATCTCTCCCCCTGACCAACACCTAAATTTATGAATAGACAGAATAAATCAATATTAGCAACTACGATCACATCTGTACTAATTAATAACAACCAAGAGAAAATATAGGATTAATTAACACCTCAAGAAAATGTCAGAAAAATAGTGTCTAATAAGAGGAAAATAATTTGGAAAAGAAAAAGAAACCTGTTACCTGGTAGGTCCCAGGGATCATATTTCTTCAAACTGATTTCTGGAATAACGCTAGCAGGCAGAGGCAAGGAGAAAACCTTGGGCTTCAGGTAATAAAGCAGGAGCTCTTGGTCGGTTGGGTCGAATCGAAACCCCGGTGGTAATCTTGTTTTAATTTTTTCGTTAGACCTCACAGCTCCTTGCCTCTCCATCTTTTGGAATAGTAGAAACTAGAAACTAAGCAAGCAAGCAAATTTGGTTTCTGTGCTCTACCTCTATGAAGGCATATTAGGTATATATATTAACTAGTGTTGGTGCATAGTTGTTGCCTCTATTTTTGTCTGTGTGTTTTTATGAGAGAGAGAGAGGAAGTGTGGGTTTTGTGAAAGGTGAAGGAAAGAAGGTACTTTATATAATGCAACAAGCACTGTTGCCGTAAACCAGACTCAACCTCTTTCAGTGTCTCACAATCGTACACATCCATCCAAAAGTAATCATCTTTAGTCTTTTAAATCACACAAAAGAGAATTCTTTTGGTGAGACCATGAAACTTTTTCCCATGCTAAATGGCAGGTAAAAGACTAAAAGTAGTTAAGTAGAAATTAAAAAGAAGGTAAAAATAAAAGAAACCAAAAAAGCAAAAATCTTACTTTGCAGGTAGCTGAAGAGAAACTTCCATAAGCCAAAATGAATCAAAGCATGTCAACGTACATATTCACAGTTAGAATGTGAGCATTCGAGAAACCCTAGCCGTTGTCGCTTCCTTTTTTCTCCTCCATCCCTTCTCCGGCATAGCGATATCTTTCTCTCTCTTGTCTCTATCTCCTCAAACGGAGAAGATAATGAGAGAGAGGCGAGGGAGCCAAGCCGAGCGGAGCCGATCAGAGCTGAGAGTGCGGTATCGTCAGAGCTCGAAGTGTAGAGTCTTTATTCTCATCTTGATCGGAGCATGGCAGTGAGCAATCCGGCCGTCGGAGCGCGGCGGCTATCGGACGAAAGAGGATCCGGGAGGTAATAGGGTGTTTTTTAGAGTAGATAAGTATGATTAGTTGATTAGAGTAGTTTACGTGATTTCATGAGAATAAATGAATTTAGATCTAGGAAGGAGGGTCATTTGACCCGTTGTAAGTCTGTTTTTTATCAATGAAATTGTTAGTGTGCATTTAAAGCCACTAACCATAAAAAAGAATGTGAGCATTCATACAAGAATCAAGATTGATATGTGCATGAGCAAACGGTCAACATCAATTATTCAATAAATTAATTTATGAGTTAATCTAAAAGGAACAATTTATATAAGAACTAGTCTTTGATCCAATACTGATTAAAATATATAATGTTTTTTTTTACGAAGTTATAAGCAAAATTCGATAGAATATTTTTTGTGAATTTTTAAAATGGAAAGACTTCATCTCATCTTTTATCTAAAAAAATTGTTATGTGATCGAATGCATGCCCCAGTGGATGGTCTGAAGAGAGGAGTGCGAATCCTCTGAGTTATCTCATATTTTGCATGACCAATATGTCCGGTTCCTATTTGGAGATAGCGCGGGGCCAGTATTATTTGACCTTTGAGATTCGTGTAGAACGTATTTGAACGGTTGAGATATTCTAAAAAGTCATACAAAATATGAGATATCTCAGCGGATGCGAATTCTGAAGAGAGGAGCAACCGCTTACCGAATTTGGATAGTAAGGTACCTGACTCCGTCAGGTTATATCCGAACCGTCCAGAATAAATTTGTGCGAATTTTAAAGTGATTCCTTATATTCCAAATAAATTCCAAATCTTTCCATTTTCAATATTGTGGCCCAATAACTTAGGCCCACTGATATTAGTCGGTTGTGACTTGTGACTAGAAATTATCCCAATCAAAGATTTCTGTTTGCAACAGCCGAGTTGTATATTTTGATTTCTCCTTCAATTTCCTTGCACATGTTAGTGCCACCTGACATGCAATTTTGAAGTACATGTTTGATTGAATGACAATAACGATAATCTCAATCCTAATGATTCAATCATGATAGCAGTAATGTCGATCCTATTTTAATAATAGCATGAACACTACAGCTATGTTCGAAGTAGATCTTTAATATAACATTAGGGAGTATTGGACATATTGACAGCTTTAAAATTCAAAAATTATTCGACGAGATCTACATTTAGTGTAGTACGGACATAATTCGGATGTTTGTTGTCTTTTGTTTCAAATTATATGTCAAGTATTAATATTTGTACAAAATAAATGAAGATCTTCGTAAATTTTATAAATTATATGAGATAAATATCATTTTGTCGCACAATTCATCAAAGTTTATATAATTCAGAGAAGTGCCGAAAAATAATTTTTTGGTATATTCGAATATTATTCAGAAATCTTGTCACTATAGTATAAAATACTAAGTAAGATTAGATTAAGCTATATATTAAGTATTAATACTAGGTAAATTTTTCAGAGGCATGCTGAGAATTATCTGAAGCAAAGTCCCCTTGGAACTCGCTGTTACCAATATGAATATTATATAAAATATCTAATAGATATTTTGTATATTAACATAATTTATACTTTTATAAATAATTTATACTATTTACATACGAAATGTCATATTAATGGGAATGAGTTTATTTGAAAAAATATCCGTTCACTTATAATTTACATAAACTGCGTGTGAGTGCCTCTGACCTGGCTATGGAAGAACTTTTTTTTTTCTGCTCCAGTTTATAATTCTATACAAGGAACAAACTTTTTTATATATTATCCATGAACAAAAGCACTTACCCCCGTCTCAAAAAAAATTATGCTTGCTTTGAAAATTACTGTTTCCATATTTCGGGTCATCTTAGAACGAATTGAGTTAGACTTCAGATATATATATTTTTTTAATTATCAAATCGGATCAGATTAAATCGGGAGGACTTTTTAAATACGATATGTAGATGAAACAATTAACCGTGGACTTTTGAAATCACTTCAGATTCCAAAACAGGTCAAGTATGAATTAATTACATTTTTTGGGACTGTTTGGCGACATATCTTAATCCGCACTAGGATTAAGTCTTAAGGAGATTTAAGAAACTAATGTTCGGTTGTCTTAATCCGTAGGTGATAAGAAAGCTAACATCATATTTGGATGGAGAGTAGAGGAAGAGAGGTAATGGAAAGAAAAGAAAATTTTGTCTCGAATCGTGTTTGGTTGATAAAATTATGTCGGAGGTGAAGGGTACATGAAGTGAAATGTTTAATCTTGCAAAATTATAATCAATAAAATCAATTTCCTCCCAATTTGAGGTGTAACGGATAAAAATAAATTTTGTTACAAATATTTTCAGAAAAATGACACAAACCTATATAATTCTCATCCAAATTTCTTTGTCACAAACCTACAATTTAGCCACTGAATTGTTCATTAACCTTCTAAATTTTAATTAACCAAACAAGAAATAAGATGAACATGAAAGTTAAATTTATTTTTCCTCATTAATCATCTAAACATTAAGATATTAATTATGTTAATCTTTCTTTCTATTCCATTCTTTTTCATTATATTCTTCACCTCCCTTTCCTTCCTTTACTCTCCACCAAACAAGGTGTTAATCGGTATTAGGATTAAGTCTTAAGGAGGCTTAAGGAACTAATATTCGGTTATCTTAATATGTGGATGATAGCTAAGGAAGCTAAAGGAATAGATAGAGGTGCCTTAAAATTCAGGCAGATGATTAAGATTCGAACAAAAAGAGACTAAATGAGATGATCTTAATCCATACTAAGGAACGGGTGTTCGGCAGGATTAAGCGGTTAAGAGATGTTACCGGTGTTCGACAAGATTAAGCGGCTAAAAACAATAAATAAGACTTCTTTAGTCTCAAAAGAGGCTTAAGAAAATGTTGCCGATCAGCACCTTAGAAATTATTGAGTTGGATTGAATTAATATCTGAGTAAATCGGATCGGACAAAAGTCAGATTTACCACCTTTAGATAAAGCAAATAAGCAATACCGACATTTTTATTAATATCCAAAGTTTAATACAAATTATTATTTATGCTCAGAATCTCAACTAATTTCGAAAAATGCTCAAGTTGGCCAGAAAATGGCCAACTTAGGGGGTAGAAGTAAGCCGGCCATTTTTTTAGAGACACTATGAAGAGCAAAATAATGAAATCTAACACTGAAAATTTGAATTTTTTTGTTTAAATTATTTGATAGATTACTTCTTTTGATATATAATTAGCATATTTATACTAAAATACACTAGATTACTGGAAATTATGTTGAATTACACTATATTAAGTTAAATTACACTAAATTACATTACATTACGCTAAAATACGGTAAATTACGCTAAATTACATATGAATAGGGACGATATCTTCACTGAAAAGGCGAAAACGACGGCGAAACTTCAAACGGTCATAAAACGGCGCTCGAGTGTCCGATTTCAGCAAATGACCACTTTTCGGAAAGCTTGCGAAAATGCGCATAATGAACTTTTCAGCAAATGACCACTTTTCCGATTATGATTTTCATTTATATTATTCAATCTAAGTAGCTCAGTAAATTAGTTACATAATGAACTTGTAGAATACCAATTTTTACTATTTTTGGATTTTTTTTTTACTATTTTTTATGATTCATGAAAGATGGCACAGAATCGGTCTACTTTAGCGTAATTTTGCGTAATTAGCGAAGTTATTGTAATTTAGCGTAATTTAACGTAATTTAGTGTAATTCAACATAATTTATTGTAATATAGTGTAATTCAACATAATTTCCAGTAATCTAGTGTATTTTAGTATAAATATGCTAATTATAAATCAAAAGAAGTAATCTAACAAATAATTTAAACAAAAAATTTTAATTTTCAGTGTTAGATTTTATTATTTTGCTCTTCATAGTGTCTCTAAAAAAAAAAAAAAAAAAGTAAGCCGGTCAGAAAATGGCCGGCTTACTCCTACCCCCTAAGCCGGCCATTTTCTGGCCGGCTTGGGCATTTTTCGAAATTAGCTGAGATTCTGGACATAAATAATAATTTGTATTAAACTTTGGATATTAATAAAAATGTCGGTAAGCAATACCTTTGCTTTGCATAAAGCCATAAAAGAGATTTGACTTGTAATTCGTACGGAAGTTTCGGTATAGATATGTGTGACACTGACAGTGCGAGTGCGAGGTAAACGAGACCAGGACAGCTCGCAAGTCGCTGATATCAAAGCTGAACCGCCGGATTTGATGGACGGTAGAGATGCTTCTGGTTCTTTGCGATCCGGAAATTGAGCTTGGAGCCTCTTTAATAGTTGTGTGAATTCTGATCGAACGTTCCGTATCCAAAACACATAGTTTGAGTTACTTTAGGGATCTGAATTCTTGCGTGGGTCCGGTATCTGACACCATGCGAAGCGTCTAACCCAATGACCCTGACGGCTCCCTTACCATTACCCAGGACCAGGTTTCCATTTCTCTCTTTCTCATACCTTCCCAGTCCCCCCTCTCTCTCTCTCACCTAGCCTCCGTGCTCCACCGGCGACTGGGCTCCGCCCACTCGCGCACCAATCTTCCGGCGTCCGCTCGCCAGTGTCGATCTCTGATCTGACGGCCGCTCCCTCTTCTCAGATTTCATCGCAAGCTTCAATAGTCCGACTCAAGGTAACAGGCTAATTGTGACTCATCCCCAATCTCTCTCGTTTGCAACCTAGCATTTGTAATTTTTGGTTGTTTTTTCCCCACTTCCGGTGGCCATTGATTTAGCTCAATTCAATATTTCAATTAGTTGATTCTTGAGGAAGCAATGAAAGCTTCATAGAGCATGAGATTATTGATAACTACCAGGGAGACATGGATTAACTTAAATGAATTGCTGGATGGAAAATATATTCAGTCTCTTAGAAAAGATTTTACTGTGCAAGTGGAACTCCAAAATATTATTGGGGACATATTCACGGCCAAGCATCCTCTTTTCATGTGCCCTCTTATTTTAATTCTTTACTGATTTAATCGAAATTGCAGGGTTACTTAGTGAAAGATACGCAAATGTTTATCTGTTTGTACTTTGGTTAATATAGACCTTGAACCCTTATATATTTTATCTGTTGGTAGCATCTTTACCAATCTGCAATAGGAAAATAATATATCAAATGCACAGTAGCATACATGATCTATTTGATGACTTTATGGACTTCTGTTTATGAAATTTACGAATTATTCAAGGCTTTGAAATTGAATCATAATAAAGAAAAACGGATTTGAAACATTTCATATATACTATTTGTGTTCATGTCCAAGGGAAAAAATAATAAAAATATTATATATTTATAGTCATATCATATTCTAGGTTTTTTTGACAAATATCATTATATCATTATGCCATATCAGTATCGTATTGGATATGATACTCGTATCTGTAGCCGTGCAGCATACATTATGATTTAGGGAGAAAACAATCCACACTATAGTTTTCGAAGGATCCTAAATTGGAGATCAAATTATAAGAGTCGAGTCGAGAAAACTCTATATTTCTGAAATTGCTTACGGATAAAAAAAAAACCTAAAGAAGTTGAGGTGGATTTAGAGCTCTCTGTCTCAGTCTCTGTTGGTTCTCAGATACATTTAGAGCTCTCTCTCTGTCTCTGTTTCTTTTCCCATCGCCATCTAGTTAAAAAGTAATTCCCCATTCTCTCTTTCTGTTATTCGAATAATCAAATAGATTGGTAATATGGTTGAGTCTTTGATAAATTTAAGGGTTGTCAGGATTGCTTCTGATCATTTTTCCCTTGAATCACAAACATTGGGAGGTGCTTGCTAAAATAATTTGAAAAATTGTGTACGATCTGATGTTATATTCTTGTAAGTTGCTCTAAAATTTGGGGTAATTTGCAAATTACCTCTTTGAGTTGTTTTGGCCAAAAACAGATTAAAACCAACTCTTCTTACAAGATAACTGTGTACATATCTTGAGAAGTCAGATTGTCAACATATTCAGGCACAGGTCTATAATCCTATCTTATTTCTTACAGACTCTTGTTCAAGGATCAGTGTCGTGTCTTTTCTGGTGCCCGTATCAGTTCTGACAGACACAGTGCTGGTACAGGAATCGATTACCATATGGCCGGTTTATATTAGTAAGGTGCTAAATTTCAAAAATGTTATGTTTTAGGTCATTAAAGACCCATAAAAACTTCAAATTTTTATGCATATTGTATAAATTATGGTTCTTCGTGTGAGAAAAAAGGATCTCAGTTCATAATTTTGTTTTGTCAGAATGCAAGACCCACGTGGTATCTCCACACTGAAACCAAAGAAAGTAAATAAAGCTGCCAACCCACTAGCTGTTAAACTGAAAATACGTTCTCCTAGCATGCATCCAAAAGGAGTAGAGAGAGAAACGATAGGGGGAGCAAAGCAGAAGGCAACAGCAACTAAGAGAGGGTTTAAGAATGTTGGCTCCAGCCACTTGTCAAATACGAATTCACATTTAACAGGTCCAGGGTCAGCAGAGGACTACCGGATCCTACGGCGCAAGTATTTGATGCTTGAAGAAGAGAACTTTTCTCTTGACAAGGTGTTGGCTGAGGCAGATGACGAGGCTAGGGCCTTGGAGGAAGAGAAGAGTGCCTTACTGGATCAACTTGTTGTGTTGGAGGGTTTAGTGGGTCCCTCAGAAAGTGGTTCCAGCCATGGTAGGAAGTGAACTGAACTGTGCGTGTAGTTTAACATAGTACCTGGAGTTTTGTGGTTTGTTTTGTGTTAAAAATTTATTTCCTGGCAAGTAGGTGTGGGAATAGACAAGTGATGTTTAATTTAGGTTGGATTGAAAATGTTATGTATAGTTTTGCTTATGTTTTTCTCATCCATTTTGGATTGCTGGATTGGTGTATCATTCCAAAGCATTGCTGTTCCAATTCTGAAATATCATAGAAATAATATTAGGGAGTCTGGCTAGTACAACATCAGTGTCATTTCAACCTATATAACACTAACTTCAAAACCTATCAAATCGACTTCAAACAGTTAATCCAAACCATTCGAACCGATCTATTTCATTAGTTGTACGATTACATGCAAAATTTATAATTTTTTAAATTTATTTAGTATCAAATCAAACGGTCAAATATAGGAGTTTTTAAGTTAATTTTAATGTATTCATTTTTCAATATTTTTTACCACTTGACACTAAAATAATTTGAAAAAAATAATTTTTTTGCATGTAAACACATTACTCGTAAAGTAAATCAGTTTTAACGGTTTAGATAAGTCTTTTGATTAAATACAAGTTCTATAATCAGAATACATGAAATTTGCAATGTATTGTATTATTTTAACAGCCGTTCCTTTGATGAAAAAACTGTTTTTTTCATGCGATCAATTTCACTAGAAACTAAAATCAAGTATCAGTAGTAACAACATAACTGCTATCATTTTCATTAGAAAATAAAATCAAGTATCAGTAGAACTGCCACAACCAAGTTTAACAGTCATAACATGAAAACAACCAACATAGAAAACAAAGAAATTAAAAAAACCTAGTAACCTGACCTAAGAACTCATGCCCATCCTCGTGCACAACCTCTCTTGATACTATGATTTAATTGCAGCAAACTAACTGGGGGTGTACTTCGCAAACAACCTGTAAAGGCTATATATATCTAAGCTACTATTTATTGAAATGATCTACCATAGTCAGATTTCCTTGTCTTGCCTCCTTAGTTCAAAAAGGCACAAGTACCCCTGTTTCAGTCCATTTCTACATACAAATTTGCACCAACCTTTACCTATGTGTCTCACAGTTTTATTTTTGTGGTAATCTGCGGTACATATCTTGCTTCTCTTATCTAAATCAGCAGGCATCAGAGTAATCTTCTTATTATTGCTTTGAAGAACTTTGCATGCAAACCCACCCGGTAAATTCTGGTACATAGTTATAGACTTATAGTTACATGGTACAACAATATAGTAAGATTGTTTTCATATGTACTTGATATATGTCATCCATAAACAATTTTGTCATTAATTACATTAATAAGGAAAATGAAAATAAAATACTTACGTACCAGTATACAATTGCTATGTGGTTGAGTTTGAGTATTGACTGACTCGAGTCAAGATTTTGACGAACAAGTCACTACCCTTTTGAGTTTTTTGGGCCATCCTGTTAGCAATCTCTTTTTGAGCTTTTGTCAGATAGGTCTGGATGGGTATGATATATAGCTTGGAAGCTTTCATAGTTCCGTTCTCCTTTGTTTTTCTTTTTCTGACAGTTCTGTGCTCTCCTTCGTCGCTCTCACTATCACTCTCGCTTGATTCTTGAACAAAATCTGCAACAAGAAATTAAATGGCATAAGTTCATTTCTTGATGTCTTTCATAATAGGAGGAAAAAACAATTACAGGATTAAGAATCACATTCATTGATGAAATAAAATGCTTGATATACCTACCTCTTCTTTTTCTCTTACAACAAACCCTTTCTCCAGTCGTGCGCGCTCGAGCAGCACGAGTTGAAATCTCGAGAGAAGATTCATCAGTGTCACTATTACCAGAGGATAGAGATATGATCTCTTTCTTAACCTCGCGGTGAGGTGCAGCAATTTCTCGAATCAAACAGTCGTTCAATTCCTCTGACTCCGTTTCTGTCTCCATATTTTTTGCAAAGAAAGGAGCAGCTTTTTCGCATCCACTCCGATCAAAGATTAGCACTTTAAAAGAGGAGTTACCATTGTATATAAATACTAGAACATCATTCTTGTCTATTTGATTAGCAATTACAAATTCTTTCCAACCAGATCGCATAGCAAATGTGTTGTTAGACCTGATCAATTTCACATGCCAAGTAATTCCGCTTGGACCTTCCAGTTCAACGTTTTCTCTCATGGATCCTTTCAACATTTTTGCAAACTTTTTTGGAATATTCTGCAACATGCAATGCAAGGAGTTACAAATTTCTTTGTCAATGTATGCATTTTTTTCTTTTTTTTCAGTAATAGTGGGTAAATCCCACAGATTTCAATCAGAAATCAATAAAAAGAGTTTATAGTACCAATGCAAAAAAAAAAAAAAAAAACAGTTTTACAAGCAAAAAAATTGCTGAGTTTTACTTTTACCTACTACAAAAACTGAAGGAGCCATATCCAACTGTTTGTTGGTCAAAACAAAAACATCTGAATATTACCAAAGAAGGAACTGTAAACTGACAAAAAACTATTTAGAGAAAGGCCCATGTCTTTGTCAGTAATCTAAAAACACTGTCATTGTATGCATTAAAACTTCAAGGAACTGAAGAAGAAGAAAAAAAAAGCAACGAGAAAGTAGAATGAACTTAAAGGATATGTATAACTTACCATTGTGTGCATCAAGGAAGTATCCGTCTCCACACAAAAAATATATTCATTTTTGGATCCAATTCGCCACTTCCTTTCATGATCTCTCTTTCTCTTTCTCTCTCCATCTAGTTCTTTCCCTGGCGGATGGATCTCTTCACCTATCCAAATCTGTACACTCTACTACATATACATTGAAACATTTGAAACACAATAAAGTTTCCTATCATTTCAACTTCCGCATTTATTCTTTTCAATTTTCCCCTCGTTTTTCAACTTCCGTATTTATTCTTTTCAATTTTCCCATCGTTTTTCAACTTCCGCATTTACTCTTCTACGGTCAAATCAAGTCAGTACCACACTGGTTTTTTCTTCTGCTTTTTTTTTCTGTTCCGCATCCTCTAATAACCTTCCTGTAGAGAGTTAGTACTATATGAGGATGAGGGCCCATTCGTCTGTGACTAGCAAGCAATAGGAGTTGAGTCAGAAATGTTGAAACAGAGAAACACATCCATGAATCCTATCTGGCTTGGGAGATTTATATATTTGAACACGTCGTCTCTGATGCAAAGGGTGATGATATTAATGGTCACTCTAAGAAATTACTAAATGGGATAATGCATGGTAGTTGGTGGAAATTAATTCATGACGCTTGATTCAAAGAAGGAATTTATGATGTAAAAATGTGAGTAGAACTGGGTGTTCCCAAGTTCATCAAATTCCTTTGTGAACTCAACTCTAAAATCTATAGAATTGACTTCAAACGACGAATCCAAACTGTTGAAATCTTTCTATCTTACGAGTGATACATTTACATGTGAAAATTTTAAAATTTTAAAATAGTTTTGCATAGAGTCAAGTGGTCAAAAAGCGTCCAAAAAATAAATGCATTAAAATTAATTTATAAACCTTCTAATTTTGACCACTTGACTTTATACTAAATTAATTCGAAAGTTTAAAATTTTCACATGTAAACGCATCACCCGTAAGGTAGAAGAATTTCAACAGTTTGAATTCGTCGTTTAAAGCCAATCAAATAGGTTTTAGAGTTGAGTTCACAAAAGAGCTTGATGAACTTAGGAACACCCTAGTTCTACTCGTAAAAATGTTATGGAGTTAGAATTTTTTCAGCTCTAATATAAATGGGTGTACTTTTTTTAGAGATCACTAAACTTTATATAGAATTCGGTTTTTGTTATTACTTTTATTATCTAATTTTTATTAATCAAATTTTATGTTTGTCTAAATTAAGTCAATTTCTTCAAATGAACGCCATTGCATCTAATGTCACACCTCAAACCAGAATTTCTGGATTAGGGTGCGATCAGTCCCCGCCTCGTGTCTAATAATCGGAACGACACGCAAGGTTAAACAAATAAAATAAACAATCACAGCGGAAGCGAATATAAAACAATCAAGCAAAAATCATAAATATAAAATAAGCATAACATATACATAATATCCATACACTCCCCATAGGGATAAAATAAACATCAGCTAATCAAAGGGAATACATGAACTATCGAGTCTAATGTACATAACAAAAACATTGGACTCGTAATCCCTAGTCAAAAGTCCTATATCACACGGGGTGGTACCGGCCGTCGTCCTCAGCCAAAATCAGACTGACCCTGACCCCCTGTGAAAGCTCGGTCGGATGACTGGCTACCGCCTATCCGCTGCGGACAGGCGTTCACCCAATGGTCGGTGGCCTGGCAGATAAAGCAAGCACTGCAGCGAGGAACTGTCGGCCCTGACCGACTACGGAACGGCTGAGGCTGAGGCTGAGGCTGACTCACTACAGGCTGGGATGGTGCGCCTCTACCCCGACTCGGGGACGCGGTGAAGTCTGTCCGTGGTCGGACACTCCTGTGCTGAAGTCTCTCCAGTAACTCCGCACTGTCCATCAGGGACTCAATAGACGTACTAGGGTAAGAGGCCACGAGGCAAGCCAATGCTGGCTGCAAACCCTCGATGAAACGCAGACGCCGGTCATGTGGATCCGACACTAAGTCAGGGGCATACCGTGATAAACTAATGAAGGTGGTGCTGTACTGTCGTACGGTACGGCTGCCCTGAGTAAGCGACTCAAACTGTCGTCTCAAGGCACGAAGCTGGGCCCTACCCATGAAGCGACCACGGAAAACCTCGGTAAACCATAGCCAAGGTATGGTAAGACCGTCCACATATTGGGGCTGCTGAGTAGCCCACCAATGACGGGCATCCCCGTCAAAAAGCGTCGCGACCAACTCGGTGTGAAACTCTGCAGGAGACTGTGCGAGACGAAGGGTCTCCTGTACAGAAGTAAGCCACTCCTCGGCTGCAATATACGTGCCACGCCCGTCAAATCGGGGCGTGTGAAGACGTGTGAACTCATGATAAGCGATAGTAAAGGGGTCGCCTATAGTGCGACCCGCACCAGCCCCCTGACCCGTGATCTGGGCCAAACCCTCAAGGAACTGCTGTAGGATCTGTCCCACGTCCATATCGCCTGGGGGTGGGGGTGGAGGCTGCCTACCTGCAGCCCTCTGAGACGAACCTGCTCGGCTAGGACCCGCCCCTCCAAGGGAATGGGTCGCGACGCCATGACCACGTGCTACAGAAGGCTGAGAATGGACAGACGGGGGACAGACCGCAATAGGTCGTGGGGAGACGCTATCGGCCAAGAGTCCGGAATGAGCCTCGGGAGGCTGGGATGCAGCCCTACGTCGCCTCTGGGGGTGACGACCGTCCATCATCTAACTGCAAATAGAAACAGGGATATGATCAAGTTACGTCAACTGGAGACGTAAGATAAGAAGAATTCGTTTGTCGATGTCTACGTGAAATACTACTTAAAGTATTGATCAAGTGCTTTGACTTGTATACGTATATTAATATTTATCAATTTATGACTTTGCTTCATATTTGTTTATCAAATGGTATTTGATTATCGTATGAAGGATTACGATAAACCTGCGCTCTGATACCACCCAAAGGATGTCACACCCCAAACCAGGATTTCCGAATTAGGGTGCGATCAGTCCCCGCCTCGTGTCTAATAATTGGAACGACACGCAAGGCTAAACAAATAAAATAAACAATCACAGCGGAAGCGAATATAAAACAATCAAGCAAAAGTCATAAATATAAAATAAACATAACATATACATAATATTCATACACTCCCCATAGGGATAAAATAAATATCAGCTAATCAAAGGAAATACATGAACTATCGAGTCCAATGTACATAACAAAAACATTGGACTCGTAATCCCTAGTCAAAAGTCCTATATCACACGGCTACGCCATCTGGGACAGCTCCTGACGCCTTCTGCTGCGGAACGCCAGACTCTGTACTTGAAATCCCACATCAAAAGGTGGGTGAGCGAATGATCGCCCAGTATGTGACCCAGTATTATCCCTTCAGGGATCCTCTAAGTCAAAGCACATTTTAAATTTGAAATCTACGTAAAGTCGATAATTGTTCACTTTTAATGCACATGCTGCGGAAATTAAAACCTATCATAATAACTACAAAAGGAAAATACATATAATAGATGATATGATGCGATTATCCTATTATGCCAACATGATTAAAATTTCTCAAAATAAAATACAAGCGAATGTATATTATAATCAATAAGGGTCCAGTACAATAGGTACTGTGTGTACAAATTAATATAATAATAATACGAATAATTTTGTCACCCCACCGTGCCAATTTGAATTTATCTCAAAGGTGACATAATCCAAGGACTGCGATCAGATGGTACAAAGATACTTAATGCCTAATAGCATCGAGCTTTGCCCCACAAGAAAAGCACGCTAGCCGATGGTTATATCAAATTTCGTGTATTTTCCTTACTCTAAAATGATTCTTCATCCAAACATATCCAATAGGAGAAATCTACAAGCAAGGCGTAAGAATGTTTTAATCTGTTTCCTCGTGAGCAGACAACGAAACTCCACCGTCCGACCAGACTAATGGGACAAGGGCTCGTGATCGGCCCCATAACAATAAAAATAAAATCTGCCACCGCAACCTCAGCAGCCGTACTAGGCCTGTAGCTCCTAATGTAGGAGGGATAACTTCCGAATTATTTCCATGCCTCTGAACTCGAGATCGGTCGGCACGTAATGGTAAAATGATCAAAAATAATATAATAACTCAATGCATATAATAATAATATCCTAATAAGACCTCTAAGGGATCAAGTGAGCCCTCAGCCCAATGACCCGCGAGCCGCCTCGCAGCCCATTCTACGAGAACGGAAAGCAGTCATTTGGTCTTTTATCTCACACTCACCAATGCACATGCTCAACTAAAATACTATGTTGTCCTCTTCTCGTAGAGGAGGACAACTAATATCCTAATCTAATATAATATTAATTAAGTTACTCAAATCCTAAGAAAGCGGTAAATTTTTTATTTAGAAGGGGTTCTGCAATTTCCTAATTACAGTTCAGAAATAACTTAAACATGCTCTAATGCAGCTACAAAATTAAAGGTGCGATTGTCAGGTCAAGTGGTCGACTGGTAAGAGTACGCCACAAAAGAATAATTCAGATATCCCACACCTGAATGTAAGCCGAAAGCACGTAAGCTAGTAATCTCCGCAATTCGCACGATCCTCACCTGCTCCGGTATAGCCGTCAACGGGATCAGTCCACAGATCGAAATCAAAGTAGGTCTGCTGACTTGTAATTTCGGACATAAATTAATTAAATACGAAACTAATTATTCGTACCCTCTTTACCCCGTTTAATTATTTTTACTAAGTGTTCGCATTTAACTAATTAACTATGGTTCAAAATCTGCTCAATCGGTTCGATCAGTTTGACTCGGTTCCGATTGAGCGTAAAATTAAGTCTATGTAATTTAAATATTTGTTATATTTTAATTTGAAGATAAACTGCTTTTAGTAATTTATTATAATATTTGAATAAAGTTATTTGGTACGTTTTACGATAAAAATACGTAAGGTATAAATTACATAATTTAAGTTGCTATTATTTAATCCTAATTAAATACTTGTAATTTAATGTGCGTTTCCTAATTAATTTAGCTACGATCAATTTATTTTATTCCTATATACAAAATTAATTATAATACGTTAATTATTTTATTTAATAAACTTATGTAATCGTAATGATTCAAAATATTAATATGTTGTTAATTAATTATCTTTATTAATTAACAACATATTTTATTTAGAAATCATTTTCTTTATTTAAAATTCTATTTACTTAATTTCTAATTTCTAATTACTTAATTTATTATTTCTAACTATCTAAAGTGTGTAATTAAATGTGTCTCGCGATCATACATTGCCCAAATCGGATCCTTGTATCTGCTCAAATTATGTTATGAGACGAGTAATGCAGAGCTATTATAATCATCTCTCAATCTTTAAGTTTACGTTATTTTTTTATTTTTAGTTGGGACTTTTAGTTCGACTTTTAAATATTTTAAATCATCACTTGGTTGCACTTTTGATCTCGGTCACTTTTAATAAATGTCACGACTTCGGATCGAGCCTACCTGAGAAGGCTCGAGACCCTAAATTGCTAAACCATATTTTACTTCAAATTATTTTAACTAAGTCCAAAACATGCTTTTTAATTAACTTCCTACATTCTCGTAACTCTAATCCAATCTACGGTAATTTGATCTCGTGTTCGAACCTATCAATGTTAGGTTTGTACAACCCGATCAAAATTGGGCTAATTTTCAATTTACTTTAAGCCGAAAAAGCCCAATTGGATCCTTAGCTATTCCAAAAAAAAATATATGTGGTTTCGGTTTGGGTTCAAACCCAAAACAATAATATAAACAAGGCCGAGCCCCCTTTTAAACTAATTTCGGCCAAGCCCAATAGAAAGCCGAACAAAGCTCAAGGCCCAAATACTTTATACATCTGCCGGCCCCTATTTCAAATTCCTCAAAATCACATTCTAGTCCCTCAAATTTAATATATAACCTAGGGGTCGATTTTTGCACATCAACCCCTTAATTTAAATAAATTGCATTTTGGTCCCTGTCATTTCAAAGTCAGGTTTAAGCCCGGATTCAGTACCAGTGGCACTACTGGGCTGGTACCGACTGGTACCAGCATCGCATATCACAGACCAAGTTACCAGTAAGGTAAACAAGGCCCTCTCACACAACAAGCAACAGACAACCAGATTAATTAACAACAATCAAGGCCTAAAGGAAACAGCAGAGAATACAAAGGTTAGCGCAAGGTAGCCAGAACAGCACAACCAGAAAGGAACAAGGCACAATGCCAAATCCCCGCAATTAAATCGGTACTAGAGGCAAAGAACAAAGAAAACAACAAAATCTATCAAGGTGCTGGTACGGGGGTACTAATGTACCAGAATCAACAAGGCACCCGAGTCGGCACCAAAATAACCCCATCAAACAAGCACAACAAGCAACCGAACCAAAATTCATCCGAATCGGGAAAATCAACAACCCGCATTCGATCTTATCAATTCAATTTTTCTACGATTTATCACAAAATCGACAAGGCACAAGATAAAAAGGGTTGTTACCAGGAAAATCGATCGTCTCACATTAAACGGCCGGTACCAAGCTTGGCTCGCTTCTCGGCCGTCTCAAAATCAACCAGCACCTCGAAAGTCAGAATCACCACAAAGCCGACACAAGCACAAGAACACAACCCCAATCCTTATCGGGTTAGGGTAATCACAGTAATCAGAGGAAAACGGAAAAGAGGGAAAAGGCGAAAATCTCAACACATGAGCAAAATTTCAAAAGAGTAAGAACCGAAAAACAAAATAGAGGAGAGTGGGGGTTACTTAAAGCCGAGCGAGTGATTACGTGGCGTACAGCCGAGTCCTCTCTCAGAGAGTAGGCCTGCGTGAGAGGCACGAAAGTCGCCTCTGGCAGAGAGCGAATTAATTGACGATGCGACAGGGGTCAGGGGCGCACTGAGCAAAGGAGAAAAGCGGGGGAAACTCAAGCGTCTCCTTTTCTTCTCCTGGAAGCAAAGGAAATAGAGAGGTGCGAGGGTGGTGGGGGTTCGCTGTCAGCGAGAGAGAAGCGGCGGTGGGGTTTCGCTGTCAGCGAGAGAGAAGGAGAAGAGAACCCCAAAATGAAGAGAGGAGGGGGGCTGCGTAATCAGAGAAGGAAAAAGAGGCGGACCCGAAACCCTCTTCCAATTTTGTTAAGACTCCTAATTTAAATAAAGGATCTGGTAGCTTTAAGATTCGTGCAGAATGTATTTGAACGGATTAATTTATTTGAAAACCAAATTGGAGTTCTAAGTTATAATCTCCATTATGCATAGTCAGATAGTTTCGATTGTATTTTGGTTTTCATAAATTTTCTTACGAATTTTCAATTGTTCTTAATTAATTTTATAATTTTTGTGTTATCTGTTAATTTATTAATTTTATTGATTTGATCGCGTTAACTCGAAATTTGTAGTTACAATTATTTGACTACTTTACCTAATTAGTTTCAAACTTATTAAGTTTTAAATTTTAATTTTAAAGTTTCTAAATCAATAATTTGATTTACTAATCGATTTTAAATAAGTAATTCATCTAATAAATTTATTTTATCTTTGTTTAACCTAACTGATTAATTTAAGTCTTAATTAGTCGTAAATTTTAATTATTAGCTAATTAACTACATTAGATTTTTTGGGATGTAACACCTAATGTCTGTAATTTTTATTCCTTCTGAATTTTCACTTATTATATTATGAACTATATGATTTTTTAAAAGGAAGTTACGGACGCCACCCGTGTAAGAAGCTATTTTTATCAAAATATAAACATTCTTTGATAAGAAAATTCAAATTTAGAAAAGAAAAAGAATGCAAAAATGTATCTCTCATAATTTTTCAACCATAAAACATGAAGAAACATCAATTAACCCAGATTTATTTTTCTCAGTTTTGCAATAATAAAGGATGGTAACAATACTTATATATTTTAATACAAACATTTTGTGGATAAATTTAATCTACTAGGTGGCTAGAGCCAAATAAAAATTACAAATTCATAATGTAACTTTTTATTTGATTGAAAAATATTATAAAAAAATTTCATTTTAATTAAATATTAAAATCTTCAAACATTGTGTAATACGACATAGCTAGTGATTGTTATATGTTTACATCATTTTGTATGGTCTATCTTGAATTTGTATCAATTTCAACTCTTTTTTTCTACTTTCAGAACAACTAAACCTGGCAGAGATATAGCAGAATCTTTAAAATTTAGAGTTTAATGCATTAACATATTGATGAAATTTAAGCTTTAGATGAAATATGAGATTCTTTAATAAGTCATTATGGATATTAAAAAATTTCTTATATTTATAGTTATTTACTCAGAAGTGATTTTTGAACCGAGTCAATAACTCAGATTCAAAATATTTTTTCATTTTTTTAGTAACGCAGCAAGAAATATTTTAATTTTGTTTACAACTGCAAAAAATCTTGCATGAAAAATATTAATTCGAATTATTTGTCGCAGTCTTTCTAGTAATCTATAGTACTCCATCTATTTAACAAAAAATATAAAAATATTTCTAATATTTCAATAAAAAATTAGAACATCTTTTGTTTAATTAAAATAAAAAATCAGAAATCTTATTTTCACTAGATAATCCAGCGAAAATAGAAAAACCGCTGAATTATCTAGCGGAAAAAACTCTTCTAAAACCGCTGGGTTAGTTTTGAAAATTTGTTGAAAATCATATTATTTTTTCAAATTTATTTATTTTATAGATTATTAATACAAATTTCGGCAATAATTAACTCAACACTCGAAACAACCTCGAAACCTCCGCGCCAAATTCGAGTTCCAAACAAAAGTTGATTTTGAACAGAACCGGGAGCATCATCATCGTCTATACGCTCAACTCTAATCTTAATAACAGTGTAATAAAACATGGACGGACTGGATGCACTTTTGTACGACTTGGACCCGAACACCGATTCCATCATCATCCCAAGTCCCAACAGTCCGCTATTTTATTAAACCAACCTCTCTCTTTCCTAGTCTTTCTACGAAAATCTGAATCGGTTGCCATGGACCCGGCTCAGGCAGAGGCAGAGCTAGCGAAGGGCTTCTCCACGATCGAGGTGATCCGACCGGACCGGTCCGAAGGGGTCTACCAGGTCTGGCTGAACCGCCCGTCCCGGCGCAACGCTCTAAGCCTCGATTTCTTCTCCGAGTTACCTCGCGCTCTTTCTCTCCTCGATTGCATTCCCTCCGCACGTGTGATTGTGCTCTCTGGCAGGGGGGCCCACTTCTGCTCTGGTATTGAGGTCTCCGCCTTGGTCGCTACCGTCCCATCAGGTTAAATATTGAAGTTGTTGCAGTTTAGCAAATGTACTAGAGCAAATTTCTAATTTGTTTATCCGCCCTGGCGAAATTTATGACCATTTCGGGTGCTTTGGTCGAGTTTGAGTGATATTGACCAGGTCATTTAAGTATGATTAATTTTCTGGGCACTTATGGAATCGTCAAGAAATCTAAAGCTCCGGATTTATTTTTAGAAAAAGAGGATAGATTACAATTTATTGCAAAGGGTGTTTACAATTTGCATGATGGCTTATTTTGGAACATAGACCATCTAAAGGGCTTATCCACTTAAGTAACACTATAAATATTTCAGGGGTATATACAAGCTATTAAATGATCCCAATTTTTCTTATTGAACAACTTTTTTAGAATGCAAAACGAATATGCAAATTTAGACTTTCCTGTGTTCTACACAAAATAACCATATTGTAAGGGTGTATTTGCATGTACAATAATTTTGTTTTACCTTTGGAACAGAAGAATTTTGCAGCTCTAATTTGTCTTTAAGTGGTTTTTATCAGAATCTGGTGATGTCGCAACGAGGTCTGAATCACTTAGGAGAAAAATACTGGTGCTACAAGATTCAATCTCAGCAGTTGAAAAGTGCCGCAAGCCAGTGATTGTTGCAGTCCATGGGGCATGTGTGGGTGGTGGCGTTGACCTGATAGCTGCTTGTGATATAAGGTGTTGTGAGCAAGGGGCCTTTTTTCAGGTCTGATATTCTTCCTTTTATATTATGTTTCGTCCTATCTTAGCTGTAATCAAACTAGAGGGGGTATTTCTTGTATGCTGAAGCAAAGATGTTACTACCTGGAACAATTAATGTTATAGACTTTACCAGACTGATTGGTTTGTTCACTCATCCTTTATCACTTTAGTATGAGCTGACTCTTCCTGGTACACAGTCAAAGTTTGTCATTCTAAATAGTTAATTTGCCAAAAAATAAAAATAGAATAGATGGTGCTCATCAAGGATAACATGATTAGTCTCAATTTTTCCTTTTAGGAGAGTATCATGCTATAGAAACTGCTTAACTAAATTTAAAATCAAATATAATAATATAATTTTGATATTTGAGAAAAAAATTGTATTATTTTTTTAAAAGATTGATGCTCTCAGTCTCTTTACTTATCATTCCTCTCTCTTCCCCTCTTTGCTCGTCTCTTTTATTTAGCCATTTCTATTGTGTATGTTCTTAGTTAGCCATCTCTAATGGATACTGGCATCTCTTAACTGAAATTCTGACTAATTGCAATGCTGGTATTTCTTATAAGAAAACAGTCCTTTATTCTTAATTAGTTTTCATTTTATTTTTGGTTTAGGTGAAGGAGGTGGACTTGGGTCTTGCAGCAGATCTAGGGACACTGCAAAGGCTACCTGCAATTGTTGGTTTTGGTAATGCTATTGAACTGGCCTTGACAGCAAGGAGGTTATATGCTGCTGAGGCTAAGCAGATGGGGCTCGTCTCTCGGGTTTTCTCTTCTCCTGAGGATCTCGAGAAGGGTGCTTTGCAAATTGCCCGGGGTAATTTCATCATCTAACTTCTCCCCGTTCTAGTAGTAAATCAGGGATCACTAGAAAGTTATTCTCACCGTGCTTGTTTGATGCTTGTGGTTGTGAATTTAATTCTCGTTCTGCTTGATAGAAGTACATGGAACCAGACTGAGTCTGTAACAATCAACTTTGGTAGTAGCAATATAAATAACCAAATCTGCATGATTCTTTTTTAATTTCCTTTCTGGGGAACTGGTATTTGAAATATTTGGAAAAAAAATGAAGGTAACACTTAATAATACAATTGGGCCCCAGATAAGCCAATTATTATGAAGCTATTACAATTGTCAATTTTGAGGTCATAGAATTCCATGCTAGATATACTATATTATTTTGTTCCCTGTTTTTGAATGTAGATATAGCAGCGAAATCAGCAGTTGCCATCATGGGAACAAAGGCTATGATGCTGAAAAGTCGTGACCTGACGGTGCAGCAAGGACTAGAGCACATAGCTACATGGAACTCTGCCATGCTTATGTCCAGTGATTTAGAGGAGGCTGTTAAAGCTAGTCTTGAAAAAAGAAAGCCTGTCTTCTCCAAGTTATAAAGATGTTGTCATTAAATAGCATTGCCAAAAGTTAAACAATACATGTAATAAACACAATGATGATAATAAATTATGAGCTTATGATGAATTACTCCTGGAAAAGGAGATTTGAAAGAAGCCCATCCACAATTTGAAAGGGATTCATGGAACACTAACTTTACTCGTGCATGCTATAGGTAGCATCGCAATGGACAATTTCTCACCACAATTGGACAGAGAAATGGGTTGCTTTGGAATGCTGGGGTATTTGGAGGGAAAAAGATGGTAAAATAACTATTGGAACAAGAGGTTTAGTGGAGGAAGTTTTGCTTTTGTGTTTCGCTTGATGTTTTGTCTGGCAGGAGCAGGGTGTTGGCTAACAGATGATTGAAAGACAAGACCGGTGGGACCAAAGTGATGTAAGTAGGTACCTTGACACTATTTCTTTACAAAATGGTAAGACAATTTCTTGCGGGCATCAAACATTATGTATTCTGGCTGTAGATATTGTGGAAACTGTTAAAATATCAGGTGCTTCTGTGCCGTTACTTCCTGCCAGCCAATTAGGATTGTCATCCAGAACTTTAATCGTCTTAGAGAGTATTATATAAATGCAATATTGGACATTGTGAATAAAAGGGCACAAGATTTTACATACAGAACGAATTTGCAGAATAACTTTCATTTTAATGCAGATGATTGACATTTTTGTAATTTTGTATAGAAAGTAGGAGGTTGGCTATTCTACTTCCATAAGCATATGTCCACATATGCTTATAACTCATTTTTGCGTTTTCAATATTCAAACAACAAATTCAAACCGTTAGATGTTCAATCTATATTAATATGTGCTTGGAGACCAAATTTTATATTTTTTTGGAATTTTTTTACTATTTATTAAGCCACTTTGAAAATTGCTGATCCGGGTGAACAGTAAAAACAGTGCAACAAAATTCTGGATCATATGATTAGCAATTTTCAAAGTGGCTTAATAAATAGTAAAAAAATTCCGAAAAATGTAAAATTTGGTCTCCAAGCACATATTAATATAGATTGAACATCTAACGGTTTGAATTTGTTGTTTGAACATTGGAAACGCAAAAATGAGTTATAAGCATATGTGGACATATGCTTATGGAAGTAGAATAGCCAACCTCTAGAAAGTAGTACAAAGATCATACTGGGAGCACTGAATGCCTGGGCAAAAAAACAAGTTGCAACGGGAAAAAAACTATTAGAAGAAAAATAGTTAAATGTTTTATATATCGTCCACAGAGAAGAAAGCATAATTACAAGTTGCAACGGGCAAAAAAACTCATTTCCTCTATTTTAATGCATTGACATTATTGTAATTTTGTATAGAAAGAAGTACAAAGATCATACTGAATGCTGGGAATGAAAAATATCACATTTAAAGTAAACTGAAATTAAAAAATCCTGTTCTTTTCACACAAGATCTGCTTAGAAATGGAGGATACCTTTTTGCATAGAGCACTGCAGATATTAAATAGGCAGGCTGGATCAACGCCCCTCTTTACAAACTTCATAATTTTCATATATTGCAGGGAGCAATTAGAAATTTCTGCAGCGCAATATATTCAGAAACGCAATCATCATCTTTTAAGGAGACGTCTTAAAAGACGCATAGTATTTAGAGATCTTCATCCCCAAACTTTATAAATTTTTAATCAGACGTGACGATTTCTATTTCAATTTTAAAAATGTATCTCAATTTTTTATTTAGAAATTATTGAACAAAATTTTTTATTATTAAGAAACTTTTCTAAATATATAATTTTTAGTCTGCCGTGATTTGATAGCAACTCTAAAATTAATTTAGGAATATGAAAGTTTAGAAATTTTAAAGACTTTAATTTTTAAGTAGTTATAGATATTTAGAAATTCATTTTAATTGTTAGGATAGAGATGCTCTTAGAGCCAACCAAACACATTGAAGCGAAGGAGATTTCAATGATGTGCCAAAATATTTAAGTCATAGAAATGTTACGAGTTATTCAAGTGGTTATTGTCAACAGCCCAAGGAGCTAAATAAATAGAAACTATTAGAAAAAAAATAGTTAAATGTTTTATATATCGTCCACAGAGAAGAAAGCATAATTACAAGTTGCAACGGGCAAAACTCACTTTTTCAATTGAAGCTCGTTCCACAAAGAAAAGACTTTGAAATAAAGTTAACTTCACAAGAGAAAATTGGAGAAACAGAAAGGATAAAAAAGATGAAATAAACTTAATTTACTTCAAAAGAAAATAAAAACAAGATTGTAGCACTAGCACAAAGAGAGAGAAAATCATAATGCATTTTAAAGCATCATCATCAGAAGAACTTCCAACCGACCGATAGTACAAAAAAATTCTAAAGTCAAATTTTACAGGAGAACAAAAAAAAAACCAAAAAATCCTACACCATTTCACTTGTTTTCCTTCTATGAAATCCAACCTGAGTATAATCTTGTTATTAAATTAACCGAACCACAAGGGTCACTAAGCACCTCCTAAACCCAAACTAGTCTACAACATATTAGAATTTATGCCCCAGGCACTATCCTAGAGCCCCTACAAACTAACTAATATAATACATTTACAACAGCAACACTCCATAGATGGCCATTAATTAAAACTTCCCTTTAATTAAGAAATAAGATAAACAATTCATGGCCGGCTCAATGGAGGTGGGGTTGGGGTAAAAGGAACTGGAGGTGCTCCAAACAAACCACCCTCTGATGGTCCATGCAAACCCTGGTATGGACTGGGTCCACCTACAAAAGGTGCCTGGGCTAGAACTGTGTAATCAGGCAGAGGAAATGGCGGTGAGGGCCCCACTGACCCATACGTAAATGGCACCCCAGGCATAGGCATCATGACTGACTGCAACGGTATTGTTACAGGTGGCAATGCCGGAGCAGTACCATCCTCCTTTTTAGGAGAAGGGGGAAAAGGAGGAGGAGGTGGGACCGGCTCGGGCTGAGACTGGGGCAGAGGTGGGGCAACAGACTGTGGCATATAGGAGGCTGGAGCTGAGATGGAGGGGTCTAATTTGGGGCGTTTTGCATCAGGAGCCAACTGGTTTTGGGCTTCAGAGGCGAGGGAGGAGATGACGAGGCTGAACATCTCAACCGAGCAGGTGTTGGCTGCCAGCCTGGCAGCCATTGCAGCAGCTTTAGACTTGACGTCATCAGCAGATTCAGTAGGGGTGCCTGAGGTATGATCTTGGAGATTGGTTGGAGTTTCTACAGTTGGGATCAGGGTGAGGGTGGGGTCCACAGATTTTGGCACGAAAGTGTGGCCCAGAAGCTTATTAGCCTGATCAAACTGGGATTGAGCCATCTGAAGAGAAAAACTTTAGTTGTGATTATTGAATCAGAAATGAACAAGGAACTGAAAGCCAAAAGTTGAAGTAGCCATCGCTCAGCAGTAACTTGAGAGACTACAAGGGCCACTGCTTATCGGACGTATGTACTTTATCATTAGAAATTGTTGGGCCCATTTAACTTTTAGACCAGGTTTGGAGATTGGTGATCTGGTGTTTACTTGCAGGAGCCTCAAATGTATAGAAAAATAAAATAGAGATGGGGTTTTAGGATGGAATAATTTACCTGAAGCTGGCTGTTTATTTGTTGAATCTTCATTTCCTGAAAAAAAATGAAATATGTTCATAAGCATATGTGCATGTGATCTCCCTAACTTACAATGGTACAACAATGAGTTGTCTGACATACAACCACACAAGCACCAGAGCTAGCATGATTCTCAGGACCAGTACAGAATGGTACCTACTAGTACCAAAACCAAAAATGACAAAAAAACTAAAAGGAATAAAATAAAAAGGACAAAATAAGTAAAAAATAATAAAAAAAGACAGTAGACAATCTTGCCGTAGCAAACCTGTTCACCAATGGCTTCTTTCAAGCAAGTGATGAGATTATTCCTGGACAGTTTGGACGCTTTAAGATTCTCTATACACTCCCTAAGTACTCTCTGTTGCGCCTCCAGATCTCTTGCCATCTCTGGCGCATTATTTTCTCCTACAAAATAAAAAGCTCACTTCTTAATTACATCTACAAGTATAGTTTCTTCTGCAAATGGCATCTTATATCTCATCCACTTCAAATTTCCAATCAAGAACCACATTTCTTTTATTCACAATTAACACCCAGAATTTTTTTGGGAAGATGTCGAACCCACAATAACAGCAAACAAGCTGCTTGCTGTTATTGTGCCAAATTTGTAAATATAGATAAAAATTGAGTATTACCTTTTTTTATTACACAAAACAGAGATTTTGTGCAGCATGCAACAAGCATAAAACTGTCACATGTCATAATAAAAATACTGTTTATACATGCAAAAAGTATTACCTGGAATGGAGTTTTTGCCATATTCTCTTTCCATTTTATCAACAAAATTAACTGCCGTCTGGCATTTCTCATACAAAGTATCTTCATCCAATGGAAGATTAAAAATATGTTCATAACTTGAGGTTAGCTTGTCTAGCATGTCTTTACTGGGTTGCTTCTGTCAGTACAAAAAGAAAAAATGTCAGAACAGAACTGTCCAAACTCCAAAACCTTGAACAGACCCTATATCTCACAGATAGAAAATAGTTGCACAGATGATGGATGTGCTGACTTGCCCCAACAAAAATTCAAAATTTTAACAGAGATACAGCTAGTGCAAAATTATACACAAATTCTTGGCGAACAGAAAATGGCAAATCTCAGATCCTAGAACCCTAAACCTTTAAAACATCTTACAAGCTTAAAATGCCTCTGATTGTACAAAGGCACTACCGCATGACAAAGTACGTTAATGTTTCCTTTTTAAAACACATTACAAAGTAGTCCACTTTTTTGGGTCAGCTCTAGTAACAAGGACTTCATTGGATGGTCCCTTCCCGATATAAGTCGTCCGTTTAAAAACAGAATAGGTGAAGGACAGTTATACAGTCGGACTTCATCTGAATCATCTAATCTGAAATGGACAGCCCAGACCTGGCGATGGACCATCCAATGCAGTTTGTACAGTTGGAGAGGAGAATTCCCAATAATTTAGCATAAACATTAAATTTTCTGTATGTCTTGGTGTTTTATTGTATCCGTATACTTAGACACCAAAGCTGCAAGGAATAAAAGATTCTTACCAATTTATAGCTAGTTCCTTTTGAATCTTCGTTTTGGTTCTCTGAATTCTTCCCAAAGAGCTCCTCCTTCAGGGCCTGGCCTCGCGAACCAAAAACTTTACGTTCATTCCATATGTTCAACTAAATTACACAAATAATTGACAAAAGAAATCCAGAATTAGTGATCTTTTATTAGTCACAAGAAAACAAGATACAAGAAGTTTCATATCTACTTATTGTTCCACAAACTTCATCACTGTGCAAATCTCAATTTCCACCCTGCTTATGCAAAACAAGAAAATAATTTCAATGCATCTCCATGTTCATGCATGTGTGATCCCAATCAAACAAAAACCCGAATCGTGGAAGAAAGTATCAAAATTTGATCTCACCATGGTTTGGACTATTACAGTATATGGAGATTGGCAGTAGATTGTTCCTAGTACAAACTATAGAAGTCACTAACATTCTTGTTTGGCATCATACATTGATATGTGATTCTATTCTTTTGATACTACGGCGAACACAAAGCTTGATCAATATACTGATAACAGAAGCATGAGAATAACCCGCAAACATTGTTTGCGATACTACCCTCACTAAAACTGGAAAAAAAAAAAAAACTGAAGAATCAACACCATACTTTTCCACCTTTTAATAACAGTAAAGCAGTGTCATTAACTAGAAATACTATTCATATTGAAGGATAGCATGAAGGAATAAAGATATGATGACGAAAAGCATGCCCTTTTATTCAAGCCAGCTGATTTCCATTTCCAATTTAAGAAAAATCAAAAGGAGATTTCTACCAATGCACAAGTGACAAAAGTATTTGCTACATGGAATCCTATGCAAGTATAAGTAATAAGAGGAGCCATTAACTAACCAATTTTATAGAAAATTTACAATCAATTTCTTCCTCAATCAAACAGCAAGCAAGTACATGGTATCATTAGCAAATGAACCACTAACTTAAGACATCAGAATAAAAAAATTCATAGCTTACCAGTCTGAGGACAGCAGTGCGTCCACTCTCGCCACCCTTCCTGAGAACATCAGCAAGAGCAGCCGGCAAAACACGCCAAAACTCTGCTATGAACTCGACTCCCTTCCTCCTGCTGTTCTGAAGAATATCATTAGCCAAATAAAGGAACGCAATCCTCTGCTCCCGAGGGGCACAGTGGAACTGCTTCTCCCATGTATCCACTACCTGCTTCGCCTTAATTCTGTGAAATATGCACCAGTGCGATAATGCTTTTTTTTTAATGAAAGAAGGGGTTAAGGAAACAAGTTGAACTGAAGAAATGACAACTACCAGGAGGTTAACTGAAATCACAAAAGGAATAAAAACTCCATGCCTACTATGGAGTATGGTATATGACTTTGGAATATTTTGGATATAACAGTTACCATAAGACAGCATAGAGATAACTCATATCGCATACTTTTGGTTAAGCAATGATCCTTTTCTTCTGAGAGAATCAACAACATGAATGGCATTACATAGATGACAAATATGAATTAACAAATACTCAGTTAAAGGCCCGCAGTTATGCAAAGAAGCATTGAACATGAATTACCAACCACGCAATATGCAACATGAAAATTAACAGATGGGCATAGTATGAAAGGATACTCTCTATGCTCTGCTGGGTAGCATTGAGCTTGCTAAGCTTTTCCACGAAAATCTGACTGTTAAAAGAACTGTTCATTTCCTCCAGCTTAAATATTTCCTTATAGATAGAAATTGATATCCACCTGCACGAGAATAACAATGGATATAAATTAATAGAACTAACTCCAAATTACAATATATACGAATTTACCCTAATCTCTATGATTCTGAGAGACCATAGCCTTTGATAAACAATTAAGCTGTTCAATTACAATGCATATTTGTATATACAAAATGACCTCAAAAAATTTTTACTTGTTAAAACAGATAGCTTTTTCTAGCTCAACACAAGTCCTTTTCTTTTTCAATTAAACAGAAAACAAAATCAAGCATTAAACAATTCTGAGTATATCAGCCGCAATTACTAAAATAGGTTATCCAGTTTTGAGATTACAGCGACACCGCCAACTAAGTGCTCACAGAAATCAACAAGAACTTCACCAAACAACCAATAAATTGAAACCTGATAATCTGGAATATTTGACTAAGAACGACCTGCCTCCTCCAATTCGGGCGTTACTGAGAAAGCATTTGCTAAAATCGGATTTCGGCCGAAAGGGAAAATTAGGGTTTCTAAAGACGAGATAAAGCGATTTAGATATAGAGCGGAAGCATTCAATTCTTATTGGATATTATAGAATGAAAGAACAGAACGAGGTTTTATTTTCTGTGGTTTTACTTGTCCCCCTTCAAGGTGAGCGCGTCACATTGTAGAGAGAAAGGGAGATAAATGTAGACCGGGTTTACTAACATATTTATACGACATATGAACCGCGTCCATTTTCAATACATACAGAAAAATGGAGATTATTGTTTGCTCTTGGAGCGTCTCGTGAGTACATATAGAAAACCCTCGGCACTATGTGTGTCCATGATACCCTTTTAACCGTTTATGTTACCCGTACTGTATTCGTTAAGGTGGATACGGGTAAGATTTTTTTCTATTACTTTATCGAGTATAGGCATGAGATTTTTTTCATTCGCTAAACAGGTATGGATATGAGTAAAAGTTATTTCGTACCGTTACCCTACAGAATAATTATATAAAATGATATTATACGATAATGTTTGAGCAATAATTAGTGATGGTAAAATTTATTTTTGTAATATTTCATATAATAATATTTTGCAATAATTAGTGATGTACATTTGTTATTTATTGTATTTTTTTTACTATAAGAAAAATGATAAACATATTACTTTTATTTACATGTTTGTTATTTAGTTAAATAATTGAATTTGTCTGAATAGATATTTGTGTTTTCAAATTCTCTTGCTTTGTAAAAAAACAATTAGTTGAAATTGATTGCACATTTTTTTTGTTTTTTTATTAGTAATGTGATTGCTTATGTGTGAAATGATGAGTTTTGATATTCTATTTGTAAAACATAATAAAATTAATTATTATATTACTATTATTATTCGTTATCCACCCGCTACTGTTTCATTACCTAATAATTTTAACGGATATGGGTATGGTCGATTCTTAATGAGTAAGAGTAGGGTATGAATAAGATCAATTCTTAATGTGTATGGGTATGAAAATGCTTCCACCCTACCCGTATCGTACCCATTGACACCCCTACTCGGCACCCACTTATAACGAACATAGTGTCCTTTTGATATGATGATTTTCTACCTATCTAAAAAAATAGTAAAAAAAATTCTAAAAAGTGTAAAATTGGTTTGCATGTACATATTCATATGGAAATCATGTTGAACGGTTCGGATCGACCGTTAGGATTTTGAAAATTCAAATATTGAGCCATTACACAGAGGCCATCTATGCTACATGTAGCACCGTAGTCAACTCCTATATATATATATAGGATTTTGCTAATATGCTACGCGTAGCATAGAGCCCCTCCGTGCTACGGCTCAATTTTTGAGTTTTCAAAATCCTAACGGTCGATCCGAACCGTTCAACATGATCTCCATAGGAATATGTACTTGCAAACCAAATTTTACATTTTTTAGAATTTTTTTTACTATTTATTAAGCCACTTTGAAAATCGCTAATCCAATGGTCCAGAAAAGTTTACTGTCATGTACAAATTAGTGTTTTTTCAAAGTGGCTTAATAAATAGTAAAAAAATTCTAAAAAATATAAAATTTGGTTTGCAAGTGCATATTCATATGGAGATCATGTTGAACGGTTCGGATCGACCGTTAGAATTTTGAAAACTTAAATTGAGCCGTAGCATGGAGGCTTCTATGCTACGCGTAGCACCGTAGCACTGTCCTATATATATATATATATAACTTTTAATCACAAGATAACAATCTTTTTAATCAAAATATACTAATGAAAAAATATTCTTCTCTAAGTATATATAATTTTAAAATAAACAGATATTTGAAAAATAAATATATGAATACAAATAATTATTCGTATTTGTTTCTATATTCGCTTCCCAAAATAAAACTGTATTCCTATTTGTATTAGTATAAAGGGATCGATTAACAGTCCCCCTATTCAGTCCTCTAAACGTCCTCCTAACTGTCAAAGTACAACTGTCAGTCTCCCATTCAACATACATTAATTCAGTCCCAAAATGGAAAGTATGAATACCTAAGATATGAAGTATTCATATATAATTCATCAAGTATTCATACCTAAGATATCAAGTATTAATTCACATATAAACTGGGGATCATTACTTTTCGGGGGCAGTAACCGTCAGACTGCATTGGGGACCACAACCAAAAAGTCACGTGGATCACACCACCAGTCCCCCATTCATTGATTAAATTAATTCACATACAAAATGGAAAGTATGAATACCTAAGATATCAAGTATTCATATATAATTCATCAAGTATTCATACCTAAGATATCAAGTACATAAAAAAAAACTGGACACAATACCTACTCATCTTTTACACATTTTTCAAAGTGGTTTTTTTTTCTCCGTTCAATTTAACCAATTTTTGGGACGATCTATTGCAAATCTAAAACCACGAACGTGTTCTATTTTTTTTTCTCTTTCAAATGAGATCCATGATGACATACTTTTACACGTTTTTCAAGGTAGAAAATATTCAAATATGGAAAGTATTCATACAAAATGGAAAGTATTCATACCTAACATATCAAATATTTATATATAATTCATCAAGTATTCATACTTAAGATATCAAGTATTTAAAGAAAAAAACTAGACTCAAATATGGAAAGTATTCATACAAAATGGAAAGTATTCATACCTAAGTTATCAAATATTCATATATAATTCATCAAGTATTCATACTTATGATATCAAATATTTAAAGAAAAAAACTGGACTCATCTTTTACACGTTTTACACGTTTTTCAAGGTGGTTTAATGATTGACAAAGTTAGTTAGAATTGGGGGGACGTTTAGGGGACTGGAGTGGGGGGACAACATCTTTACTCTAGTATAAATTATATCCATATATGTATCAATACCCGAATTCACAAAATTTGAATACCAAATACGGAAGGATAATTAATATATCCGATACATTTGCATCCTTAAAAGAGACGATAAATATGTATAGGTGGACATGGTTTACGAAGGTGGCTCGATCGTGACTTGTATCTGACTCACTCGTTATTGGACCGAGTTGTTAACGAGCCAGCTCGTCAGCTGGGGCCAAACTTGCTCGCCAGCTCACGAGCTAGCTCGGCTAAGCATCAATTTGTGAATTTGTGTGCATTTTATACTGTCTAGCTCGGTCTAGCTCGGTTCAGCTCGATCCAAAAAGTTTGTATAATTTATTTTCTTCTTAAAACAAGATCCAATCAGACCCAGTGAGCCAGCTCGTCAGCTCGCGAGTTAGCTCGGACTGGCTTGTCACAATTTCAAGTTGAGATTTTAGCTCGGATGTTCTAGATCCAGCTCGCTCGACTGTAGCTTGATCTAAAATTAACAAGCTAGGTCGTTGCCACCCCTAGGTCGTTGCCACCCCTAGTAGGGGTGCACCCGTTTGTGTCTTTGAACTATCAACTATGGGTGCATTTGTCATCAATTAAAGACATCATCCTCAAAATCTTTGGCTTTACAGTCTGCACTTTTCAAATTCCCCAGCCTCGCTACTAACTAAAAATAATAGAATTGAAGTCTTGCATTGGTTCGGATAATTTATTTAAATATTTTATAATTATATTTTTTCTATAATGAGGAAGTTAGAAAATATGTTAGAACTTACGTAACACTAAATTTAAATATGCATACCATGCAAATTTTCAGTTTTACTTGTTAAACAGATAAAAAAAAATATAATCATTAACTAATGCCTGTCTGAAATTAAAAACTTAAAAAATATTTTAATATTTTAAAATTAGAAACTTAAAACACGTGTTTTAATAAATTAAACATATATATGCTTCATATCAACTAAATTTATACACACACGCTTACGTGTGTGTATAAATTTATTTTTACTCGTAACTGATCATTTGATTAATATAATATGGCGGGCGACATATTTTTCCTTTGTAAAATTTATTAATAAGAATCACACCTATGCAGCTATGCTCCATCCAATGTTTGATCGACATAGAATAACAATATTATTCATGATCTGGAATAAAATAATATTAATAATCTATCATTTTGGATTATACGATGAATATCAATCATAACCATTAATAGTACAGTTTGCCCATTTTAGGATATATAAATTTGAGTTGCTTATTTTATAATTTGCAATTGAAAAAAAAAATATACACTAACTTCCCGTGAACCCGATCAATATTTTTTATGACATGGCTTTTTTTTTTTCTAAGGCTAAAAAATCTTTCATAAATTGATGTACATATAAATGGAACAACAAAAGGTACAATGAAGTAAATAATGCAGTAAAAACTAAATCTTACATAATCATTTTTTGAGACCGTATCAATGCATTTAAAATGATAAAACACCCGCCTTTCTCTTCCGGTGTTGTGAGAATAATCATCCTAGTATATATACTACATTAATCTCTTTAGAGTTCCTAAAATGGTAAGGCATGTGATCAATTATTTACGATCATGTTTGGCAAATTAAGTTAGTTTCTGAATAGTTGATTCCATTAAATTTCCAGCATTTTGTAAAGTGTTTAATAAATATTGAAAAAAATATTTTTAATAAAGGTTTTTCAAATAGTTTTTGTTGGTTCTGAAGTTAATTACCCTCCTTAATTACCCATATCCCTCACCTTGTTTGGATGGAGAGTAGAGGAAGGAAGAGGAGGTGAAGAATAGAAGGGAATGAAATGGAATAGAAAGGAAGATTAATATATTTAATTTCTTTGTGTTTGGTTGATTAGTGAGAGAAAATAAATTTAACTTTCTTTTCCGTCTTATTTCTTTTTTGGTTGATTAAAATTTAGAAGGTTAATGAGAAATTCGGTAGTTGTTGTAAGTTTGTGACAATTTTCTTTTCATTTCCTCCCTTCCTCTACTCTCCATCCAAACAAGGTGTTAGAGAGTGGAGGTGAGCGAAAGCGTGACTGGATGTGACAACATATGATTACTTATTCTAGAAATCGTAAATTTGGGAGAAAAACAGAGGGGAGAGAGAGAAGGAGAGACAAGGTGAGTTCCGCATTCGCTCCTCTTCTTTCATCATTTTTCTTTCCTTTAATGAGGTGTTTGTGGAGTACAGTCTTAAAGACAATATTTCTTCGGCTTTTCATGAACATCTCTATACAATCCAATGCAAATACAAAATTTTGGCGATGGATGACCAACGATATTTTTTTTTCCTCTAAGAGTACATACAATGTCATGAATGACTTCAAATAATGGTGATATCCAGTGCAAAGAGTACGTAAGTGATAATGGTGAATCGGTGATATCCAGTGCAAAGAGTTTTATAAAAGGTTAAGTGTTGTAGTCCAGTTAAACTGAGTATTCCCTGTGAT
Source organism: Carex littledalei (assembly GCA_011114355.1). Classification (NCBI taxonomy): domain Eukaryota; kingdom Viridiplantae; phylum Streptophyta; class Magnoliopsida; order Poales; family Cyperaceae; genus Carex; species Carex littledalei. Next base: position 3,199,703 of record CM022084.1, on the reverse strand, counting down.
ATCACAAGGATAGAATAACTCCTAGCTAAGCTAAAATTATTTTGATGCCTGTTTAGATTATATGGGGTTTGCTTTGAGATTCGTGTCAAGTTAAAACGGACGTGACAAATTAAACTCATTTCACATGGACTGGATCTGAACCCTGCTATTAAATTATTGGGAGAGGAAGCTAGCTCAGAGATGGATATTGTGGTGCTAATTAAACTGCGTCTTGAAAAATCAAAGGAGCTATTCTGAATCGGTGTGTCGGTGACAACCCACCTTTTCTCTGCCTTCAGAGCAAATGAGAGAGAGAGAGAGACCTCAAGAGCTGAGAGGCGAAGCGTAATCGGATGTCGGAGAAAGGGAAAGACGGATAGGATGGAACAAAGAGGAGGAAAGAAACAAGTGTCAACGATATGAAAAGAAATCGATAAGAACCGTTAGATACAGATCAGACAGACAAAAAATAAATAAAACAGTTACTGTAGGTAAACAATACCTAAATTTTCCAAAATTATACATATTTAATTGTTTGCCGTAATTTTCTTGTAATCTTCCTGTTTTTCTTTTTCAAACTTTTTATTTGTGTACAACTGACACCACTATACAGTGTCTTTTACATCAGAATTTGGAGGCTTAACCTCCAACATCTATTCTATTGCATAATATCCATTAAATTATATTTAGTGAAGAAAGGGCTTATTTTGAGACAAGTTAAATATTAAAGCCCAAGTCCATGCATGGTTCTAATTCCGAGGCTCAAAAAGAAAACCATAGGCCTCTGCCTAAAATTTAGAGCCCAATTCATGGGCGGCTTTGGAAGTATAAATTGACATGTTATTTATGAGTCCGGTTAGTATGACATCGGTGTGTCATATGATACAAATTATAAAATTAATTGGATAGACTTCAAATAATTAATTTGAACTGTTCAAACTAATTTGCTTTATGAGTGATGCGTGTACATGCAAATAAATTATATTTTATATATAGTTATTTTAGTATCAAATCAAGCGGTCAAAAATGTTGAAAAATGAGTCCATTAAAATTAACTTAAAAAACTCACACATTTGAGTGCATGACTTGATACTAAATAAATTTGAAAAATTATAAATTTTGCATGTAAACGCACAACTAATAAAATAGATAGGTTTGAACGGTTTGGATTCACCGTTTGAAGTCGATTCAATAGGTTTTGGAATTTGTGTTATAGAGGCTGAAATGACACTAGTGTTATAGTAGCCGGACTCGTTATTCATGTATTAAAAACTCAAGTTATTTTTAAAGTATTTTAATATTAGAAAATTATTTTGTTCGAACAATTATCTCGGGCTCGCCCATAATACCTATTGAGCCACTTGTAGTTTGTACAAATTTGAACCCGATATAATTAAATTTGATTTTAATACGTAGTTCGCATTTTTTTTTTTAATTTATCTTGACAACTTGAACAGCTGTCAAATTAGTTAATTTTTTTTAATTCCGACAAATATTATATACTCTCTATATATGAAATTTTAGACAAGTTTTATCGTTCATTAAACGACATAAATTTGGCAGCAGTTCATATTAGAGCTGCCAAAAAAATTCGTAGTTCGTGATTCGATTGACTTCGATTCGAAAAAAATTCGCAATTAACTCGTTCGATTGAAGTTCGTTCTGAAACAAATCAAACCAGTTCGGTTCGAATCTTATTCAAACTCAAACTCAAACTGGGTATAGTTCGTTCGAAATTGGTTCGCGAACTATTTAGGTTCAAATCTGAAATTAACATGTACCGTTCAAATTAGAGCAACGCCAGCGGCTCAGTGCAAAATCAATGTTCCATTTCAAATAGGTACAATTAGGTACCTGATATGATCACATAAGATCCAATGCAATACTTAGTTTAAGCTATCCAATTTTCAAAAAATAACTAAGGGCGGTAGGGCTGCCAAAAAAAACTCGTAGTTCGTGATTCGATTGACTTCGATTCGAAAAAAATTCGCAATTAACTCGTTCGATTGAAGTTTGTTCTGAAACAAATCAAACCAGTTCGTTTCGAATCTTATTCAAACTCAAATTGAAACTAAGATAAGTTTGATTTAGTTTGATTCGTTTGCAGCCCTAGTTCATATATAACGATATCTGATTAAAATTGCATAAAAATAGATACACATTTAAATTATAAGGAAACAACATGTTTAATTGTTTTCTTAATTGTGATCTTAAAAGACGTTGTTAAGATTGTTAAGCAGGCCGTTATTAAGGGATCTCCATCCAATTGACATTACATCGAAATAAAAGCGTGCACATGATCAATAAAATGATACAAAATTATATATGATTCTATTAAGTGAATGAATTTTTTTTTTTTTAAAAACCTCTCATTAATTCCGACATTTATTTTTTAGATATTATTTTAAATCTTGAATTCCCATGTATGAAGGTGAGATACATCAAAATATTTGTGATTGAAACAATCGTTTAGCTAGGTTTAAATTAAAAATTTGCCAGCTAGCTAATTAAGTCTACTTGCTACCTGAAACGAATCAACGATGCTCTTTTGAAACTTTCAACCGGTCTATATATTTTAAATAACCATATTCTTAAAATAGGATATTTTTACATCATAAAATATTAATATTTTCCAAAATGAATAGGTAGCGTCGTACTGCGTTCACATTTTCTGTCAAGACTCAAGAATCCAATAGGTGTCATTGAATCACTAACAAATAGGCCTCAAAAGTAATTGTTGTGTGGGTCCTATGTATCAGCGACACAGTGTCATCCAGTGTTAATGTGCTATTGAATGTTATGGCAGCAAATTGAAATTCCATTGCACCTCCTAATTTTTTTCTATATTTTCTTCATGAATTTTATTTTAGTGGCATTATCCGCTTATTATGAATTATCGCAATCTTTCTGGTGCTAATATCTGAAATGTCTAATTAAGCTCAAATAATAAATGAGAGCGGTTGATATATTTTTTCTTCACAAACAATACACATAATAATTATTATAATCATATTTTTTTTTAATACGTTTTGTGAAAGTCAAAATTGGAAAAGTAAATACAATAATGTTCAGTGTTACTACACTCAGAGTTCTAAATAGCTAGCTATACTACGCAATACATCCATCACTTAAAAAAAACTTTCACATACATCTGTCACTTGAAAAAAAAATTAGAAAGCAAATCGCAAGTTAAAAATTTAATTTCCGCACTAAAAATTTTAAGAGCTTAGATTCTTTGAAAACTTGCAATTTTAGTAATTTTTTTTTTGTTATTATACTAAATGTTGTAGCAGGACTGTAATCTTAGAGTCCCTATCTTCTAAAGTAACTTAATTTGGATCTGAATCACTCGATCAGAATTAGAATCAATTCAGTTCAAGTTTGAAATTTGCAGAGCTCATTTAATATTCATGCGGATTCTGATCAAACATTCCGATCGAAATTCAAAATATTGGGTCTTTTTAGGGATTTTAAATGGTAACCTTGAAACCCTTTTCCTTCTTAAATTTAAGGCTTCTTTGATTGGCCAGCCGATGTTGAAAATGTCATCAGTATCGGTCTGCCCACTGTTTCCCAAGAAGAGTGTTTATTATTTTTATTTTTGAATATTAGTGTAATTAGATATTAAAGTTTAGATGTTGATGTATTTTAATATGAATGATGTTACGAAACAAATATAATTTTACGTTTATTAATGAAAATTATACTCGGCAGAAAAACTATTTGCTTCTCATACCGTATGAATCAGGTCACCCTCCTTAGGCCTCCTATCATTGTCTGATGCTCGATCAGCGATAATCTAATGTAATTATTTCGTTTCCTTTCATGCAGCGTTTGACCAACTGGCCAACACCTACGGCCTAAGATCTAGTGCCTAACGCAAGTTGATTGATGCCTCGGTTTGCCTTTTAAAATTATCTTTGCATATTTACCGTTTGGCCCAAAGCCCACGTGTCATTTTCAGTAAACACTGTTAGCCGCATAATCATTTCAGATGATTTACTTGATCACTGTAATTATTTTTTGCATATTTACTAAAATTTTAATCTTGACTATGTTTGGTTGTTACTTAATTTGGACGACTAAATACTTTACTCCAAACTAAATATTGACTTGTTTGATTGGAATTTGTTTTTTAAGCCGTGACTTAAATTATCTCATTACTTTAAGTCATGACTTAAATTATTAATTAATGAGAGAAAGAAAGTGCAAAATGAGACAAGGAGCTTTATATATGAAGCAAACTAATCCGTTTAGAGAAATAAATTAGCTTACTTCGTCGTAATCATATTTTATTTTTTTCTTACTCTTTATATTTTAATTATTTTTTGTTTGATAATTTAAATAATAAATAAATTCCATATTTTCTCTTTTACTTCACAACCAAACAAGATATGACTGAAACGTGTAAAGTATACAAAACTTTTACTATATCATGTTTTTTATATATAGTTGATTAAGAGAAAAAAAAATATTTGTGCCGTCACAATAACAAATAAAATTATAATAATTATGATAACAATGATAATAGCTAATAATATTAAATTATTTCATATTTAATTTTACATAAAAAAATAAAACATTACATCACATTTATACTCCAACCAAACACCGACATAAAATTATTTATATAGACTCGAACCCAAATAAAATTTGCATGTCTCCATCGTTTTCGTTTCTAAATCTTACATGGATATGGTTACCTTCCGTTTCTTTCCACTCTTGATCAAACTTTAATTATATTTATGCAATCAACCACACCTAACATTTGACCTAAATTTTGAGTTGTCCTATCAAAAAATTTACTGAAATATTTAATTTGTGTCAATTCAACCTTTCGGTCAATAATTCACTTCAAATACTGACGACGTGTATCATGTAAAATATTTATGTTTCAAAATTTCATAAAAAAGTAAATGATAGTATGTTAATGCTTCTTACATTATTGTTTCTTTAATTATCATGGTAATTATTTTGAAAATTTAGAAATATTGGTTTATTTATAATATAGGGCACAAGCTAACCAAGCAATAATTTAGTTCAAAATAATGATATTTTTTTTTCATAAAGTAAAGTATCATAATAATATCGTAAATTTGTAATCACTCTATTACCAAAAATATATCATAATTAATATTAGGTAATTAGAGAAATATGTGGTGATAAAAATAACAAACTAAAGTTCGTGAATGTAGAAATTTGTATAATTTGTCATTTCTTGGAGATGTAGAAATTTGTGGTCATATATCATATTGCATTTCCTTTTTGGATTTGGGGAGAACGACATGAGAATCTGAGATGGTAGAAAGTAACAGCGGCAGTTCCTTTTAATTCAAACCACACATTTCCTGCTAACAGCGTCAGCGTTGAAATTTAGTAACCCCTTCCAGTTGCTGGATTTAAAAAAAAAAATGTAATTAAAATAATTAATTTAAAAAAAACAACTTGATTATTTTTTTTTTACAAAAACCATAAGAACCGAACTGCCAATTCGGTCCGATGGATTTTTTTTCCGGACCGAATTAGCAATTCGGTCCAGCTGTTTTTCACAGTTCCCGCAATTTTTCTGTATAACCTTTTGTGTAATGTCCAGAGGCTTTTTTAGCCCAGACCGAATTGCCAATTCGGTCCAGAGGTTTTTTTAGTTCCAGACCGAATTGACAACTCGGTCTAGGCATCTAGTCTCTTGCGCCATTGACTTTTTAGGAATGTGGCTTTTTGTTTTACTTCACGAAAGCAGTAAGGCTAGGGCGGCTAGGATTCTAAGTCCAATCAACACAAAGTTGACATGCCAGTTAGGTCAGATAATTTTTTGACTTATAACAAAAAGCCGCCCCTTCATATCCTAAGCCTGCGAAATCTTGACAATAAAATATGTAGATCAAGTTGGCAACTCGTTCTGGGCAAAAAAAAAATAACTTGGACCGAATTGCCAACTCGGTTTGGCTCTTTTTTGATTTTCTGTGGTATTTTTTCTACAATCCGGTGAAAAACAGCTGGACCGAATTGCCAATTCGGTCCGAAAAAAATAAATCTATCGAACCGAGTTGGCAGTTCGGTTCTTATGATTTTTGTAAAAAAAAATAATCTAAGTTGTTATTTTTAAGAAACAACGGAAAGTTTCTTGCATGGTTGTATTGGTTGATGTGACCATTATGCTTGCACTAGAGACTTGCTACCATGGGTCCGTATCCTCTATGGCAACTCAAACTTTGAGTTTAGATCCGGACCGTCCGATTAGAATTCGGAACAAAATTTATGAGTTTGTTTTAATATTAGTAAGGATTATGATCGGACAATTTGAAAATAAACTCAAAATTTGAGTTATCTTAGAAGATATGAACTCTGTTAGCATCAAATCCGTATTGATTTGTAGGTTGTGATTCCATTCAAATTATAATATACATACTGAATTCTGATTATTAGCATTAAAATATGAAGAATTGGTCTTTAATTAATAGTAAAACAATGTTTTCGTGGGAAAAAAATGCATGCTCAAAATTTAATTGTATGGACGTAATTAAAATTTTATCATAAAGAAGTACTAAATTGGAGGTCGCAGGTTCGAAACCCGGATGGGAGATTTCTAGTGGTCTAGTGGATATTAAAAATATGGTTTGACCCCAACTTTACTATAAAAAAAGTACTAAATTTGATAAAAAAAAAAACAAATATTGCAAGATATATTTACAATAACGCATATTTGTTGTTTGAATTAAATAAATTATTAATTAACGGAAGAGTGAATTATATATATTTTTTTAAATATTATAAATATATGAAATTTGTAACATTTTTGAACCATGGGAAGGGCTGGATACTCCCTTCCCCCTCCTTAAATTTGTCTCCGCGGAAAATTTGCCTCTCATCTTTATTTAAAAACAAATATGGAAGTTAGTATGGACATGTTTTATTTTGATGAAAAAGATATTAATATTTTAAAAATATGTAATTACTAATTAGTCTGTTATTGCATGCAAATGAATGATAATATAATAAAATTCTAACCAAAAATTAAATAATATATAAGATATTTTCTTTCATATTGGCATTAACTTAAAATATATGTACATGATATAATCGTAAATTCATTTGTGTTCTTACCAAGATCCATTAATTTCAAATCGATTCTAAATTACATGAGTTACTTTTACGAAATAATTGGGTGTATACCTATCAAAAGTTTTGTTATTAAATATTTTCCAATCAAAATTTCATAACCAAACTTACAAGTCTCTCATGTTTTGCCATCAAAACTTAAAAATCATTCATATTTCCTCATATCTTGAATTAACCACACTAATGATTGTTAAAATACATTAATTCATAAATAGTACGATTTTTTTAAAATATTTTATTCCTTCTAAAATCTTTCTTTTAAATTCGTTAATTTGATTTTTTTCAGCAGCAGACAATTAAGGAGTCATCTTATATTAAGATTCCTAGCATCCTCGAGGATAGTCACATGAAAGCTCAAACTCAAAGGGCTAACACTTAATGGCTCGAACTCGAGGATTAACACTAGAAAAACTACGTACATATGATCGAAGAGATTCAAATATGTTGTTTTTCTCTAAGAAAAACAACACCCTACTTTTCTCCTTGTCTTTATCTCTCTCTTTCTCTCTTTTCTCTCTTAGGCCTCTTTGGGACTGGACACGGCCATAAGTTTTCTTTGCTTATTTCCTTGCTTGGGTAAGCGTTTATATAGGAAGGAGTTTCTTTCGATGAATAGCAGTCAAATGGATTTACTGAATGCATATTATCATATATAGTGTGGATTTGTTATGACTTTAGTGAAAGGAGAAAGGTCACTAGGACAATGACTATTGGAACTACAGCCCACTAGGACATCTAATTAAAGAAGGGTTCTGCTTTTTCTTAAGAATGGATTTGAATTCCATTTGAAGTGCCGAACACGAGAGCTCTTGAGAAGTTTCTTTATATATATATATATATATACATAGAGAGAGAGAGAGAGTGTGACTAATATCAAAACGTTTGTTTCTAGCTCCCGGTGCAACCAAGTTGTTTTCGGATTTTCAAAGTCCAAACGGTTGATCCGAACCGTTCAACATGTTCTCTATATTGAAATGTGCTTGGAGACTAAATTTTACTTTTTTTGGAATTTTTTTACTATTTATTAAGCCACTTTGAAAATTGCTGATCACATGGTCCAGAATTTAGTTGCACTGTTTTTACTGTTCACCCGGATCAGCAATTTTCAAAGTGGCTTAATAAATAGTAAAAAAATTTCAAAAAATGAAAAATTTGGTCTCCAAGCAGATTTTAATATAAATTAAACATCTAACGGTTCGAATCGACCGTTTGAACTTTAAAAACCCGAAAACAACTTGGTTGCACCGGAGGCTAGGAACAAACGTTTTGATATTAGCCACTCTCTCTATATATATATATGTCTTTCAAAAGCTTCACCTTCTGTGATTTTAGATAAAATCTTAATACACACATAAGCTTGAGGGATCGATGACAATTAATAGAGGTTGAATTTAAGCTTATTTGTCTTGAGGTATGAACTTAGATCCCGATGAACTAAAGTTCGGCTCAAGGGTGTGCATTAGCACCAACTTCTTGTGAGACCAGTTTTCTCATTTATCTTTCATCCGGATAAAAGACAACTACACGTAAAATTGTTAAAGTTATCTTTCTTTGCTACTATAAATAAGAATCTAGTGTCTTCATTTAAGGAACATATCAGTATTTCACTGTAGTTATTATACTTTTTTTTTTTTAGAGAAACAATAAGGGTCCTGCCCTCATTTTCATTAATCAAAATTGGTTACATGGTTGTCAGGTTTCCGGGAGTGAAACCTTGTGTTGTGCGTGATAAAAAAATGTAAAATAAGAAAAGCAGAAAGAGTAATCCTAGTACAGGAGGCTAGGTGTGAAGGAAAAAAGAAATTACAAGAAAAGTTAAGAAGAAAAGGAGAAACAAGTTTGCTATGATTGATTAGCCATTATCTCTGAGTCTTCTGCCAGCATCGATTTCCAGCTGTGATATTCTCCACTGTTGACTAATATCTTCTACCAATTGCTCCACTGTTTTGGATTTGTCACTGAAAATTCGATTATACATTTCTCGCCAAATTATGAAGTTTGAAATTAGAATTACTGCCCTGGTTTTCTTTGGTACAGCCGCATCTACCATTGCCTCAGTTCCTCTCTCTATGGTCCGTCTCTAATTTGTGCATTGCCCCTCTGGTAACTGCAGTTCCCGTATGGCATTCGTTGAAGAGATGATTTGCCGATTCCTCATTGTCTCTACACATGTTATTATACTTTAAATATTTTTAATTCTCTAGAGGGCCTATTTGGCTGGTGAGGAAAACAAAAATCGGTTGAAATAGAGTTTGAAATAGAGAGTTTCTATTCTAACTGAACAAGAATGGAAATGAGCAGAATGATGAAAATAAAAAAAAAAAAGTGAAATTGAGTTTGAACTTTACAATTAAATATTGTACTGTACAAGTTAGTCCCTCTCTTATTGAGCTTGTATTCCACCATGAGTCAATTTTTCACGAAATAATGAAATAGAAAAATTATCCTTCTTTTTTTTTTTTTGGTTAAAGTCCGTAGGCGCTTTTATAAATTCCACCAGGAGCTTACAAGAGTTTTATAAGGGATCGTTATTACATAAATCAAACCTAACCCCTATTACAAATTGCTCCTAAATCAAGTGCTGTTAAAAAATTATCCTTTTTAAAATATATGAAATTGACTCTTTGATCAATACTGTTCTACGCTTTTACTATTTCACTTTCTTCACATTTAATCAAACACAACTAAAAAAGTGCAAAATAGAATTGCCTATTTCAAAATTTATTTTTCTTATGTTCTTTCACTATTCCATCTTATTTTTTAACTCATGACACGTGTCAGACTAGTACACCACCTCAAGTCCTCAACCATTGGTACATTTTGGTACGCCGAGCTCAGGAACCGATTAATCAATGGAAAAAAAAAATTTATGCCACTTCAAAATATAAAAATTAGAAAATTGCCACTCTAAAACATGAAATTTGTTTTTTTATACAATATTTTTCAGAATAGTTTTCATCAAATATGTATATTAGATGTATAATTGTGGCAATTTCATAAATTTAATGATTTTAAAGTGGCTAATAACTAATTTCATGTTTTGAGATGACAATTTCTTAATTTTTATGTTTTGAAGTGGCATAAGAAATTTTTTCCCAATTAATTAAACAGAGACGAGCAAGGATCCAATGATTTTCATTTCTTAATTATTATTGTGGGCGGCATGCTGAGGTGAGCTTTTGTCATCTCATACGCATTATTTTGGGGCCCACCTGTCTACAAATATAATATTTAGTCTCTTGACATCGACTCCAAATGGAATGACATGTATAGGCCTAGCCGCCTATGCGGTATAGCCATCTCAATTTAGGAGAAATCAATTGGTAGCGGTGCCGTGATGAGAGTACGCGCGTTGACAATAATTACCAATTGTGATAACGACCATAATTGTATAATAGTTTTTGAAGCTAACACCAATAATGGCATTAAAAATTATTAAATAGTATAATTAAATTGCTTATTGCTCTTATAAATAATATAGAGTGACAATTAACAAATAGTTATCATTGTCATCTTCTGATCTTCATCAACTCATCATCTAGGAAAGACGGAATGTGTCGACATTGTCATCTAAGATAATATTTTTGCATTATCAGCATATTTTATGATTACTTCTGTGTGTTTTTTCTTATAATTTAGACGTCATAACAATTTTATTACCTATGAAATAAAAAAAAGTACAATGATGTGAATCATTAATCTAGTCCTGTGCAACAAACAATACTTTTTGTCAAAAATCATAAAATTTATAAGGGGGAAAATCAAGGATTGAAATTCTTTTGAGTTTTTTTAATTATCTTGTACTAAATCAATTCTAAATTTTACAAACTTTTAACAATATGTTACTTTTCATACTGAAAAACCACTGATCTTTTTTGGCCATTTTGAATTCAAAATCTAAATTATCAACGAATTTTTTTAAAAAATGCATTATTTGTCAAAAAACATATAGTTTGATTTTCCTCATTTCCATAATATGTTAAGGCACTTTTAATAATAATGACTGTTTCAGTAGTATGCGGCCCACAGACTTTTACTTCTTGTTTTTTTTTAAATGTCTCAACCACAATTATTTTATAGAAATATAGCTACCAGTACATATTATATTTAGACAAGTACCTTTCAAATTTGATCTGTGGATAATACTCGACTTATAAGCACAGAGGCCCTCTATGCTACCAATATAAAATGAAAACGCATAGCACAGAGGCCCTCTACGCTACGCGTAGCACCGTAGCCAACTCCTATAATTAATCAACTAAATTAAGAATTTGTCTATCAATTAGTGAAGTCTTCATCAATTTTACACGTGAAACTGAAACATAATCCGTCCCATATCGATCATTACTATTCCTATTACTATTACTAGAAATTGGTAAGTATATAGATTTTGAAACGTGCAAGTCACTGTGATTATCTTAGTATATATAATATGTATACATACACACTACAACAGAGAAAGAAATTTGCTTGCTTGTTTGTCAGTGAATTTGGAATCAACAAATCAAACTCATACTTTATTCTGTGATTGAATTTGAAAAAATCAAAGCAACCTGATTTAGCGTTTCTATGTACACACACACACCTCTACAGCCATACTAGATCATCCATTCCAAATGTATGAACGCGTCTTTCTTTTCATTATCAAATTACTTGACAGCTTTGGGAAAAAAAAAATGAGCCTATGTTGTAATTGAATGTTACCAATTGGCAAGTTTCATGCACAAGCACTTGAACAACATGCATGCAGCTCTCATGTCTCAATGACATTATTTCCGGTCAACTTAGTCTCATGCTCCTCAAAATAAAAAATTCCTTTGTTTTTTTCTTTTACTTGTAACATAAAAAATTGTGCTGCAGCACAATTAATTATGTAACTTTCACCTTCAACTGTGAAAATCTAAGTACATTATCCATTCCGGTATCATTAGGTTATATATGCTTCTGATTTTATATGAAATAAGATGAATGAAGAAAAAAGGAAAGGAAGAGGAGAGAGAAAAATGTTAAATTTGCACTGAATTTTAGTTTCAAATTATGATTGAAGGTGAATAAAGAAAAAAATATAAGAGATTACTATTTAGTTATTTAAAGATTTTCTAATTTAGAAGATAATAAACTTAATTACACCTTTTACTCATTCTTTCTTCTTTCCATTCCCTTTCATTTTTTTTTCCTAAACTGATGTGTTTAATTTAAACACCTTATCTAGTACAATTGGTTTTAGATATTGTTTTTCATATCGTGAAACACGTAGATTAATTATCACACTTAGTAAAATTTATGAAAAAAAAGAATAAAAACACATTAAACATTTTCTCTACAAAAAATGTAAATAAATCATTCATCCCAAAATTCAATTGAATTTCATCTGCAGTACAATTTCAAAGGATATTCCTTTTGCTCCTTTACTTTGCTCGCTAAAAGTCATTATGACGGTGTGCATTATTGATACACAATCAGACAAATAAGAACATAGATTATGTGACAGTAAATTTTTTTTTATGTACATAAATTGAGGGAATTTTAAAGACAAACATGATTTGACTAATTGTAGTTGGCTAGCAATTAAATTGGCTGTAACCAAACACTTAGAAACCAAAAATTGAAGTTTTATTAGAAATTGTTGGAGATTAAGATACCCAACTATTTAATATCTAGAAGGCACCATTTATCAGGATTTCAAATTTATAATTTTCCACTCAAAGAATGTTTGCGGCACTAGATCAAATGCTAGTTCTCAAAATTTTAAGTTTTTATTTGATATAAATGTAAATTTATGGAACATGGATAAATCTGTTGTGATTCTACAATTCAAAATCCACCCATTTATTTCTCTTCATGTAAGAATCTCAAAAACAAATAGTTTTTATGCACGAATCTCAAAACAAATGAATAAGTAAATCTAGAATTGCAGAATCTCTGTGCAGATTTATTTCCTACGAAACATACATATCCTTGTTACGAATCAGTACAATATAAAAGAATTATATTCTTTATATATAGTTTTACAAAGAGACAAGACATGAGATTACATAATATTCAGCAAATAGATTTAGAGCCTAAGAAGTGTTAATAAGGAATCATAATATGTAAAATAAAATAATTATAGGAGTCGGAAATTGGATTTAGTCAATTGTATCTGTTTTTGTTGGGTCTGGTTTAAACTTCAACTAATCCGTTGATTGGGATTATATTATGAATCTATCTTTAAAAGTCTTTTCTCCAACAAAACCAATGAGATTCTCTATTTTTTTTATTGATTCTAAGTCTATAGTAGTTGATTAAAAAAAATCGCTTAGATGATAATTTATTCAAGCTATTGCCAGTAAGTCAGTAACGTGGGTAACTTTTATATTAAATTATTGTTTAATTTTTATTAGGTAGACACGAGAATTCAGGGCTTGGGTAGCGTGCCTCTCAGATTTGGGCTGAACTGTGGCTTCTCACGTGCAAGTTCGTGTATGATCTTCGAATTCCCGAACACGAAATCTATGCCGTATTATGTAGCGAGTTATACAGGCATTTCATTTTTTTCAGGAAAACTGCCTTTGTCTGACTCTTTTTAAGTAAAAATTACGAGTTGGTTAATATTTTTATGGTTCTTTTGGTTTCTAAACAAAGTTCCATAATTATTATAAGTTGACTACAAGGAAATAACTTATTTTTAACCGTGAATTTTCAGTCATAAATAATATACATGGCGGCGGCCAGTAAAACCCATGCATCGTATGCCACGACAAATAATAATAAGGCAGAGCCAGGATAATTAGTAAAGTGAGGCAAAATTTTAGAGTGAAATATAATTTTGTAATTAAGTATATTTTTTAATTTTCTTATGGAAAAGTATAGAAATAAAAATATATTTTGAGAAAACATTTTCAGGAATAGGAATAGGTACACGATTATATTGTTTTTAGTCTTATGTATATTTTTATAATTTTTATAGCAAGAGAATAAGATAGAGGCATATTTTTGAAATTTTTATGAGCACTTGCCACCCTGACTCCATGTGCATGGCTCCGCCACTTCTTATCATTTTTTCTTTGTTTGGCATCCATGGTAAGTAAAATAATGTTATTGTTTTTTAAAATTATGAAGCGTTAATTGGATATAAACTTGCTTGAACTTTTCTAATTTTTTTATTAGTTATGTCTTTAATAGTTCTGTCTTTAATATTCCATATTTGTGTATTGATTCTTTCTTTTTGTTTTAAGAAAAATTATGTTGTCATTCCTTGTATTAGAATTATTCCTGTTAATAAGAGACATCTCACGTCAAGACTTTGGTCTGGTATATATTAAATTTTTTTTAAAAATTATATAAAGTTGACAACAACACGTCCCAAACTCCATTCCGCATATACAAGTTTTGTTTGATTTAGTGAGATATTGAACAATAAAAAGAGAATTTAGATAAGGAATAACGAAATCACAAGAGAAAAGAAAAAAAATATTTCATTTATATTATCACTGTCTTAAAAAAAAGATAACATGACATCTCTTTCTTATATTAAAACCATCACATAATAATTAACTTAGAGAAACTAAATAGACAACTTAAGAACAACAACACATAACAAACTTATACATTCTAATCAATTCTTGAAAACTCTAACATAATTAAAACAATTTAGAGAATCTAAATAGACAAACTTAAGAATTAGTAACATAAAAAAAACAAAATAATTAAATAATGAAATTAATTATTATAGAAAATGATGAACTAGTAGAGCTCGTGTGACTCTTTTTGGAACTTGTGTACTAGCCATTCAAAAAGATTAAAAGACAACTAAATCGTACCGAGTCTGAATATGAATCGGTTCGGTTTTCGTCAAAAGTATACGGATCTGTGCTTTGCCTCTGTCAGTGCGGACCTTAATTACATGAAATTATTATCATGTCAAATAAAATTGCAAAGAGCTCTTGGCCAAAGTATTTATTCATTTCTTATTTGGGCAAATAAATAATGATAGCTGTCATTAGATCTGATATATACAAAGATCATGTGTTTCATATCCAATTAATGTGCTTTTAAAATCGGATTTTTTTTAAAAACCGTAAATAAAAAAAAGTTTTCTACGAAACCAACATGATGACCTCAAATTTTACAAAAACCATCAGAACCGAGATGCCAATTCGGTCCCAAGATTTTTTTTTTCTCCGGACCGAATTGGCATCTCGGTCCCCCTTTATTTTTAATATTGCCGCACCTCAGGCCACAGAAAATCCGCAAATCCCTCTGGACCGAGATGGCAACTCGGTCCCATTGTTTTTTCCTCCGGACCGAGAAGCCAACTCGGTCCCAATGTTTTTTCCTCCGGACCGAGAAGCCAACTCGGTCCCAGTGTTTTCTTTTACTCGGGACCGAGAACCAACTCCCTTCTTCTTTCTCCCATGGTCCTTCACCCGAGAGCTTCTTCCTCTTCCTCTACCCAAAACCAAACCAAAAAAATTTAATTTTAACCCCTCAAATTTGCAGCCATTTTGTATTCTAATTACATATTTGAATATAGTTTTGAGAGAAGAACAAGAAAAGCTTCAGATCTACAAGTTTCATTGGGTATGTGATTAAATTTATTTTTTGAAAAAAATATCCGAAATTTATAATTATTTAGTTTAGTTATAGAATTAATTAGTTTTTTGTAGTGTATTGTAGTGTAATTTAATGTATTATAGTGTGAATTTTTAATTTAGGAAAAAAATCCGAATTTTAATTTTTTTTGTAAAATTATTTAGTTTAGTTTGTATGTAGTGTAAATTAGTTTATTTTAGTGTATTGTAGTGTAAATTAGTTTATTTTAGTGTTATTTATTTAGTGATTGTAGTGTATTTTAATGTATTGTAGTATAAATAAAATGTATAAGTAGTTAAAGTAATTAGAGTAATTTAGTGTAAATAAATTTAGTGTAAATAAATTTAAGTGTGAATAAATATTTAGTGTAAATAAATTGTATATAAATTGTATAATTTTTTAGTGCAAATAAATTTAGTGTGAATAAATATTTAGTGTAAATAAATTGTATATAAATTGTATAATTTTTTAGTGCAAATAAATTTAGTGTGAATAAATATTTAGTGTAAGTAAGTTGTATAAAAATTGTATAAATATTTAGTGTAAATAAATTTTATAAATATTTAGAGTAATTTAGTGTATAAATTTATTGTATATAGTGTTTAGTAATTGTATAATGATTTGGTTTGCATGTAGAGTAATCTTGGTCATAGTTTTTTTTAAAAATAAATGTAGAATAATTTAGGCTTATTTTAGTGTAATTTAGGCTTTTTTTAGTATAATTTAACTAATTGTAGGTTTTTTTAATTTTGTATGTAGAGTAAATTAGCTAAAGGAATTTTTGATTTGTTAACTAACTGGAGTTTTTTTATGTTGTAATTTTATTTATATTGTAGTGCAAAATGGCTGCTGAACAACGCTTGTTGCAATTGCCTCCTGAGCAACACAAGATATCGTTGGTGAATACAACGGTATTTGTTTAATATCGTGTTGGTTTTAAATTTCAAAATAAACTTGGAAGTTTAAATTAATTTTTGTTCTTTACATTATTCTGCATGAAATTATCGTTCCAGCCGATTCGTTCACTGCGTCCTGGTCCTCGGCAAATGGCCATTAATTACCAGCCTCGAATGAAAGAAGGTTTGATTTATTTAGGCCTGTACCAGATGACGGATGTGACGCATTGTCAGATCGATAAAGCGTTGATCACTGCGCTCGTCGAGAGGTGGAGGCCCGAGACGAATAGTTTTCATCTTCCGGTGGGGGAGTGCACAGTGACACTGGAAGATGTCAGCTGTCTGTGGGGCTTACCTGTTCAAGGTAAAATATTTTTTCTTACTAATTTATACTTTTGTGATTAATTTATATTTAGTGCAGGTAATTTAGTGTAAATAAATGTAGTGTAAATAAATTTAGGAATAAATTAATTTAGTGTAAATAAATTTAGGAATAAATTAATTTAGTGTAAATAAATTTAGGAATAAATTAATTTAGTGTAAATAAATTTAGGAATAAATTAATTTAGTGTAAATAAATTTAGGAATAAATTAATTTAGTGTAAATAAATTTAGGAATAAATTAATTTAGTGTAAATAAATTTAGGAATAAATTAATTTAGGAATAAATTAATTTAGTGTAAATAAATCCTATTAATATTTAGAGTAATTTAGTGTAAATATTTAGAGTAATTTAGTGTAAATAAATCCTATTAATATTTAGTGTAAATAAATTGTATAAATATTTAGAGTAATGTATCTTTTTTTTAGCGTATTGTAGTGTATTAAATTGTATTGTAAGTATCGAGTATATCTTTATCTCTAACATCTATGTTTACAGGGAAGGCAATTGCTGGACATACAGATGATAATTGGTCACTACTGATCGAAGAGTGCCTAGGGCATGAGGTCTATGACGGCAATGAAGACAGTGATGATGAATTTTTTTATTCAAAGGTGGCCGACAATGGCGAAGTTAGGAGATCCAAATACCATATGAGACTAAAATGGTTGAAGGACCGCTTTAACGGAAACTTGGCACATGACACTCCCCAGGAGATCGTCGACCGACACACACGGGCATACTGCATGGACTTGTTTGGAAAGATTATGTTTCCCGATGCGAACTCAAGTTCTGTCCCGATCATGTACTTGCAGTTCTTAGAGAATTTGGGTCCCCTGGAAGAGGACTACAATTGGGGAGGTGCTGTACTTGCCTGCCTGTATCGTGAGTTGTCTCGGGCTTGCAGAAAGAATGCAGTTTCGATTAATGGTCCATTACTGCTGCTGCAGATGTGGTGTTGGACTCGGTTTCCTATAGGCCGGCCTAGAGGCAGGCACGATTTACCATTTGGCGGTGAAAACCTATTGGAGAGGCTGGCTTTTGGCGCAAGATGGACTATTCCGCATCAATGGGATGGCAACCCTATTAGAGGTACATTTATTTAAACATGTATTTAAAGTATATTTCTCAATATAATTTAGTGTTAATTCAATATTTATTTGTAATGTGTTCACAACTTAGGTGTATCGCAATATCGAGGCCAGTTTGAGCGTCTGAATGTAAATGTTGTCAACTGGATGCCGTATATGACTTACTACCACCAACAACCTTCGCGCGGGATTAGAGATGGGCCCATATTTAGATATCGCGTGTGGTTGGTCCATTTCTGGGAGTGTGAGATTCATCTTCCTGAGAGGGTTTACCGGCAGTTCGGATTATTTCAGGTAGTTCCTCCGGCGGCTCCACTGCCCTTTAATTATCTGGAAGGCCTCCGCGGTATGAACCGCAAGCAGGGTTTAGACAGAGGTGACGAATTGAGTGCAGACTGGAACACTCACTGGGCGGAATATATCGCTCAACCACCCTGGGCAATTGCAGAGCCGGGACCTTACGATGTGGATAGGTACGTTTTTTTTTTAAATTTTGAATTCGGTTCCAGTGATGAGTTAATTTATTCTAATTGGTCGTTACAGGTATCCCGAGTATATGGATTGGTTCCTCCGGAACGGCATGCCATCGATTTATCAAATACGCTCACCAGCAGTTCTGAGCCAGCCATTGCCAGAACCAGAAGTAGAAGTAGACCGTCTCGGGTATGTCTCGGATGCCGAGGTGCAAGCGCGTACCGTAAGTATTTTAATTTTAATTTTTAATATATCTGCTCATTTTATTTACGAACTATCTTTCATTTTATTTAACTATTCATTTTTTTTTCAGAGATGTCGCCTCATGAATATGACCGCAGAAGGAATTGCGATGGTGAAGACACCCGGGCAAATGGCTTTTGGACAACTGTTGCTAGTGCATAGTCGGGATTTTTTACGGGATATTGGGCATATCGCAATGTTCAGAGCCATGGTCGAGCAAGCCGGGCTTCCATTTGACCCAAACCACATCGATATTGGCGGTGATATTCCAGACATGAGAGCGAGGCATGTAGATGTCCAAGTTCCTCCAACGACTCATGAAGATGTTATGCGTGGAGTTTACACCTCGCTTCGAAACATAGTAATAGACGGGAACCCTCTAGCAGATGATGCGGGGCCATCAGATGCGGCTCCGGCAAGACGTCAGACAAGGCCAGCTCGCAGATTTAGCCACTCGAGATACCCTGATCCTAGGGGCAGGGAAGCCACGGATTGATTTAGTGTAGTTTATGTTTAGTGTATGGATTGTTTAGTGTAAACATGTATTAATTTAGAAATTCCTCTTCTTTGACGTCTAATCCGTGCTTCCTTCTACATCTCTGACATACCAAATCTTCTTCGCATTTGAAATTCCAAAATTCCGATAACATTAAAAATTAATAACAACAAAAATGCAGAAATTCGTCCATATTCGACTAGATTCGACGGAGGTCAGAAATTCAGAAAAACAGAAAAACAGAAATTCCAAAAAAACAGAACAGAAATTCGACTAGATTGGAAATTCAATTATGATTAAATGGCTACATGGAATTTTAGGTTCTTTATATGGAAAGAAAGGCGTCGAAGTCTAGTTTTCAGATAATATAACTTGTACATACAAAAATATTACGGTTTGCTACAGTTCTGACGATTTGTCGACGGATGTCAGAAATTCAGAAAAACAGAAAAACAGAAATTCCAAAAAAACAGAACAGAAATTCGACTAGATTGGAAATTCAATTATGATTAAATGGCTACATGGAATTTTAGGTTCTTTATATGGAAAGAAAGGCGTCGAAGTCTAGTTTTCAGATAATATAACTTGTACATACAAAAATATTACGGTTTGCTACAGTTCTGACGATTTGTCGACGGATGTCAGAAATTCAGAAAAACAGAAAAACAGAAATTCCAAAAAAACAGACTAGCATAGTCTTATATAAAACATGGTCTTGCATTACACAATATTCATCGTTCCTTACGTCTCAAGAATTTGTTCACCAAACGACTAGCCGTCCGACCAATAGATGGTCGGCTACCAGATGGTCCTGCTTGACTACCAGTTGTTTGTACATGTGGAGCAGATGCAGATGCCTCTGTATACCTAGCAGATGCAGATGCCTCTGGCCGGGTGCCAGATACGCTTCTCCGTCTTTCTTGTGGAGCAGATGCCTCTGTATACCTAGCAGATGCAGATGCTTCCAGCCGGATGCCAGATACGCTTCTCCGTCTTTCAACAGTTGCCCCTGCACAATGAGGATATAAATATAATTGAGTGTGTAAAATCTTAATTTAATTAAAAATATGTACTACTTCACAATTACGATTTCTAACCTGACGGTCTTCTTCTGCCGGACCCCTCTGGACGTTGTACTCCACTGCGTGGCCTACATTGAGCTTCCATAACATCCATAGCATTAGGAATTCGCTTGTGCTTCCTCCTACCCTTGTTAATTTTATTTCTGTCCGGCTTGATTTTAGGTGCTCCCAACTCGTATATCCAATTGGGGTGGCTGCCGAAGCTGTGAAACTCACCTCTCCATGTGTTCACATAATTTTCAACGCTATAATAGTGACTTACATATCTCATCGGATCTAGATGTCTCTTACAGCACACCGCCAAGACGTGGTTGCAGGGAATGCCAGTAAATTGCGGTTTCTGGCAGTCACAAACCGGCATTCTCTGCTCCCCTTCTGGAAATCTAACTTCGTACTTCATGTCTCCCAGTTGCCCCTGTACAATCAATAAATCATGTTATTTAAATATTACAAATTGAGAAAGTTATACTAAATTTAAGTAAATTTCGGACATACCGTTCTTTGGGTTCCATCATGATCGACGACCTCGTAGACGGGAAATTCACCACCCATTGGTATCACTCGGTGCTCCTTTGCTTTGGCAATCCGTTTTTCTAACGCTGACATGATTTTTCCTGATAATCTCATTCCATTTCGATGCCAATTTCGAGCAACCGCACCTCTTCTGACATACCAATCCACAACTTTATAGAATGTGCGATCAACTATTGCCGTTACAGGCAGTTGGCGAGCCACTCGAAAAACATTGTTCAATGATTCTGATCCGTTCGTAGTCATAATACCCCACCTATTTGGGCCTCCGTCATGACATTGTGCCCATTTATGGAGTTGCAGAGGCTCTTCTTCGAGATTTTGCAACCTTTTACCACACCACATGATGTACTGGTGAGTAGTAATGCTCCTACCTTCTATCATTTCCATACCCTCATCAAACCTCCAAGGTTTCATCTTACCCACAAACACAGTGAAAATTTGTTCAATTACTCTGTCCTTGCACAACTTGTACACATTCGCCGCAATATGGTGAGCACACAATCGATGAACTGCTTCACCCCTCTCCTCGCACCACCCTAAATCAGGTCGATCAAACACTGAACGGATTGCAGCATGCTGGTCTGATATAACACATATCCGACCGGGGCCGACAACATCTTCGCGTACAAATTGCATAAACCAGCCCCAATTATCTGAAGTCTCCTCTTCCGCAATTCCGAATGCTATTGGCAGTAATTGTTGTTCTGCATCATAAGCGCATGCCATGAATAGTTTTCCTTTGTACCTGCCGGATAGGTGTCCTGCATCTACACTTATAACTGGTCGGAGATATTGCCATGATTGAATGCATGGACCGAAAGCCCATGCCACACGGATGAAAATATGTTCGCCCAACGTCCTAGATGGTATGTGATCAATTCTGTATCTTGTACCTGGGTTAGACCTCTGGATTGCACCGAGCATAGAAGGTAGCAGTTCGTAAGCTTTCTCCCAAGAACCAAATAAATCGGCAATAGCCAGCTCCCTCCCTCTCCAAATCTTGCTGTATGAAGGCTCAACCGTTTTGTACTCCTGCCTAACTGCAATTCGACATGCTTTTATTGACATCTCCAGGTCCTCCTTGAGACCCGGTTTGATTATATCTGCAATCATCCTGGCAGTCATCTGACGACTGTCTGCTGTACATGAAGTACTGTAACAATTGTGCTCGTATGGGTTTGTTGCAATTGTCCAATTGCCCGTCGCAGTGGTTTTTGCGTATACCCTCCACGGACACCCCTCCACTGTACATACAACCACATATCTGTTACGACTTGTCTGGGTTTGTTGTATTTCTAAGTTACTATCCATGGCATATTTATTCAGCTTCGATTTAAGATCAGCTTTGGATTCAAATATCTGTCCCACCGAAAATGGACCGTCGATTCTGGGTGGATGACCAAAAAATGCTTCATCCTTGTACGGCATCGGCACATCGTCATGAAATGCCGAACAAGGATGCTGCAATCCCCGATTAATAAAAGGAATAGACGATTGCCACTCATTCCTTACTTCTTCCATCCTAATCTGATCCTCAATTTCGGCCATTTCCTCTTCCCCGACAACCGTGTCATCAGGGTCAGAGCTTGTTTCTGAGTCAGTATCATTATTCAGCTGCTCAAAATAATCATGCAACTCAACGGGGGGTATTTCGGTGGTTTCATCACAATGTATGGGTGGGTCATTCACCGGTATGTCTCTGCTAGTTCCGGGTACACTACCCGGGTATGGGTCATAATTGGTCTGACTAACAACTGGTACTGACTCAACCACTAATTCAAGAAGTTTAAAATTCAATACCGGAGTGGCATTCGCAAGCACCATATACCAAGTCGCTTCGTGGTCTATGTTGAACAACTGGTATTTTTCTGCTGAGCCAGGTGGTGCCGTGTTCAAACGTGCGCTGATTGTCAGATCGAACCGGCTAGGGAGCAACCGAATGCCAACATATATCTGTCTTCTTAGCTCATCAAGACTAGTTGAGTTAGTAACAGGAAATGTACAGGTCGGTGCGTCTGTAATTTCGCGTCTGTGATACACATTTATTAATACTTGAGACATTTCCTGAACAAAAAATTTCACGATTAACCTTTGATAATTTTCAATTTTACAGCAAAAAATACGATCATAATTGAAAAAAAAAACTTACTACAGTATTCAGACGAACGCTAGAGGCACAATGCAGGAGCCGATCTGTAATTTGGAGGCATGAAGGTCTCTGAAAGAGAGGAAGAAGAAAGTCTCGGAAAGAAGGTGTCAGAAAGGAAGAAGAAGCTCTCTGTCTGCCAAAAAAATAATGAAGAGAGGCGGCAAAAAAATAATGAAGAGAGGAGATAGCAGGATGGATATTATTGGACAGAACTTCTGGACCGAGATGGCTACTCGGTCCAGAGGCAGCTAAAATAATAAAATAATAAAATAATAACAAAGAGAATAAAATAATGCCGAAAAATTCACTGGAATTCTCGGGACCGAAATGGCTACTCGGTCCGGCCAAAAAATTCTCTGGACCGAAATGCCATTTCGGTCCAGAGGCAGCAACACCATCGGCCACACAACCTGCTCTCTTTTTCTGTGAAAAAGTTAGGGACCGAGATGCCAATTCGGTCCGGAGAAAAAAAAATCGTTGGGACCGAATTGGCATCTCGGTTCTGATGGTTTTTGTAAAATTTGGGGTCATCATGTTGGTTTCGTAGAAAACTTTTTTTTATTTACGGTTTTTAAAAAAAATCCTTTAAAATCATATTCTGTATTGCAGAAAATTAGACGCCTATTGAATGTGGATGTTATGAGTTTGTCATGATATAAATACTAATTCATCTACCATTTAAAGCGTATCACATGTTAGTTTTCATTTTTTTTATGGCAATGTTAAACACAAATGCCCTTATTTTGTACGCATTATTTTTTCAAATATTAATTTCACATAAATTTAAATCTGTACAAAATTGACATTTATGATAGCAAATATTGGTAAGCGTGTCAGAGATCACACAGTATGCTGCCAACAATTTCTACCTTCAATTGATATACACCAAAAGCTTCAACTAGTCCTATCTCCCCCTCTACAAAAACTTGCTTAACATGAAGTTTTATTTTCTTAATTTCTTTTGAAAAGGAAAATAATCAGCCAAAGAAAAAAATGGAATGCACAGGGCATGGAGTTGAATTTTGTGAATAAAAAGATAAGGATAATTCAAATATTTCTACATTTCATGCTTTCATCATACTTTCATTGTTTAATTTTTTTAATAACAAATATTATAATTAGATTCATATAATAAAATAAAACCATTATATAGATCTACTTTCTTTACAGCACCTAAAAAGTTATGACTTGTTGATTTTTCTCTACTTGTATAACTAAGCCAATTATATTCATCTGACCTTTCACAACATTTTAGGTGTGCCTCTAGCTAGCTAATTCCTAACATCTCCATATAATAATGGAGCTCAACATAAGGACATTTTTCATAATTAGCTTTTAAATCAGATCATTTTATTCATATATGCTAGGATATTTATTATTACACACATTTATTTATTAATAAATCTGCCTATATAAATATAGACATTATCTTTTGTGTGGAAATAGTAGTGCGAAATTCAGTGCTCGCACTGTGAAGAAACCTTGTATACAATACTATATCACGTGGCAGTTGAATATTTTGAAAATATGTGTATATATATATTAAGAGAATTTGTACTAAGTTAATTAACACAACACATGCAATTTCAAAGTCTGTAAGCCATTGGTTGTCTGCTGACTTACAGCTAGCTGTAACATGCAATTTCAAAGTCCTCAGTACCGTGCATATGAGGATATGACCACTCCCCATCTACTTGCTATTTCCATATATAAATTAAGAATCCATGTAGTTACAAATGAACTCTGTTAGCACTTCTGAATTATTCAATATTTCTTTTAATTAGGAATGATGTTGTACGTGACAATATGCATATTATGAATCAATTCATGTTATGAATTTATATCTTTGTTTTCAAAGTTCAATTAGTCAATTCGAGTTGTCAAATATGATCTTCATAAGAAAATCTACTTGTAGCAACCTTCTAAAAAAAAAAAAAAATCTACATGTAGATTAAATTTTATATTTTTTTAGAAACTTTTATTATTTTTCTAAATAGGTAGAAAATCAGTTGATCTAAAAATTCATGACCATTTGGAATAGTAATTTTTTTTCAGAAAAATATAAAATTTGATCTACAAACATATTTTAACATGAAGATCATATTAAACGGATCAAATAAAATTATTTGAACTTTGACAACCAATGTTTAAACGGAAAGCCCAACACCGTAACCCACATTTCTATGCATTAAACTTGTTCAGAACAGGTCATGTCAACTTTCCGCACCTACCATTAATTAGCTAGGTGCTAGCTAGCGGAAGTGGTCAACTGTAGAAGATTATTATTATTATTTGAGCATATTTTTTTTATAAAGCTCAACGGGTTGAAAAATACAATAGTTACATGAATACTTATCAAAGAAAAATGAGTGTAAATTTACAAGATGTTAATTACATTTCATGAAACATAAACCACATGCAACATGAAAGCATTTAACAATCCGGGTGCATACTAGAGGATCCAAACTTTTAATGAAACATTATACTTTGCTCCTCACAATTAGGGGTGTCAACGGGTACGATATGGGTCGGATGGAAGCATTTCTATATATACTCGTATTCGTCATGATAATGAAAATATTTTTTATTCTTACCCGTATTAATAAGTTAACGAAAACAAATCTTATTCTTACCCGTCTTTTCGAATACGATACGTCGGATAAACAGATAAAAATGTGCTATTGACATCCCGATTTGTAATTTCAATAACATATTTTTCAAAACAAGAAAAAAGAAGAAGAAATTAGTAATAAATATAATTAATTTGTATTATGAAAATTTAGTAAAGTACAAAAATTTATCGTATCTGTATCGAGTATCTTCTCCATACAAATATGAGGAGGGTTCCAATGCCTCATGCCTTTCATACCTCATCATACCTCATGTTCTATATCTTCATTTTCATAGTCTAAATTGTCGTTCTGAACTGTTCACCATGATATCCATACTAAAATATGGTTGGGATGAAATTTTATAATTTTTGGAAATTTTTTGCTATTTTTTAAGATGGGTAGAAAATCACTGTTTTTTAAACGGTCCAAAAACAGTGATTTTGTACCCATCTTAAAAAATAGTAAAAAATTTCCAAAAAATATAAAATTTCATCCCCAAGCATATTTTAGTATGAATATCATGTTGAACGGTTGGATCAAAAATTTGAATTTTGAAAACGAAGATATAACATATGATGTAGATGAGGTATGAAAAACATGAGGCATTGGAACCCTCCTCATATATATATATATATATATATATATATATAGAGAGAGAGAGAGAGAGAGAGTGGCTAATCTCAAAACGTTTGCACCAAGGCCCTCGTGCAACCAAGTCGTTTTCGGATTTTCAAAGTCCAAACAGTCGATACCGTTAGATGTTCAATCTATATTAAAATCTGTTTGGAGACCAAATTTTACATTTTTTTTTGGAATTTTCTTACTATTTATTAAGCCACTTTAAAAATTGCTGATCCGGGTGAACAGTAAAAACAGTGCACCCAAATTCTGGACCATGTGATCAACAATTTTCAAAGTGGCTTAATAAATAGTAAAAAAATTCCAAAAAATGTAAAATTTGGTCTCCAAGCAGATTTTAATATAAATTGAACATCTAATGGTTTGGCTCGACTATTTGGACTTTGAAAATCCGAAAACGACTTGGTTGCACGAGGGCCTTGGTGCAAACGTTTTGATATTAGCCTCTCTCTCTCTCTCTCTCTCTATATAAAATTTTATTTTTAAAAATTATCTTGTAGGATAACGGATAAGAATAAGACAATATGGATTAATGGAAAAAAAAAATCTATATCTATAACTTGTAATAATTTATTTTTATCCTAATCCGCACTCAATAAGTTAATGAAAAAAATCTTATTATTATCCGTCTTTTTCAATACGATATGGATTGGATAAGCAGATGAAAAAAAATCTTATCCTTACTCGTCTTTTCGAATACGATACAGATCAGATAAACAGATAAAATGACGTCATTAACACCCCACCTCACAATACCTCCATTGTTGCTGGGTGTATGTCCTTTTCCTCATACTCATGTGTCAGGTTATGAAATGACTAGTTCAAGAGCATCTCTATCCTATTATTTGCAAATAAGCTGTAAATATGAATTTGGCAACAGCAATTTAGAATGTTGGAATGGAGAATTATATATTGCAAATTTAAGTATCTTGCTAAATTAGCAATCGGGTTGAAAATACTACATCAAATTTTGCAAGAACTAATTTCAAGTATATAATATTAACAATTGTAAAATTATCAATCCTCAAATTATTTTTTGTGATGTCAGCAAAAGTGAAATTACAAGAAAATAAACATTCTGAAATTGATATGACGAAAATTGTTAAATTAGTGATGTGGCAAATAAATTTAACCTTTACAATTATAAATAGTTAGACAATTTTCCTTTTGAATGTCTAAATTTAACAATAAAAGTAACTTTGCCATCCAACTTTTTTATGCCATGAACGCTACACAGGTATGGGGCACTTTTGGGGGATATGATACAAGAACTCAGAATTAATTTCCTTGCAGGTCTCAAAATGGAGATTCCCTATATAGTTCTCTTCATTCTATGTTGACATTGAGATCATTAATTTAACTGTTCATGTATAAATATTATATATCTACAAATTATATATGGAAAAATATCCATGTGGATATGGGTCAAATTGCAACTATACATGCATCTTCTAAACTCTCAATTTCTCATCTACTATGCCTCTGGAATCTGGTGTGCAACCGAACCGAAATGGCCTTAAAATTTCAAACTCAAATAAATGCTGATTTGCTAATTTAACAAAAGAGGTGCACCGTTCAAATGGGATTTTCCAAGAATCTAAGACTGTATACCAATGAGATACACAATATTTGGTGAAATAGAGATAGAGAAGAAAGAAAATCATTATAATTTATAAATCAACATCATTGAAACATCTTAACGATTTCGGTCACCACAAATCCTGTAATGTCTTGCCGAAACTACCGAAATCTCTCTTAATAATTGCAATCTTAATTAGGATTTATGATAGATTGATTTAGTCAAACCTAATCGTCTGTCTGTCTCGATCTCTATTTCCTATTATATATATCTATCTATAATTTCTGGCAGCAACGCTCTCTAAATAAAAGGGAGTTTGGTTTAGCCAAAAGGTATCCAGTGCAGTTCTCTTTTACCTTCTCTAAGGTCTGTAGCCTCCCTTAGTCAACCTCTCCATTGAAAACACCTTCCCTTGTTTCTCCTCTCTCACATTGCTATCCAATAAAAGTTGAAGACTTGAAACAATTAGCCATGAGCAATCTAAAGGTTCCAAGAATTCTTTGCATGCTCCACCAAGTATATGACAGAGGTTAATCTCTCATAGTCTCATTTCTAATATAACTTCCCCTGAAATATCTTCTCCTTGCTTAGTGTGGAAAACAAATATAGGTTTTGATACTTGCTTCATAAAAGGCCTTTGTTGTGTTGTAACCAAATTGTTTTAAACTTCTATTCCTGTCAATTCTGTTCATATCTTCTCAATCCAACATTACACAACATAAGAGCACCAAATTCTGATTGATGGGGAGAATGGAGGAAGACAAGAAAGAGAGAGAAAAGGGCCTTAAGAAGCTCCTAGTGAAATCCTTAAGGATTGGTAGCCGGCCAAAAGCCGACAATAGCCACAACCATCTTCCCCCAACCGGATGCTTCTCGGTGTATGTAGGGCCCGAAAAGGAGCGCTTCATTATCCGCACCGCACACCTCAACCACCCACTCTTTCGAACACTTCTCGATGAGGCAGAGTCAGCATACGGATATGCCGCAATGGGCCCACTTGTTTTACCATGTGATGTCGAGTCATTCCTCGATACTCTGTGGGAGATGGAGAGGGAGTCGGCGGTTGAGAGATCACCGATTTGTGGCCTTCCGGGTGGAGGGAGGACCGGTATGTACCAGCTTTTGAGCCCTGCAAAAACGGATATTCGAGGTCGGAATCCATTAGCCAAGAAGAATAGAAGTATGAGTTTCCCTCCTTTTTCACCATTACGATGAAGGTGATGTGGGGCTTATTATCTAGCAAAATTGTGTGTCAAATGGTGTTTTCTAAAATATCAAGGAATTCTCTTCCCCAACGAAATTTCTAGGAAATTCATGAAATATATGTCATAGAGGGATATTATTTATTTTGCACAAGTCAAGCTATACATGCTGGGTATTATGATTTGCATTATTGATGAATACCGCACATGAACCAAATTGGTGTTGCAAAGTGAGGAATTACAGTGAGAATTGCTGGAAATTTTAGAGACCGTTTGTGTATAGGTCTTTATTTTCTTGAGAGTTTGTTTTTATTTGTAAGTTTTCTTTATGTAAGGAGGTGATTTAGGGGCACCACAAAATCAGAGGTGCATGCATGAGAGTGGCTTTATGATTTTATTATATTCCACTCGATTTGTACACTAATTACAGCATTAATCTATTATCTATGTGATGCAACTATATTGCTACAATAATGTATTTCTAATTAATACAATTTAATCTTATTCTGTAATTCAGTACTGTAGATGAGTTCTCAAAGCATCTCGTGGGCTTTGTATCAGTAAAATTTTCCCCAAGAGTTCAAATGTTTATATTAGGTTTTGTTACATTCCCTTTAGCCCATATCTTAACAAAGTTCTATTCCCTTTATCTGCAACCACAGAACATTCTGAATTCATTGCTTGAACTTCTGACCTCTTAGTTAATTTATTTATTTTATAATTTCTACTTAAGTTTTTGTCACAAATACATCCGGATAATTAGATTACATGCCGCTCCAAATTAAAGCTACATCTTTATAAGAAGAAAATCCCGCAACTCATGGGCCGTCTTTATTGGCAACTTAACACTTTAATTCGGCCCAAAGGCACAAGCAACCCAATTCTTAATTTAATTTTTAATTTTCTAGACAGAGCCCAAAAGAGATCAAGCCCAGTTTGCTATTTCTTTTCTTACAAAATTTTCAAGAGCCAGAAGGCCCAGTGAAATAAAAAACATTTACAATTCTAGACAAACCCCAGCAGATTCGAAAAATTACATCCGAGCTCCTTTGACAAGGATAATTTAACAGCAAGCTAGAAATATATAGAATAGACCCTTAAATTTAGAATGTTTCACATAAAGGCTTTTAGAATCGCAGGAGTGTACCAATATACAATATAACAATGATACCGATAGGTATTGAATCCATATCCTTCAGGTACATGCGGCAATTGTAGGAAAAAAATAGTCTGGATTTAGTCCGAGCCAAAGGAATTCGATGCATATTACAGATATTGGGAGTCCGTTTTGAGATTCGTGCTAGAGTCAAAGAATAGTCTGAATTTATTAATTGTACATTAGGTATCTTAGGAGATACATATTCGACAGGTACTAGTACTAGTATCGTGCTTGTAGTCTAACAGAATGAACATAACACGGGTACAGACCGGTACCAGTGAGCTATACTCTCCAAAATCATAGCATAACTTATTCAGAGACAGGTACAAATAGGACAAGAGAACAGAACACTGTTACTGTGGGGGTACAGTGGCAGGAAAGGGGTTTACCGGCTGTCACTTCGCATAGAATTCAATCATCACACATAAAGAAAGCTCAGTCATCAATTAGATTAACTATTTATAAAACTGAAATTCTAAGGACTTGTACTCAGCCACAAAGAGCAGAGAAGGAAGAACCTCAAATTCGGGAAATAAGGAACCAAATGATAGAATCAGTCTAGGGGTGAAAACAGAGCGAATTCGGAGTGGATAATGCTACTATCAAGTTCGTATCCGCTTTTCAATTAGCGGATACGAATACTAATACAAATACAAATAGTAAACGGATGTCAAAATGGAAAACCAAATCCGCCTTAAACAAATACGAATACAGAGCAGATAATCTACGAATACAGATACGAAATAAATAATTGTCGGAAAATTAAGTTAATATGACAATAAATATTAACTCTAAGAATAATGACATATCAAATTTTGAATAATTGAGTTATCACGAGTTTGAAGCACGTAGGCATTCATTAAGATTAATTTTACATGCAAGATTATAATAAGCAGTTGCAAGATAGAGGAGGGTCCGGCTTTTCGCTATATGCTATCAGCGCTTCTTTAGTCTCATACTCTCATATCACCAAAACATAAGATTGAAACCACTCAGGGTCTATAAAAGAAGCTAGAGAGGCGGAGACTACTAGAAAAAGCACTTACTTGAATAGAGTCCGGGTCAGAATAAATATTCGGAATTGGTTTCGGATAATACTTGTTATCCGATCTGTTTTTGTATTAATAAAATTATAAGGATCCGAATTTGGATTTTATTTGTTACTTAATAAATATCTGAATCCGAATTCGCAACATTATCCGCAACATTATCCACTCTGTTTATCCGTATTCAGATAAGAGGTGGATTCGGAGCGGATTCAAACGGATAAAACCAAATCATTTTTCAGATCTAAATCAGGCATACAAAACCATATATCACAAACTAAAGTATCAAGAACAACGCAAGTCATATTTTGAATCAACACGATTTAAGGCAAAGAATTAGTAATTCCTTGAAAATAGAACACCAATGGTAAACAAAGCATCCGATTTAACGTTTTTATGTGTGTACACCTCTTCTAGATAGTTGATTCCAAAATTTATGAACACTTCTTTCATTATCAGACAACTTTGTAGTTTGAATAAAATAATAAGCCTATGTTGAAATTGGATGTTACCAATTGGCAAGTTTCATGCACAAGCACTTCATGACAAAAAGGGCTGGGATGATTGTCAACAACATGCATGTAGCTCTCATTGACACCATTTCCGGTCAACTCAGTTTCATGTCTTTCCTTTTGAATTATAACTTTTATGGCGAGAGAATTGCAATGCATCGTGTGGCTTTTCAATCCCCAGAGAAGAGAACACACACAAAAAAAAGAGTCAACAGACTAACTTTTTTTTTTTTTTTTTTCTGATAAGTATTGATTTGTGGGGTCCAACTCTATGAGATGCACTGCACAATAACTCGTTATAGTGCCTGTCTCAGAAGATCTCAAACATTACGTTCTTTCTTTTCTTTTTACATAAAACTATTAAATTTTGTGCTGCACAATAATTAGTTCCGTAACTTTCACTTTCAACTTTGAAAATCAAGTGCATTATTCATTCCGGTTTCATTTGGTTCTGCTTCTGAATTTATATAAAATAAGATGAATGAAGAAAAACAAAGAAAGGAAGAGGAGAGAAAGCTAAAAATATGTTGTGCCCTGAACTTTAGTTTCAAATTATGATTGAAGGTGAATAAAGATAATTATTAGTGAATACTAATTATTTCCTTAAATATTTTCTAATGTAGAGGATATATAACAAACTTAATTACTCCTTTCACGCATGTCCCTTCTTCTTTTCATAACTCAAGAGAAATATGTTCTTTGCTCTTTTTTTTTTAACCACAACGTTCCTAAACAATAATAAGATTTGTAAAAAAGTATTATTATGACTTACAATGTGAGCTATAAAATCTTGAATAAAAAAATAGCGATACAAATGGATACATGTCTTTCTAAAAACACTATAAAACTTGTTAAAATAACTAATTAAGACTTCTGAGAAATATTATATATTAAGACTACAATGTGAGGTATAAAGCCTTGGAAAAGAAAAAAAAACAGTGACATAATATAACTCAAAAATATTTTATTATGAATTTCATTTGAAAGAGAAAATCGAGTAGAAGAAGTTCGTATTTTTTTATTTACAAAAATTTTCACAAATCGTCAGAAAAAAAGTGGGTGAAGGATTTTTTTTTTTCATTAGACACAAATTAGAAGAAAAAATAGTTATCACTATTAAGACTTAGCTAAAGCACTATTAAGACTTTTGTAAAACACTATTAAGACTGGAATACTCAACATTGATCTTCTTTAATCTGACCAAATGTGTTTAAGTGTCAAAGTCTTTGACCGTTACAGTTGGAATGATTGTAGTTAGGAGACTGTTACCACGACCCATATATAAAATGGTGTTTGGCTTAACCAAAAGTTATTTAGTGCAGTGGTCTCTTTACCTTCTCTAAGGATAAAGACAATGTGAATATGTGATATATACCTCCCTTTGTAACCTCTTCATTGAAAACACCTTCGCTTTTTTCTTTTTTTGAAGGTCCACCTTCGCTTTTTTCTGCTCTCACAAAGTTGAAGACTTGAACAATTAGCCAGAAGCAATCTATAGGCCCAATAGTTCTTTCCATGCTTCACCAAGTATATGACAGAAGTTAATCTCTCATTTCTAATATAGCTTGCCCTGAAATATTTTCTCCTCGATTAGACTACTCTTTCAAGTTTTCAAAACCTAGTAACGGCCAAAAAAATCTGGGTTTTGATAACCTCTTTCTTGGCCAAAAAATATTATCTTTGTTGTGTTTGTAACTTCTATTCCTGTAAACAGTCTACATATCATCTCAAATTCTCAATCCGACATTGTAAAACATAATAACACCAAATTCTGATCGATGGGGAGAATGGAGGAAGACAAGAAAGAGAGAGAAAAGGGCCTTAAAAAGCTCCTAGTGAGATCCTTAAGTAGGTATTATTCCCTTGGTAGCCGGTCACAAAAAGGCGACAATAACCACAACCATCTTCCCCCAATCGGATGCTTCTCGGTGTATGTGGGGCCTGAAAAGGAGCGCTTCATTATCCGCACCGCACACCTCAACCACCCACTCTTTCGAACACTTCTAGATGAGGCAGAATCAGCGTACGGATATGCCGCAACAGGCCCGCTTGTTTTACCATGTGATGTTGAATCATTCCGCGATACTCTGTGGGAGATGGAGAAGGAGTCGGCGGTTGAGAGATCGCCGATTTGTGGCCTTCCGAGTGGAATGAGGACCAGTATGTACCAGCTTTTGAGCCCAGCAAAAACGGATATTCGAGGTCGGAATCAATTAGCCAAGAAGAATAGAAGTATGAGTTTCCCTCCTTTTTCACCATTACAACGAAGGTGATGTGAGGCTTAATTATTATCTAGTAAAATTGTATGTCAAATGGTGTTTTCTAAAATATCAAGGAATTCTCTTCCCCAACGAAAATTCAAGGAAATACATGAAATATGTCATGATGATATTATTTATTCTGCACAAGTCAAGCCACACACGCTGTGGATCATACATAATTTGTATTATTGATGATATACGGCACATGAACTAAATTGGTGTTTCAAAGTGAGGAATTACAGTGAGAATTGCTGGAATTTTAGAGACCGTTTGTGTATAGATAGGTATTTTATCTTCTTGAGAGTTTGTTTTTATTAGGTGTTATGTAAGGAGGTATATATTTTAGGGGCACCACAAAATCAGAGGTACTCGAGTGGCTCATGATTTAATTTTGTTCCACTCCTTTTGTATACTATATCTGCCACTATATTGGTACAATGATGTATTAACGAATACAATTTAATCTTATTCTGTAATCCACTGCTATAGATGAGTTCTCAAAGCATCTCGGCGGGTTTTGTATCAGTGATTCAGTGAATCTTCCTCCGAGAGTCCGAGACCTAAAATATCTTCTTATATTAGGTTTTATTATATCCACTTAAGTCCACATCTTAACAAAAGTTCAATTCAATATAATGGGCCAAATAGGCCAGAGAGGCCCTTGAAATTTAGAAAACTGTGGCGCGCGACTTGCAAATTTGTGCTAGACGACCACTACAGCCGTATACCAACCAAAAAAGGACTATATTTTTTTTTTTCATAACAGGAGCAGCCCTTAATTACAGGTCAACATTCATGTGTGTTTTAAAGACAATTTAGTACAATTGGTTTTCCATTTTTTTTAAGGTTCTTTGAATGAAAATGTTGTTGGGTTGCACAAATTGTTCGCTTGTTGGTTATTGCCTTGTACGAGTACCTATTTTTTTTTTTTCTTGAACCGTATATAATTAAATAAGACAATCAAAGTACAGATCGAGTTTACTTTCCAAAGAACACGTTCTACTCATCTAGTATCTTAAAATTTTCATTTTACACAATAATTCCAACTAAGATACTTCAAAAACTTATAATTATTTTTTCTTCAATCGAAAAATTGATGAATTTATTTTGCTATTTACAAAATAATATGTCTTTTTATAACTTAACTAGAGCATTCAAATAAAAAATCCGGGTGAAATTTTTTTTTATATTGTAATAACAGGGGTATTAAATAGTTGGATGACTTGACCTCCAACCATTACTCAAAAAAATTACTCATATAAAGATATCTTAAAATAAAAAAATATTCATTAATTGCAAGATAGACATGTACTTGTCTATTTGTGGAAAATCTTTCAGTTGTGCTGCTTGTGCCATTTTTTTTTTGTTGCCATTCTCATCGACATGTGATGTTATCTGTTGCCTTGTAATTGTTTTACAGTGATGAGATCTCATTGACAATACCTTTTGTAGAAAGGAATCACAATTATTTTGGCGCATCTTTCACGTAGCACAAAAAGGTATTGTTTGTCCTGTGATAGATCTCTATTGTCTTTCTCATCGACATGTTCTGATGTTCCTTAGATAGTTGTCGGTTCTTCTGATCTCAATCAAACACCTCAAGCATTTATTTAGGAAAACTGTCTTTCTCTTACTCTTTTTAAGGAAAAATCATGTGTTGCTTATATATTTTGTTTGGTCCTTTTGGTTCCTATACATGTGAAAAAAACTATTCCTATAATTTTTATGAGTTGACTACAATAAAATAGGTTATTTCTAACCTTAAATTTCGATCATAGATAATAGGGAGCATCCTATTCGAATCTTAATTGCGGAGGCGGCAATGGATGTTAATAACTGGA
The DNA here is from genome assembly GCA_011114355.1 of Carex littledalei. Classification (NCBI taxonomy): domain Eukaryota; kingdom Viridiplantae; phylum Streptophyta; class Magnoliopsida; order Poales; family Cyperaceae; genus Carex; species Carex littledalei. The sequence continues at coordinate 3,163,833 of CM022084.1, read as the reverse complement.
CTACATTCGGTAGTTGGGACTAGTGAGTGTGAGCATATATAATAATCTTGTAAATATGTTTTAATTCAGTAGGCATGTAATTATAGTGTACATTAAACATAGGGTCTTGTAAAACTTTTTTATTTATCAATCAACTGTTAGACCTCAAAAGATTCCAATCTTCAAAAAAAAAAAAAAAAAATAGAGAGCCGATCAGTAAAAGCTATATATCAAATGTCACGACAAACAATTAAACTTATCGATTTTCCTTTGTTTGACTTTCATGATAAGTAAAATAATGTTATTGTTGTCAAAATTATGTTGTAAAAAGAGAACCCACAGCGAAATTTTGCCCTGATTTTGCCCAACAATTCGTACATCCTTCAGAGAGCTGCTGGCCGCCGAAGTTGTTTTTTCGTTTCTTTGTTTGGGAAAATATATACTGATAGCTGTCATAAGATCTGATATATACAATATTGCGTTTCATATCTAAGTAATGTACTTTTTAAAATCGAAGTCTGTATTGCACAAAATTCGACGCGCAAGTGGATGTTATGAGTTTGTTATGATATACTATTATATATATATAATTTTGGAGTTTAATTTTTTTTTTAATTGCTTTTTGAAGAGGAAAAAAATCGGCCAAATCAAGAATAAACATGACACATGCAGTTGTATTTGGTGAATAAAAGTTGAGGAGGATTTCATTATCTTTATTTGGGATGCCTCTATCCTACTTTCACTTTGTAAGTTTTGAACAATAAATATTTTAAATTCTAATAATAATAAAACTGTTAGATCTGATTTTTTTTTCTGCATTTACATAAGAAATTAAGACTTGTTAAATATTTCTATTATTCAATAAAATGAAAAACTACTATTTTGAAATTATCATCATCGCTTCATTTTTTACAAGGTGTTGATACGAACTAAGACAAAGTCAAAATATCATAATTTTTTACATGTGCACAAAAATATAATATAAATCATTATATCTAACTATTTTATTTTGATATTTGAGTTTTAAAATTTTAACTATTAATATTTTGAAACTAAAAATACATGATAGATCTAGACATCAAAATTGAAGCCAGTTAAACCCCCTCATAATCAACACCAATAATGATATTCTTCTAATTGATTTTTTTTGTTTTTTTTGTTTTTAAGGAACTTGGTAGTGGCCATTCACAACATTTTAGGTGTACCTTATTAAGTCTGATACCCAAACATCTCCGTATAATTAAGTAGCTCAACATAGTACAATTTTCATAATTAGCTTTTAAATCGGATCATTTTATTCAGATATGCAAGGGTATTTGAAACAGCAAACATTTATGTAATGATAAATCTGCATGTAAATATAGAAATTGGAGCAGAACTAGGGTGTTCTTAAGTTTACCAAATATTTTTGTGAACTCAACTCTAAAATCTATCGGATTGGGTTCAAACGATGAATTCAAACCGTTGAAATCCATCTACCCTACGAGTGATGCGTCTACATGTGAAAATTTTAAATTTTCTAATTAATTTTGTATAGAGTCAAGTGATAAAAAAATGTCCAAAAAATAAATGCATTAAAATTAATTTATAAACCTTCTAATTTTGACCGCTTTACTTTATACTAAATTAATTTGAAAGTTTAAAATTTTCACACATCACTTATAAAATAAATAGATTTCAACGGTTTGAATTCGTCGTTTGAAGCCAATTCGATAGATTTTAGACTTGAGTCACAAAGAGTCTTGGTGAATTTAGGATTCTACTCTAGAAATTAATTGTCTTTTGTGTGAAAATTGTAAGTGCAAAATTCAATATTGCTCGCTCTGTGGATTATTTACTTAAATTGATCGATTAATTAAGCATCGAATTGATGGATCTTTAACATGTTTGAGATGAATTTAATTAACACAGATATTTAATAATAATAATATTAATATTAATAATAATAGAGCGAGGCTATATATGTAACTATGCATACCATACGCATATTGGTCCGTATTGTGGATTAATATTTTCGTTTTCAAAATCCAAACAGTTGATCTGAACTGTTCACCATGATCTTCATATGAAAATATACTTATAGAGAAAATTTTACATTTTTTAAGATTTTTTTTATTTTGTTAGATAGGTAGAAAATCACTTTATCTAAATATTTTATCTAAAAAATCATAAAATAATTTTAAAAATGTAAATTTGATCTACATATATGTATTTTTTCATATGAATATCATGTTGCAAGATTCAAATCAACAATTTAGAAATTTGAAAGCAAAAATATTGATTTATAGTACCAACCAATATACGTTATTTGTTGTAACAACAACAACAATAATAATAATAATAATAATAATAATAATAATAATAATAATAGTTTTTTTAATTGTAGAAAAATACTCAAGATTTTTAGTTTTTGTAGGTAGGTTTTCAAGTTCACCGAGCTTCTTTGTATAGAGTCAAATGGTAAAAAAAATGTTCAAAAAATAAATATGTTAAAATTAATTTTTAAACCTTTTAATTTTGACGCTTGACTTTATACTAAATTAATTCGAAAGTTTAGAATTTTTGCATGTAGACCCATCATTCCTAAAATTGTTGTTCAAAATTATGTTGTAAAAGAGAACCACAGTGAAATTTTGCCCCGAGATTTTGCCCTGATTTTTTCCCAACAATTCGTACATATTCCTTCAAATAGCTGCTGGCCGCCGAAGTTGTTTTTTCGTTTCTTTGTTTGGGAAAATATATACTGATAGCTGTCATAAGATCTGATATATACAATATTGCGTTTCATATCTAAGTACTGTACTTTTTAAAATCGAAGTATGTATTGCACAAAATTCGACGCGCAATTGAATGTAGATGTTATGAGTTTGTTATATATGATATACATACTAAAAGGATAAACCTTTGTTGTCGAAATATTTCGTTTCTAAACTCATCTACTATTTAAAGCGTGTCACATGTTAATTTTTCCTTTAATTTCTTTTACAATGTTAAGCTCAAATGTCAATTTACAATTCTGTACATATTTTTGTCAAATGTTAATATCTTATAAATTTAAAGAGTGAGGCTATATATATATGGTACTATGCATAGTGTATGATGGTACGTACTATGGATTAATATCTCTATTTTTAAATTTTAGACAATCGATTTAAACTGTTCAACATGATCTCCATATAACAATATATTTGTAGATCAAATTTTACAATTTTTTAGAATTTATTTACTATCTTTTTAGATATATGTAGAAAATCACTAGATTTAAATAATCTTGATCATTCGAAAATAGTTCAGATCGATTATTTGATTATTTAATGGAAACAAAAATATTAATATGTAGTGCATACCAATCTGCACTGTGTAACGTATATAACCTCACTCAAATTTAAATATGTACAACATTGACATTTATGATAGCAAATATTGATAAGCGAGTCAGAGACACATGATGCTGCCAACAAATTGCTAATTTATGTATGCACCTACTATTAATTAATTAATTAGCTAGGTTCTAGGGGAAGTGGTCAACTATAAGAAGATTATTATTTGAGCATATTTTGCTGGATCTTAAAAGGTTCAACCGGTTAAAAAAATTACAATATATAGTAGGTGCATACATAAATTTCATGCAACATGAAAGCATCATATACATCAATCTGGGGGCCGACATTTATATTAATATCCAAAGTTTAATACAAATTATTAATTCTGCCCAGAACTCGACTCAATATCGAAAAATACCCAAGCCGGCCAGAAAATGGCCGGCTTAGGTACCAGAGTAAACCGGCCATTTTCTGGCCGGCTTACTCCATTTTTTTTTTTTTTTAGAGAGACGCTATGAAGATCAAAATATTGAAATCTAACTCTGAATATTTGAAATTTTTGTTTAAATTATTTGTTATATTACTTCTTTGAGGAGGGATCAAGTTACAACAATCATTTTTTTATTTTCAAAGTCCAAATCGTCGATCCAAACCGTTCAACATGATCTCCACAATAAACTGTACTTCCAGATCAAATTTTACATTTTTTTTGAATTTGTTTACTATTTATTAAGTATTTTACAAAAAATAGTCATATTCAGACCATTGAATTTTGTACCCATCTTAATAAATAGTAAAAAAATTCAAAAAAATGTAAAATTTGATCTGCAAGCACATTTTATTTAGATAATCATGTTGAACGGTTTGGATCGACGATTTGGATTTTGAAAATGAAAAAAATGATTGTTGTAACTTTGTTGTAACTCAAATTGACTTGATCCCTCATCTACTTCTTTTGATGTATAATTAGCATATTTATACTAAAATATGCTAGAATACTTGAAATTATATTGAATTACACTATATTACAATAAATTATGTTCAATTATACTAAATTACGTAAAATTACAATAACTTCGCTAATTATGCTGAAATACGGTAAATTACGCTAAACTACATGATGCCTCATTATCATATCTATAAATCCGACCTATTTCTGTACCAAAATCTGTGTTCCAAACCATCAAATCGCGTCTTTTACATCGGAAATACATTGAATATCTGTAGAATGTGGTACTGCTATGTTTTCTTTCTTACTTTGCAGATAACGAGCGAAACCAGGGAAAATGATGAAGTTCTGATGACTTACACGCGGGCCGCGCCACTTCAGACGCGGGTCGCACAAACCCCTGACGCAACCACAGACGCGACCTCTATTTCTACACGCGAGGAGCACAGGCACGCGGACCGCGTCACTTACACGCGGGTCGCGCGAGTCAATTCCGGAAAGAAAACAGAAGAGGAAACAGAGACTCAAAGATGGAAGGTCGGCCAAATGGGCTATATTACGGGATCCCTTGCCACAGAAGGGGATCGGATTCATTATTGTGTATTCCAAAGAGCAAGAGGCAGGTTCTAGGGTTGGAGTTCGACGGCTACCTTGGAGGCGGAGTTGAGAGGAGCAAGACGAGAGTTTTGCGACGAATCTTCATCGTTCTTCCAGTTTTTCTATGAACTCTTTTATCTTTATTTGTTTTCTTTGTTCTTTGATCATGATTGAGTAGTTTCCTTTGTTTCTAGGGTTACGATGTAGTTTGATACTTGTTTTGTATGCATGTTGTTTGGATTTGTGTTGAACAATAGTGTTTAATTGTTTGAGTATTATCTTTATTGCTTGGTTGAAGTTGATTGATTGATTCATGTTTGTTTACTGTTAGATGCCTATAACATCTTTCTTGTACTTTAGCCTTGATGATTCTTTCAACCATACTTAGTATCTGAGGTAGGTTTACGAGCCGTAAGGCGAGACCAAAAAGTAACTGAGAGGTGAACTTTACCAATTATCGAGAGAAATTGGTTACCTTTAGTAAACCAGACAACTAACTTAGATTAAAACCCTAAGAAGGTGAAATTGCATTTCTGATACTAAGTTTATTAAGCCAACAAACGAGAGTTGAGGTTTAAGAACATTAGGTTCGGTCAGTGAATCCTTACACTAAAGAACAACGCAAAAACAGACAACTGCTGCATTTGCTCGAGGTTCACGCGGACCGCGTATGAGAGTACGCGGGTCGCGTGTACATGCGGGTCGCGTGTGAAAGCACGCGGGTCGCATGAATACCGAGAGGCAAGGTTGATAATGAATCGAAAACCCTGGAAACGCTTTCTCTTATCTGATAAAACCCAAATTTACTTTCTTTCAATTTTATTACTTCTGTTATTTATTGAATTTAGGATTTAAACAACCAAACCAACCTTTTTCCACTTCTAGTACCTAATTAATTTGAATAGAACTCCAGATTTGATTTAAGAACCGTCCTGTGGATCGATACCTAATTATACTGTACGACGGGACTGTGCACTTGCAGTCTAGTCGAAAGTTGAGTAAGGTTAAAAGCTACAGCTTGCTGTAGTGAAACTTTGTGATACACTTTTGTGCGAACAAGTTTTTGGCGCCGTTGCCGGGGACGGCATCATTTATCTTTTCTGGATTTTTGTTTATTTTGATTAATCTAGATTTTAATTTGTATCTTTTCTTTTGTTTTTCTCTTTCTTTCAGGAACACTGGCTTACATACCTCCTCCCACGGGTGACTACCATCTCAGAAGCAGAGGACCGATACCCGACGCGGACCGCACAGAATTACACGCGGGCCGCGTAGCTCTTCTCGAAACTGACCAGAGGTCTGTGCACTCAGCTCCTGCAGGAACTTCATCTCACGCGACCCGCGCCCAACACACGCGGTCCGTACAGACTGATCCCGACAGACAAGAAACTTCCAGCAGAGCATCGATGAGCAACAACGGAAATATGACTGATGAGGACGAATACCAAGAAGACATTGTGCCAAGGACATTGCGAGAATTCAATGTGCCTAGAGCTGGAGACGTGAGAGGCGCAATCAGATTGCCGCAAATACCGGGACAACAACCGAACTTCAATCCGGGCGTTGTTAACATTGTGCAACAGAACACTTTCCACGGATTGGATCATGAGGATCCACACTCTCACCTCCAAACCTTTCTTGAATGTTGCACTACCATTAGAACAAATGGCGCAACAAATGATTATACCAGACTTGCTTTATTTCCTTTTACTCTTAGGGATAAGGCCAAAAAATGGTTAGGGTCACTACCAAGGGATTCAATTACCAACTGGAGGGAATTGTCCAACTCATTTCTGACTAGGTTTTTCCCACATAAGAGAACTGCCAAGGTAAGGAACCAACTGACCAGTTTTAGGCAAAGGTCTGATGAACCCCTGAACGAAGCATGGGAAAGGTTTAGGGATTTGCAATATTCGTGTCCACACCATGGTTTACCTGACTGGCTTTTGATTCAAACTTTTTATGATGGTTTAACTGAAAGCACTCGTACTTCTGTTGATGCTGTTGCAGGTGGAGCTTTGATGTCAAGGGAGCCTCTTGAAGCGATGAATTTGATTGACAACATGGCTCAGAACCAACAATGGTCCGGCCGCGACAATTCCAGACCTGGAGGAGGCGGCCGATTCGAAGTCGATCAGATCACAGCTCTAACCGCCAAAATGGAAGCCATGCAAAAGGCTTTCGACAAAATGAGCGTCAAATCTGTTGCTAACCATCCATCACAGCCGGAGTCATGTGCCATGTGTGGGGAGGGGCATTCTTATGAACACTGTCCACTAGCGCAAAGAGACGATGATGGGCTCGAACAAATACACTCTCTCAACAGCGAGCCATCCTACTTCCCAAAACCTCCATTCAACCGAACCTACTCCAAGGACCCGGTTGAGCAACAAAACTGGAGGTGGAAGCAGAACAATTCAGCACCTTTCAACAGTGGCCCGAACCCTTCTTACAACAACTCCTTCAACAACCCCTCTGGTAGTAACAACAACTCTTTCAACAATCCTTCTGGCAACAACAATAACCGAAACTTTTACCACAATGCATCCTTCAACAACCAGAACAACCGAGCAGCCCAATCTGGACCTTCCAAGCCATATGTCGCTCCCGCTGTGAGTGATTTCATGCATGAGCAAGGAAAAATGAACCAGATGTTATTCGAGCAAATGCAACAAATGAGTGCTCAACTGACTGCTCAGAATCAGATGATGGAGCAATTGGGGTACAAAGCCGGTCCAAACCCACCTCAACCTGGTAAGCTTCCCAGCCAACCAGAGATCAACCCCAGAGCAGAAGCCAAGGCAGTCACCCTGCGAAGTGGGACCCAGTACGAAGGCCCAGCCAAGCAGACAGATCAGACCGCACCGCACGCGGGCCGCACCGATTCCACGCGACCCGCGTCGCCACCTGAAGATGAGAATCCGAGCCGCGTCGAATCGACTCGACCGGCAGTCACACCTGAAAACCCAGTGCATGCGACCCGCACCACTGACACGCGGGCCGCATCGAAAGAACCCGAAAGTCAGAAGAGGTCAGGGGCCGAGAAACCTCCACCATACAGGCCACCTGTTCCCTTTCCACAAAGACTAGCTGAAACCAGACTGAATGCCCAGTTCGCAAAATTCATTGATGTTCTAAAGCAGCTGCACATTACCATTCCATTCACCGAAGCTTTGACTCAAATGCCCACCTACGCCAAGTTCTTGAAAGACATCCTATCCAACAAGCGAAGCTTGGGGGGGCACGAGACGGTGAAACTGACAGAGCAGTGCAGCGCCATTCTGAGCAACGAGCTACCACCCAAACTGGAAGACCCTGGTAAGTTTTCTATTCCTTGCACTATAGGGAAAGCCACGATCAAAAAGGCTCTATGTGATTTGGGAGCCAGCGTGAGTCTCATGCCACGCACAATCTATGATCGGATGGGGGTAGGTGAGCTCAAGCCTACGCGAATGACATTACAGCTAGCAGATTCATCGGTAAGACTTCCGCTGGGCATAGTGGAAGATGTACCTGTTCAGGTTGGTAAGTTCTATGTACCTGCTGATTTTGTTGTTATGGAAATGGAAGAGGACAAGGAAGTCCCCATTATTTTGGGACGACCTTTCCTTAGAACTGCAGGTGCAATAATTGATGTATCTCATGGAACGCTAACCTTGCACATTGGAGATGAGAAAGTGCGATTTCAGATTGATCGTGCTATGAAATATCCCTCAACTGAATCTGTATTTAGAATAGATGTGAATGAAGAATGTCTAACAGATTTGACTGAGGATTATTTTCTTGAACAGGTCAATGAACGCTTGAATGAACACACTAATTTCTTATCTGAGCTGCAGGTTGATCAAGGCGAGACCGAATATGTTTTTGCAGCAGACATGAAGTCAGGTGACTCAGAGGAATTTCCACGCGGGCCGGATGACTCACACGCGGGCCGCGTGCCACAACCCGAGAACTTGGAAAACAAAGAGAGCGGGTCGGATGAAACCGACGCGGGGTCCGCACGCGACCCGCGCACTCCAGACGCGGACCGCGTCAAACACCAAACAGAGGCCCCAACTCCAGAACTCAAGCCACTTCCAATAAATCTCAGGTATGAATTCCTCGGTCCAAACAATTCTTTTCCCGTGATCGTAAATGCAGGTTTAAACCCCGATCAGACAGCCAAACTTCTGGAGAAGCTGAAGATTCACAAAGGCGCAATCGGGTACTCGATCAAGGATCTCAAAGGAATCGACCCATCCATCTGTTCTCACAGAATCTTGCTTGAAGATGATCACAAGCCATCCGTGGAACACCAGCGACGACTCAACCCGAACTTAAAAGAGGTAGTAAAAAAAGAAATACTCAAACTTCTTGATGCAGGTATTATCTACCCAATCTCTGATAGCAAATGGGTGAGCCCCGTCCATGTGGTGCCGAAGAAAGGAGGCGCAACAGTGGTAAAGAACGAGAAGAATGAGCTCATCCAGACGCGAGTAGTCAACGGATACAGGATGTGTATTGATTACAGGAAGCTCAATGCAGCCACGCGCAAGGACCACTTTCCCTTGCCATTCATTGACCAACTCCTCGAAAGGCTAGCTAATCATTCTTATTTTTGTTATCTTGATGGTTATTCTGGTTTCTTTCAAATACCCATTCACCCACAGGACCAAGAAAAGACCACTTTTACTTGTCCATACGGTACATTTGCATATCGCAGGATGCCCTTTGGTCTTTGTAATGCACCTGCGACCTTTCAAAGAGCCATGATGGCTATCTTTTCTGATTTTATTGAGAATGAGGTCGAGGTCTTTATGGACGATTTTTCTGTGTATGGTGTTTGTTTTGATTCTTGTTTAACTAACCTTTGCAAGATTTTGCAGAAATGCGAAGATGTCAACTTAATTCTGAATTGGGAGAAATGTCACTTCATGGTTCAGGAAGGTGTTGTCCTAGGACATGTTGTGACTTCTAAAGGCATCGAGGTTGATAAAGCAAAGATTGAAGTAATTGAGAAACTTGCAATCCCAACTTGTGTCAAAGGGGTTCGCAGCTTTCTGGGTCATGCAGGATTTTATCGCCGCTTTATCAAGGACTTTTCGAAAATTGCGAAACCTTTGACCAATTTACTTATCAAAGATTCTGATTTTGTTTTCACTGATGATTGTGTCAAGTCTTTTTGCAGTTTGAAGGAAGCACTCGTCTCAGCACCCATTTTGCAACCACCTGATTGGTCTCTACCATTCGAGATCATGTGCGACGCGAGCGACTATGCTGTAGGAGCAGTTCTTGGGCAGAGAAAGGACAAGAAACCGTCCGCCATTTACTATGCTAGCAAGGTGCTAGATCCAGCCCAGATGAACTACACAACCACCGAGAAGGAGCTTCTTGCGATTGTGTTTGCTCTTGACAAGTTCAGATCTTATCTAGTTGGCTCGAAGATAATTGTTTACACTGATCACGCCGCACTCAGGTATTTGTTAAGCAAACAAGATGCTAAACCTCGTTTAATTAGATGGATTCTTCTTTTACAGGAATTTGACATCGAAATTCGAGACAAAAGGGGAGTTGAGAACACTGTAGCTGACCATCTATCCCGCCTTCGGTGGGAAGAGGAGGAATCAACCAAATTGCCGATCAACGACTCGTTCCCTGACGAACATCTCTTCTCAGTTTCATCTCTGGACACCTTTGATGCGGGCCGCGCCACTTCAGACGCCAGCCGCATGACTATGCACGCGGGCCGCACGGATTCTCAGCTGACACCTTGGTATGCTGACATTGCAAACTACTTAGCTTCTGGGTTGCTACCTGGCACCATGACTTACCAACAGAAGAAGAAGCTCAGATCAGATGCCAGGTATTATTTTTGGGATGAACCCTTTCTTTTTAAAATAGGTGTTGATGGCATTTTCAGAAGATGTGTGCCATACGAGGAGACACGATCGATCCTTGAGCATTGCCATTCATCCGCATATGGAGGGCACGCTTCGTTCTCCAAGACAGCCACCAAGGTATTGCAATCTGGTTTCTTTTGGCCTTCTCTTTTCAGGGATGCAAGAACCTTAGTCATGGCATGCGACAAGTGTCAACGGACCGGCAACATCACCAGGCGCAATGAGATGCCTCTCAACTCCATTCTTGAGGTAGAGGTTTTCGACGTGTGGGGTATTGATTTCATGGGACCATTTCCATCATCGTGTGGGAATGAGTACATCCTGGTTGCCGTCGATTACGTATCCAAATGGGTCGAAGCAGTGGCATGCAGAAAGGCTGACTCCAATTCAGTGAAGCGACTGTTCAATGACATCATTTTTCCGCGCTTTGGGGTGCCAAGAGCTGTTATCAGTGATGGAGGAAAGCACTTCATCAACCGCCAATTTGACAATCTCTTGAGCCGGCATGGGGTGACTCATAAGGTAACAACTTCTTATCACCCTCAATCTAATGGCCAAGCTGAAATCTCTAACAGGGAGATCAAGTCCATCTTGGAAAAGACGGTAGCAAGAACAAGGAAGGATTGGTCATTAAAATTGAATGATGCTCTTTGGGCATACCGCACTGCATTCAAGACACCGATTGGGATGACCCCATTCAAGCTGGTGTATGGAAAGCCATGCCACCTACCTGTGGAGATAGAGCACAAAGCATTCTGGGCCACGCGAGCCATCAACATGGACATGCTTGCCGCTGGTGAGAAGCGTATCCTCGACTTGCACGAGTTAGAAGAAATGCGTTTACACTCTTATGAGAATGCGAGGATCTACAAAGAAAAGACCAAGCGGGTTCATGACGAGCGCATTCTTCCACGTGAGTTCAAGGAAGGTGATCTCGTACTTTTGTTTAATTCTAGATTAAGACTCTTTCCAGGTAAACTCAAGTCTCGATGGTCCGGCCCATTTGTGGTGCAAAAGGTGTACCATTTTGGTGCAATTGACATTGGCAATGAAGCATGTGGGACATTCAAGGTAAACGGTCAGCGTCTCAAACACTATGTTGCTGATCATCCACGCCCACCAAGGTTTGTCCAGGATCTCTCCGATCCTGCCATTGAAGAAGCTTAGCAAAAGGAGGTCGAGCTTGAGACCTAAAACAAGCGCTTCTTGGGAGGCAACCCAAGCCCTTTTTAATTTTCTCGCACTTTTTATCAGTTTTATATTCTTTACTGTCTTATTTTCTTTTGCATACATTTTTCTGTTTCTGTTTTTATTAACTTTGCATCTAGGATGTCAAAAGAGAACAGCAGGTTCAACACTCCACGCGACCCGCGTCCAATTGACGCGGCCCGCGTCATCACCAACCGTCGCGATATTGAAGGGACGCGTCCATTACGGGCTGAAACGGAGCAACTCAACCCTTTTAAACCCGACCCGTTTTCACCCTTCTTCTTCTCCCTCTTCGCAGCAAACCACAAACCCTCTCACGCGCCCCGCGCCGCCTAAACCCTAGCCGAACCCTCTCTCACCACCGCACCCTTTCTCACCGTCGCCGCCTCTCTCTCGCTGCCGAGACCTCTTCACTCTCCACCCGGTGCTGCACTCTCCCTCTCCTTCCCTTCCACCAGACCGAGCAACGCAACCAAACTTTCTCTGCTGACCCGTTTCCGCCATTGCTGCACCTCACCACCTTTCCGACGCGACCCGCATCAAAAATCAACGCGCCCCGCGCTCGACTTACGCGCCCCGCGCCAGATCCACGCGACCCGCGTCTACTCCTTCCAGAGGACCATGAATCGCGAGAGACGGTCCAAATACGCGCATGAACGGCGGCAAGACGCCCTCCGCGCCCAGCAGCAACCACCTGCGCGCACTCCCTCTCCTTTTGGCTCGCACCACACGTCTAGCTCTCATCATAATGGTACTTCTTCTCACTCTTCTTCTCACAATTCTCATTCTGCAGCCGCACATCCAGATCCAACCTACGACGAGGTGTATGACACCGACGCTACTCACAACACGTCTAGTGAGTACACTGCTCGAGCAGATGACTACCCACCTCCACACTTCCGAATCAACTCCCGTCGCATGTTCAACCACTTTGACATTTTGCGACATAGAAGTTTCGACAACACACGCCGAGTCGACTCTGACACTCTCCGCGCACTTGGTATCGCTGACCAGTTCCTCCATCTCACGGGGCGGATTGGCTTCACTACCGCCTTTTGGGAGATCGCCGAAGACTCCTACCAAGAGCTCACCCTTGAGTTTCTTTCTTCTCTAGAGCTCAAGTGGGACCCAGAAGGGCAACCTTACATCAAGGTTCGGCTGCGCAATACCACTTTCAGAATCGGCATTGTTCAGCTTCGTGACTGGTTTGGCTTCATGCCAGACCCACAGGTTAGCACTCTTGACTTTCGCGTAGGCATGGATAGACACCACTTCTGGCGTTTGATTTCTGGGATAGGCGCAGCCGACAACAATGATTTCAAGAGCATGGCCATTCCCCATCCCGTCCTTCGTTGCCTCCAGCGCATCCTTGCCACCACCATCTTCGCACGGGGTGAGACAGTCTCCCGTGCCAATGTCGAGGACCTCGCTTTGATGGACCATATGCTCCGTCGCGACGCGGAGTTAGAGCGGCCAGATCTGATGCTCATTATGGTCCGTCATTGGCTCACTCTCCAGAGCTCCACAAAGATCGGTGGCATCATCACCATCGGCGCCTATGTGACCCGCATCGCCATTGAGTGTGGGGTATCTCTTGACGGTCTCTCTCTCTCCACAGGCCCAGCCATCATGGATGCGCGCGCCTTCCGCCAGGCGACTTTCATTAAGATCCAGAGAGGCGCTGCTGGCCACCGCGACATATACTCATGGCGTATGCCAGATGGGACGTTACACGAGTTACCCTTTGAGGCACCCCTTTCATTTTCAGACATGCGTTCCTGGTTTTTCAGAGGACCTCAGCCTCCACCGCCCACTGCTCCATTGCGTCCACCTTCTCCTCATGCCGCCGATATTCATATGCCTGACGCTCAGCACTCTCCACCACAGTTTCGTGCCTCCACTTCTGCCGCGCCTCCCTCTTATCCACCACCGATCCCCGATCCGACCATTCAGGATGTCTACACCCTCGTGTACGACATGCAGCGCACTCAGGGCGCTGTCCTTTATGATATCCAGCGCCGAGTGACCGCTGTTGAGGAGCAGCTCCGCGCTTGGTGGCTTGATCCTCCCGCCGACGACTGATCAGGTTTGTTCTCCTCTTTCCCTTGCTTCTATCTTTCAGTCTTGAAGCATTGAGGACAATGCTCGGACTAAGCTTGGGGGGGAGTCTTTTGACTTTTAGGATTTGTTTTTCTTTTTACTTAGGTCATGTTTACTTTTCTCTTGCATGTTTAGGTGGAAAATCTGCATGATTGATTGAATTAGAAACCTTGATGAAAATTTTTGATTGTGATTTAGATAACCTTGAGATATTAGAACTAACCCCACAATTGATAAAAAGAACTGATAAAGATGTTTTGAGAACTTGAGAAGTAGAGAACTCGAATTGGATCGAAACAACATTTTGAAATTGAACTGTGCCTTTTAATGGGGAAATGGGGATTTAAAATAAGGAAAAATTGAGATATTCATAGGTATGAATGAATACCATTGAATGTGTGTATTCATGGTGCAAGCATAAAAATAAAAGAAAAAGAAATGAATGAAAAGATGGAGAACATAAGAGTACTGGCAATAAGTCCAATTGGGCGCCTTTGAGCTCGTCTCCCACTTTAGAAAAGAAACAAAAGCTTTGCATACACCAACACACGAGCTTCTCGATTTTCCGACCTAAGCTTGTTCCAAGCTTGGGGGAGCGAAAATAAAGAAAAATCACCACAAATGAGGGCATAGATTCAATGAAGGAATGAAAAATTGATTAATTCGGGTAATTAACTTTGCAAAATCTTGGAAACATTTCGAATTTGAAGTCTGATTAGTCAGTTTGTGGAGTGAATCAAAGTTGATCAAGGAAGGTCTAGATTATACCAAAGGAATTCCCAAAGTTTTTATTTAAGCAATTCATGTAGATTTCCACTTTTACGAGTTTAGTTTGCATTTAGATTAGCTTAGAGTCCAACCCGATACCTAAGTACGATCATTGCTTGAGGACAAGCAAGATTTAAGCTTGGGGGAATTTGATGCCTCATTATCATATCTATAAATCCGACCTATTTCTGTACCAAAATCTGTGTTCCAAACCATCAAATCGCGTCTTTTACATTGGAAATACATTGAATATCTGTAGAATGTGGTACTGCTATGTTTTCTTTCTTACTTTGCAGATAACGAGCGAAACCAGGGAAAATGATGAAGTTCTGATGACTTACACGCGGGCCGCGCCATTTCAGACGCGGGTCGCACAAACCCCTGACGCAACCACAGACGCGACCTCTATTTCTACACGCGAGGAGCACAGGCACGCGGACCGCGTCACTTACACGCGGGTCGCGCGAGTCAATTCCGGAAAGAAAACAGAAGAGGAAACAGAGACTCAAAGATGGAAGGTCGGCCAAATGGGCTATATTACGGGATCCCTTGCCACAGAAGGGTATCTCATTCATTATTGTGTATTCCAAAGAGCAAGAGGCAGGTTCTAGGGTTGGAGTTCGACGGGTACCTTGGAGGCGGAGTTGAGAGGAGCAAGACGAGAGCTTTGCGACGAATCTTCATCGTTCTTCCAGTTTTTCTATGAACTCTTTTATCTTTATTTGTTTTCTTTGTTCTTTGATCATGATTGAGTAGTTTCCTTTGTTTCTAGGGTTACGATGTAGTTTGATACTTTGTTTTGTATGCATGTTGTTTGGATTTGTGTTGAACAATAGTGTTTAATTGTTTGAGTATTATCTTTATTGCTTGGTTGAAGTTGATTGATTGATTCATGTTTGTTTACTGTTAGATGCCTATAACATCTTTCTTGTACTTTAGCCTTGATGATTCTTTCAACCATACTTAGTATCTGAGGTAGGTTTACGAGCCGTAAGGCGAGACCAAAAAGTAACTGAGAGGTGAACTTTACCAATTATCGAGAGAAATTGGTTACCTTTAGTAAACCAGACAACTAACTTAGATTAAAACCCTAAGAAGGTGAAATTGCATTTCTGATACTAAGTTTATTAAGCCAACAAACGAGAGTTGAGGTTTAAGAACATTAGGTTCGGTCAGTGAATCCTTACACTAAAGAACAACGCAAAAACAGACAACTGCTGCATTTGCTCGAGGTTCACGCGGACCGCGTATGAGAGTACGCGGGTCGCGTGTGAAAGCACGCGGGTCGCGTGTACATGCGGGTCGCGTGTGAAAGCACGCGGGTCGCATGAATACCGAGAGGCAAGGTTGATAATGAATCGAAAACCCTGGAAACGCTTTCTCTTATCTGATAAAACCCAAATTTACTTTCTTTCAATTTTATTACTTCTGTTATTTATTGAATTTAGGATTTAAACAACCAAACCAACCTTTTTCCACTTCTAGTACCTAATTAATTTGAATAGAACTCCAGATTTGATTTAAGAACCGTCCTGTGGATCGATACCTAATTATACTGTACGACGGGACTGTGCACTTGCAGTCTAGTCGAAAGTTGAGTAAGGTTAAAAGCTACAGCTTGCTGTAGTGAAACTTTGTGATACACTTTTGTGCGAACACTACACAAAATTATGCTATAGTAGACTGATTTTGCTCATCTTTCATGAATCATAAAAAATAGTAAAAAAATTCCGAAAATAGTAAAAATTGGTATTCTACAAGTTCATTATGTAACTAATTTACTGAGCTATTTTGATTGAATAATAGAAATGAAAATCTTAATCGGAAACTTCAACTCAAGTTTTGAGGCTCTTCTCTTAGTTTTTTTGTGATTCTGAATTTCGGAATCCGGCATCGCGGGCACGGACGCATGCGTATTTTCGCAAGCTTTCCGAAAAGTGGTCATTTGCTGAAATCGGACACTCGAGCGCCGTTTTATGACCGTTTGAAGTTTCATCGTCGTTTTTCCCCTTTTCAGTGAAGATATCGTCTCTATTCATACCGTATTTTAGCGTAATTTACCGTATTTTAACGTAATTTAACATAATTTAGTGTTATTCAACATAATTTCAATTAATCTATCGTATTTTAGTATAAATATGCTAATTATACATCAAAAGAAGTAATATAACAAATAATTTAAACAAAAATTTCAAATTTTCAGAGTTAGATTTCAATATTTTGATCTTCATAGTCTCTCTCTAAAAAAAAAAAAAAAAAATGGAGTAAGCCGGCCAGAAAATGGCCGGTTTACTCTGGTACCTAAGCCAGCCATTTTCTGGCCGGCTTGGGTATTTTTCAATATTGAGTCGAGTTCTGGGCAGAATTAATAATTTGTATTAAACTTTGAATATTAATAAAAATGTCGGATCTGGGGGCATACTCTCTAGAATATATTGGTGGGATGTATTGGTGGGATGTAGAATTTGGTAAAAATTTATTTAAATATTAATTGGGCAAAAATTTAGAATATATTGGTGGGATGTAGA
The DNA here is from genome assembly GCA_011114355.1 of Carex littledalei. NCBI lineage: Eukaryota > Viridiplantae > Streptophyta > Magnoliopsida > Poales > Cyperaceae > Carex > Carex littledalei. The sequence continues at coordinate 3,146,498 of CM022084.1, read as the reverse complement.
ATTTGGTAAAAATTATTGCTAAATTAGCAATCTGATTGAAAATACTGCATCAAATTTTGCAAGAACTAATATTAGCAATTGTAAAACTATCAACCCTGAAATTAATTTTTTCTCACGTCATAGAAAAAATGAAATTGCAAGAAAATAAACATTCTGAAATTGATGTGACGAAAAATGTTAAAATAATTATTGATATTGCAAGTAAACTTAACTGCTAAAATTATAAAATTAAGATGTTCAATAATAGATAAAAAAATTCACCTATTCTTAAATTACATCATCTTGCAAAAAAAAAAAAAAAAAAAAAAAGAGCTTCGATACAAAAAATAATGGAAAATATATAATAAATGATCAGAATGGGTACAATAATAGGACAGGAGTAGAACTAGCCAACTAGAGTGTTCGATCTTAAGCACACATAGTCCATTGTGAGATTAACTCTAAAATTTATCAAATTGACTTTAATAATGAGTTCAAACTGTTGAAATCAATGTACTGACAAGTAATGAGTTTACATGTTAATTTCTAAAATTTATAATTAATTTAGCATAAAGTAAAATGGAAAAAATATAATGATGAAAATGAACACATTAAAATTAACTATAAACTTTTTTTTACCGCTTGATTTTATGCTAAATTAAGCCGAAAATTTATAAATTTGACATGTAAATACATCGCCCATGAGGTAGAGATCGGTTTCAACGGTTTGAATTCGTTATTTGACATTTTTTCGATAGGTTTTGAAGTTAAGCTCGTCAAAAACGTAACCTTGGTGGCTTAAGAATATATATCCTAGCTAGTTCTACTCCAATAATAGAGCAAAAAGAAAAGAACAGGAAGTAATAAAACAAAAGAAAGACAAGATCTGATGCCACCGATTCACGTACGCTAGTAGTAGCATCAAATGTCACTAAATCTCAACCATCCTTAAAAACTGAAAAGGTTAGATTTATGGCTTCACCTTTTTTTTTCTTTCATCTCTGTTTTTAACTATATATTGTTCCCGGTCAACTAGATAAAAGATATCTAAAATAGGAATCTGATTAGCCGCCACCACCGCCCCTTCCAATTGTGTTCTTTCTTGCATCGATTGCACTTTTCTCCTTTTTTTCTTTCTAATATCTCACAAAGCACTTTATAATTTATATAACTCATCACAACACTGTTCCAACTAATATTTTGTCAAACAACATTTCATTCTTCAAAAGAGCATATAAATAATATATTTTTATGCGTTATTTGAATAATATCATTCTATCACATTTTTTTTCTTCTAGTGTTATTCTTCGATTTGGACAAATGAGCTCTAAATTACTGTTCTACTAACATCTGCCAGACTAAACCAACAAATAATGCATTCTCATATCACCTAATTTGTGTAATTTCACGCATAAATATATAGTTGGCCACTTTCCTTTTGGAAGTCCAAATTTTTTTTTAAAAAAAAAGGAACTTTGCCGTCCAATTTTGTTATGCAAGTGATTTGCGGGAAAGAATTAGCTAAATATATCAAGTGTATCTAGAATATTTAGCTAAATATATCAAGTGTATCTAGAATATTTAGAAGGATTTGTTTCTGTAAAATAGGCAATTGAGTATATATATGTAGGCTGGTGATTGATTGTAAGACACAGCAAGAAATCAATAAAACATTATTTTCCACATTCTCTTTTCTTCTCAGCAAGTGATTTGCGGGAAAGAATTAGCTAAATATATCAAGTGTATCTAGAATATTTAGCTAAATATATCAAGTGTATCTAGAATATTTAGAAGGATTTGTTTCTGTAAAATAGGCAATTGAGTATATATATGTAGGCTGGTGATTGATTGTAAGACACAGCAAGAAATCAATAAAACATTATTTTCCACATTCTCTTTTCTTCTCATGGTATCAGAGCATCTCTAATTCATCCCTGTGTAACTCATGGCTACCGACGCCGCCGCCGGTAATGATGTCAGCAAAGACAACAATCCATCTAAAATTTTTGATGGGTCGTCTCCTTTCTTCCTCTACCCGTCTGATAACCCTGGATCCATGATCAGTTCGTGCGTGTTGAAGGGAGACAACTATGATTTATGGCAAAAGGCCATGCGAAATGCACTTCGCGCCAAAAACAAACTTGGCTTCATAGACGGGACGCTGAAACAAACTGATGCACCCGAAGACAGTACATGGGGGGCTTGCAACTCCATGTTGGTTTCTTGGCTCTTCAATTCCATTGATCAAACCCTTCAACCGAGCATAGCATATGCAGAGACAGTGAAGGAACTGTGGGATGATTTGAAGGAGAGATTTGCCATTGGTAATGCTGCACGTGTTCATCAATTAAAGGCGGACATAGCTGCCGCTAGACAACAGGGGCAGAGTGTGGTTGCTTACTTTACACGTCTCAAGAGCATGTGGGACGAACTTGGCAACTACAGCAAATTGCCGGTGTGCACGTGCAAGGGCTGCACCTGTGATCTGGTCCGAGACCTCGTCAAGGAACGTGAAGATGAGAAAACTCATCAGTTTCTCATGGGGCTTGATGATGCTGTATTTGGCACTGTGAGATCGAACATTTTGAGCATGGAACCGCTTCCGACCTTAAATAAGGTGTACTCCTTAGTCATCCAAGAGGAGCGCCATAGGTCTGTAGCACGTGGTAAAGAAGAAAGGGGTGATGCAGTCGGATTTGCCGTTCAAGCCTCCAAACCACGCGATGGGCTGCAGATGGACCGCAGGATGGGTAAATCCGGGTCAGGAGACAGACCAGTGTGCTCCCACTGTAACAAAGTAGGCCATGAAAAGACTCAATGCTATGAGATTATTGGGTACCCTGAAGGTTGGGGTCGTGGTGGTCGTGGAAACCGTGGAGGACGCAGTGGCAACCGCGGTGGAAGAAGTCGTGGACAAGCGTATGCAAATGTTGTTCAAGGTGCAGGTGTAGCTGGTGGAAATGCTCAAAGGGCAGGCGCATCTGGTGAGACCGAAACATATGCCTCTATACCCGGCCTCTCTGATGTACAGGTGCAACAGATTATGGCTATTATAGCTAATTCCAATGCAAGCGCATCCAATGAGAAGTTGCATGGTAAGATACCTAAACTAGAATGGATACTCGATAGTGGAGCGTCTCATCATATGACAGGCAACTTTGCTTGTCTTCATAATGTTCGTGTTGTGCATGAAACAATTGTTGGTCTTCCAAATGGAGAGCAAACAGTGGCCAAACAAGAAGGAGATGTGGTGCTGAATGAAGGACTCGTTCTCCAAAGGGTGTTATATGTTCCTAGTTTGGAATGCAATCTGATTTCTATTAGCAAATTGGTCAACACCAGAAATTGTCTTGTTACTTTTACTAATGAGCTTTGTTTAATCCAGGACCACAGTACGAGGACGCTGATTGGTGTGGGTGAGCAAAGAGACGGGGTTTACTACTATCATCAAGTTGCATCTGTAGGAACATTTCATGTGAGCAAAAAGGGATCTTATGAGTTGTGGCATCAACGCATGGGACATCCCTCTAGGCAAATGACTTTGTTTTTATCTGGAATTGAGAATAATGTTAATTTTTCTAAATCTGTGTGTGAAGTTTGTATACGTGCAAAACAAACTCGAGATAATTTTCCTGATTGTTTAAATAAAGCAGCCGAATCTTTTGCTCTTATACACTGTGATATTTGGGGACCATATCGGGTTAGTTCCCATTGTGGTGCTCGTTATTTTCTGACTATTGTGGATGATTTTACCCGAGCTGTGTGGGTTTATTTGATGGCTGAAAAGAGTGAGACGGGTCAACTGTTGAAAGCATTCTGTCAAATGGTTCAAACACAGTTTGGAAAGTTAGTTAAGTGCATCAGAAGTGATAATGGTTTGGAATTTAAATCCCGCAACATGAACCAATTTTATGCAGACTCTGGCATTTTGCATCAAACATCCTGTGTTTTCACTCCTCAACAAAATGGGAGAGTGGAAAGAAAACACCGTCACATTCTCAATGTAGCAAGAGCTTTGCGTTTTCAAGCTAACTTACCACTTGAGTTTTGGGGAGAATGTGTTCTGACTGCTGCTTATCTAATTAATAGAACACCTACTCAAGTGTTGGAAAATAAAACACCTTATGAGCTGCTGTTTGGGAAACCCCCTTCATATGCTGCTGTGCGTAATTTTGGATGTTTGTGTTACATCAAGTCGCGTACTTCTGACAAATTTGAGAGCAGGAGTAGAAAATGCGTGTTTGTTGGATATCCATATGGAAAGAAGGGATGGAAAGTGTTTGATTTGAAAACACATGAATTCCTTATCTCTCGGGATGTTGTGTTTTGTGAAGACATATTTCCTTTCTCTCAGAATGCACCAGCTTCGGGTTGCACCACTCAAAATGCATCGGGATTGAGTCAGACTGATGATGTTTTCTTTGCTGAGCGTGAGGAAGCAAGGGGGAGCAGTACAACATTTGATAACTCTGCAAGTGCAGATGTGCTTGTGTCGGATCAAGGCTCGGGTCAGGATGCACCCGAAAGTGCAGATGTGCTTGTGTCGGATCAAGGCTCGGGTCAGGATGCACCCGAAATAAATCTTGATAACTCGGGTCAGAATGTGCCTGTGTCGGGTCAAAATGTGGCTGTGTCGGGTCAGCATAGTCCGGCATCGGGTCAGATTGCACCCAAACGATCCCGCCACCCTCCTGCTCGGCTTCAAGACTATATTTGCTATACTGCTCAATGTAACCCCTCTTATGCTCACCCTACATCTGCAGCTGTCTCAGGTACTCCTTATCCTATAGCTCATTATGTAAATTGTGACAAATTTTCTGTGGCACATAGAAATTTCTTAGCTGCAGTTACACTAAAGAAGGAACCAGAATATTTTGGAGACGCCATGAAGGACAGTACCTGGCGAAGAGCAATGCAAACAGAGATTGAAGCGCTTGAGCGGAATAGCACCTGGACTATTGAGGATTTGCCATCAGGAAAGAAGGCAATAGGGTGCAAATGGGTGTTTCGCATCAAGTATAATTCAGATGGGTCAATCGAAAGGCACAAGGCTCGGCTAGTTGTGTTGGGGAACCGACAAGTTGAAGGAATTGATTTTAAAGAGACGTTCGCTCCGGTTGCAAAGATGGTTAGTGTTCGTACTTTCTTGGCTGTAGCAGTAGCACGAGGATGGGAGTTGCATCAAATGGATGTGCACAATGCATTTCTGCATGGCGACTTGCATGAAGAGGTATATATGCGCATGCCACCTGGTTTTGCTTCTAAATATCCCGGGAAGGTGTGCCGGCTTAGAAAGTCTCTCTACGGTCTGCGCCAAGCACCCCGGATGTGGTTCTCTAAACTCACGGAAGCATTACAAACTTATGGGTTCACTCAGTCATATGCTGATTACTCATTGTTTACCTTTGAAAAGCAGGATATTTTTCTTGCTATTTTGGTGTATGTGGATGACCTGGTTATAGCAGGAAATAATTCGGATGCAATTGTTCAGTTCAAGAAGTATTTAAGTAGTACTTTCTATATGAAGGATCTTGGTGCACTCAAATACTTTCTTGGTATTGAAATCGCAAGAAGTCCGGCCGGTCTTTACTTGTGTCAGAGGAAATATACATTAGACATTGTGGCTGAGTGTGGTCTTTTGGGTGCCAGACCTGCGGCATTCCCTATTGAGCAAAATCACAATCTGTCAACTGCAACTGGCAAGCCTATGCAGGATCCTGAACGCTATAGGCGCCTCATTGGACGTTTGATTTATCTAACAATCACTCGTCCCGATTTGTGCTACTCAGTCCATATACTGGCGCAATTTATGCAAGCACCGACCGATACTCATTATGATGCAGCTATTCGTGTCATGCGCTATTTGAAGGGCAGCCCGGGCCAAGGGATCTTGTTACGTGCCAACAGTGATTTGACTCTACATGGGTATTGTGACTCGGATTGGGCAGCATGCCCGTTAACTAGACGGTCTCTAACTGGATATTTCGTGACACTAGGAGATTCACCCATTTCATGGAAGACTAAGAAACAGCCCACTGTGTCTCGGTCATCGGCAGAGGCAGAGTACCGATCAATGGCTACCGCTGCTTGTGAACTGACTTGGCTCAAAACGTTTCTTCAGTCACTTGGTGTTTCACACGCTCAACCAATGCAGCTCATGTGTGACAGTCAAGCTGCTCTTTATATAGCAGCAAATCCTGTTTTCCATGAGCGTACCAAGCATATTGAGATCGACTGTCATTTTGTGCGTGATCAGATTCAAGCCGGGCGGATTGTTGCTTCTCACATTCGCACCAATGAGCAGCTAGCTGATATATTTACAAAGGCTCTTGGAAAACGGCAGTTCCACTATTTACTCGGCAAGTTGGGCATTCTTAATCTTCATGCTCAACTTGAGGGGGAGTGTTATGCAAGTAATTTGCGGGAAAGAATTAGCTAAATATATCAAGTGTATCTAGAATATTTAGCTAAATATATCAAGTGTATCTAGAATATTTAGAAGGATTTGTTTCTGTAAAATAGGCAATTGAGTATATATATGTAGGCTGGTGATTGATTGTAAGACACAGCAAGAAATCAATAAAACATTATTTTCCACATTCTCTTTTCTTCTCAAATTTTGTATGCCCTGAATTCTACAGGTATGGGAATTAAACTTATGGATAGGATACAATAACTCAGAATAATTTCCTTGCAGGTCTACAAATGGTGATTCCTGTTATATATATATAGTTCTCTTCATTCTTGCAGGTGTAAAATTAAATGGAGATTCAGTTTGCAAAAAAAGAAAAAAAAAAAAATGGAGATTCCTTTAACAGTTCTCTTCATCTTATGTTGACATTGAGATCATTAATTTAACTAACTGTATGCATGTATTTTATATATCATTTCTGGTAGCAACGCCCCCTATATAAAAGGGAGTTTGGTTTAGACTACTTTAGTGCAGTTCTCTTAATTTATAGCCTCCCTTAGTCAACCTCTTCATTGAAAACACCTTGCTCTCACATTGCTATCCAATAAAAGTTTAAAGATTTGAACAATCACCCATGAGCAATCTATAGGTTCCAAGAGTTCTTTGCATGCTTCACCAAGTACATGACAGAGGTTAATCTCACATTTCTAATATAACTTCCCTTGAAATATTTTCTCCTTGATAAGACTACTCTTTCAAATTTTCAAAACCTAGTAATGGCAAAAACTTTTGGGTTTTGATAACCTTTTTCTTTATCTCTTTACCTTGAAAACCAAGAGATATTTTCTTCATAAAAGGTCTTTGTTGTGTTGTGGCCAAATTGCTTTAAACTTTTTCCTGTAAACTGTCTTCACTCTTCATATCATCTCAATCCGGCATTATACAACATAATAACACCAAATTCTGATCGCTGGGGAGAATGGAGGAAGACAAGAAAGAGAGAGAAAAGGGAATTAAAAAGCTCCTAATGAGATCCTTAAAGAAGTGTTATTTCCTTAATAGTGGGTCACCGAAAGGTGAAAATAGCAACAACCAACTTCCCCCAATCGGATGCATCTCGGTGTATGTAGGGCCTGCAAAGGAGCGCTTCATTATCCGCACCACATACCTCAACCACCCACTCTTTCGAACATTTCTCGATGAGGCAGAGTCAGCATACGGATATGCCACAAAGGGCCCGCTTGTTTTACCATGTGATGTTGAGTCACTCCTCAATACTCTTTGGGAGATAGAGAACGAGAACGAGTTGGCGGTTGTGAGATCGCCGATTTGTGGTCTTCCAAGTGGAGGGAGGAGGATCAGTACGTACCAGATTTCCAGCCCTGCAACAGCGAATATTCGAGGTCAGAATCTATTAGCCAAGAAGAGCAGAAGTAGGAATATCCCTCCTTTTTCACCATTACGATGAAGGTGATGTCAAATGGCCTTTTATCTAGTAAATTGTATGTCAAATGGTGTTTCCTAAAATATCAAGGAATTCTCTTCCTCAACGAACTTTCAAGGAAAAACATGAAACGTGTCATAGAGAATTACTGTTTTTGCACAAGTCAAGCATTGCATGCCGTGGATTATAACACAAGCCATAATGAAAGTGCTGTTTTAAAGTGAGGAATTACAGTGAGAATTGCTTGAAATTTTTAGAGACCATTTGTGTACTGGTCTTTATTTTCTTGAGAGTTCGTTTTTATTAAGTTTTCTACTTTTCTTTATGTAAGGAGGAGATTTAGGGGCACCACAAAATCAAAGGGTGCATGAGAGTGGATTAATTATGATTTAATTATGTCCATTTGTATATTGGTACAAAGATGTATATTTAATTTGTTGAGTAAGAATAGGAGTCATGCTCCTATTTCATTAACCGCAATTGGTTACATTGTTTTAGGGTTTAGAGAAGAAACCCTATGGTATATTTACATGTAAAGAAAATTAAAAAAAAAAGGGATTAAGAGAAAAAAAAACAGAAAAAAAATGATACTGGTAAAAACAAAACAACAACCAGCGAAAAAAAAACAGAATAAAAAAACTCTCTTCTGCTAAGATGGATGTCGCCTATTTGTCAATCTCCACTGAGTTTTAACCTCCTCCACCAATTCATCGATCGTCTTTGATTGCTCCCTAAAAATTCTTGCCCAAAGATGTATATTTTGATGAATACAATTTAATGTTATTCTGCAATACACAGCTATAGATGAGTTCTTAAAGCATCTTGTGGGTTTTGTATCAGGAAATCTCCGCCCCCCCCCCCCCCCCCCCCCCCACCGCCCCCCCCCCCCCCCCAACAACAAAATGTCTTTTTGTAAAGTTTTGAATATCAAGTATTTTATGAATCTTAGTATTTCTGTATTTTTTTTCGATATATTTACAAAATGATCTCTGGTGTATATATACACCTCTAAGTTCTATTGTACCGTTGGTACCTAGGAGTTGGTACCAACGGTAACTCCCTATTCCTATTCTATGACATAACAGCCCCTATTATTTTCTTATTTACAATTTTGTCCTTTTTCTATTTTAGTCCTCTAACTATCTTTATTCTCAACACTCCCCCTCAAGCTCGGATTATAAATATCGGTTAATCCAAGCTTGTTCGTTATATCTTCAAATGCTCTCGGAATGAGACCTTTGGTGAAAATATCGGCTAATTGATCTTGGCTCTTTACGTAGGGAGTTTCAATTTCTTTTGCTTGAACTTTTTCTCGTATAAAATGGCAATCAACTTCGATATGCTTTGTTCTCTCATGAAATACCGCATTCGAAGCGATATGCCTTGCCGCATTGTTGTCGCAAAACATCTTCATTGGTTTATCAATTTCGAAATTCAATTCTTCTAGTAGTTGTTTTATCCAAGTGAGCTCACTTGCGGTAGATGCCATGGCACGATATTCCGCTTCCGCACTTGATCGCGCCACGACATTTTGCTTCTTGCTTTTCCATGTGACTAAGTTTCCGCCTACAAATGTGCAATAGCCGGTTGTTGATTTTCTATCGCAACTCCCGGCCCAATCTGCATCGGAATAACCACACACTTCGTTAGATTTATTATTTTTCATCCATATACCATTTCCGGGTGATTTCTTTAAATATCTCAAAATTCTATCAATTGCATCTAAATGTGGTTTTCTTGGTGAATGCATAAATTTACTAATTTGACTTACCGTAAAAGAAATATCCGATCTAGTTACGGTTAAATAAATTAATTTTTCTACAAGTCTTTGGAATTGGATAATATCTTCCAATAAGTCTCCATCTTCGGTATTTAATTTACAATTACTATCTATAGGTGTTGAGGCCGGTTTTGACCCTAATTTTGCCGTTTCTTTTAGAAGGTCCAAGGTATATTTTCTTTGTGAGATAAATAGTCACTTGGTTGAGTGGGCTATTTCTATGCCTAAAAAATATTTTAGTCTACCGAGATCTTTTATTTCAAATTTTTCTTTCAAATATTTTTTAACATTATTAATTTTCTCATTATTATTTCCAGTAATGATTATGTCATCAACATAAACAAGAACAATGATAATGTCATTATTTTCATGTTTTGAAAATAATGATGTATTGAATTGACTTATTTTAAAACCGCAAAAACTTAAATATTGAGATAACTTGCCATACCATACCCTTGGCGATTGTTTGAGTCCATAGATTGATTTTTTTAACCTACAAACAAGATTAGTATTTTTTTCTTTTACATGACCCGGTGGTAGGGTCATGTAAACATCTTCTTCAAGTGTTCCTTGAAGAAATGCATTTTTAACATCCATTTGATATAAATTCCAACCATTATTTACGGCTACCGAAAATAAAATTCTTACGGTATTCATTTTTGCTACCGGGACAAATGTTTCTTGATAATCAATACCATATGTTTGTGTATAACCTTTGGCAACTAGCCGGGCCTTATACCTTTCTATGGATCCATCGCTTTGGTATTTTATTTTATAAACCCATTTGCATCCTACGGGTTTTTTGTCTTTTGGTAACGGTACAATGGTCCATGTATTATTTTTTTCTAAGGCTTGAAGTTCCTCTTTCATAGCCTTGTACCACACCGGTTGGCTTATGGCTTCCTCAAAAAATCTTGGTTCTTCTATTTTCGAAATTGAACTAAGAAAAACACTATATTTTTTTGAAATGTTTTTGTATGAAATATAATCTTGAATTGGATATTGGACCTTATAGGTTACGAAATCTCGTAACCTTGTAGACGGTTGAGACGGACGTGTTGACCGTCTTACCGGAACCTCTTCTTCCATATTTTCATTCTCTTCAATGTTCTCATTCTCTTCTTCTTCGGTTTCACTTTGGGAAGTATTGTTATTTTCTTCTTCACTCTCCCTTTCTTCATTTCCTACAATTCTTTGCTCCTCACAAAATTGATTAGTACTCATAGGAATAATAAAATCATGCATATTTGCATGATTTAAATTCTCATTTTTATTTTCTTTGAAATATGGCTCATTTTCAAGAAATGTTACATCTCTTGAAATATACAATTTTTGGTTTATAGGATCATAACATTTATAACCCTTTTTATGGTATGAATATCCTAAAAAAATAGTTTTAATAGAGGTATAGTCTAATTTATCTCGTTTATTTTGGTGTACATAACATGTACATCCAAATACTCTTAAATGGTTAAAAAATATTTTTCTTTGATAAATAACTTCTAATGGACTTTTTTTGTTTAAAATAACACTTGGTAACCTATTTATCAAATACGTTGAGGTGAGAATGGCATCCGACCAATAGATTTTTGGAACATTGGTTTGAAACATAAGTGATCTTGTTACTTCAAGCAAATGGCGATTTTTTCTTTCGGAAACACCGTTTTGTTGTGGGGTATAAACACACGTGGTTTGGTGTATAATTCCTTTTTGTTTCAAAAAATTTGAAAAATTTTGATTTACATATTCCGTTCCATTATCGGTTCTAAGAATTTTAATTGTTGTATTATATTGATTTTCTACTAAGTTAGAAAATTCTTGAAAGTGAGAAAAAACTTCACTTTTATTTTTTAGTAAATATAGAGATGTTAATCGTGAAAAATCATCTATAAAAGTAACGAAATATTTAAAACCATTATAGGAATCTATGGGAGCGGGTCCCCAAACATCGGAATGAACAAGTTCAAATATTTTACTACTTTTTGAATTTGAAATTACAAAAGGAAGTCTATTATGCTTTGCTAATTTGCATACCCCACAATTACTACAATCTAAATTTGAAAAATCAAAAATATATTTTAAAATCCTATCGGAGGGATGCCCAATTCTTTTATGCCATAAGCTCTTCGTGTCTTGCTTTTTTGTGTTGAAGTTGAGTTTATGGTTTTTCAAAAAATATAATCTATTTTGGAAGACACCTTCACCAATCATCCTCTTGGATGCTATATCCTGAAAAAGCACATTTTTTGAAGAAAAAATAATTTCACAATTTATTTCTTTTGAAAATTTTTCTATAGATAATAAATTTGATGTGCAATTTTTTACATGTAAAGCATGCTCAATTTCTCTTATAAATAATTTTATTGAACCATAACCACAAATTTTCATTTTATCACCATTTGCTACATATACAAAATCTTGGTTTTTGTTTTTTTGGTAATTATACAATATGTTTTTATTTTCGGTCATGTGATCGGTTGCACCGGAATCCAAAATCCATACCGAATTATTTTTGGAATATTCTAGATTTAGATTTCCTAAATTCGTACATATTTTTGGTTTTATTTTCCTTTTTTTCGGGATCAGATCTGTCTGGGCTTTTATTTTCTCTTCTAGGTGGTATAATATACAATTTCAGATTTGGGCTTGATTGTATTATGTTGTTATCCAATTCAAAATTAAATGGGCCATTAGATAAACCTGTTTTGGGCTGCAGCAGCCCATTTAGCTGGGAGATGAGCATTTTTAATTCCTCTCGGTTTGCTCCAGAGATGGATCCAGCGGCAATGGTATTAAGTCCGAATTTCTCCTTTCCGGGTCCAGAGACAGACCCGTTAGGTCCGAATTCTTTCCTTTCTTCTTCCTGCGCCGCTCCAAGGAAAGAAATTTTCTTCTCCCCCTGACTGCTGCCGCCCTTCTCCTTCCACCATTTTGGTCTTAGCTCGGGGTGGAGAAACCAGCAGTTGGCCTTATCGTGTCCCTCTTTCTTGCAGTGTTCGCACCTTTTGCTATTTCCCCCTTTTCCTTGAAAGCTAGGGTTTGCTCGGAAATTAGAGTTTGGTCGAATCGATGCCATGGCGAGATTCTCGGGCTTTTCTTGCACGACTGAGGTACTAGTCATGACGACGCGTCTCGATTCCTCACCTTGAAGAAGAGACATTGCGTCATCAAGATTCGGAAGCTCAGCCGATAGCAGAATTTGAGCTCGGATTTGTTCGTATGATTCATCAAGCCCTGCTAAAAATTGGTACACTCGTTCTTGTTCTCTTTCTTTGATGATTTGAGGATCTGAGGTTTTAACGAGATAAAGGTTCAATTCCTCCCATCTCCGTTTTAATTCGCCTATGTATTCAATGAGGGTTCTGTTTTTTTGAGAGGATTGATGGATTTCTTTTTTGAGATGATATATGTGGGCATGGTTGCTTTTTTTGCTGAAGTGTTTGTTAATGGCATCCCACATCTCTTTTGCGGTATCGGTATAAAGAAAGAGATCAATCATGTTGGGTTCTATGGATTGAATCAGTGAGTTCATAGCTTTGAGATCTGATTTTTTCCAATTTTTGTATTCGGCATTGGCTTTTTCTTTATCTGGCATTTTTGCATCACCGGTGACATTTTCGTATAAATCCCTTTCATTGAGTGCGAGAACCGCAGCTCTGGCCCATGATTGAAAGTTTCGATCGTTGAGCAACGTGGTGGTTAGGCGGGACGACGGCACTGAGTTGCTGTTGTTTGTTACCTCTGCCATGTTGGATTCACGATCTCAATCACAACTATTCGTTGATTGAATTTTCTGAGGCCTTATGAGCAAAGCTCTGATACCATGAAAAGTTTTGAATATCAAGTATTTTATGAATCTTAGTATTTCTGTATTTTATCGATTATTATTACAGAATGATCTCTGGTGTATATACACCTCTAAGTTCTATTGTACCGTTGGTACCTAGGAGTTGGTACCAACGGTAACTCCCTATTCCTATTCTATGACATAACAGCCCCTATTATTTTCTTATTTACAATTTTGTCCTTTTTCTATTTTAGTCCTCTAACTATCTTTATTCTGAACACTTTTCTTTTAGAAAGTGCAATATATGAACGTTTCATTCATTTGAAGCATCAAATAACATATCCATTGAATTTGTAAACTACACATTCTAAAGTATCGCCCATGCACCTTGCAAACCCCGGAATTTAAAGGTTTCAGCACCCACACACTACCTTCATCGACAAACTGCTATCAAGTTCTCGCTACACCAGCATTTAAAATAGTATCTTGAAGCAAAGTATCAAGCAGTCTAATTTCAGCGTACACTTGGTATCATTGACCCATTCCAAACACAATCCTTGTCCTACATAACATTGTTTGTCAGTCAACTACTTATTACAGACCAAGCATCAGCAACACTGCTCATCTTTTTTATGAGCAGTTACAAAATGCATCCAGTCAACAGAATTTAACTAAGCTGCACTCATTGGGAGCTTATTTAATCATAACTACTACTAAATTGCCCTATCTCTCAATCAGACCAATTGTTACCAAACCCCTCCTCATCATAACAAACAATCTGCGTATCCTCAGGTGCCAGAAATTTAAGGGAATACAATCCAGCTTACTGGGAATCCACTTTGTATCTGCTGTCGTCACAGATTCTTAATTAACATTTCATAACCAATAATGAACAAGAGAGATAGTATGCATAATTAAATTCCTTGATGTTTTAATTTGTGTTAATGTGAAACAAATTGCATTCCTATTTTTCAAACAGTTCAACACACACAACACTTACTACTAAGAGAAAAGCAGTCCTATTTTTAGTTGTTAGTGTATATGCAAATTGAACAATATCATCCAGTGTATTCCAAGCAGTAAAATTAAAAAATCTTAACATTTGCCCATCCAAAACCATATTTTGATCATAGGCATTCTTGTTTGTGAACTACTATTGCCCGTGCATTTGGAGCATTAAAGAACCAGTTCAAATTTCTTACTTGTCGACCTTTTTTTTTCCCATGGCCTAAACAAGTGGAGATTGGTCTCACTTGTTGCATGATTCATAATTTTCATAATCGAGCGCATGCATTGGCAATTTATGTACCAACTATTCAACAAGTAGCTTCTATTCAAGAAAAGGATATCCAGCTGACATCCTCTAGGCAGCATGGAAAATTAGAAACCTTTTAATAGAATTTTTTTTTTATGGTTGGCGGCAAAGCACCAACAAATATATTGATAAAAAAAAAAGGTTTATTTACAAGTTTCTATCTCTGTACAATCCTAACAGTTGGATTTAAATGTAATAAAATTAACTCGCACATATCGCCGCCAGCAAAATACAGAAATTGCTGGCGTGGTGCCCTCCCTTTGCACCGCTATCCTGATGCATCCAGAATATGACATCGAGAGCCGTATCATTTATTAACTGACCCATTGGTCGCCTTTTGATAGAATTAAAACAATTAGCTAGAGAGAAGTTGAATCTAAATTTTTTAGGGATCTTTAGTGACAAAGGACTCAATTCATATTTAAGGTTCAGGAATAATATGAAGTATACTATTCACGTATGTAGTCTAGAATTATTTAGTTACTTTTTTTTTTTTTGAATGAAAGATGAGGGTCAAAGCCCTCAAATTTCTTTTTCATTTATAAAAGATGTCATTATTTACATAAGGTTCTACAAAAGAAAACAAGAAAATGAAACTACAAAAAATAAAATGAAACTACAAATGAAAGTAAAATAAAATAAATATGAACTATAACCTAAAAAAGAAAGCTAAATGCCAAAGTGAAAATGAAAAAGAAAGTAACTAAAACAAGAGAACTTTTACATCTTTACCACCATGATCAGAAGGCACTGGTACCTGATTCGTACAGGTTACCAGTTGGCTTTGTGACGACTGACTGTACCAGAAAACACTGGTACCGAATTGGTGCTCTAAGAACCAATTTCCAATCTACCAGAAAACACTGGTCCGTCCCAGAAAACTGATGTAGTCCGTACCAGTTACCAGTTGGCTTTGTATCCTCCTTTTTACTGATGCTCTAAGAACCAGCTGACATACTCATTTTTTATTTCTTCTTTAATTCTCTGCACTGTTTGTTGGAAATTGAAACTGGATTGTGGAAATTTTAGAAGAGAGGAGCAAGATTTTAATTAACTTCTCTTATACTCAAAGGAGATTACAAGGTTTTGTAGTACACAATTGGATTTCTATTTCACATACCTCACTACATGACCCTCTCATCTATTTATATACTTATGATGTCGGTTGTAAGAATCTTCTAAACTATTCCAATTATTTCTTAGACTATTGTACCGACTTGGTTTGGACTATTCTAGAAAATATAGATACAAATATGTAGAGACTTCTAAGACTTACAAGTAATTTCTAATAACTTTGACCAAGTAATTTCTAGTAACTTTGACCGACTTGAATAATCTAGAATAGATTATTGGGCTTGGGTCTTCGGTGTTGTTATTTTCAGTACTCCCCCTCAACACCGACTTAATTCTCTTTAAATTTCGATATGCCGATCAATTCTCGGTTGCGCACAAACTTCTCTTTAGATAGTGCCTTTGTGAAGATATCGGCGAGTTGTTGATCTGTGCGGCAGAATTTCAATTTCACTTGCTTCTCGGATGTAGTGGTACTTAATCGCAATGTGTTTGGTCCTTTCATGACTTATTGGATTTTCGTTGATTGCTATTGCCGACTTGCTGTCACAATATTGTTATCAGCTCTTGTTGCTTCTCACCAATATCTTGAATGATTCTCTTTAACCAAACGGCTTGTGTCACCGCTCGAGCTGCTGCTACATATTCGGCTTCGGCTGATGATAGTGCGACTATACTCTGCTTTTTTGTTGACCAAGAGCAAATACCAGAACCAAATGAGAATGCATACCCTGATGTGCTCTTCATATCGTCGAGGCATCCGGCCCAGTCGCTATCCGTGTAGCCGATTAGTCTAGAGTCTTCAATGGGCTTGTACCATATTCCGTAGTCTTTTGTGCCTTTAACATATCGTAAGACTCTTTTTGCAGCAGCTAGGTCTATTTGGCTTGGGCTACTCATGTATCTCGATAGCAGACTTGCAGCAAACATAATGTCGGGTCGCGTGGCAGTGAGATATAGCAAGCTTCCGACTAAACTTCTATAAATTGTTGGGTCTGCCTTCTTTGCTCCATCATCTAACTTCAGTTTTTCGTTCAACATCAAGGGGGTCGCCACTGGATTGCAATCTTGCATCTTGAATTTCTTCAAAATATTTTATGCATACTTTTTTTGGAATATAAATATGCCAGTAGAAACTTGGCATACTTCTATACCCAGAAAATAATACAGCAAGCCAAGGTCGCTCATCTCATACGTCTCCATCATATCTTTCTTGAACTCTTCCATCATCTTCTCATTGTTGCCCGTATAGATCAAATCATCAACATATAATGAAACAATTAAAATATTAGTACCTTTTTTCTTGACGTATAAGGTCGGCTCGCTCTTGCTCTTCTCAAAACCTTTATCCGTAAAGTACTTGTCAATCTGACTGTACCACGGCCTTGGTGTTTGCTTGAGTCCGTACAATGCCTTTCTCAACTTGTATACTTTATTCTCTCCCCCTTGAACTAAAAATCCTTGTGGTTGCTCCACGTAGATTTCTTCTTCCAGGTAGCCATTCAAAAATGTTGATTTAACGTCGAGTTCATATAATCGCCACTTCTTTTGAGCTGCTAGAACAATAATTGTTCTTATTGTCTCTAGCCTTGTCACTGGAGCATATGTCTCGTAATAGTCAATGCCGGGCTTTTGTTTGAAGCCTTTTGCCACAAGCCTTGCCTTGTACTTTTGAACTGAGCCGTCGGAATTTAACTTCGTCTTGTAGATCCATTTAACTCCAATGACTTCACGATCTTTTGGTCGATCTACAAGTTCCCAAGTATTGTTCTTCTCAATCATGTGGATTCGTCCTCCATGGCTTTCGTCCTCCAGACAGGTGGAACGGGAGGGGAGGGGAGGGAAGAGTGTGGGAAAAGTCGGGGAGTTACGTGCTCCACAAAATAAAATTGGAAGAGGGTAACGCAGCGAGAGTAGCCCGGTTACTCTAGATCGACGAAATTCGTCACCCCCGAATCAGGGTGTAGCGGAAGGAAAAGTGGACCCACCGTGACAATTTACTGAGTTTACCCTTTTTTCGCCTCTTCTTTCGTTTTCGCTCCTCCCAAAATTGAGTACAAGTTCAGGCCGTATTTGCTTTCAGCCGGAGCAGCATCGGCGAAACAAAAAGGTGTGTACAGGAACGGCGGCGAGTTGAGCGCCAAGGCTACTCCCTCCCTCCCTTCCTCCTTTCCTGTAGAGTTTTGTCCAGGCCGTCATCTACCTCTACTGCTTCTCTGACCGCGTCTATTTTTTCCTTCCCTTAGTCACATCCGAAAATGAAGCAAGAAAACACAAGTTTACCAATTGTCGCATACACCATAACCGATTTGAAGAAAAAAGAAAAGATAGATAGATTTGTATTGAAATATGACCTTGGCTACCTGGGCAACTTGAATATTTTCCATAATCGATCAAGCGAAAGCGAAGTTTCTTGTGGAGTCCAATTACAAAAAAAACTAGGCTTGGAATATCGTCTATTAGATGCAAAAGCAAATATGTTCATGACCCATATCTTATTACTGAAATGGATATCAACAACGAGTCCGGCCCATGGGTCGTTCTTCCATGTTACCATGAGACTCTAGAATATCATTTAAAACGTAATGAAGATTGTGTCTGATACGTCCCTTCCCAAGAGGGCCGGGCCGTACTTGGACTCGGTCCAGTAAGGTGCCTGCACGTCCTGTTCCTGGGAAGCAGGCCGTGCGGAGGCGGGCTGCCGAAAATATAACTCGTCCTGGTCCGAACGAATCAGGCCGAGAGGGTGGACACGCGGAGTGTCGGAGGGGTATTAACGCTCTAACCCTTTTTAATACCTCCTCTGGTGGTCATGAAATGCGGTCCCCTTTTCTGGGGATTTCTCTGCCTTAAATAGGGGTCGCCTTTACTGTAGCGGGGTCTTGTCATCATTAATGATGGGGACCCGCGTAACTGTTTTGGAGGCGTCCGCATAATAGGCGATAATATCTGCATAATCTGGCGCAAGCCGAATCAGAGAGGCCATACGTCGGCCTTTTCTGGCTGTTCGGCATGCTTAGGCTTTGAGCCTCGTTTTATTTGATTCCGAGCTGGCCCCTGTGAGGGGTCCGAGTCCCGGGCTTTTAACCTCGGGCTGGCCCCGGGAGGGGGTCCGAATCCCGGGCTGTTCTTAACCTCGGGCTGGCCCCGGGAGGGGGTCCGAATCCCGGGCTGTTCTTGGCCTCGGGCTGGCCCCGGGAGGGGGTCCGAGTCCCAGGCTTTTCTTGTAGGGGGAGGGGCCTATTCTGTTTTGTTCTATTTTGGGCCGGCCTTTTGTGTATTTAAATCTGGGAGTGCTCTATTGGGCCAGGCCTGGGCTTTTTAAGGGCCATTGGTATATGGACCTATCAGTGTCTATCCAATAGTGATGCTTACAGATCCAGCAGAACATATTCGACAAATCATCAGCTTTTCAGAAAATTTTAAATCGCGCCTCTTAGAGATTTTTAAAGGAATAAAGGCCATACATGTTGACAACCACACTCAAGGCAATATCAATGGTCAGACAATGATATTATGTGTGGTTTGTGACAATGAACTTGTAGGTAAAGTCATCGGCACATCCATAGGCACTTCAGGTGATCAAGATGATGATTGGAAGGCTGTTGCAGAATTTTTGAAAGAACTTCTTACTCCTCATCATAAAATGGCTGGGCACACATTCGACTCTGAAATTGCAAATTTGATTGATCTTTAAGAGAATGGCGGTGTAACTGATGATCAAGTGGTTGAGCATATCGCTCTTTGGTTAGCCCCACGGAAGTGTGCTCTTATTAATAACTTTCTGGAAGGTTTGAAGGCAAACAAAATTGACAAAAAGTGCATGAATCGATTAGTAGGAGTTGCGCCTCCTGAAGACATCGACTCGGGATGCTTCTTATATTACACGAACGCCCTTGTCTACTTCGCTAACTTCTTACTCGAACCTGACTCTGATACCAAATGTTGAAAATTGAAACTGGATTGTGGAAATTTTAGAAGAGAGGAGCAAGATTTTAATTAACTTCTCTTATACTCAAAGGAGATTACAAGGTTTTGTAGTACACAATTGGATTTCTATTTCACATACCTCACTACATGACCCTCTCATCTATTTATATACTTATGATGTCGGTTGTGAGAATCTTCTAAACTATTCCAATTATTTCTTAGACTATTGTACCGACTTGGTTTGGACTATTCTAGAAAATACATGATACAAATATGTAGAGACTTCTAAGACTTAGAGCATCTACATCCCTGAAACTATCAGAGTTTCTAATCTGATGTGGCAGTTTCTAGACCAGTTTCAGGGATGTAGACCAGTTTCTTATTTAGCAACTGTGCTCAATAATTTCTTAATAAGAAATCGTTTATAAACTGTGAGTTGGCAAAATGATTGGCTGATGTTCGCTAAATTTTTTCCTTCTGTTCCCGTTGCTCTCTCCTTCCTTCGTAACCATTTTGAATCTTTTTCTCTCAATTTTTCGCCCTCTCTCTTTCGCCCTCAGCTTCTCTTTCGCGATCAATAGCTCTCTCTCTCTGGTTCTGCTTCTTCTCCGATTTTTAGCTCTCTCTCGGTGAGGTTCTGCTTCTTCTCCGATTTTGTCTCAATAGAATCAAATATCCTATTGTTCAAACAAATGTTGTAGCCAGATGAAAATAATCTATTATTGGTCATCAATGTCTGTGCTAAGATCCTGATTATCTAGAGGGTTTTGTGAAAATAATCTATTATTGGTCATCGTCTGTGCTAAGATCCTGATATCTAGAGGGTTTTGTGAAAATAATCTATTATTGGTCATCAATGCCTATGCTAAGATACTGATTATCTAGAGGGTGCTGAAATGAGATAGTTTTTTATTTGATTTTTGGTGTGCCACTCTTAATATCTTATTAACAGACCATTCATCAATTGATCATTAAAACTTGGTCTTCTTCCTCAAGTACTTTCCGTTTTACTATAAACTCTAAATTGTAATTCCTTAGTCAAAATAAACTCTTTGTTAATAATGAACTTGCATGCAGGGATGAACTATGAGTATTTACAAAATCATGCAAGAATTCGGAATAGTGCGAACAATCAGCAACTCAAAGCGGACTTGGTCGAGCATATATGGAACCGTTTCGAAGGGGAGAATATTGATTAATTTGTTGTACTTATAAAATATCTATACATTGACCAAAAATAAGGGATTATATAGTTTTCTTTTTTGCATATAAATATGCTTGAGTGGATTTTAATAACCACTTAAAAGTTTAATGGATATCAAAATTGATGCAAGATTGCCTTTGTATTTCATTCGGATATCAAAATTTGACTTTACCAATGGGAACAGCATCCTGATTTTATTTTGTCCGATGCTCACTATTTTGTATTTCATTGTTTTGTATTTCATTCGGATAGTGGCAGAGAAGGGAAAAAAGAACGGCAGGGAAAGAGACCGAATTAACAGATTCCAACGGAAAAAAAAAATTATTTTATTTTATTGCTGATGTGACATTTTAGAAACTCTAAGAAAAGTTTCAGGGATGTGGACCCTTAGAAACTCCATAGCCTATAATTTCTAAAAATTAGTTAATAGTTACTTAGAAACTCTGAGAGTTTTAGAGATGTAGATGCTCTTACAAATAATTTCTAATAACTTTGACCAAGTAATTTCTAGTAACTTTGACCGACTTACTTGAATAATCTAGAATAGATTATTGGGCTTGGGCCTTCGGTGTTGTTATTTTCAACACTGTTTCTGTTTTGTTTTGTCAGTAAATATTCTTCGACATCTTTCTCGCCATATTACGAAGCTTATTACTGTTTGTAGTTTGCGCACTTGCTGATGTGGAGATCTAGTGATTGCTTGGCAGTATTATTTCATCATGACTAACTGGCACCTAGGTAAGTTGATATCTGTTTGTAACTCATTTTGAATTCGTATCACGAAGGCAGAAGAAAGAGAAGTCTTACTTCTTACTACACTTAACAGAGTGAAAGCAGAAGAAAGAGAAAAAAGCATAGAATAGAATATAAATTAATTATGCAAAACATCGACAAAATCTTCCATTCACTATTAGCACTGAGAGAAGTCTAACCGATTATTATTTTATTCATCCATCAGCAAATCAATACACAGCAAAATAAACTATTACGAGGAAAATATTTCCATGTATTGATGACACTTCTCTTATCTCTATGAAACAGAATTAGCTAAAAGCCCTCTACTTATGGTGGGCTGGGATGATGTATTTGGTCTGGGCCTGTAGGAACGTTACGATAGTCGTTGGATTGATCCGTATAAGAGTTGGTCATCTCGAGAGGTGGACTAGGATCTTGTATCGGGCTTGGACCTGAAGGAGGAACATCTGAACGGTAGATATGAAAATGACTAGATTGGTCTGCATAAGAGCTGGTCATCTCGAGAGGTGGGCTAGGATCATGTATCGGGCTTGGACCTGAAGGAGGAACATCTGAACGGTAGATATGAAAATGATTAGATTGGTCTGCATAAGAGCTGGTCATCTCGAGAGGTGGGCTAGGATCATGTATCGGGCTTGGACCTGAAGGAGGAACGTCTGAACGGTAGATATGAAAATCATTAGATTGGTCTGCATAAGAGCTGGTCATCTCGAGAGGTGGGCTAGGATCATGTATCGGGCTTGGACCTGAAGGAGGAACGTCTGAACGGTAGATATGAAAATCATTAGATTGGTCTGCATAAGAGCTGGTCATCACGAGAGGTGGACTAGGATCATGTATCGGGCTTGGACCTGAAGGAGGAACGTCTGAACGGTAGATATGAAAATCATTAGATTGGCCTGCATAAGGGCTGGTCATCTCGAGAGGTGGACTAGGATCATGTATCGGGCTTGGACCTGAAGGAGGAACGTCTGAACGGTAGATATGAAAATCATTAGATTGGTCTGCATAAGAGCTGGTCATCTCGAGAGGTGGACTAGGATCATGTATCGGGCTTGGACCTGAAGGAGGAACGTCTGAACGGTAGATATGAAAATCATTAGATTGGTCTGCATAAGAGCTGGTCATCTCGAGAGGTGGACTAGGATCATGTATCGGGCTTGGACCTGAAGGAACTTCATGGTAAGTTTCGAAATCATTGATATGTGGAGAGGTAAATCTTATGCATAATGCACCTTCAAATGAAACAACTAACACTAAGAGGAGCGGTAAGACTGAATTAAAAACCATTGCGATTCTTTTTTTCTGGTGATAAATATTTTGTTGAGAAAATGATAGTCTAGTTGTCTTATATATATAGGGATACACATAGGGTCGTCAGAGAAGCATAATTAGTAAGCAATCCATGCGTATTAACTAGTAATAATAAAAGATTTCGTAAATGAATTTATATCTTTGCCAGAGTATCTTACTATATTTTTAAAATATCTCGGGAGATCATTCGTTGTTTGTTATGAAGATGACTTAAATTTGTATCGTTTTCGAATTATCCTACTATTAAATCTTATATATATTTTTTTAGAGAGCATTAATTATATATATTTAAATCATGAACAAGAACCAAATAAATAGTGGTTTTCTGACGTCAAATTCAAGCTGGTTGCCCAGTGGTTACCAAATGTGGGAATGATCTATGCCCGTTACCATGTGAAACTATTGTTTGTACGTTCTTCTTCAACTAATTTCAATTGGGTTATTGGATAAGTAATACCGATAACTTTTGGAATCCAAACCCTTAAGTGTCGGTGCTTCCATATCTGTTGTGCTTCAAGGTAATTACATCACATTTGATTTGGATTGTTGGATATGTATTATAGAATGCTTAACAGATGTAAACTACAAATCTCCAAGTGTAACCTACTAAACTTTACAGAGATTGAGGTAATATAAATGTAAGAAATTTTTATATAAAGAAAAATTGGAGAGGTTTCAGAAATTTCAATTAAATATGTTGCAATTACACTTAATTTCTATGAATGTTGACAAGAAACACTTGTGTTGAAAATTTTTGCATAACGAGAAACCTGTATACCTGAAAATATAATATTTTCCAGTAATGTATTTTAGAATAGAGATTTGCAGAAGAAATAAGGTTGAAATAAAACGCAGTAAGAGGTGAAATTATCATTTCTCCTGAAAAATATAAAATTATTTGACTGATGAATTCAGCGTTATAATATGAGCAATATTAATCTGTGTCCTTACACCAAAATGACCCTCGGGTCTGGGCCTATTGGGCCGGTTTGTTTCAAATAAAAATTGTGGGAAAACCAAAGAATTACAAATTCTTCAACTGCCTGATAGTATCTGAAATGATATGATCATATGGTGCATTTAAGTTAAAATGCTTTATGTCCGCTTGTTATTATTTTATTTCAACTTTTAGTTAGGTTTTAGTGTTATTGTTCTCCAATTTTGTTTTATTTTAGTTGTAAGCACCAGCCACCAATGTTCATCATTTTCATACAATTTGTCCTTTCAATGAGAAGTCATAAGCATTACTTTAAGGAATATAATTAAAATAATATATGATTAAAATAGAAAAAAAAGAAGTAAATGACATTTTTATAATAAAAGATGGAAGAACTTTAGTCTTCTCCTCAAAAATTTCTTTGTTGTGTCAATTAATGCGACATATTAAATGCAATAGCATTAAATTCCCAGCTCACGATGTTGTTTTCCATATGATTTCACCTTTGGAAATTATGCCTGTTGCAATAAGTACATGTTATAGGTTGATTCTCATTGCTCAAGGAATATAAAGATTACAAGATTTTCTTAATTAAGTACAATTATGAAATTCTATACAAAAAAAATAAGAATAATTATATTACTCCCCACACTTCTGTTCCCCCCTCTGTCCCCGCAGCAACAAAATTGGAAGATAAGAAAATTGGACTATGGTCCCCACTAATTATATTGTTCTATTTTTCAGTTTCCACACTCTTCTTTCGTCAATCTTCATAGGTATAAATACTTGGAATATAAGAAATTAATACTTGCAAACTAAGATATGAATACTTGCATGCTTAACTTGATATGACTACCCCTTTTCCAATCCCTCAATGATCCCCGCATCAAAATTCCTCTAATGAAGTAGTGGGGATCCTGCATTCCCGCATCCCCGCATCAACTTTCCCCAATCATCCCTGCGTCAACATTTCTCTAACAAAAATAGTTGAGCACATAAGTATAAATACTTCAGTGCATAGGTATAAATACTTGTAATACTTAATATTAATACTTTCATATGTCAGCCAGTGTCATATTTAAAAAATACTTGCAAGTATAGAAATAAATATTTGTGTGACGGCGAGCCCGAAAGTACGTCATCATGGATCTCATTTGAAAGATAAAATTGCGTAGAAGACGTTCGTGGTTTTAGATTCGCAAAATTCCTCATAGATCGTCAAAAATGTGAACGAGATTGAACGAAGAAAAGAAAACTCACCTCTAAAAACGTGTATGATCCCTCTCATGTAGTTTGAGTGGTCCCCATATAGTTAGAGAGACAATTATTTATGTAAAAATTGTTCACCTTATAGGTGTAAATACTTTCGTTCATATGTATAAATATTTCCGTACATAGATATTAATATTTTTAGAAGAAAAAATCAATGTTGGAGTTTTTGTGGTCTCCCATGACAGTTATGGAAGTTAAGTGGGGGGATAATAGGGGGATGGGAGTGCGGAGACAATTATCAGGATCCAAAAGATAAAGCTTCCTTTTTGTTTTAGCATTATTTTGAATAGGATTAATTGATTTATATTATCTGATCTCATTAAAATAAATAAATAAATTTATCATCATTACCATCACAACCTCATCATTATTTACTATAGATAACATCACTGTTCCATAATACAAAATAGAAAGCATCTTGGAATCAATAACTTTTTGATACATACAATCAAGTAGCCATAGTCATCTCCAACCAACCATGAAATTGGATTTGGGTTTTG
The DNA here is from genome assembly GCA_011114355.1 of Carex littledalei. Lineage (NCBI taxonomy): Eukaryota > Viridiplantae > Streptophyta > Magnoliopsida > Poales > Cyperaceae > Carex > Carex littledalei. Next base: position 3,120,797 of record CM022084.1, on the reverse strand, counting down.
CAAATTACATAGTAGACAAAAATACCACATGTGCTTATACAAACAAATAGTTGATAACATATATGTAACACTTGTAATTAAATTTCCATCAACTCTTTAAACCTCTCCATTGCAGAGGAAGGGAGTCCAAGAAGCACATTGATATTTTTCTTCTCTTTTCCACTAGACAAAAACAATGTTACCTCTTTCTCGGGCAGGGTTACTGGACCCGATTGCACCGGTTCGCCCCACCCGAAATCTGTACTATGAAAATCAAGTCTTGACCAAGTGGTTATAAGCAAGGTTGAAGCAAGAGAAGGCCGTAAACGCGTCATCTCAAAATAATCCACCGCAGATCTGATGTAATCATCCGTTACCATTTTAATGGCATCTTGGACTAATCCGACAGTGTAAGATAGAGGGTTGCTCAAGAGCTCACCAACTTTGCATATGGAATTTGTTAGCACAATTCCATTGCCAAAGTACCGGTTTGGCAATGGTGGATTAAGTCTTGACCTACCATCAACCGCAAATAGAAGCTTAGTACGCTTGTTCGGGTCAAACCCCATTGCTTCAGATCTAGCCCGCCATACAAATGCCGCCAAAACCTCAAAAGTAGTACACTTTTCCAAGGTTCCATCTTGCATGGCTAGGGTTTTGATATGATTTAGTCTTTCCTGGTTGAAGTTGAATGATTGGTACAGAAGGGCTTCCTCTTGGTACAGATTGATTGATGAGTTTGAGGAGTCATCGAGTTCAGTGAACTCATTATGTGGGAAATTAACAAATAAAGGATTGCGGGGTTTCAATATAGATCGGTTTGAGAACGGAGGTATCGGGCTGGTTGTACCGCGGGATGTTTCAGCCCATGAGTTCACAAATTCCATGGCACCAATGCCATCAAACATGCAATGGTTCATGGCCAAGCCGAGGACGAAGCCCCCACATTTGAACCTAGTCACCTATAAGAGAAACAATTGGAAAAAAATTGTCACTAGGTAATTGCCTTTCAAGAAAACAAGTTGATCTTTTTGCTAATAAATAGTTGTCATGTATGCAGTCACTGCTTTAGATCATGTATGCAAACCAAACTTTTCAATTTAGATAATTAATATGACCTCTCAGAAAAAAGACAATATGATGTTCAATTTCACTGTAGAACAAAAAACAAGCAGAAGTAGATTTTTTGTTTATTGTGTCAAAAGTAGAACGAAGTAAATTCACTAGATACCATGATATTTCACCTTGCCCACTGGAATTCTAAAAGCAAATCAAATCAATTAAAAAGATCACTAGACCTGAGCCACAAGAGGAGGTATCTCTAAAATGTTCTTTGCACCAGGTATATTGTACACAAGAGTACCGAGCATAGACGGGTCCGGTTTTGTGATATCCCCAATTTTCACCAAATCACACTCTGCCTGTGCTTCGACGAAAACAGCCCCTTCACCGGTGCAATCCACTATGAGCTTACCCTCATCACTTACTGTGAGCCGACCAGCCAAGGGGTAGAAATCCACAAGCACTTTCGAAAGGGATTCTCTTAGGGTATCAAAAACTTGTTCATTGCTTTTGTCCTGTGACTTGAAACAGTATATAGTTTGTACTGTAACAGCTATGTTTTGATCTAGGTTTGAGAGGTAGTATAGTCCATGTTTTGTTTCCACCATTGGCGGTACGAGTGTTGGCTCATTTTTGTATACCCTCAACAAAACTTCTCCACTGGAATTATCCATTTGTGATCCACTGCTATTCCCTGAGGCCTGGAAAAGTTAAGAATTCAAAGCATTAGTTCCAATAGGTAGAACTTATCAAAACATTTAACAAGCTAATTTGGCACTTCCTCCGTGCTAAGTTTAAGAATTGAACTTTGGATTTTGCAATATTGAAACAACAGTGGACATCTTCTGGAGAGAACATAATTTGTGAGGATTACCATTTTGGGTTTATATGAAAGGTGAGATTGCAACAAGGTATGACTGAGTTGTTGATCTTTGTTGTGTGACAAAATTTATAAGGATGGACATGAATGAAGTGATCTAGAAGAAACGGAAAAGTGTAGAGGAGAGCTCTGTTAGATAAGAAACAAATGATTTGGGGCTCTCTCGATGAAGGATTACTTGACAGTTTGTGTATAGTGTGAAATAGTCCACTAGCTCTTGAACAAAATCCCACCAGAGTTTGGGGCATTTCAAATTTCTAGGTGAGAATTTGTTGGACTCAGCTTACTCACACGTAAAAGTCACGGTTCAAGAATACCAGCCATTCCCCAATACTTGTTTCAAACCCATAATGAAAAAGTCTTGGGCTTTACGATTGGGGCAATTATTATTAAAAACGAAAATTTCAACAACTGTACGTTCCTTTCGTACATTAGGGTACCAACTAGGGCGTCAATGCCACTCTTTCATACGATTTGATAGTATGGATAATAAAAAATTCATGAGCTTATCAAATGCAGACAAGGATAAAAAAAAAAAAGTTCATTAACTTAAATAAGTATGGATATAAAAATACTTTCACCTGACCCGTATACAACCCGTATCATATACGTTGACACCCCTAGCACCAACAAAAGCACATCTAGTCCATTTGGTTTCAGACAGTCCCCTAATCAAATTGGTCTGAAATAATAAAAATTCACAAGCGAGGCAACATTTCATTTGTGCCTCTACAGTGTTAAAAATTCATAATTTTCAGGTAACCCCTACAAATAATATTCGTTGTAACAGAAACATGGCAATATCTTCTGGATCCCTTTCAATTGTCTCAACTCTCAAATTAACCCAAAATGCCTTTATCAGAGAGTTCACATGACCACGAGCATGCAATGCATACATAAGAAAATGGATCTCCGAATTTCCTAATGTACAATCAACAGTTGAAACCCAAAAAAAACTAAGTCCAATGAAATAAGCGGCAAACAATAGAGGAATAAAAAACAATAGAATAAACAGTCTACCATTCTGAACCTAAAACATCAGATACAAATAATACCAGCAGAACCACAATCCATGTTCATTTCTGCCTACATTCAATCCCTACATAACCTCTTAAAAGAGAAAAATGATCAAATATGACAAGATTGTTATTCTACAACCATCCTACAACAACTAGTTGACTATGTCTTCGAAGAACAAAACAACAAAACTAAGCATCCTCGAGAAATTTGGTTAGACCCCTAATGTTTACATCAACAATATTCATATTCAAAATCTATGGTCTACTGCAAAACCCTATTTATCTTTGGGTTCATCATCCTCCCCATCTTCATCTTCATCCTCCTCAGACATGCTGTTTATCACATCTTCTATAATTTGCTTCACCTCTGCCTTTCTATCCATCAAGTCTACTTTAAATTGTGCCCCTACAAATGAGAGTATTTACAAGAAACATAAAGTTTCACCCACAATTCTTGTGACCAATTCCTCACCAAAGTAACAATTATTCTTAAACCAAGAACTTTATCTAATAAAATAAATTCTTTTGTTGTAGATTAATAGAACAGCAGGATTGTGTCAACAAACAACTGAAATATGAGTATTTAAAACAAGTTTGCCAAGATAAAGAACATATGGACAAGTATATCATCCATCATCAATGCCGGTTCCAGTGCCATTTGCAAATAAATTTTCACTTTTCAACGGTCTAAGATTCAACAACCCATAAGACATGGAATTATCAAACAATATTCAAATTGCATGAAAATTGATACGTAGGTGTCTATAATTTGCATTATTTTGTTTGAAGCTTTTGTGGATTTGAGATAAATTGAGAAGTTTGTCAGCTAATTTGTGTAGTCAAGTGACCCCATCATACAAGTTGGGAATGTTTACACAGGTGGCCACTTCACAGGAAATTACACAAATTCTACTTGTCCACGTCATCATCACATTTCATAATTAACATGATCATGCGGATGCTGATATGGTGAGAAAGTTATTTTTTGTGGATGTAATACTTGGTAGCTAACATATAATCCAACCATGTTGATGATATAAATGCATCCACATAAGCAATTCAAATGGACTGGTGCTCAGGTCATCATTGATCCAAACATGTTCTGATAACTGATATGTTGAAGACTACGAAACTTAAGAATCATAATGAGAAATTTGTGACAAGGACCGGTCATGCAAATTACTCAATATGCCGGGATTATAATTTGTATCCATTAGTACTCACAAGGATATCAAACAAAAAAAATACCTAATTGCCGAAGAATATCAGCCAGAGTAACCTGTAAAGGATTAAAAGAAAAGGTATAGATTAATGGAAAGAACAAAAGAAAGGGCAATGAACAGAAAATGACAAAGCCCCCAAACCATACCACCCCATTCCAAACCCAATTTTTCTAAATAATGCCGAAGCAAATCACCCCCACCCATCACTATCCACAGAGGCTGTTCAAGATAATTCCCATCTTAAGACAATAATATTTTTGATATCAGTACCGTATTGAAGTCAACTTCCTTGAGTAATTCGCTGATAACAGCATGCAACTCCTCTTTAGTAGGGCCCTTAACTTCTTCACTCGCCTTCTCTTTTCCTACACAAATAGATCAAATTAATAAAAAAAGGGGGGGCCAAGCCTGATGACCTCAAAGAACACTCGATGCAATATATCAGATAAAGAAAACAACAATGTTAATGCCTCGTGTACAATATCAGTATATAGCAGTCAGGTTCACATTTAATCTCTCATTGCTCCAGTGATTTATATCTTAAGAAATGAAGAGGAAGCTTTAGAAGTTGAAAATATACCACACTTCAATCGTGCGGTATGACAAACACCAAACTAAAAATAACCAATCAAGAAGAAACAGAAAAAACAAAGGATCAAAGGTAGAGCATTGGTATCATATCTAAATAATAAATAGAAATAAAATTACCTCGTTTTTTAGCAGCTGGTTTCTTCTTTTCCTTGTCAGCATTAGAAGTAGATGCTTTTGCCTCTTTCTTCTCTTCCTTCTTGGGTTTAGCAGCTGCCTCTTCTTTCTTACCCTTCTTCTTCCCTTCTTTCTCCTCCTGAACCTTCACCTCCTTGCTCTCCTTCCCCTTCTTAGCATTTACCTTCTTGCCCTCATCCTTCTCCTTTTTCTTCTCCTTCCCCTTGGTCTTTTTAGAAGCTTCCGCCAACTTCTTCTTCTTGGCTGGAGGTTCTTTATCTTCTTCTTCCTCCTCTTTCTCTTCCTCTTCCTCTCCTTCCTCCTCTTCCTCTTCTTGGACTTTCTTACTCTCTTTGTCTTCCTTCTTATCTTTTCCTGTTATATGCTCCTCTGCTGGATCTTCTTCAGAATCTGCGGGCCCCACTTCTCCCTCAGAGTCATCTTCCTCCTTGTCAGATTCTTCATCTACATCCTCTTGCTCCAGTTCAGCTGCTTGTTTCTCACTCTTCTTTCTTCTCTGCAAAGATTTTTTAAAATGAGAGTACTGATAGCCACTATCCTTGCTCAAAACCATGGTCTGAGAAAGCAAATGAAAAAATGGTGGTGTGAGGTAGTAAACATAAAATAGAACCTTAGCTCCACCACTCGAAGATGACTCAGCCTTCTTTCGCCCTTTTTTCTTCTTTGCCTAAAAAAGACTAAACCTTTTATTTGCAGCAAACAAAAATAGCATTGATCAGAACAAACTAAAAAAGCTATCATGTTCCTCCTTATTGTTATAATGGGGGAACAACATCAAGAAAAGCATTCAGGGGCGGATCTATAGCCATTCAAAAGGTGACTAAGCCACCACTATGATTTTAAAATTTTAGTTATACATATTGAAATTTAATTGAATTTTATTTTTGTAGAACTTATTATATAGTCCAACCCCCTCATAAAATATCACACGTCTACTTGTAGTCTAGTGGTTACAGCTTAAGATTGTGGTTGTGGAGAACTTGGGTTCAATTCCCACCCACCACATACATTGCATTTCAAATTTTAGCCCCCCCAATCAAGATTTTCCAGTTCCACCCCTGAACGAATTCCTTAAATAGAAAAATTATTCTTCAGCAGGATGAGACTCGGATCCATCTTTCAGGTTCATTCTGGTAGATTGTTGCTCCTTGGGCAATGAGACTGAACTGTTATGTTTTTTTTTTCAGTTTCCAACAGAAACCTCAGGGGATCTATGCTCCTTTACTTAATAGAACAATTCAGGATTAACATTTTGATGAGCTTAACACGAGGCACGGGTCAGTGTGCGCTCTTGTCAGACTATGTGTTTACAGAGAAGATACCAGATATATCATTATAACTACCTGGACCCAACTAACCAAAAAAGGGAGGGTGGATGAGAGTGCGATAGGGAGAGGGGAGAGAGAGAGGACCTTGTCAGTCAGTAAAACATCACGAGTAACATGTGGGGACTCCAAGAATTCAAGCAATTTTCCAGTTATCTCTTCCTACATTTAACAAAATTGGTTATGATAACAATATCTGCAAGTCCTCCAAATATCAGGCGCAGAGTAAGTTTCCTTTTCTCAATAATGAATATGAGCACCAAAGAATCCGGTATAACAAACCCCTATTGGAAATACTATCTCCTATATTTTGAAAACTTTCTAAACAGAAATAAAATTTCCTTCCACAAAAAAGAAGGAAAACAAATTCCAAGCAAGCAAACCTTCTTTGTAGATGTTTTGATGGGAATGTCCAGTAGCTCACAAAACTCGCACAGCTTATCTTTGTGAAATTTATCAATCTTCTCCTTTATCTTGGTCTTTTGTTTGTCCTGGAAAATACCACAGCAGCAATTAATCTATAAAACCTGAAAATGGATAAAATAACCCATTCCTTGAAGAGTGTCTGTGCATGCACACCAGGAAAGTTCCATCTATTTCACCTTATCTTTGAAACTAGAAGGCAAAAGCACCCTTCTTGTTCACATGCATAACAAGCTAAATAGAGCTAATACCAACAGCAAATTGTCACTCATGATCTCTATTGGTTATAATGCATGAGAAAGTAGTTAAAATATGCAGTGCAATACATGATGTAAATTTAATAGCTTACATCGGTCCATACAAAGCCAGAGAACTGGGTGATATTCCTCTTCAATTGAAAAGCCTAGAAAAAAAATTAGCAATTGTTACTTGCATTAAAATAAACAAGGTTATATGCTCAATGCAAAGTTTTTATATTTTATTACAGCCTCTACATACTGGTAAAGAATATGGTTAAATTTGCAACAAATGCAGAATTATGTGCAATTGGGGCTTAATTATGCAATAATTTTTCAAGTAATTCTTTTCTATTCAGTTGTGCAATTTAGCATCAATTTACTCTGAACTGTGCAATTACAAGTGAATGAGAAAGAGTGAGAATTACAGTAGATCTTCTCCCAAAGAGTAAAACATGAAGAGAATGGAGTGTCTCGTCGGCCTTTCTTTTTGACAACTTGAAAGAAACTGATACAAATTCACAATAAATTTCCTACTCAGCAACTTTAAGGTAAAACATGAAATAGAAATTTAAACAGATTAAATTAGGTAATCTCAAAAGTTCATGAAACTATGTCTTTTCAATTGCATGCAAATCAGATTATCATAAATCATAAAAAAAAGTGAGCTAAATGTATATTTCCAAAAGGGGGCAACACCGTACCATTTGGGATATCCTTCAGCTTTGTTCCGGAACCCTATAAGACAGTAAAGACACAAAATAAGTAAATTACCCAATTTCTCTATGTTAAGTCTTATAGAGATTTGATCTTTACAATTACTGGATAAAAGCCTTGCACTACTGACAACAATTCCAAGTAGCCATATCTTTTAGTCCAAAATGTTTAGTTTGGAAGACATGCTTTAAATCTGAAACTGAATTAATGATGCCACGGAATATAAATTAACGTGTTCATACACTGCAAAGATTCAAGATCTACAATTTATCAATGTGGCGTTAAATCTGAATAACAGGTAATAAACAGAACAGATGAGAAAAAGCAACCCATGAAATGAAAAAGACAATACCTCAACAATAGAAATCCCCTTTTTACCAGAGCCACTCCTAGGAGAGCCAGGAACAGAATACCTCTCCACAGCCTTCCTCTCTCTCGAAGAAGTTCTCTCTCCTTTCCTCTCCACTACTGCGGTTTCCTTCTGAGCCTTTTTCCCTTTCCCCTTCTCTTTCTTTTCTTCCTCCTTTACCTCTTTAGCCTCGCTACCTTCTACCTCTTCTTTCTTCTTTCTACCTCGTTTTCTCTTCTCCTTCGCCTCACCTTTATCCTCTGTCACCTGCTCACCATGATCGGGCTTGGAAGTGTCGGAGTTTTCGGCGGGCTTCTCCTCTGGAATTTCAGGTTCAACCATAATTAGATCGAGTGGAGCTAGTGTCAGAGAGGAGAGCAGTAAAACCCTAGCTTGCTTGGGTTTTCCTCTTTTTCTTGAAATGGAAACAGACGGAGTGAGAGAGAGAGAGAGCAGTGTGCGAGGTCAGAGAAAAAACAAAGACGCAAATTTATAATTCAATATAATAAAAGTTGATGTTATTCGTTGGTACACTCGGAACATTGACAAGCAATACGCCACACCGAGAGAACTTTAGAGTGACAGAGAGTTCCTCTGAAATCTTATTGTTACTTCTAATTACGTGTGTATTTATTTAAAAAAATCATTTGTATAGTTTGAGGAAATTATAATTTTTATTGTGCACTTTTTCTTATTAATTATTAACTCAAACCAAAATCTTAGAATGAGAATACAGGTAATTGTTGAAAGAAACTTGTTAGGAACATTCTATCTAAATAAATATAAAAAATTGGGTTAGTTGACACTTTAAAATTAACGATTAAGATCTTTCTTTTTAATGATACAAATATTTTATAACTAATAAAAATAATAATAAAAAATCAATTCAACATACTAATTTTGTTTTGAAACAATAATAATAATAATAATAATGTCACACTTAATAACTAGTCTCTCAACCTCACAGTAGTATTACTCTTATTGAGATCTCACGAGGAAAGGAGCGTGGATTGAGATGAAAAATGGAATAAGATTCTTGTACTGTGCGATATATTTTGATTGTTCTTAAACAAAGATTCCAAGTTCAATATTATATATATTTTTTATCAATATAACAAGATGTTGCAATTTTTTTATACTCTTTTTAGGATAAAAGTTTTTCAAATTATATAAAATTAAATAAATTATTTAAGAGAGTGATAATATTAAGATAATTAGTTTTCTTTGTTTTGCTATAGTAATTTATTAACGTAAAAGAGTAGGATTAAAATGTCTCATTGGTTTTGTGCCCCATCATGCCCCAACTAGAGTGGAAAAAATGGCACGGCGGAGCCGGTTCCCTCACAAAATGGCACAGAACGGCTCGGCACACATGTCGGTTACGTGTCGTAACTCGCGTGTCTCGTGTGACCATTCGCGTGTCGTGACCAGTACGGCACGTCACGCGAAAGATCTAGTCGCGGCACGTCAAGTGAGTCACGTATAATTAAGACCATTAGATCTTGAATAAACTAACTTAAATTATGATCAAATGGTCATGCGAGTCACGTTTCGTCACGGCACGTTTGGGCACGGCGTGACTGACATTTTGATCGCGGCACGGCACGTGAAAAATTAACTTGGTCACGAGACCAAAGTCACGGCATGGCACGTTTTTTCCACTCTAGCCCCAACATTGTTATCTCTATTTTCATAGTTTAAACAGTCGATATGAATCGTCCAATATAATATTCATATTAAAATGTGCTTAGGTACAAAATTTTATATTTTTAAAAAAAATTGCTATTTTTTAAGATAGGTACAAAATCACTGTTTTTAGAAGATTCTGGACCATTCAAAAATAGTGATTTTGTACCTCTCTAGACAATTACTAAAAAAATTCTAAAATTTTAAAATTTGTTATCCAAGCACATTTTAGTATGAAGATCATGTTGAACGGTTCGAATCGATTATTTAGACATTGAAAATAGAGATAGTGATGTTGGAGCATGATGGAGCACAAAACCAACAAAGCATTTTAACTCTACTCAATGTAAAATCACGAACTTTTATCTTTATTTTTAAAAGACGATGTAATTCAAAGTAGATACAAATTGTATCCAAAATTCAGTAATTAGCTCATAAGAAGATTGATTTTTAAAATAAACAAATACTCTAAATTATGACAACAGCACTTAACAATATATAATTCTACAATAATAATTCTAGAGAAATGCCAACTGCCAAAGATATGCTTCAAAACTAGCAGGATTTAAACGGGCATCTTTGTGCTCCAAGTGTAAGCACTAAGTCTGGGAATTTCTAACAGCGATCCTCCGCTAGACTAGATCCACTCACAGCGAAATCTTTAAAGGACATGGTTTAAAAAGGTCCTGTGAAAGATTTCTCTGACAAGCGGGACCGAATAGTCTCTTCGAAGCTAACTGTAGGCCAATTTTCTTCCTTGGTACCATAAACGGGGTTTATCCGTTAACTCGATTATCGTCGGGAGCGCGGATAGTGATTCGGACGAAATTTTGTGAATCCGCTACATGTACCCGAATGTTTCTCTTCATCTTTTGTTCTTATAAAATTTAGTAGTAAGATTGACATGTCAAGAAAAAAAATCAAAATAGTGCTTGAATTTGGATAATCAACTATATCAGTTATATTCATAGAGTTAACATAATTCATTATTGATTATGGAAGGAACAAGGTTGTTGATCAATAGTTGACTTCACAATTAAATAATTAAGTATGCGAGATTCTGCAAAAAAACGCGGAGCAAATATAGAGAGAAATAAGGACGTGAGAATGTAAGTTATGTGTGAAAACCGATAGATATAGTAGATCTAGAGTTACTTTTGTAAAAAAGTAACTGAGAGAATATTTTTAGTAGTTTTTAAAAAACAATTCAAAGTTAATTATTTACTAACATATCTTGAGAATAATTGTATATAAGAACAAAAATAAGAAATTTAGCTTTATTTTTCAAATTAATTGTGTACAATGCGGGGGTCCGTAGAATTTACGTTGTCTCTGGTGGGAGGCGGGGATCAAGAGAAATTGGAAAGTTCAAAATTTGGACTGAAATTAGTAGCGGGATGGTAAAATTTCGCCTTTGGCAGTTGGCGCAAATGCGCTCCGACTCCCCGGAGATTTATTTAAGATTACCTGCGCTGCCCCCTGAGTGGTCCGCTGTCTCGCAGTTATAACACGGAGCTCCGGAAACCGGAATTCATATTTTTTGCGGTAACTCAAATTTTAAGTTCACGAATTCGGACCGCGATCTGTATTGGCGCGAATATTAAAGAATTTTCGTATGTGTATGGATCAGATTGATTCGAATTCTGGTTGAATGGTCAAGATTTTAAACCCGGGTTATGAGTTAATACAGAGAATATGGACTCCGCAACTCCGAGGCACCATGAAACTATTGAGTCCAAATCCTCTGAGATAGCATAATATATATGTTTAGATCCGAATCGTCCGATTTAAATTTGAGTCAATCGGATTCAAAATGAAATGTACCGATCCATTTAATATTTTTATGAATTTTGTTCGAACGGTCCGAATCTAAAAGAAATATTGGACATGTTCGACAGCATTAGAATAGTGAAATTGGACGGAATTAAGGCTCTATTCCAGCCGAACAGAAGTGGAATGAACTAGAATAGAGGATCCAGAATAGAGCACTTTTCTAGCGTTTTCAATTCCAATGGGGAGTTGAATTAAGAATTGGGACGGAATAGGAATTGAAAATGACAATTTTTACTCTTGTTTCACTGATGTGGCAATTCCACTATAATTTAATATTCTCCCACCTTTCTTCTTGTGCACATTTTCATAGGAGAAAAATCCTTTTTCTCTGTTCATTCTACTACGGCCAAAATTTTCAACATCATGCCAGGAGATTTAATAAACTAAGGTTGTATTTGGTTAGCTCAAGAATAACTCTATTTTACCAACTCATAGAAATAGTGGGTTAGCAAGAATAGAGTTAGACGGGTTAGTGATATTAACAAAAAAAAAAATTTCATTCCTCTCAATTAGAGTAAGTTTAAATATTAAATTAGTATTAAATAAAATATTTGATTAGTATTAAATAAATATAATATTAGATTAAATTAGTATTAAATAAAATATTAGATAAATATTAAATGTAGAGGAGGGCTCAAATACCCCATTACTCCATGCTCCAATCGTATTCCAACATCTTTATTTTCGATTTCAAAGTCCAAACGAAAGATCTGAACCGCTCAACATGATATCCACGTTAAAATATGCTTAAAGCCAAATTTTATATTTTTTGGAATTTTTTTACTATTTTTTAAGATATGTACAAAATCGCCGTTTTTAGATGGTCCATAATTTTCTGAAAAACATTGATTTTTGTACCCATATTAACAAATAGTAAAAAAATTCCAAAAAATATAAAATTTGGTCTCTAAGCACATTTTAATGTGAATATCATGTTTAGCGGTTCGCATCTTTTGTTTATACTTTGAAATCGAAGATAAAGATATTGGGTACGATTGGGGCATGATGCAATGGGGCATTTGAGCCCTCCTCTTAAATGTAATATAATATTAATTTAAATAATAAATTAGTACTAAATAAAATAATATCAAATTTAATAATATTAGTTTAAATATTAGATTAGTATTAAATAAATATAATATCATATTAGATTAGTATTAAATATAATATTATATTATATTAATATTAAATAAAATATTAGTTTAAATATTAAATGTAATATAATATTAATTTAAATATTAGATTAGTATTAAATAAATATAATATCAAATTAGATTAATATTAAATAAAATGTTAGATTAAATATAATATAATATTAATTTAAAATTTTAATGTAATATAATATTAGTTTAAATGTTAAGTATTGAATGTAATATAATATTAGTTTAAATATTATATTGATATTAAATAAATATAACATGAGATGAAATTAGTATAAGTAAATATTATATTAAATATAATACAATATTAGTTTAAATATTAAATGTAGTATATAATTACTTTAAATATTAGATTAGTATTAAATAAAATATTAGATTAAATATAATAAGTATTAGTTTAAATATTAAATATAATATAATATTAATTTAAATATCAAATGTAATATACTATTACTTTAAAATTAGATTAGTATTAAATAATATATTAGATTAAATATAATATAATATTAGTTTAAATGTTAAATGTAATATAATATTAGTTTAAATATTAGATCAGTATTATATAAAATATTAGATTAGTATTAAAAATATTAGTTTAAATGTAATTTAATATTAGTTTTAATATTAAATGTAATATGATATTAGTTTAATTATTATTTTATTCATTCCCTTCATCGTTATTCTAAGTGTACAATTCAAATGACATTTTTACTAACCTGAATAGTTCAAAGTTAGCACTATTCTCAACCGCTAACCCAAAAGTCGCTATTCTTACACTAATCCTTGCACGATCCAAACGTACCCAAGACTACAAGCTCGATAGATGCAAATTTCTCTTTTAAATGAGATCCCTCCTACCAAGAGATTTGATAAAGTAAACTAGGAGCTCGATTTGTTTGTTAAAAACCGCCATTGACTGCTTGTTCGTGCCTAAATCACGAGTCTGAGGAGGCTATCGGTTATCATGCCGAAGAGGTTCTTCAAAGAAATTATTCAGTGTATGTTTTTTTCTCCATTTTAATGCAATACCTTTTTGTTTGTTGTATGAATTTTCCTCTTGAAATTGGTCATGCTGAAGAGGTATCAGGTTGAGCTTGCTCGAACCTGAATGTACTCCATTCTATTACAAAAAAACCTGAATGTATGAAGCGAAATGCAACATCTTCTCTTACTCAATTCCCAAAATCCAATTCCAGCTCTTAATCACTGTTTTTATCAATAATTTGTTGGTGATTTGGTTTGATTTTCATGCATACATTATATATATATATAGAGTAGAACTAGGGTGCTCTCGAGTTCACCAAGCCCTTGGTGAACTCAAGTCCAAAACTCATCGGATCGGCTTCAAACGACGAATCCGACCGTTGAAATCCGTCTACCTTACGAGTGATGCGTCTACATGCAAAAAATTTAAATTTTAAAATTAATTTTGCATAGAGTCAAGTGGTCAAAATTAGAAGGTTAATAAATTAATTTTAATGCATTCATTTTTTGACGTTTTTTGACCACTTGACTCTATGCAAAATTAATTTCAAAATTTAAAATTTTTGCATGTAGACGCATCACTCGTAAGGTAGACGGGTTTCAACGGTCGGATTCGTCGTTTGAAGACGGTCCGATTAGTTTTGGACTTGAGTTCACCAAGGGCTTGGTGAACTCGAGAGCACCCTAGTTCTACTATATATATATATATATATATATATATATATATATATATAGAGTGAGGCTATGGTGCTATGCATAGCACGGATGGCTAGTGTACTACGGCTCAATATGGTACTTTTTAAAATCCTAACGGTCGATCCGAACCGTTCAATGTGATATCCATATGAATATGTACTTGTAAACTAAATTTTATATTTTTTTGAATTTTTTTACTATTTTTTTAGATAGGTAGAAAAATCAGTGTTTTCTGAAAATTCTGGACCATCAAAATTCTACCTATCTAAAAAAATAGTAAAAAAATTCAAAAAAATATAAAATTTAGTTTGCAAGTACATATTCATATGATTATCACATTGAACGGTTCGGATCGACCGTTAGGATTTTAAAAAGTACATATTGAGCCATAGTACACTAGCCATCTGTGCTATGCATAGCACCATAGCCTCACTCATATATATATATATATATATATAGTTGGGCTATGGTACATTGCAATGTATCGACCCTCTTGTATATTGGATTATAAATCGTTGGTATTGACTTCAAAACAACCGATAAAAACCGTTCGATTTGATATCCATATTAAAATGTGCTTGGAGTCCAAATTTTACATTTTTTTTAAATTGTTTGATATTTTTTTAGAATTTTTTAAAATCACTGTTTTTGTATGGTCCAGAAATTTCTGAAAAACAATGATTTTCAAAAATTCTAAAAAAATAGTAATAAATTTCCAAAAAATATAAAATTTGGTTTCCAAGCACATTTTAATATGAAGAACATGTTGAGCTCTTTAGATCGACTATTTGAACTTCAAATTCAGCAATTTGTAGTCCAATGTACAAGAGAGCATATACATTACAATGCACCATAGCCCAACTCTCTCTCTCTCTCTCTCTATATATATATTTGAGTGAGGCTACGGTGCTATGCATAGCACGGATTGGGTCTGTGCTACGGCTCAAAATTTTGACTTTTTAAAATTCTAACGGTCGATCTGAACCGTTCAGCATGATTATAAAATGAATATGTACTTGCAAACCAAATTTTACATTTTTTCGAATTTTTTTACTATTTTTCGAAAATCACTTGATCTGAACATTCTGGACCATCCAAAAACAGCCTATCTAAAAAATAAAAAAATTCGAAAAAATGTAAAATTTGGTTTGCAAGTACATATTCATTTTATAATCATGTTGAACGGTTCGGATCGATCGTTAGAATTTTGAAAAGTCAAATTTTGAGCCGTAGCACGGATCCAATCCGTGCTATGCATAGCACCGTAGCCTCACTCTATATATTTTGTCCAATGCACCCCATACATCCAACCATTCTTTTAAAAGTATCAGACATCCAACTATAAGTGGGTTAATTGAAGAAAAATATAATTTGAACTGTTGAAAGGATTTTAAAATTGGTTAATTGATTATTATAATTTTAAGCTATTTTGGGTTGTTATTGCTAAGTATGCTCGAATAATAAAATTTAACCAAGAAAGATTCTAATCGAGAATCCATATATAATCTTTGGATTTTATTTACTGGTAGAAGTTATGTACTATCGGTACCACATCTGTACCATCTGGGTCTATAGAGAGTTCCCAATTGAGTTGACTTAAATTAATGAGGCTAAAACTATAGAAAGCATTATGTGAATTGCATTCGAATGCAGGTAGATTCTAATGCATTGCTCCATGTAACATAATCTGAAACTTTTAGAACTAATTTTCTATTATTTTTCCTGTAAATTCCATTTTTGTTTGTAGAGGTCGATGTAGAAGATGTGTGTTCTACAGTACCAACTGGTATGAAATCTGGAGCTCACTGTTAAGGCAAGGGGAGGTGACCACTGGAGCTACAACGCTTTAATTTCCTCACAGTCTTAATTTTGATTTTTATTGTGACATAGAGATATATGTTGTTATAATAGTTTCGGTGGTTATTTTACTTTTACCGGTAAATATATGTACAGAGAGTAGGATGTAAATTTTTTTTTCTATATATAAATCTAATACAATTGTCAGTCGGCAGCTTTGTCAACTGATCCTAAAACAACATTTAATTAAAATATTGTGACTATAATATTATTTTGATTTCATAATTTTATCTATTGAATTTGCATTCAACATTTTATTGAATATGAATTGTAATCAACTTTGACATTTTTGGAACTATTTACTGCCACCATGCACCACCCCATTTTCTTGTAATCCTTGCTTTGTTCAACAAGGACACAATAGTCATTTCCTACTATTCTTATATTTAATGAAGAGTGAGTCTATGGTACTATGCATAGCACGGATTGGTCCGTACTACGGATCAATATTTTTGTTTTCAAAATTCTAACGGTCGATCCGAACCGTTCAACATGATTTTCAATATGAAAATATACTTGTAGGCTCAATTTTCTATTTTTAGAATTTTTTTACTATTTTTTAAGATAGGTAGAAAATCACTGTTTTTGGATGGTCTAGAATTTTCAGATCAAGTGATTTTCTACCTATCTTAAAATATAGTAAAAAAATTCGAAAAAATACAAAATTTAGTCTGGTACATATTCATGTGGAGGTCACGTTGAACGGTTCGGATCGACCATAGGATTTTCAAAATGAACATATGGTTCAGTAATACGGACTAATCCGTACTATGCATAGTACCATAGACTCACTCTTTAATGAATATTCACTTTTACTATTCTGATTGTTAAGTTTACAAGACACAATTAGAATAGAAAAAATAGTGGTCAATTCTCAATTCCACAATTACTATTACATACCTTGCCGGGCATTATGTTTTACCTTAGTAATATGAATTCATGAAACTTTAGGTCATTGGGCCTAAATAATATAATAAGACATGAATTTCAGTGACTGGGACAATCGACATGACATCGTTGGTAAAAATAACAAATGAATACAACACTTCGCTCTCGGGATCTATTCACAACCAAATGATCAACTCATCTATGCACAATAAATTACTTTGACAGTGTTCGTACGATGAAATTAACAAACTTTAAAAAAGTTATAGAGATGTATTATTAGATATTATGACTTATTGATTTATTTTTATACAATTTTTTTTATGGTTAGTGGTAAAGACTGCCACTAACAATTATATTGATACGAAAAATATAAGTTTATGTACAGAAATACAAAATAGGCATCATCTCCGCCCTCCCTATACAAATCCTCTCAAGATGATGATTATTAAAATTGTAATATACATGCTAACTTCCTCATATCACCATAAGTAAATGAAGATTAAACGCTTCCCTATATTCTAAGCAAAACGAGTCCACAATGATACATCCATTGTCGTATCATAGATCAATAGATTAACCGGTTGAGTTTTATTCGAAAATAACCTTCTATTCCTCTCTCTCCAAAGAGCTCAAGCGCCTGCTGCCCAGACGACTCTCCGAAGGGATATCTGCTCCCTTGTCGCTCCCCGATTCCCCACGGCCCAAATATGCCATCTGTTGCTTGCCACTAGTTTTATACAATTTTAATTGTGTTTGATTATGTATCATTTATCTTTTTTTTAGACCATTGGAAATTTTGTTTTAGATAACAAGAAAGAAAATATGTACTAAATCTCATTAGTTTCTGTTGGTTTGATATATAAACCGTATGAATCATCATATAATTTTGGGTGTCAAATTTGAATCTTGTTTTATGTGGATTGTGAAGTAACTTCTCCCCTTCCTTTTTTATATTGATATATATACAAGAGACGCCTACGGGCTTCATCTAAAAAAAAAAGATATATATACAAGAGAAGGAATCAAATGCCTAACTTTTTTTGCTCCATCATTGTCCACTATTTCATGTTTGATAGTTGAAGTTCCAAATTTTAATATATGAATGTGAACCATCTATTCCAGTTTTACCTTAAAGAAAAGAAAAGAAAAAAAAACTGGTCAGTTTTGTCTAAAGGGCATGTTCGTAACCACCAATTTCCTATGGAAATTCACAGAAATTTTGGTTCAATGGTTATTATACAGAGAAAAAATTGGATTGTTTTATTTATGTTGCATCAACAATTTTATGAAAAACTGAAAATTCACTCAGACCTCTCTCTCTCTTTTTTTTTTTTTCCCGCACGCCATGAACAGCTCACCCATGGTTCAAAAAATCGGCCGATTCAACTCGGAATCGGACGAGACCGGGCCGAGTTTTACCCGATTCTCGGGTCTATGCAAGTTTCTCATAAAAAACGGATGAACAGTGACGGAATCGGCCGATTTTCCGATTTTCCGGCCGAGTTACACCGAGTCAAGCCGAGTTACACCTATTTACCCGATTCTCACTAACCTGGACTGCTGTGCCATTCGAATTTCGTAGGAGTCTCAATCACAGAAGAAGAAAGGCGGAGGAGAAGCGCGGGAAAAAAAGGAAAAACGAACCCAATCCAAGCCTCCAGTAAGAAATCAAACAAGCACAAGCACAGAGAGGAGGTCCCGAAGGCAGAGAGCAAGAGAGAACAAAGGAGAGAGTGAGTGAGCGGAGAGAGTGGAGAGAAAAGAGAGAGCGACAGGGGAAATGGGGTCAAGACTCAAGAGGCAGCGAGAGAAATTGAAAGAGAGGAAGGAAGGAAGAAAGAGGCAGCGACAGGGGAAATGGGGTCAAGAGCCATTTTAGTGAAAGGCCCTCGTGTATTAATTTATCACAAAAAAGTCCAAATTTTAGCTTCTAGCCCTCAGACAATTATTAGTGCGCTACTAGTGTTTCTTTTGTTTTTTCTTGCATGTGACTCTATAGAAGTATAGAAAATGCATGTGACTCTATAGAAGTATAGACTTTATAGACTACACAGTGTACGCACTAATAACAGTTAAAACAACTTTTCTCTTTATAAATGGTTCTATTAGCAGCCACTGCCAATAGCCCAATACTTCAAAAAAAAAATCTCTTTATAAACTGGCAATATCAATTCCACCCGTAGTCTTTCGCTACTAATTCAACTGCCAATATCTTTCGCTACTAATTCAGGTGCTCTCATATTTTTCTGTCTATAATTTAATTACACATTAAATATAGTACATTTTTCTTATTATAGATAGTTAATGTTAGATTTTAGTTAATTTTTTTTCGTTCTATGTTATTTTCTTAGTATAAATTTAATGTTAGAATAGTTCATAATTTTTTGTTAGTTAAATTTTAGTATACAAACCTAAGTTAATTACTAATTTTGTTCTCCATAATTTTTTTCGACACTAAAATCATAGGACCTACTGATTATTAAAAATTAAATTGTTTAGTGTCTTTGATGATGAGGTGACAAAATCCAAGCAATTAACCTTTTCAACACAAAATGCTAAAACTGTTTGGAACTATGGATTCTATCTGTACGTTCACCTAATTGTAAATTCATTATTATGTTCATTTGGCACAAACTAATTAAGATTCTATCTGTACGTTCCCTTTTGCAACTATGCACTCCTATCTTTTCCCTCAACTATAACAATTTTTTTTACATACAATAATAGCTTATATATCGTCTCAAATAGTTTACCCATGTATTAATTCATTTCCTCCCATTTGAGGCAGATAAAGCTAAGGATGCTCTAAGATATCTGCCAAGGGGGTCATCGACCCATTTGCTCGACTTCAGCAAATCAAAAGGCATGCACACTTATTTTCTTAGTATAAATTTAATGTTAGAATAGTACATAATTTTTTGTTAGTTAAATTTTAGTATACAAACATAAGTTAATTACTAATTTTGTTCTCCATAATTTTTTTCGACACTAAAATCATAGATATAATAATTAATTTATAATATCTTGTTACTTAATTTAGATATGGCTGATAGAGGCAAATCGACATGTAGAGTAGAAGATGTTGGTTGGGAACACTTTGAAGCAGTTGATGCTAATAAAAAAAAGGTAAAATGTAAGTGGTGTCATAGAATCATTTCAGGTGGAATTTATAGAGGAAAACAACATTTGGGTGGGATAAAGGGTGATGTTATGATATGTACTCAAGTTCCAAAAGAAATTCAAGCTCAATTTAATCAACATGTTCGAGGAAAAAAACTAGAAAAACAAAAAACAAGAGCACGAGAAGAATTAATAGCAGATGAGTTGACAAGAGTCCCAGATAATTTATCGGACGAGGATGTCTCGGATCCCGAACTTCATAGGGCTCTAAGAGAAAGTAGAGAGTCCCACAGGGTTGAACAATTTCAACGTAGGGGGGGCGAAGGCTCTTCTAGAGCGGAGTTAGGGTGCTCTGCTTCTATGCGTGCGCCTGAAGGGTTTGGTCGTAATAAGAGACTGTTGAACGTAGGGATCGGGCCGTCTGATAGACAACCTAGAGTCGATAATTATTTATACTCAAAACAAACAAGTCGACAACCCAAAATTTCTAATGTTGTGCTAACGGGTATAAAAGATGCAAAACAATATTTAGGTCGAGCGTGGACAAAGTTCTTTGTTCATGATGGTATCCCTGCACATGTTGCAGATAGTGCCTACTTTAAAAAGGCCATTGAAGCAACACAGGAATGTGGAACTGGTGTCCGTGCACCAAAATCATATGAGATTTATAATAAATATCTACCAATGGAGGTTGGGGAGATTGAAAACCACATAAAAAACTTTCATAGCCACTGGGATGATTTTGGTTGTACCATAATGTGTGATGGATGGACCACTAATAATAAAAGAAATATTATTAATTTTTTGGTTTATTGTACCGAAGGAACGGTATTTTTGAAATCCGTTGATGCGACGAATAATTACAAAAGTGCAAATTACATTTGCGGTTTGATTGAAGAAGTGATTGAAGAAGTTGGTGCCACTCGTGTTGTCCAAGTGGTATCCGACAATGGTGCCAATTTTAAGAAAGCAGGAAGCCTTCTCATGGATCATTACAGCCACATATTTTGGACACCATGTGCCGCCCACTGTATTGATCTCATGTTAGAAGATATTGGTAACACTGATGAAATAAAAGATGTTGTTCAAAAGGCACAAAATTTTACAAATTTTATATATAATCATCAGTGGGCTCTTAACTTGATGCATGAAGCTACCAACAATCGGGAGTTGCTCAGGCCCGGTATCACACGCTTTGCAACAAATTTCATTACTTTACAGAGCATATACACATTTAAGGATGCACTTGTACATATGGGTCTAAAGTCAAATTGGATTGAACAAGTTCAAAAGTTGAAAACAAAGAAGGATAAAGAAGGTGCTGAAAATGTGAGAAATCTCTTGCTTAATGAAGGATATTGGATTTCTGTTGGCGAGACAATTCAACTATTTGAGCCACTAGTTAAAGTGTTACGAATGGTTGATTGCGACGATAAAGCCGAAATGGGTTTTTTATATGAAGCAATAGATCGTGCGAAAGAGCAAATCAAAAAGAGTTTCAGTGCAAGACGCAGCAAACATTGGTGGAAAATAATTGATAAAAGATGGAAAAAAACACTTCATCAAGATATACATGCAGCAGGTAAAATATTTATTTAAAATAGCAAGTTATTTTATTGTTTTTATTAATACTTATGTAATATCATTAACTTTTTAGGATATTTTCTCAATCCGCGATTCCAATTCTCACAAGCAGTTCAAAATGACAGTGAAGTATTGAGAGGCCTTAGAAATGTCATTGAAAGATTACAATCTGATATGTCCAAACAAATTAGCTCAGAAAGAGAGGTAAATTATTATTGTCCAAACTTTATTGATATGGAATTTTCACTATTATTAAACTCTAATATTTATATATTATGAGAATAAAATTTGCAGGCTGAACGGTATCGTAAAAGATTAGGAACATTTTCTACCGAGAAAATGTTAACAGCAGCAAAACATTGCTCTCCGGCTCAATGGTGGAATATCTATGGAAGAGACGAATGTCCGAATTTAGCACCTATTGCCATTCGAGTTTTGAGCCAAACAGTTTCTTCCTCACAATGTGAGAGAAATTGGACCACATTTGCGTTGATACATACAAAACCAAGAAATCGTTTGAAAATGAACCGACTTATGCATCTTGTATTTTGCCATTACAACATGCGCCTTCGAGAAAGACAATTGAGAAGAACAAAAGAGCATGATTCTAATCAATTAATTGATCTCGATAGAATATTCCACGAAGAGGATCGCCTTCAACCTTGGATCAGGTGATGGAATTTCTTTTTATACATTAAAACTTGTGAAACAAATAGTTAATTAATTCTATCACTTGTATTTTAATATCAGAGAAGAAGAAGACGCTGTTCTTGATGATAGAGACAACGAGTGGCTAGATGATGTCCCTGATGATGAGGGCAATAATAACAATTCAAGGAGTGGTAGCGGTGGTAGTGATCCAGGAGATGGTGTCACTAGTACGTATCTGGAAACTCAAAACCCAGATTCTGAACCAATCCACCAGCAAAGGGAACAACCACAGGGCCCAACCTCAGATAGTGAACATACAGGAAGACGATATAGAGATGTCAATGAACTAACAGCAAGGCATCGAAATATTAATTCTTATGATGGCATGTATGGGACCTCGGAGTTTAGTGGGGGATATAATTCAAGCTCATCTACGTATGGAGTACAACCAGACTACAATTCAAGTAGTAATCCAGAATTTTCTAGTACATACAATCCATATGTTGGATATGAGGATGCTAATAATTCTTCATTTGACACTACATTAATGTCTTCATTTTTTGGCTCTGTACAACAATATCCCCATCCGTATTTTAATACAGAGGACGATGAGATGATCCAGCCAGCTCGGCATAGCTTCTGGCAATAAAAGTGTGTTCTATTTGTAATGTTTGTAATACATTATATAATTAGTGGATTATTGAATGTAATATTGTCTTAATTAACATAGTTTTTTTGCAAATTATTTTTATCAATTTTTTCCTACTTTTTGGCTACAAAACAAGGCTTCTGCCAAAAAAACCCGAGTTACCGATCCGATTCTTCCGATTCCGGCCGATTCATCCGATTCTGATTCCACGGTCAAAAATCCGATTCCGATTCCGATTCCGAGTTTTAGTCATGGATCTGTTGTGACACCTTACTATGTAGCAACCTATATTTTTTTACTTAAAAAAAATATTGAATCAAGCTAATACATTTAGCACAATAATGTTTCAGCATATTTTTATAAAGGTTAAAAATATTGATTATTGGATAGCAAAGTAGAGATTGAGTGAATCAAAATGAATTTTAATAGCAAGTCGTATCTAATATTCCGGACAATAACAACATCATGACAAGAACAAATGTGTAACATACAATCTAAAATTATAGAATTTTCGGTACTTATTTCCACAATATAGCCAAATAATTCATTCTTGTACATTCCCTCATGTTTTTCTGTTTTTATATTGAATCATAGGATTTCATGCTCATGTGATCCCATCCCGTATTACCTCGCACTAGTCTAACATGTTCTAATAAGTGTGACTGAAGTTTTTTAGTTGACACCTCCCAAAAATCAAATTAAATGAATACCACTCTTGGAGCCTGATTTTCAATCCTACCACCCACGCTAACCCAGTTCGCGCACCAAATTGGTAGGTGCGCGGACTGGGTTGGCGCACCAGCCAATTTGGTGCGCGAACTGAATTAGCGTGGGTGGTAAGATTGAAAATCAGATTCCAAGAATGGTATTCATTTAATTTGAATTTTGAGAGGTGTCAACTAAAAAAATTTCGGTAAATGTGAATCATCGGTCGGTCGGGTGCGAAATAAAAGTTTTCTAATGCATTGGCATTTTTTTTAGTGCTTGGAGCGACTCATTACGAGTTGTATGAAATTGAAAAATAAAATAAAGCTATGAAAAAAGCCACGAGCTCTTAAAATATAGCCATACCTTTGAACTACGGCTCGCGTAGACATCAGGTTTTAAAGTTTCTGGGATCATCCCTCAATTCATGTGAATTTCCTCCTGAATATGTGTAATTTGAGTTTTTTAATCACATCATTTAACTTTTTGTTTGTCATCATATGCCAAGGGCCCATGGCCCGTATAGGCAGGGATAGCAATGATAGATCTCATCCAATACTTTAATTAGCAAATTCAAAGATCATGTTTTGTTTTAGATTCGGACCGTTAAATATAAGCTAGTATAAATCGTGAAAGAGGGTCACTGTTTTTATCTTCGTTTACAAAGTTCAAATAGTCGATCTGAATCGATCAATATGATCTTTATATTTAAATGGCTGTTTGGACTTTCAAAATGAAGATAAAAGATATGAGATGCGATGAAGACCGAAAGACCTGAAACATTTGTACCATTCTTTTTTTTGAGAAAAACATTTGTACCATTCTCATTGTAAAATGGCCCCCTCTTTGTAATATAGACATATTTGTTTATGCCTCGACTAGAACTTCATTCTATCCGTGCAATACCGCATAGGAGGATTCAAATTCGTTTCTTTTATTTTGAAAAAAAAAGGACCTTTCTGTATTTGTTTTTTCTTAATACGTTTTTTATTCTTTATCTCTCTTCTTCTTCTCTCTCTAAAAATGAAAGTGATGGAGAGAAAATAAGAATAGGAAGGTCCACTTTTTCTTTTGTTTGAAGATATGCACTCGCTAATTGATTGATAGAAGTTCAGGATTTTCTAATCTACGATAAGAAAAAAAAATAACCGGGCATGTGATCCGACCCAACCCAATTATTTATTTACTTTTTTGGAGTATTAAATTGGCTTGAGCAATTCTAAATCATATAGAACTGAGAAAATTTTCAGAAAACAAAAGAGAAGTTTCAAGAAATTGAAGCTGCATGTTTGAGAATAAAGACATGTCTTCTAACATGGTGGGGTTAGGAGTGAAAATGGAGTGGATAATATCTGATCCGTATTTAATTTGTATTTGAAAAATTAGATATGAATACCTGATATCTGAATATCCATGTGGATACGAAACTGATATGGTTTTATGTTTCTATTATTCATATCTGAATAGTAAAAATATACCATGTAGTTTAATATATATTATGAACAAAATTTATGTTATTCATAATTATAATTAGATAAATATTATGAACTTTAAAACTTTTTTAATAATATTTATATGTTTTTTTAATAAATATTTGATTCGAACTATATTCGTATCTGTCTAATATCTGATCCGTATCAGTATCAGTATAAAAAATATTAAAATAGAATGTATATGGTTTACCACTATCCGATCCGTTTTAACCCCTAGCGCTTGTAGATACCGATCATCAGGTTTACAGTTTTTTAATCACCCCCTTTCATGTAATTTGCTCTTAAATTACGCATAGCTGAGCTTTTTATCACATCCCACTTAATTTTCTTTAAAAAAAATATTAATCATGGGCAACGCAGTTGGGTGGGTTTCCTTTCCAATCGTATGAATTTTATCGGTCTTAGGTTGATCGAAATCTTTTATTTTAGATCGGACGATCCAGATTAATTATGACTGTACATCAATCTTTATCAATCCGGCCTAACTGTAAAATTAGACCATCAAGATCTGTCTAAGACCGTACAATAGAATCCATAAAATTAGAGAGGAGCTGAGTCTCAGATAAATAGGGACACCAATCGTAGATCCGACCTAATGCTTCAATTAGTCAACTATTTGATGTAGTGGTAGCAGGTGGTTCTAAGGCGGTAAATGAGCCGAGTTTGAGCGAGTTACCTCGAACTCAGCTCATTAAATAAATGAGCGAGTCAAGTCGAGTTGGAATGGTAATAATGAGCTGTAGAGCCAACGCGAACTCAGCTCGTTATCAACTCGAGTTGGCTCACAACTTGTTTATAACTCGTTTAACCAGTTAATTATGTACTACTATTAAAAGAATTTATCAGTATCCAGCAATTTTTCATACAACAATAGTACATAAGCACCAGCAAATTTTTCATACAACAACTTAGTACATAAGCACTAGCAATTTTTCATACAGCAACTTAACAAAAATAATTTCTGAAATTTAGTGTGACCAATGCTATGTAACTCGAGTTATAAATGAGCGAGCTGGGGTAAGCTAAAACTCAGCTCATTTATTAAACGAGTCAACCAACTCGAGTTATAAATGAGTGAGTTACGAGTTTGAGCAATTTTGTCCAGCTCTAGGCGGTTCACATGTAGACCGAGGAGGCACTTACTCGAATTCAATTATTTAAGAGTAAATTAAATTTCAAATTTTTGCAGCTCGAATTCAGACTGTCTGATCTGTACTGACACAAATATTAAAAGAACTTTGTGCATTACAGACGAGGCAGATCGAATTAGCCTGAATTCTTATCGGACAGTTGAAATTTCAGACTCAAGATCTGAGGTAATGCAGTGGATACATACTTCACTTGCCCTCCCTACCAATTTTTTTTTTTTTTTTTTCAAAATATACCTCTAAATTTTATACTTGCGAATATAAAATTTCGTAACAGTTTGCTTGAATTTCAAAGTAATTATGTAGTCATGTTCATTGCACAAATATTTTGTAAATATGTCTATATAACTATACTTTGTACATGAAATATTTATAATAACACACTTGATTTACAATAATTATAAAATTATGTCATTGCCCTAATTTTTTGCCGCCGCTATACCACGCTCTGCTTCCACCTCTGATCTGGTACGGGCTCGTTTGGCAAATTAAAGAACAACGTTAGAATAATGTTATTTGAATAGTAAAAGTAAAATGGTGATGGAATAGTTCAAATAGCGCATACAAGAATGCTATTTATGTACTCGGAAGAGTGAAAATATTATAAAATATTGAAATAATATCAAAGAACGAAATGGCCCTCTAAAGATTCGTTTCAAAATAAAACCTTTTTGGGCTGTATAAGGTACTGATGTGTACCAGTATCACGACGAGCACTAAACCATCATCAAAATGACTTGATTTAGAAGATTACATTTGTTAAGGCCTAATAACATTGCCCCTTTTCATATTCATTTTTTTTATCTATGTTATTTTTTTTCATTTTCAGGCTTTCAGCTGTCAAAACCTTTTATTTTAAAGCCCCAGTCAAGGGAGTTTTAGCAAAAGCATCCTGTTTTTCGACTAGGGATGTAAACATACTGAATCTGTATCCGTCAATTGAGATACGGAAATTCAATATTCGCATTATCGAAATGATATAAACGCGGATACTATTTGAATTTATAAAGTGAATACCAATATGAATACAGTTATGAATAATTATTTTTATCCGTATATTTCGAAAATGTTTATATCCGACTAACAAGATATATACTCTATAATTTAAAATTTATTATAAAACAAAGTCGCGCTGTTCTGTTATAAGTAGATAGTAGATACATGGTACGAATTTTCAATTTTTTTTTTATAATATTTGTATCAAAAAATTTACTTTATTATAAATGAGATACATTTTATAAAATTTAAGCAAGTTTAACTTTCACATCTGACCTGCATTCGTATTTATATCCAATTAATATCTTATCT
Source organism: Carex littledalei (assembly GCA_011114355.1). Classification (NCBI taxonomy): domain Eukaryota; kingdom Viridiplantae; phylum Streptophyta; class Magnoliopsida; order Poales; family Cyperaceae; genus Carex; species Carex littledalei. The sequence goes on along the minus strand of CM022084.1, from coordinate 3,093,096 downwards.
GTATCCTATTCATGTCCATATTCAAATTATTTTTAAAACAAACAGATATAGATAGAATCTATGATCTGTATTTGATCCATTTTCACCCCTACATTCGCCAAATTGCTATATACAGTACATGGAACTCATCCAATTAATCTGTTAGGCTTGTCTCGTACCTTTACTCGTAGATTATCTGAGATTCTCCCAGTATAATATCAAAACTGGAAATGATAAATCTCTGATTATTTTTTTCGTACTGCACCTGGGCCTTGATTCTCAGGCCTGTATAATTTAAAAGGGCATAGGAGTAAAAAAAGGTTATAAACAGTCGTATCCTGCCATACCCCGTTCCTAAGAGTAAAAAAAAAAAAAAACGGTTCAAATATTTTCACTTTTTTTACTTTCAATGTGTCTTTATTTTTTTAATTTGTATGTCAAAACAAAATCAATAGATGCTATCTATATTATTTTTTCTACACATAATATATAAAATATCAATTTGCGATTTTAATTTTGTACGAATTAACAAGTTAAAAAAATCAACGTCCATAATTTTTTTACATCGGTATATGAAAGCAAGCTCTTGATACTAATCAAAACAAAATTAAATTATCATAATTTTTTACGTATACATAGACATAATAATATAAATCATATCTAACATTTTCATTTTAACATTTAAGTTTAAAATTTTAAGTTGTTGTAATTTAAGAAATGGAGGTAGAATTGGGAAGAGAATTTGCTGCGATCCGAAGCCTGTGAACAGTACCCTGAAATTCCTGCTTTTCCAAATCCAGATGTCGAATTGTTTCGAGATGCGTGCACAAAAAACCAACTGTTTCGAGATACGTGCACATAAAAAGTTAGATGGCTGGGTTTGAAAAAACAGAGATTTCAGAGTTACTGTTCACAGGCTTCGGATCGCAACAGATCTCAATCCGTAGAATTGAAGCATAAAAAATAAAGACATTTGAGCCCTTTAAAAAAAGTGCGAAAATTAAACAAGGAAAAAAATTGAGCATTTATGATTTTGGGAGCGGAGTGGGGTAAAAATATTGGAAGAGCTATTTTGACTTTACACAGCGTGTAATAAATAAAGTCAAGATGAAAAAGTATATGATAGTTATACTTTCTGAAGTCAAAATTGCTCTGTCGGTATCTTTACCGCTAAGTGGATCCTCGTTGATATTCAGTATTTGATTGTACCCACTGAATCTTAAATCTTGACAATTAAATTAAAAAAATTCTTCAAGATGGGCATTAGAAAAACTTAATTGGTAGCAATGGCTGAGATTCCAGATGAAGGAACACATTTATTGCAATGTAATTAATTGAGAAAAACATATATACATCTTGAAAGAACCAAATTGAAAAGAAAATAAGTTGTCATTTTAACTTGTATTATAAATCATATCTATGAATTTAATTTTAAAATCTAATTCAATAACGTATGATTACCAATTTACTAATTTGTTTTTGTTTATTTATCACTGTAAAAGCTTATATGACAGATATAATAAAAAAAAACTTATTTTGACAAACGTGATATGACATACATAATTACCAAAATAAAAAAATTAAATTTTAATTTGTTAGATATGTCCTCCATCCAAAAATTATTCAACTATACCTATCTAAGCTTTCGTAATGATATCTAGTAATTTTTTTTTTCATTCTGATATATTTTGACATTTTATATCATGTTTGTCATAATAAAATAGTCGTCAAATATATCTATTTCCCTTTAATTTATATGTCATATATTTACTTTTTTTAGTGATAAATACAAAGATTGACGCCATCTATTAATTATACACCATGCATGGAACTCAATTATATCCTGAAGTCATATACTTGTTTTATCATGCAGGTAAGAAAACGAAATTACAAAGAGCAAAATATAGTTATGAAAAGAAAAGCAATTTTTAAGTTAGACTAATCTTCTAAAATCAAAATAAAAGTCTTTATAATGTCGTTTATATGTTCCAATTAATTAATAAAACAATACGTGCAATTAAAAAATGGTGTTTAAAAACATTTTTTTTATATTTTGGTGTTTAAGGCAGTTCTATTTTTTTTTATCGCATACAAAAATGGTATTTAAAAACAATTTTTTATGAAAAGGACTTTTGTAAATTCTGATATCCGTTCTTTTAAAAAAAAAATGTATTTCTGTGTTAGACTTAATTTCTTAATTCCAGGGATCACGTGGTAAGTGGATGGCGCTCTTTAATGTATTTCGCAATTTTCGTGTATTTAATTCGGTTGAGACCTCACTTCTAAGATCAACATCAAGATTGATATTAAGACAAAGCAAGTGAGATCGACAAGACCACAAGTTAGTATCAATGTTCTTGCTTGATATATAATTCCCCCCTCTCTCTTCACGCAAAAATGGAATGAAAAAAAACAAACAAACTATTATTGTCATTGCTCATTAAATTAAGCTTTCAGCTGGGAGGAGCCGAGGAGGATGGTGGATCAAATTCATTTCGATATCTGATTGAGAACCGTTCTTTTTGTATTAAGATTTGTGTGTACTTAATTCACTATAATTTGCTCATTAAGTATATCTTTTATGAGTAGACCTAGGGTAAGCTGTGCTCACCAACGGATTTGGTGAGCACACCTCCAAAAAACGCATTTTCAAAGTTCAAATAGTCGATTCGAACCTTCCAACGTGTTCTTCATATTAATATGTGCTTGGAGACCAAATTTTACATTTTTTGGAAATTTTTTACTATTTTTTTAGAATTTTTCAAAATCAGTGTTTTTTGAATTTTTTTTTTATTTAATGAAAAAATACTGATTTTGAAAAATTCTAAAAAAATAGTAAAAAAATTCCAAAAAATGTAAAATTTGGTCTCCAAGTACATATTAATATGAAGAACACGTTGGAAGATTCGAATCGACTATTTGAACTTTGGAAATGCGTTTTTTGGAGGTGTGCTCATCAAATCCGTTGGTGAGCACAGCTCACCCTAGGTCTACTCATCTTTTATATTATGTCCCCGCATATTAGTTTTGATGAGATATTTTGCTTGAACTAAAATGCAGAGACTTCTTCCAGAGAACAGGTTCAAAATATACAAATATCCAGCGTGTGATGGAGAAAGGCCGTTTCAATAATATGTCGTATATGAATAAAAAAAAAAATCCATACCACAAATAAAATTCTCATCCTCTGAGATATCTCAAGCTTTGAGTATATCTGTAAAAAATCTGAACCATTTAAATCCTTTCTACACGAACTCAAAGCACATTAAACTGCCCCCCATTTCAAATAGGCACCGAATAAAAGTTTGGTCCGGCTTTGAGATATCTCAGAGGATATCTCAAGATTTTTTTTCTCCCTTTCTCTGTTATCTGGATCATTGGATGATTTTATTTTTTTAGTAAAGATTTAAGGTGAAGTTATCTAACTATTTAATATTTATAAAATATTATCTCTTTCGGGTTTCGAATATGCGACCTCCTACACGGAGAGCATTGTCTTTACCACTAGATCAAAGATTGATTCTCCATTGGATGATTTTATTAACAACATTTCAAAATTATACGGCAGATCAGCCCGCCCGCGATATGAAATTAACTAAAAACATAACTAAATTGAAATAAATAATTTTTTTTGAAGTGATCAAGATAAATTTTAAGACACATAGAATAGTGATCCGTCCATCCTTCCATTACTAAAAGCAATTAAATAAATATTTTGTAGATGAGCTGTTGAAATATTTATGTTGCTTGAATTTCTCACCGTATTTTCTTCAATTGCGTCTTCAAATAGATTTACTTTTATGGATTGTAACTATGTTATCAAAACGTCATTTACTAATTAAAATTTTGAGTTGATATCAATCAGAATTATTATAAGATGTCGAAAGATTTATGTTGTTTAAATATATCACCATATTTTTCTCCAATAACATCTTCAAATAAATTTACTTTATATATTTTTTTGTAAGATGGAAAGGTATTTAGTTTCATTATTTGAAAGAAAATAATATATACACAAGTCTTTTTATATTGTAGTAGAGTCACAAAAATACGAGTTTCACTTCTTTTTAGTACAAGTTAAAAAAATTATAACACACGATCTTAAGTTAGTGGTGCTACTTTTATCCGATTATCCGGTTCTGATATGTATTAAATCAGATCTGATCTGGATCCTGTTAATTTGAATAGGATATGATTTAAAAAATATAACCGTTTAAATTATGCGTACAAATACAAAATGAATACTTAAATATATGATTCGGATCCAAATCAGAACCAATATTGTAATGGATAAGATATGAGTTTGATTTAATTATTTGACCCACAATTGAACCTAACCTGATACCCGTATAAATAGTCGATACAATATTAATACAATTCTTTATAATTAATTAATATATAAACATAGATTAATAACTACGGAAAGATAATTACCTGTAGCATTTTTAGGATACAAATATTTATAATAATATCACATCATATGTTAGGAGATCAATTAATACACATCTTCAATATTTTGATGTTCTAAAGTATTGGAAGAGCAATGAACAGAAGTATTCAATCATCTCTTGCATTGCAAGAGACTTGCTAGTTGTTTCAATCACAACAATAGTTTCAGAATCACCTTTTAGTAAGTAACAGAGTAATTGTTGACAAACAAGTAAGTTTGGATATGTACCCACTCTGAATCTGGACCTGATTCGATAACTCACAAACAAGTTATGGGTACCAATCTATCTGGAACCAAAATGTCTACTATTAAATGCAGTATTTGGATCCAAATTCGATCTGATTTGAAAATAACAAATATATGAATCGAAATTCGAATCCGAACACTTTTAAACTACAAATTCAAATATAATAGTATCGAGACTCTATCCGCTCTGATATCACCTCTAACACAATCTCCACTCACGTAGTCACATAGTCGAGTTTGATAGGGCCATGTTCCACAGACCCTTTAACTTATCCTATCTGGGCCATGAAAGACCCGGGATTCAGACCTCACTAGAGGCCAACCCGGAGTCATACGAAAAGCCCAATAAACGGTCTCAAATAACTTAGCCCGAAAATAGGCTTGAGCCACCGACATGTGAAATAACCGCCGAATCGGCTGGCATAACTGCCCATGTCCCTCATAACAGTCCGGGATGGCGATTATGATCAGACTATATAAGGCAGAAAATCTCATTAGACAGGGATCAAATTTTTACTAAGAGAGATATCATACAGGTTAGAGTCTGAATATCTCCAAACCACCCGAGTTCTCAACTCGATCCACACTTCGGCCTGTCATTCCTTGGCAGGATGAATTCAGTCCAATCCACTTCCCATACAGCCTACTCTCCCCGAAATAGAACGTATCAGAGTTTCTCTATTACGAAGAGTTGAGTCAATAATTTACTGAACGCTTGTTAATACTCTCCTGTATAATGCAATAATGCAAATATTATTGGACTCATCTCGAGGATTCTAAGTAATTGCAGCGTAGAATTCCAGAAAACCGACAAACACTGCGTATCCATAGTTCCATACTGTGTATTTCGTACTTGGACTCATCTCTCCGCGCTGTCGCCACGCTCGGGCTGACTCAGCATCTCGATCCGGGATTCGCAGCTGCCTTTACAGCACGCAACAGCATTTAGATGTCCTGAATGGGTACGCAAAAATATGCTCGCTGTCCCACGTGTGAGATTTGTTTTTGGGAACTTTTATTTTGCATAAATGCCCTACCAAAAGTGATTAATGTGCACCGATTCTCGTTCGCTGCCGTTAGCTGATTAGCACATGGCATTCTGTTGTTATCGAATCAAAGCTATTTGATTTTAGGAGAGTGTGGTGTTTTTTAATGTGATTATCACATCAAAGCTTTCTGATTTTAAGGAAAAAATTAGAGGTCACCGATTTTTGTTGTCCGCCTCTTTGTTTATTCTTTATTGATTATTAATAATTGTCTGTCTTTCAACTAAAAAAATATGTAATTATTAACGATAAACATATTACAAATTATGCATAAATCTTAAGAATTTTTGTTTAATAGACAACCTTTGTTAATTACAAAGTTTTGATTGATAGATAGATAAATATCATTTACAAAAAATGAAGTACAAAAGTGATGAATAAAAAAAATACGACGAACTGTAAGACGTACTTTCAATTTAATCATGATTGAGAGTTACTCTCATAAGGACCACAATTACAGTGTGGGAAAGATACGGTGAACTACGGGACAATTTCAATTTAACTATTACTGAGAGTTAGCTTCACAAGAACCACAATTGCAGTGTCGGAAAAAAACGAAGCTGATATAGATCGCTGAACATGATACCTGTATTTGAGATATATGTTTAAATTAAGGCCTCTATTATAAAGAAAACTATAACATGCTATTTATTGTGATTACAAGTAATTAAATATCTTGCTATTAAGCTTTGCGGTGCATTCGTTGATTGGTAGATTATACTGATTCGAGAAAATGAAAGCGTAACAAGAAAATTAATGCAGAAAAATGATGAATAGTTTAATAACTATTTATTTTAAAATTTTATATATTTTTAAAATTAATTCAAATAAGTTTAAAATTACAAAATTACTTTCGTAAACATATTACTAGACATAAAGATGCAGTGTACCAATAATATTTCATGCACTTATTTTTGCACCACGTCTCATCATGAATCATCAATCATGCCTATACTGTTGAATTTTATCATAGAAAATGGGTTCGCTGTTTCCCGGACAAGTGGGTGGCTTGGGTAACCAACCTGCTGACTACGGCTACTTCTAGAGTCGTGCTCAACGGGAAAGAATCTGAATTTTTCTCACACAAACAAGGCTTACGGCAGGGGGACCCGTTATCGCCTATGTTGTTCGACATAGCCGTTGACGTGCTTGAGAAGATGGTACAGGTAGTCAATAGCTCAGTTCAAACCCGGATCTCTTCCAAGTTGCGAAAAGCAATCGTCATCCATCAATACGCTGATGATACAATCTTTATCTCTAGTTCGGATAACACTACAGTGATCTCCCTGAAGCTGATCCTGAGGCTATTTGCCTCAATCTCGGGTCTGAACATTAACTTCCACAAGAGTTCTTGGATCCCGATCAACCTGTCTCAAGATCGCATATCACTCATTAATGCGGTATTTGGCTGCGTAAAGACGCAATTTCCCATTACGTATTTGGGACTGCCGCTGACCGTTAAGCGACCAACCAGGGCCCAGTACATGCCGTTGATTGAACGAGTCGAAGCCAAATTTGAAGGTTGGAAGAGTAGGTTGATGTCAAGAGGAGGTCGCCTTCAACTGATTAACTCGGTTATGAGCTCTATCCCCATCTATTTCATGTCATCCTTCCTATTGCCAAAGTGGGTTCTCAATAGATTAGATAGAATCCGGCGCCAATTCTTATGGGGACAGACCGAAAACAAAAAAGGAATCTCGCTTCTCGAATGGCCGCAGGTTTGCCTTCCAAAGGTAAATGGCGGCATGGGAGTGGCCAATCTCTCCATTAGAAACTACTCACTCCTCTTGCGATGGTGGTGGAGATTGTACCGGCACCCCAACTCGCTTTGGACTGAAACAGCCACTGCCATCAGGTCTACTACAAAATCCCATATACAACATAGAATTTGGATGCGAACTGGGTCCTTCTTCTGGATGCAGCTTCTGAAATTGAGACCTTTGTTTGATTGGAGCACCATGTGGCAGATCGGCCCGGGGACACGGATATCGTATTGGTTTGATTCATGGTCACAACAAGTACTGGCCAACCAGCAAAGACCGACGCCGGCAACCCGTAACTGGTCATTACAAAAGGCAATCCAGCACGGCTTACATGAGATAGTCTACTCAATGATGCCTCGGTAGATGAATTACGGTGGAGATGGAATAATACCAACGAATACACAGCCAAATCGTTTTATCAGATCATGATATCGGGAGGGAAAACTAAATGCAGATTTAGGTTCGTTTGGAATCTCAAAATGCCCCCCACAGTCCGCGTCTTTGCGTTCCTGTCCACACAGGATAAGCTTCTTACACACGACAGAATGGTTCGAAGGGGGCTCCACTGCGAGCCAGGCTGTGTCCTTTGCCAACCTGGTCCCCTAGAAACCTCTTCCCACCTGTTCCTCAGATGCCGGTTCGCATCCATTTTCTGGCACACGCTATACTCACTGACGGGACTAGCATTAAGGCATCGCGGAGATACTCTACAAGAAGTACTGTCAAACAATGCCAGAGCATGCCAAAACAAGGAGATGAGAAGCAGATGGAGAGTTCTTTTCTTTGCAGGCTGCTGGTTCATCTGGAGAAACCGAAACAGTCACATATTTGAAGGAAAAGGAAGCGACCCGATCACAGTGGCTCATCGAGCTCGGAGAGAAATTCAGTTGTGGCAAAGATATTGCTAAGTGTTTTACTTTTCCTTTCAGTAGCTCAGGATATTTGTAGGCATCAATATTTGCAAACTGATGTATTAAGAAATCTGGATGTATTAAACTGATAGCCGCTATCAGCGTTTCAAAAAAAAGAAAATGGGTTCGCCATTTCACAAGACGAAAGGAGTATTTGGAGTTTCAAAATAATTTTTCTATGCACAGAAGGGAGCAGCTAAGAATTATTTGAATTTAGACTAAGAAAAATTATGAGATTTTGTATTCAATTGAGTTTTCAAACTTACATTTCATAAGATATTTTATGATAGAGCGCGTATTTAAAGGAAAAATTCATAATTTGAATTTAGATTCAGACCGTTCGATAAACTTTAACACAAACATTAAAGGATTCGGCGCATCTTATTTTAGACCAAATTGATCATATTTTAATCAGGCAGTTCGGATCCGGACTCAAAATTTGAGTTACCCCACGGTATCTAGACCCGTTTAAAGTCGATTCATCTCTCTTTTGTCTAGTTTTTTATTTATTTTGTAAGTCTTTTAGTTTAGTTCCTCTCCACCGAATACACGGGGCTGTAGCCGTGATTTTTATTTTTACCAAAAAAAAAAAATATTTTAATATAAATAACCAGGTTTTTAAAAGATTTTTATTTCTATCCAAACCGCTAGGAATATTTGCGGTTCGAATTAAAAATTCGAACCGCTAGGAATATCAGCAGTCTGAATTCTTAATTCGAACCGCTAGAATTCCTAGCGGCCTGAATTAATAATTCAAGCCGCTGATATTTCTAGCGGTCTGAAATGTTAATTCAGGCGAAAATATGACCCCTTTAATCGCCCTAGACTCGGATCACGCAAGTTCTATGCAAAGCTCTAAGCGGTCAGTGAAGCAGCACATTGTAGACCGCGTTTACCGAAGTCCAGAAACTAAAATGGGAATTCAAGCATACCAGCGTGACCCCTTCGTTTTCCCTGAACCCGGATCATGCAAAATCAATGCAGTGCTTCAAGATGTCAGCGATATGGTGCATTATGAGCCTTGTCCACCGAAATATAATGATATGAAATGGGAATTCAAATGGCAGCGGCTATCCATTTGACCCCTTCGTGCTCCATGCTCCTAGAGTATAGTACACCAAGTGAATTGATTCAAGTCTGGTGCTCGGTCTATGGCACGCCAGGTGCAGCTAAGGGACCGGTCTTAATGATTCAGGCGAGGCTTTTTTCCTTTTTTCTGGCCGAGAGTCGACACAGAGAATTAACATTTCAAGCCGCTAGGAATCCTAGCGGTTCGAATTAAAAATTCAGACCGCTGATATTCCTAGCGGTCCGAATTTTTAATTCGAACCGCTGATAATCCTAGCGGTTTGAGTAGAAATAAAAATATTTTAAAAACCTGATTATTTATATTAAAATATATATTTTTTTGGGTAAAAATAAAAATCACGGGGGCTGTAGAAAACCAGAAATTTGTGAACATAAATAATATCGCACACATCAGTTTTCAAGTATTCCTTGTCCGTACCTTGTCATAGGCTCACCTCCCTCGAATTTCTCTACTTCTCAGGCGTGCATAAAGATTCCCCGGTAGCCAACGGTACAGTATTGAGGAGACAGCCAGTAATAAGATGCCACCTATCAAGGAAAACGACAAGAACAGTAAGATGTTGCTATCACCAGATGCGACAAGGAAAATGAAATAGAAAACACGGGGTGCACGCATGTCGGAGAGCACTTGAGCATCGGACCTGCTCTGGTTCGATGGATTTAATCACCGTTGATTTGTTTTAAGATTCGTGCGGTACGCTTTAAAATTCGTGTGTGTTTGTTTCAATGTTCGTGTGCACAAATCTTAAATTAAATTAGACGGTCATCGTGCTCGTTGAACCTAAAACTTTTAGGTTCGATGGACATCAGACTTACTCCGTTCTCGTCGGAGAGAGCCGAAGGCTCCAATTCACCGATTTTTCACTAACGGATCGAGATGTCCCTTTCCCATTAAAAAAAAAAAGAAATTTAGATCTATACCCATCGTAAATACATCATTTTACATATTTTTCCATTCAAATTTAAAATTTAATTACCTTTTCATATAAATTCAATATTTTTATACATATAGCCATCTATTAATTTAATCAATAAAAAAAATACAGTTTAATAATAATAAAAAACTAAATGGACAGTTTTGCCCTTTTTAAAAAAAAATTGGGTCACTGATTCGGCGTTCCCTGGATCTTCCCCCTCTTCCTCTCATCTCTTGTTCAAAGTTCAAACTCTCATCTGCCCAGCAGGATTGATATCCATTGGTATCTATCTATTTCAATATACCAGCAGGACTGTGTGCTTTTATGTACTTTATGAGCATCGAGAATAGTCTTTCCTTCAATAATGTTCAAACTCTCATCTGCTTATTGATTAGTTTTTATATGTATCCTAATTTAAACACCCGTACTGGTTCAAATACTATTGATTACGCTAGCTGAAATATTAATTATGGTACTCATAGAATTGGGTTTGGGGATTTTGATTTCAGCATGTAGTTATAGATGAAAAGCATGAGATGAATTGGGTTTGGGGGGTTTTGATCTTTCTGAAAAGCATGAGATGAATTATGTGTCCTAATATTTATCTCAGAAGCGAAGAGAGAATATGCTGGTATTATTTGCAAGAGAGAGAAGTAGGGGAAGTACCGTTGTCTTCTTCCTTTTCTTTATGTTACTGTTTAGTATCGGAAGAAGCAACGAGAAAAGAAGAGTGAGGCTACGGTGCTATGCATAGCACAGATTGGTCCGTGCTACGGCTTAATATGTGAGTTTTCAAAATTATAACGGTCGATCCGAACCCGGTTCAACATGATTATAAAATACATATGTACTTGCAAACCAAATTTTACATTTTTTCGAATTTATTTTACTATTTAAAAAATAGTGATTTTCTACCTATCTAAAAAAATAGTAAAAAACTTTGAAAAAAATGTAAAATTTGATTTGCAAGTACATATTCATTTTATAATCATGTTGAACGATTCGGATCGACCGTTAAAATTTTGAAAACTCAAATATTGAGCCGTAGCACGGACCAATCCGTGCTATGCATAGCACCGTAGCCTCACTCAGAAAAGAAATAAGGCGGAGAGAGAAACATGATATTATTTGCAAAATAACAAAATTAGTTATGCTAAATATACTCAAGTTTGTCATCTTCAAGCAACACAGTATTCGTAAAAGAGGCAAAACGGTCAATCTAAATATTTTTATTTATTAAATAGTATTTTTAAGTGATTAATTGAATAGATGGGAATATTAATAAAAAAATTGAGTTTAGATGGGAATATAACTAGTTTTGTAATTTTGGATGGGAAAATATCTAAATCATGTGTTTAGGATGGATATATATCTAAAAAAAGAAAAATCAAATTATCAGAAAATAAATTTCGGAAAATAAATGAAATCTATTAATTATAAGGTTTCATTTGAAAGCAAATTGTTCAGACTGATTCAATAATTTGATTCTAGTAATTTTCTAAGGGCCTGTTCGGCGGTAGAGGAATGGGTAGAGGAATGGATATGGGATGAATTTTTTTTTTCCACGTGAACAGTAATTTTTCAACAGCAGCCGAACAGGCCCTAAAGGTGTACCGCACCGTGATTAGTTTTTTTTTTCCTGAAAACTATTATGATTGAGTCCTTCATTCGGCCCCAATAGCCTGCTTTCGGTAGAACTGTACTATTAGTACAATCTCTTTCGTGCCATTTTTCAGATAATTTAATTTTTTATTTTCTAAAAAAAATGTCCCTTTCGTGCCATTTTTCTTTCTCTTTCTGATTATTAAAGGAGAGGGTTGCAATATTCACAGTTCCTACGTGAACTCTATCCAGTGAGACTTTTATCATGCCTCAAGAGTTCTCTCTCAAGTAAGAATGACATTGATCGGATAAGATAAGACCGAATTTCTGTCAAATTTTAGATACGGCTCTTATTACAAAGTTATTACAAAGGTTGAAAATTTGACTTGCGATTCCAAGTCAGTTCAGTTTTTTTTTTTAAAACAGATAAGAAGTTGCTTCAAATCATTAAAATTTTCATAACTTATTTATAATATTTTAGATATTTTTGTTATTTTCAATTACATTTCAAAACTTTTAATGGTTTATTTTAGAGAAGGGATCACTTAAACAATGTTTTGCCGATCTTAACAGTAACTTCTCGGAAAAAAGATTGAAATTAAAATGAAAATGTAAGAGTAAATGTATTTGTATGTTATTGGACAAGTAAATAGTTTTATAATCAATATATGAGTGAGTCTACGGTACTATGCATATCACGGGTTGGTCCGTAATACGGATCAATATTCTTGTTTTCAAATTCTAATGGTCGATCCGAACTATTCAACATAATCCTCATATGAATATGTACTTGGAGACCGAATTTTATATTTTTTAGAATTATTTTACTATTTTTTAATATAGATAAAAAAATTACTTGATCTGAAAATTCTGGACCATTCAAAAACAGTGATTTTCTACCTATCTTAAAAAATAGTAAGAAAATTAAAAAAAATATAATATTCGGTCTGCAAGTATATATTCATATGAAAATCATGTTGAACAGTTAGAATCGACTGTTAGGATTTTGAAAACAAAAATATTAATCCGTATTACGGACCAAATTATGCTATTCATAGTACCATAGACTCACTCATCAAATATTATACAATTTAAATATTGTCCGATGATCTATCAATAATCATTTATTTCGTGCTTTTGAATTCTAAGTTACTTAATGTACAATAAATATACATCGGATCTCATCATTTTTTGTAGACATGATACTTGCATTATGTAGATCATGCCGACAACGTTGGATCTTAAATTTAGTTTATTTATTAAAATTGTTTAAATAAATAATTATCAAGCGGTCTCTCCTCTTTATTTAAATAAAAGACATGTTGGTGGTTAAAACAACGAACCAAACATACAAAGGTAATCCTTAATTTATGTTCAACACTAGCTTATTAAAAATGTACACCATACTCTAAAAAAATAATAGTTAAAATGATATATACATATAATTACCTGTATTATGGTTAGATCAGGCTAGCTTTACCCTAAGCCTATGCCCGACCTGACCTGCATTTAGGCGCGACCTAATCCTACCCGACGACTCTTTCAGACTGATTGCGTAAGAACATGCAGAGTTTATCATGATTTTTATCAGAGGAGGACTCAAATGTCTCATTGCTTTTATGTCCCAATCGTATTCTACATATTTATCTCCGATTTCAAAGTCCAAACATACAATTCAAACCGCTCAGCATAATATCCACATTAAAATGTGCTTGGAGACCAAATTTTATATTTTTTGGAAATTTATTACTATTTTTAAAATAGATACAAATCACTGTTTTTAGATATTCAAAATTTTCTGAAAAACATTGATCTTGTAGACTTGTACGGTTGTACCTATCTTAAAACATAGTACAAAATTTTAAAAAATATATTAAATTTGGTATCCAAGCTCATTTTAATGTGATTATCATGTTGAGCTGTTCGAATCATCTATTTGGACTTTGAAATCGAAAATAAAAGTGTGGGTACTATTGGAGGCATAAATGAAATATGGCATTTGAGCCCTCCTCTTCTTACCATCCCAACCAATATAATAATTAGTCGGGCACGGTTATTCGAATATTTTTTCTTAAATTCATATCATCCCTACCACTACCAATATAAAAATTATTTGTTAGTAGTACAAGAGGTATCTAATTAATGCCATAAGTTCTTTTTTTTTTTAACATCACGAAATGTCACAACCTCACTTTTCATTTATATATTTAAATTTGAAATTCAATTGTTGAATCCAAATAATTTATTGTGTTCGTTTTTCATGAGAGATAAATCAACACAAAAATTTATTATTTGTAGTGTTCATTATATATTAGAGCAAGTGCTAAAAAAAATAAACTATGATAAATTAATTCCTACACTTCTATATATTATTAACATCTTGATTATTATAAAATAAATTCTAAATATCATAAAGATATATTTCTAGTAAAAAATGACAAATCAATAATTTTGATTCCACAACTATTTTAAAATATACAAGTCAATTGAATCTTTATCAACCATTTAAATCCGCCAGTGGTCCAATCCCCCACGCCCCATTATTTTTTGTTCCCCTTTCGGCTTTACCCTTTTATTAATTTTTCTTCTGCGCCAGATGTTATACATGGGTCACTTGTGCTCCGGTTGGTGTGGCGGGTTGCATGTCTGCGGGATCTTGTATAGTCTTTAAGGGATGCTTCTGTATAACGAGTCGTCATATGTAATTAAGGGGTCAAGGCGTCAAGCTACTAGGATTTTGATTATGGGCTTCTGCTTCACGATCGTTATTTATTTTGATTTATGGTGGCATTCCTTGTATTCATATTCTTTTAATTATTAGTTCTCTCTTTTTATATATGCACCTTTTCTTATTTGTTTTAACGAAATTTAGCGAACAAAAATTTAACACTTTAATGTAATATGACGTCAAGTGCCTATGTCAAAATCGTTGTATTTAATGAATTGCTCTTACTGTCACTGAACAGGGATGTCAGCGGGTACGATAAGAATCGGGTGGAAGTATTTTTATACCCGTACCCATTATAAATTGCCTTTAACTTGTATCTTATCCTTATTTGTATCCTATTATTTCCGTTATGATTGTCGGATAACGAAATAGTAGCGGGTAAATAATGGATAAAGCTAATATAATAATAATTTTTTTATAATTTATTAAATAAAATATTAAAACACATTCATTTCACACACATATACGTGTTTTAAAGATCTAAACTTTATTGAGATCTGTTGAATTTATTTACGTGTATAAATGGTTAATTAAGTGTAATTAACACAATTACTAAGAGTATATAGTGAATATTCATTAATATTTATAATATATATAATTTTTTTTATAATTACCCGATCAAATAATGAGTACGAAATATGCTTTACTGTACCCTTACCCGTTTAGATAATGAAAAAAAATCTTTACCTGTACATGTATCTGATAAGTTTACCAAAAAAAATATATTACCCATATCTGTCTTATCGAATACGGTACAGATCAGATAAACGGATAAAAGGATGCCATTGACACCCCTACCGCCAGCATCGTTTATCGCTCAATGAGACCTCTCACACTAGAGTTTTAAAAATATTTATTTACATCTGAAATATATTAGAATAAATTTTTTTTTATAAAAAATATTACGACAAAAATTAATTTATTCGGAGCGAATTTGAATTTATTTTTTAATAACACCAAATTAAAAATCATGAGAACAACAAGAAGTCTCTCACCATATTTTAATTAAAACAATATGCCATTGGACCATAACGGATTTTTTTTTAAAAACATAATTAAAATAATTAATTTAAAAAAAACAATATGATTACTGTTTTTATAAAAACCGAACTGCCAATTCGGTCTGATGGATTTATTTTTTTCCAGACCGAATTGGCAATTCGGTCCAGCTGTTTTTAACCGGGTTGTAGAAAGAACGCCAGAAAATAAAAAAACAGCCAGACCGAGTTGGCAATTCGGTCCATTTTTTTGTTGTTGCCTAAACCGAGTTGGCAACTCGGTCTACATATTTTATTGTCAAATTTGACAATAAAATATCATAGATGGCATTGAATTGAATGCAATTTGACAATAAAATATTATAGATGACATTGAATTGAATGCAATTTGACAAATAAAATATTATAGATGGCATTGAATTGAATGCAATTTGACAATAAAATATTATTGCCATCTATACATATTTCTGAGAGAAGGTTTTGGCGCTCTGCTGCATCACAGGCTACATATTGCCAACTCGATCTAAAATATTGTCAGAAATCAATATGTGAATTGCATTGAATTGGCAAGAGGCTAGACCTAGACGCCTAAACCGCCTAGACCGAATTGGCAATTCGGTCTGGGCTAAAAAAGCCTCTAGACCGAATTGTCAATTCGGTCTAGAGTGAATTACACAAAAAATTATACAGAAATTGTGGACGAATTGCCAATTCGGTTCGGAAAAAAAAATGCGTCGGACCGAATTGACAGTTCGGTTTTTATGATTTTTGTAAAAAAAAAAGTAATCAAGTTATTTTTTTAAAATTAATTATTTTTATTACGTTTTTAAAAAAAAATCCGACCATAACACCGCAACAATTTTGTTTGAGATTTGCAATTAAGCATAGTAAATGTGAATCTTGTACTTTATCTGTCTGGCGTAATTAATGTTTGATAGTAGCATGTTTAACCTTCCACGTGCGCTAGCCATTTTTTTGAAAAAGATAATATTATTGAAACCATCTTATAATTAAGCTTGAAGTGCCAACTAATTAGTTGTTGGTTGATGCCGACACCTTAAAAGTGCCTTCAAAGGTCTTCTTAATAAACCATATAATTACCAAAACTACGGAATCAGTGGGTAGATACAACTAACGAACGAGTATATTCTCTGAGATACCTGATCGTGTATTATAATCATATCTAGAGCTGCACAAGATGCTCATGATTCATAATTCGTTAAAGATCAATTTGGGTTTAACTCACCAATAATTTGAGTTGGAACCTCGAATTAAAACTGGTTCGAGTTAACTGACTCAGTTGACTCACGAGTTGTTTTTAATTCACTCATGAGCAACTCGAGCTAGTAGACCGTAGATTGTTTTTGGTAATTTTTAGACAATACTGTAAACAGTGGATGGTTTTGGTAATTTAATACTTAATTAGTAGACTTTTTATTATGTACCGTGGATTGTCATGGTAATTTGTAGACTGTTTCAACGAGTTGGTTCACGAGCTATGAGTTGACTCGAGTTTCTCATGAGTTGAGTCCGAATTGTCCTAAGCTCACTTGTAACTCGGCTTAGTAGCAACCCTAATCACCACTTTATCGAAATCAATTCAGTATCTACTTAGAACATAAGAAGTACGTTTTTAAATTCGTGCCAGATTAAAAGTTTAAAACGGACGGCTCAGATCTCATTCTACGCGGTCAGGTATTGCATTGGATTTGAATTCCCTATTAATGTTGTCATCTTGAAGTACGTTTATTTATACTGTGACAGCAATTTTATTTAGGATCCCCTACATTTGTCAAATCCAACCCGTAAATCATGATAAATACAGTATTGCCAACTTGTTTGTACGAGTAATTAAAATTCTTACTTCTTAGCTACCGACGTGGTCCCATTGTGTGCCATAAGACAAATAATTAATTAATGCCTAATTTTTTTTTGGCATGCTAACAATTGATGCCTAATTTTATCCATTTTCGATGCGTAAACATATATATATTTTTTTGGCATGCTAAACAATTGATCGAAAAAATAATCCTTTCAGCACATCACCAATTGTTTTTTTAAGAAGAAATGTGGAGGTCATGCCTCCAGATTCCATTAATAAAAGAACATAAAAATACTAAAAAAGAAAAAAAAGTCAAATTGCAACAAAATAAAGTAATCTCTATAAGAGATACAATGTTTTGTGGTTTGCTCGTGCCTATTGTTGTTGTCCAAACCAAGCACTGCATTCAACCTCTATTTGCACTAGAAGTTGTTGCATCGTTTGATTCTCTTGTCTGAAAACTCTGGTACATCTTTCTCACCATATTACAAAACAGATTGCAACCTGCATTTGTCTGAGCCGCATGCTTGAATCATGTAACAGTATTTTTGCATATTCCCCTCTATCAAAGCACTCACTCTGTGGAAGAGTTGTCAAAGTTAGTCTGAGCTGCATTCTAATATCCTTGACCATTTGGCAATGTGCAAACAGATGCTTTACTGATTCCGAGTTCTGTCTGCACATATAGCACATGTTTACCATGGACCATCCCCTAGTCATCAAATTATCCACCGTTAGTATTCTGTTTTTAGTATCAGCCAAGTAAAAATCATAACTCTCATTGGCGCCTTAATTTTCCAAATATTCTGAAGAGTACTCTCCACCAGTGGTCTTTCTTCTAGGGCCTCATAACATGACTTCACTATGAATATTCGTTGCCTATTCCACTTCTAACATGCCACATCTGTCTGCCCTTCCTCCAAAGTTACAGCTGTCAACTCCTGCACCAGTTCATCATTATCTTGTTATGCCAGTTCTGGTAGGTCCTCTAACACATTGGGATTCCACTGGTTCAAGTGAAATGCTTGTTGTACTGTAATTTGCTTATTCTCAACATATGGGTACAAATTTTGGAAACTGTTCTTGAATGATGCTTGCATCCACTGGTCTTGCCAGAATCTAATTTGAGTACCATTTCCCAATGTGAATGTCACTGATACCTGCATGAATTGGCTCAATTCCTTCAATGCCTTCCAAAATGGCGTGGCTGTTTCCATATCCCATGGTCTAATTGTTGGGTTTTGCAGGATTGCAATCTTCATCCATGGTGGTCTTCTACTTGTTAACCACTGCCACATGATTTTAGCCAGTAATGCCTGGTTTATTGTCTCAAGGTTCTTCACCCCCAATCCTCCAAAACTCTGTGGTTTAATGACCTGCTCCCATGCTATGAGTGACATATACCTGGCTTTCTGGTTTTTGTGCCCATGCCATAGAAATTTTCTTCTAATTTTATCAATTGCAGCTATAACCCATTTTGGTACTTTAAAGGTCTGCATCATATAAACAGGCATGGCTGACAATGTTGCATTGAGCAAAGTGACTCTCCCTCCAATTGACAGCAATGATGTCTTCCATGTGGATAGCTTATGTTGATATCTTCTGTATGAGTGGGACATAGTGTATTTTTGAAGTTTCTTGTTTAACAAAGGAATTTCCAGATACTCAAAGGGAAACTTTCTTGCCTTACATCCCATTATCTACGCCATGCTTGAAAATTATATTTCTTTTCAATTTAGACCAACTTACTAAATAACAAATGCAATGCAGATGCTATAAACGCAACAAATGCGGCATAAAATGAGAGAGTTATCGGAGAGGCAGCTGGGTCAAGGTCACAAGGGTCACGGCGTAGCACAGCTAGAAGCCGTTTAGATGCATCTGCTATGTTTGCAGAAGCAATGAGAGAGGCAGTTGCCATGGGAGGAGAGGCGATTGGAGTGCAAGGAGAGCCATCTGGAAGCCAACCAAGGAGGTTAACTGGTAGGCGTACAAGGGCATCTGGAAGCAAGCTAAGCAGAGCCATCTGGTAGGCCATCTTCTGCAACTGGTCGATTTCTCGGATTTAATTTTAGGCGTAGTAGTAATAGGTGATTTACATTGTTCTCATTTGATGCATGTTGTGAACTTATTTATTTAGATGCTGCTTTCAAAACTATTTTATTTGCGGTTTGTTGTGGACTTTATTAAGACTAAATTATGAGTTAGTTGAATGTAAGTTTTTGTAACTTTACTATTTTTTACCATATTCAAATGTAGAGAAACATCAAGTCTACATGCATGTCAATACATTAAGTCTAAATAAATTCTGAATTGATGAAATAAAGTCTACAAAATAGACACTAAAGAAACTAAAAAATTTTACAACTCTAATTCATCAAACTAAAATACCTCCACCTCAAATGCATCCAAATTTTAAACCCTAATAATACTACTTCTTAGAACGAGCCTTAAAAGTACATGGAACAAACTCCTCGTTCGATATTGCAGGATCTGGATGAATCACAACAGACGAAGTGCTAGCCTTACTAGTATAAGTACACGGAACAAACTTATCGTCTGATGTTGGAGGCTCTGGATCAACCCTTTTTTTTTCAAATCAGAGCTGTAGGGGTTTTCCGCAAAGTCATCGTCTGAAATTTCATACTGAATAGGCCGTCTAAGAAATTTCTCCATCATACATACTTGACAGTTTTTTTTATCACGACATACTTGACAGTTGTTCTTTTTTCCCTCATTTTTCCCTCGATCACTAATTGACGCTCCTCTCGCTAGGCCACTATAGGACGATCTACCTCAGTTGCTATTATTTATCCTTTTGGTCCCCGTGAAATCTCCTCAAATTGCCTCAGAAATCGCCTTCTCTTTCGCTCTTTCTCTTCCTCTCTTTCTCTTATGTGAGTTGAGTGAGTTATGAGAGTTAGGAGAGATAAAGATGAATATTTATAGGGTCTGAAATAACAAAAAAAAAATAGAACCGGCCATTAAAAAAGGCCAATAAATGACCGGTTTGGACATTTTTAAAAATACCCAGCTACCGTGGGTATAATTAATAATTTGTATTTATTTTTGGATATTAATAAAAATGTCGGATTCTATATCAACTTCCTCTTCTCTGCGTCATTTATTTCTATTTCACAATTATCACGGAAGGCAGCGCAACATGATTACGAAAAAAATATTATAAATATTTGTACAGAAGACCGAGTCAAAAATAATATCCTATCCGCGAGTTGACACTTGACAGCAATTTACTTTTTTTGACAGCTACATTTTCCCTGCAAGATTTGAGACTAAATAATATAAATTCATTTGTGAGTGAAAAAGTACTAATTTCATAGCAATCCTAGCGAAGCAGATGCGGTCCCTATATAAAGGCATATTAACAGAGTAGTTTTTATTTCATGCAGAGGAAGATACATATGCAGTGTTCTTTTGACTATATTGAATGTGCGCTGCATGAAACAAATACTGTTCTGTCAATATTCTGTACCCCTACCGGTGGTTAACTCTTTTCGAAATACGTCAATTTTGAAGGGTTCATTCGAAAATAAACCTCTTCAGTGTTTACCCAGTCCAGATACAGAAAATATTTTATTCGGAAATAATTACAAGGGCGAAGGGTGTACTGGGAAAGACACTTTTCTTGAACAGCTTCTTGCGTTCATAACCCTGCCCCTCTCTCTCTCTCTCTCGCGCGCATCATCGCCATGCAGTTGAAAGCTCTCTCATTCTAAAAAAAAAATCGAGGAAAGAATAAGAAGGATCTCGTAGTATATAACAATCGGTGGTTCAATCGGATCTTTCCGGAGATATATCGGATCCAATCCTCATCCGCTGAGATCAACTGGTACCTACCTACTGAAATCACTTGTATACTTCACTTTGAGATCTTGGAAACTTAGCTGATCTGAACCATTCAACAGTCATAGCTTGTAGTTACTGACAATATCGGGTCATTTAATATTTAGATTGCTTGCATTGGCAAGAATCAAGATTTTTCAGTTGATTATTGTTTTTCCTTATTATAATCGGATTCAATTGCTTTGCGAGCTGAATTCGGTGCATTAGAAAGTTACATTCTATCTGGACAAGAGAATCTAAAGAGATTTAAAGTAAACATGATTTACATTGAAAATGATTCCTTTGCATGCGCTTTGCATAGCTAACCTTGAGAAAAATAAAAATTGTGTAAAGTCCCACAAAGTTCATATTTAAGGGTGAGGATGTTGGCTACTAGTGCATTACCAAAGGGACACTTAATTGGATGGCGGGACTAAAAGACGCTTAACCTTTTTCTAATATCTCAATAACATATTGGTTGCTTAACTTTTGTACTCGGCATATATGCTCATCACAAAAGTGATTTTTTGTGTTTGTGGTTTTCTGTCCATGTTGGAACTGATTTTTTTTTTTGTGCGAAGCATATATTTGTTTTCCTATTTCTTAGTTTTGGAACTGATTCTGAGTTCATAAAATTTTAAAAGATCTTCATTATGAGCTGACTGGTTGCTATTAGATTCTTGCATTGTATTTGCTGGTCATGTTACCTAGCTTTGGAGTCTCAAAGTTTGGTTCCATTCATTGCATGGTGGTTGTTCAGGTTGCTAGCTGCTATTGGGTTACTCCTGCCAGTTTTTCAGTAATTGCGCTCTTATGATTGTCTAATTAAGTCAGGCAGTTGGTCAAGTTGCCAGTGGATTACTCATTGCTAAAAATAACGGAATTGTAAAAGTGGTATACCAATGGGAGCAATTATAAAATAAGGTTTTAGATTAATAAAGAGAGAAGGTAGATCTTGAAATTAACTACGCTCCACAAATGCAGCTTTATCTTACAAACTTCTTGTTGCGAAAAGACCACCATTTGAAGAGGACAAATTCTGATGGGGTCGAACCCAAAACCAGCTGAGGATTTGATGGGGAGGTCAAATGGGGTGCACTTTTCAGGGCTTGTTAGCAGGGATGAGTTGGATAAAAATGGGCACAGAGAGGAGCTGCCTACCACCTCTGCTTTGGAGAATGGCCATAAGGAGCTCAGAGAACCATTTGTCATAGGTTAACATACTACATTTTAACATACCTAATACATATATCTCTAATTTGATTTTTTTACTTGCTCTAATTTTATATATACTTATTTTTCAGGTGTTGGTGGTGGGGCATCCTCTGGAAAGACAACTGTGTGCAATATGATCATCGAACAGCTTCGTGATCAGCGTGTTGTTCTTGTTAATCAGGTATTAACTGTGCTGACTGATATGATTCACAGGTCTAACAACATCCCTATGCGAAAAATTGCACGAAGATACTCCAATCTGAAAATATAAATAAATAGGAGAAATAACTCAAAGCCTCCAAGAGGAGGAATAAACATTGAACCTTATCTATGCAGAACCATACTATTGTTGTGTTCATTGTTACTTCTTGCACTCTTTTGTAATATTTATGTCTAATCATTCAGGAGTCATTCTACTATGGTTTGTCAGATGAAGAGCTAACAAGAGTTAACGAGTATAACTTTGACCATCCAGGTACTTATCACTAAATGCTTCTTGAGAAAGGCAATCGAAGTCTTTGTGTTGATAATCCTGCATTATTCATAATTCAATGACAATTCTGTCCTATTAATTTCTGTAGTCTACAAAAATCAAACTAATGCATTAACACAGAAGGAATTGGTAGCTTGAGCAATTGTCAACGCAATATTAACTTCTGTCGAGTGTGTTTTTGGTGGCCATTGGTATAAATTGTAGAATGTGGTTTTAATTAATTGTTTGTTGTTATTACTTCATGTCGTAATATGCAGGTGCATTTGACACTGAGTACTTGCTTACCTGTATGGAGAATTTGAAGCATGGGAAGTCAGTAGATATGCCTAATTATGATTTCAAAACCTACAAGAATGTATTGCCCCCAAGAAAGGTGCAGTTCTTTTATTAGCACATACATATGGGAGTTCCTATGGTTAAGTGGCAAATGTCAGTACATTGTATTATAGAAATATTTTACTAATTTTTCTACATAATGTTTATTCACAAGGATTGACACTTCAGCTTTGATTACTTTTATAACCTAATATGAATGTCTCATTCCATTTGTTTTGAAGTTTTTCTTTTAGAATTGTTCAAATGTCTTAATTGTTCCCTTTGTTGGTAGGTAAACCCATCAGATGTCATCATATTAGAAGGGATATTGGTGTTTCATGACCCACGTGTAAGGGACCTTATGAGCATGAAGATCTTCGTTGATACAGGTTGCCGATCTCTCGTTTTTTTTTTTTAAAAGTGGCAGCAGCTCTCTCTCTCTCAGTCACATTGTGTATATGTGGAATTTTTATTAAAGAAATATGAACCTGTCCAAACCCCTCTGATAACCAAATAGATCATACTGTGTCAGGTTGTGTCAAGGTCACCCGGAAAGGGTTAGATTCAGGATTCATAAACCTAACCTGACATGAAGGTGAATTGAGCTGAAACCAACCTTTGTATCCAACCAGTACTGTATCTAAGAAAGTGCTCTAGTGATACACACATATTGATCTTGCTTTTGTATATGTTGCTAGATGCTGATGTAAGGTTAGCCAGGAGGATAAAGCGCGACACTGCTGAGAAGGATCGAGATATTAAAACTGTACTTGATCAGGTGCACTTGGCATTGTCATATGTCTTTTGATCAGAAATTACTTCAAGGCCTTTTTCTGTCTTATTTGTGTTGCTCTTAAACCCTATCAAACAATATTAGACCGGCAAAACCTGGATATCTGGATACACTTTGGAAAATTTTGTTTGGACAGTCAGCACAGGCATATTACACTGCTCTGTAGTAGCCTTTAGTCTCATCTGATAATTGACTAGAGACTGAAAAATTTAATATTGGGCAGTAAACATGTTCAATTTTTCTCACAGTATTCAAAGTTTGTGAAGCCGGCATTTGAGGACTTCATCCTGCCAACAAAGAAGTATGCTGACATCATCATCCCGCGTGGTGGAGACAACCATGTGGCAATAGATCTGATTGTGCAGCACATCCGCACCAAGCTCGGTCAGCATGATCTTTGCAAGATCTACCCCAACTTGTATGTCATCCAGAGCACCTTTCAGGTACAGTTGCTCTGTGCACCTGCTCATATTCTATCAGTAATCATTGGTTACGGATGCTATGCTTGCTTCGGTCACAAGTCACTTGTGAATTTGTTTTGCAATTTCTTGGCAGCAACAAATTCAGCGATATTAGTCTTGTTTTCTAATTAGCTTTTCAAGGGTTTAGTTGATCCCAAGACCCAAGGTGCATCGACACTGTAAGACTTCCATCCTATTAGTGTAATCACCTCTGCGGTCAAAATAATCTCCAAGCTCCTCACTGATTGACTACAAAATATACTTCCATCCCCAGTGCACCCAAACCAAACGGCTTTCAATAAAGGCTGTAGTCTTATGGAAACCAAAGTGGGGGGATAACCCAAACCCATTTTTTATTTTATTGAAAAAGTTGGTGGGGGGGGGGGGGGGTGGGGCGGGGGGATAATTCACCAGTTTCATTGACACCAAAGTGTTGTATTAACTATTAAATCAGATAAAAAACACTCCTGAAAGACTAGAGCTTCTACTATATTTGACCTTTAAGATACTCTTCCACCGCCCCTTGTATTGCCTGTTGGGTCACAAATTTGATATTGGAGATTACCATTGCCAACTTTTGAGTTTTGTTTGATTTTTTTTATTTTTCTTCTATTCGAGCTAGTGTCATATGTCGGGACTAATATTTAGTCGTTGATGAATATCAAGGTGTGGTCAAATAATGGAGGCAGTGCCTACGGGCTTTCTCTCAAATGAAAGAAAGAATGGAGGCAGTTGACATTGCTGACCTTTGTATTAGGATGTGAAAGACCTTCCAGTATTGGGTCAAAACAGAAAAGCACAGCTCATGTAAATATTGTACCTGCATGATATTTTAAGAAGGAGATATGCATTAAAAGTTGGAGACATGGTTACATCAGTAATCCTTGAATATGTTTTGGTTTATTCTTTATAATTCTGATGGTAGCTCATTCAAAACCTTTCAGATAAGGGGAATGCATACAATAATACGTGATGCGAAGACCACGACTCATGACTTCATATTCTATGCCGACCGTTTGATTCGCTTGGTTGGTACCTCCTTTACTTGTGCCCTATGGCATCCCTATGGTTCCGCAAATGACCAGATCTGATATGATTTCAGTTAGATCTAATAGTATGAACAGTAAATATTATGTACCGGTTTCCTTTTAAAGCAACCAATTCAATGCCCTTTCTTGGTCTGATTCTTGCTACTTCTTAGTTAAGTTGGCTTTTAGCTCTATAGTTTTGGGCAAACTCAACACAATATTGGGTTAAACCCAAGGACTAGTTGCACAAAGGTGGGCCATTTAGGCAAAATATGGTGAGATTGTAGTTGAACGGTTGAGGATTACTGAAGGTACTTTAGATCAGTTGATGTAAGTAATTTGTCTGCCTTTTTGGTAGCTGACTTCTCTTCTTTCTTTCTTAATTAAAAAAATTGAAAAATGTTTTTCCTTAAGGTTGTGGAGCACGGTCTTGGGATCCTTCCTTTCAAAGAAAAGCAGGTGATAACTCCGACCGGTAAGTTTTACCATCTTTTAATTTTAATTTGCTTTGCTCATGTTATTCCTGCTAAATTTAGAAGCATCCTGAATTTCTTTTGAAAACCATCAACTACAAATCAAATAGAAGGTTGGACTAGAAGGACTTCAACAAAGACAAATTAAGAATCTGTTGTTCTTCCGCTAAAATACTTTGAATGTTTCTTCCAATTACTACCATTTTTCCAAAATGCACACTTTCTAATGTTTTCGTTTTATTTATGTTGGTTCAATAAGTGCAGGGGCTGTGTACACCGGAGTAGACTTCTCTAAGAGATTGTGTGGAATTTCTGTGATCAGAAGGTATTCTATATTTGATTACGTGCACTCTTACAGAAAATTTTCGAAAGATAATTACCACATAGGTAGGGGTGTCAATGGGTCGGGTCGAATTTGGGTTGGGTTGGTATTATTTTATTATTTTCATCTGACCCGACCTGACTGGGGTCAAAATTATTTGACCCGGATCCGACCCGACGGGTCATGGGTTGACCCAACCCGACCTGTGTAACTTGATTACTTATTTATTATTATTTTTAATTTATTTATGCAACTTTATCTTAATTAATATATAATTTATCTTAATTAGCGTGTAATAAACCTTATGTAGTAAATTTCAAAATAGATCTAACAAAGCACAATGAAATGGATTGGGTTGGGCAAAAATTTCACCTGTATCTGACCCATTTAACCATGGGGTAGGTTCGGGTTGGGTCGGCCCCTTCGGGTCAAGTTGGAAACTGTCATCCCTACCCAGATGTATTCATGATAAATCTATTACATGAGATATGCTGTATGCATATAAACATCTAGCTAGGGCAATATTGATATGATCTTTGACATAACCTAAGAAATGCCCATTTACTTCTATCTCAATGACCTTGCTCAACTATGTTGTCAAATGTTGCCTGCCTACTTTTCTGCATTATTTTTTTTTAAAATGAAAGGCAGTCAATAGGAATGTAGTTTGGGTGCTCCTTTTTCTAGAAAAAATGTTTGAAAGGAACAATACTTGTTAATTGGGACAATTCTCAATTTTCGTGCTTTCTTGGGGCATATGCAGTAATTGTGCTTTTGCTTAGTGTGCATAATATATCAATATGTTGGGGCATTAAGGAAACACATGATTATGAAACTTTGTGCATCTGTTTGTGTAGTGGTGAGAGTATGGAAAATGCACTGAGGGCATGTTGTAAAGGCATCAAGATTGGAAAGATCCTTATTCATAGATCAGAGGGAGACAATGGCCAACAGGTGTGGATAACACTTAATTAGTTTTTTTGTCGTACTTACAGATGTTACAAATTTTGCCATATCAAATCTTCATGTTTGAAAATGTTGATCAGTACTGTGTGGTGGAAAAGGATACATGTTGGCTACTGGAATGGTTCATTGTTATAGAAGAATTCAATGACCAATGCTGTTGCTAAAAGTACAAGGCTGCTTGGAAGATTCAACATAAACATTAAAGATGAAAAAATAATAATAAGAAAACACATCCATAAAGTATCTATAATGTAATTATATATCTATTGTTTGAATTTTAATTCTTATTTTTATTTTTTGGTCAATTACAGCTAATATATCACAACTTACCAAAAGACATCTCAAATAGACATGTTCTGCTCTTGGATCCTATTCTCGGAACAGGTTTGTCTTTCATCTTTTATTTCTTCCTTTAATATTTGCTTTAATCAAGGATATAAGGAGGAGCTTTTGTACAAGTTTGTTCTGTCATGATACTGGTTTGGCATAGAATTGATGCATTTCTGTGCCATTGTTTGTAGTTTTTTTCTTTCCTCTAATGTTTAATCATCAAATTAGAGCCAAATCTATTTAAGGGCCGAAAAAGAACCTTGCCGGTATTGGAATGTAGAAAATCTGAATGTACAACATGCTTATGTTATTCTTTTTGTCTTTTCTGCAGGTAATACAGCGGTCCAAGCAATAAACCTTCTATTGAAGAAGGGTGTACAAGAATCGAACATCATTTTCCTCAACCTTATTTCTGTACGTGTACTTTTCCTATCAAAACTTTCAATAAGCTTTGCATTTAAGCTGTGATTGCATTTAAACCATGGTCCCAAATTTGACATTACCAAACCTTGCTATTCCTTTTGTTTTTAATTGTTTTGAATTGATTATTTTTGTTGACCTTACGGATATAGGCACCTCAAGGTGTGCATGTGGTGTGCAAAAAATTCCCAAGGATAAAAATTGTGACCTCGGAGATTGAACTTGGTTTGAATGACGAATACCGTGTTATTCCTGGCATGGGAGAGTTTGGGGATCGATATTTTGGCACCGATGATTGTTAGGCAATGAAGTGAGAAATTAAAGAAATAGAACATAATTCCAGTAAGTTCCATTTTCTGCAAGCTGTACTTTGTAAAGCCACCTATGATCACTTGTTTCATGTTGTCTTTTCTGATGGAACCTCAATTTAGCACAAAAGAAACCAAAATCAAATTGACAAACTAACAAACCAGTACAGGTGCTTCACCACACAACTTAGCATATGATCACACACACATGTGCGTGTATGTTTGTTTGTGCGCACGTGCATTAAATTTAACTATTCTTCCTAAAATCTAATTTACTTTGTGGCAATTATTAGTTTCAGATTGAGATCGACCCCTGAAAATAGCTAGCTACTTGCATCAGGGAACCATTAGCAGTTTTGGAGCATTTTGTCGTTATCACCTTGTTTTGAATTTGTCAACAGCAGTCTTTCCGTGTTAAATGTGTAATGTAATCTGGATTTAATGTACTCAGTTGCCTCTTTATGTACTCAATTTTGTTCGAACTCATCATAATTCTCTCTCAAAAAAAAGAAAGAAAAAGGGAATCCCGATGATATATCGATTTCTGAGCGGACAGTGCTACGGTGCTACGCGTATATAAGGGCCATCCGTGCTACGGCTCACTTTTTGAGTTTTCAAAATCCTAACGGTCGATCCGAACCGTTCAACATGATCTCCATATGAATAGGTACTTGCAAACCAAATTTTACATTTTTTAGAATTTTTTTACTATTTATTAAGCCACTTTGAAAAAACACTAATTTGTACACAACAGTAAACTTTTCTGGACCATTGGATCAGCGATTTTCAAAGTGGCTTAATAAATAGTAAAAAAATTCTAAAAAATGTAAAATTTGGTTTGCAAGTACATATTCATATGGAGATCATGTTGAACGGTTCGGATCGACCGTTAGGATTTTGAAAACTCAAAAAGTGAGCCGTAGCACGGAGGGGCCCTTATATACGCGTAGCATATTAGCCAGATTCTTTCTGAGCCCTCAAATCTTATTACCCTTCAGCTTAGTTTGGTTTTCAAATATGGCTGCTTTGTAGATGTGCACTGAAATTAAATCAAGCAAACAACATAAACAGGGAAAATTTAATTTCTGAACAGGTCAGTATGCTAATAGATGAAAAGAAGGATTGTAACAGATGGAAGCGGTATTTTCTTAACATAATTGCCAATGGTTATATTTTTCTTTTTTTATATATTAAAAATACCTTATCAATTCATGGAATAATTACGCAAAAAATAAAACATATTTCAAACCACTGAAAAATAACTTCAATTTAAAGGTACCTCAATGCAACTTGATATAGGCAAATACCTGGCAGGAATGCACAAAAAAAGTCAGGCAACGAGCTAGGCTTTGTAAATCAATCTGTGCCTAGCTCTTGCCCGATTTTTTTCGAGTACCATATTGATAAAGTGACCTACTCATTGTTGCTCAAAAAATAAAAGTAACTTCCTCATTGTGTATGTTTAGATATAGGATTATCAATATGTAGTTTAACTTTTCGCTCTCTAAATAATTCCAATATAAAAAAGTGAATAAACAAGTATGTATTGGTGCAATAGTTATATTTTTATAAAAATAGAATGTGTATATTATAGACAAATGTGCATGTGCAACAACATAATAGACAAATGAGCGTTTCAAGATGCCTGAAAAATTTATGGAGAAACATTTAGAAAAGGAGTCGTGAGAGATGATAATTTTCCCTTAAATATATATGGAATTTGAAGTTCTGCAGAATAACTATGTTATGAAGGACTCGACCAAACATCAATTATTTCTTGCAAATTGTAACGCGATATTTCAAACTTTCCACCTGATAAACAATCACCACGTTATGCAGCTACGCCAAATGACTGAGGGTTGTTCACCCACGCAAAAAATCAGAATAAAATTGAGCACGCAATATTCTTTTAAAAAGGAAGGAAATAGTAACTCTGCCAAGGGAATGCCAGATAGAAATTCTGAAACAAAATGGCCACGAGGAGACTATTTGCATCAAAACAGTATTTTTCTAAACAGGTTCTTTCACAGCACACAACACAGAAATAGCCTGTGGATAGACCACGCTGCTTATTCTAATGCGTAATAAAGCCATCCAATCATTATGTCAAAATACAAAGCAAGATGAAATGGGAACGGCATAATCTCTTGTTGAGGTAACAGCTTCCATGCATGTCTCTAACCCTGCAGCCCAATGATCCCTGCCAGACAAGAATTATCAACTAAATTAGATAAAAGAATCATATGTTCAGACTGTGAAGGTCACCATGCTAGGTTAAGTCTTTTCTTTGCCTTCACTTTTTGTTATCAATTACTTGATGATTTGTGTACCTCACAGCAAACAGAAACAAACACCTAGTCTGTTAGATTATTTGTTTATGTCATCAATTGATTAATGGAGGCTTAAACTTCTTCTGTCTTCATCCCAGAAAAACATATATATTGTTGGTACTGTAGGTGTAATGTACCAGCTGATACACTAAATCATAGCAATAAAAAAAAAAAAAAGATGAAGAGACCAGCAACAGATACGGAGAATGAAGAGAAGGGGTAGTAAAATAAATGTAATTACCGCAGGCAACTCTTCCCCCAGCATTTCCAGTGCTCGTGCTGAGCTCGTGACCACCTAAAATCAATGATAAAAAGAAAAATGTTAATAAAGAGTGGCAATTTGGTATTTATGTATTCGACATGGAATCATAATTGACATGAGATGGAAATGATAGTATCAACCATAAATCATAAGCACTCTTTCTTACCAATAATTATGTCAACATGCTAGTTATAAACAAGGTATATGTGAAATCAAATAAGAAGTTGAGATAAAACTGATATATAATTTGGTTCGGTTTCTATTTTAATATTAGTGTTATAAAGAAACAACAGCATTGCTACAGTAAATAACACAAGAGAGAGAAAATGGAAAATAAGAAAAAGAAATATGATACCCTTTCCAAGATCGTCAGGATCACCATGGACAACAACAGCACGGCCAATGATGGAGTGCACTCCAGTAAGTGGAATCTGTTGTAAAAAAAATAGCCACATCAGGTTCGAAAACATAAAGAATCTGTTCTCTCAACCGTTTTTTCAGCTAAATTAGGATGTTAATCTTTGCCGTTTATGTTTCTCTTATTTCATAACCTCGTGTAAAACTTTAATTTGTTTAATGCTAATGCCTACAGGTTTTTCTCAAAAAAAAAAAATAAATAAATAAAAAATTTGCCTAATGAGATGACCAAAAATATTTCTACAATAGCAGCATCTTACCTGGCTGTCCACAATTGTAAAGGTTGCAGTACCTGCAAAATTAATAAAAAAAATCGGTGAATCATTAATTGTAATTGTTAAACAAAGAAAGCAACAATGTATGCATTAGTACTTCAATAATCAAGAATACTGCAATTATAGTCCCATTGCAATACCAAGGCAACATAGAAGCTGGCCATTAAAGATATATGTAATTTTCCTTTCGGTGAAAATTTTCCTTCAGCAGTCTTTCAAAAGAGATAACTAAAATTAACAGAAATCAGATTTTACTTTTTACCAACTCTCACAGCTGCTTTGGAAAATGAAGTATCTTTGAAGTTTTAGGTATACAGAAGTTTTGTTACACTCAGAAAATTTTTAGATTACTTATCATCTCACTTGTGATTTGGAAAAAATATTGCCCACTAAACCAGAACATTTCAGTTTTTTGCGATGGATCAAGCCAAAAAAAGTAGTCAGTTGAAAAATAAAAATCTGGTTTTTGTGGGACCCGGATGTGAGTCTTTTCAGAAAAAAATTAGGATGGTTAGTTCTAGTCATAAATTGGGAGGTAAATGTTCTTAAGATGTCCCTCTTTTCCCATTCCTTCAGACGTTATTTATTTTAAATACTGTCCTTCAATGTAAATCCAAATGGGGTCACAAGCAGTTCTAATGCTGAATCAATTATCTGGTGCAATCAATATCATCAGTAAATCAATACATCAAAAAGTAAATGCTTACTCACCATCATCTCCAACAGTCACATTTCCTAGGTCTCCAGCATGGCGATTTTCATCTTCAGGTGCACCATGCTCCTTTGCAGCAGGATTGAAATGCGGCCCTGCATAAAGTATAGTAAAATTCATAAACAACTATAATAAACAAAGGATGTAAAAATCATATTCTGCAACACGTACCAGTTGACATGCAACCATTGGTGGTGTCACCAAGTGCATGAACATGAAATCCATGAAGACCAGGCTTGAGCCCAGAGATGCTACCAGTTACAGTTGTGGGAGCTAAAAAATATTAAAATTTACAAAGTTACATGAAATGTATCTCTTTTCTCAGAAAAAACTATCCAGAAATTTATTCCCAAAAAAATTAAGTGATGTAAAACAGACCATCTACTTCTTGGGTGAAATAAATAGTGCCCTTGACACCCTCACTGCTTCCAAGTACAGCAACAGCCTTCACCATTTTCTCTGTGTTCTATAACAAGTAATTATAAGAATATAAAGGTTTTAAAAAAGTGTCAATTGCCACAAAAGTGAAAAAGAAACAACTGTAAATACTCCTAAGAGGAAAAGCTCCAGAACACACTGCAATATCAAATCGACGATCTCAATATTTAGTTATATCGTTTCTGTCTCCGTTTCAAAATTAGGAGGCATATCCTATCCGATTAGCACAAAGTCAAAACTCAATTGGAATCGGAAGAGACTCACCTTAGTTGTTTCTGACTGATGAAGTTTTCAGATTTGACCGATTCTTTAGAGTTACAAGAGATTGATGATCGGAAAAGGAATTGGAGGGTAGGTGGAATATGTTTCGTGAGTTGAAGAAAAATAGAGAGAGAGAAGATGGGTCTGTTCACAAGGCCCAGGTGGATTAGGCCCGATGTTGACTAGATAGGCTTGGTTGTTGACTATTTTGGACTGGGCCGAAAATGACAAGAATATTTAGTGGGTCGTATCTGGCAGGCTTTGTTGACGAGTGGACTCTGAACTCTCGTCTTGAACAGCGAATTCCATTAGACAAAATATCTTAGCTGTGGAGTAAGACTGTAAGAGGGTGAATTTATTTATAGCAAGTCACTTCATATCCATCTGGTTCAGTCGCTACCTGGATATAAAAAAAAAAGTAACTTCATGTTTTTATGCGGATTAGTTTATTTCATACTTATTTTGTTTATAGATCTATTGTTAGAAGAAAAAGATTTATTGTTTAACATCTTACTCATTCAAATAGTTTAATTTAAGTTATGACTTAAATTGTCAAACAAAATATAAAATATGAGTAAAATAAAATAAGCAACTTAATCTTTTTTAAATTGATTTAAGAAGTAACAACCAAACATTAAGAAGTGTACATTTTTTTTTTTTTCAATTTTCAATTTTAGTATTTGTTATCGGGATGCACATTCTTGTGAATTTTCAAACTTTTAACTATTTCTATCTTGAATTTTGTAGTTGGATTACAGAAGCCGGTCCCTTCAAGTTAAGAAAGATTAAAGTTTTTATCTTAAGTTAAAATGACTTAAAATATTCACATTTCGTATAAATTTAAAATTTTAAGTCACAACTTCAATTATTTTTTTGATAGGAATTTTACGTTAAAGAATATATTAAGTTGTTAGAAGTTCGAAAACATACTAAATTAAAATAACTGTAAATGAATTTCAAAATAAAATCCAACCAAATTTAAAAGAATTAGATTATATAATTAATGGATAAAAAATTTCACAGTAGTGATAATTATGATAATAATATTTGGAGTAGCACTAAGGTTTTTAAGCTTATCAAGTCCTTTGTGAGTTTAACTCCAAAACTTATCGGATTGACTTCAAACGACGAATCCAAATCGTTGCAACGGATCTACTTCAAAAGTGATGTGTTCACATATCAAATTTAGGAATTTTCGAATTAATTTAGTATAAAGTCAAGCAGTCAAAAAATGATGTAAAATGAATGTATTAAAATTAACTTATAAAACTTTTTTTATAGGTAATAATAATGATGATGACGATGATGAATTTGTTTAAAGAGGAGAGAAAAAAATAAGCAGGGATACAAATTATTTTTCACTAATGTATCTAGCCCATACATGAAATAACTTGACTCACCTTTTAGGTGAGTTAACTTTATTCTCCTTGCAATAATAATAAGTTCTCCCCTAATCCAACTTATTTCACATTAATTTATTCATGTATGACTTGTTAAGTTTGGAATAAATTCTTTATACATCACTTTAAGTCACAACCAAAGATGAACTTAATTATTATTTATTAACCATATCAATCAATGGATATCTTAAGTCAACCAAAGATGAACCTAGTTATTAACCATATCAATCAATGAATATATATATTTTTTATTAATGGACGGGTCAATGTAATTGTTTTTAACAAATCACGGATACGGATTGTGACAAAAAAATTACGGAGATAAAAATTTTTAGAATAAAAAATTTAGAAAATATATTATATGGAGCATAAAATTATGCTTTTTAAATGGCGTATTAAATTATTGCTTTTGTTTTTTCTGGAAAATTCATGTATATCCTTAAAAAATTACGTATTTTCCCCTTAAAATTCATAATATTATATTAAATTATGTTACATGGATACGGGTATGGGCATCGCATTAGATACGATACGGCAATACAATACGAGACTGAATATAAAATATCATAGTAACATAGATATTTATTCAAATTAAAAAATTCGCAAATTTATTCAATTTATTTCTTTTTCTATTAAAACTCATTTTAAATTTATGAAATACCATTTTTACCCTTTAAAAATAGAAAATACATAGCATGTCTAAGATAAATGTTCAGTCTTTTAATTGATCGTTTGTGAATTGTGAGAGCAAATTGTCCATTTTTAAACTTGCGACGCACACCACAAGTGTATGTCTAAATGTCACTGTATATGTGTCACAAGTAGAGAATATACCATTTGTCTTCGAAAACCAATCAATTAGAAGACTAAATATTTTTCTTGTACATACTATATTTTTTTTAAATAAATGGTAAAATACAAACTTTATAAATTTAAAATGAGTTTTTAATAGAAAATGCAATAAGTTGGACAAATTTGTGAGTTTTTAAAATTTAAAATGATAAATACGATATTATAAATTTTAGAAGGAAAATACGTAGTTTTGAAGTTTCTGAAGGGTATACAATTATACATGAAATTCCCTCTTGATTTTTCGTGCTCACCTTGCTCCCTTCAACTGTCTTTTTCTCTTTGTCCTCAATTTCAAGAAGAGAATTGATAGGCATTTATGTAGGTTTAACCAAGCACGGTTTCTTTGGTTTGACTAGAAATCAAGAGGAATGTTCTCCGAGTACATTTTTTATTATTTTAAAAAGAGAAATTTAGATATATACCCATCATAGCTTCTTTAATTAGATATTTTGCCATTTAAACTTGAAAATTAGTTATTTACCCATCTAAACTTGCTCATTTTATTAATATGTCCATTTCTGAAATTTTTTACAAAAAAAAAATACATAGTAATAGTGATTAAAACTTAAATTAACAATTTTACCCCAAATCAAATTTCTGTATCATCCGTCTCTTTCAGAAGTGCATCTGCTGAAATCCGAGACCGGTAACAGTAATTTTGAAATCCCTGCAATCTGAATCTAGCCGTCGAACTATTCCGAGATGCGTGCAAGTAAAAACAAGCTATTTCGAGATGCGTTCTCGGAAAAAATTCGGCTGGATTCGGATTGCAGGAATTTCAGAATTACTGTTCATTAGTTTCGGAATTTCAGCTGATCCGAATCCATCTCTTTCAGCTCTGTTTCTCTTGTCTCATCTCCTCTCATTTCTTCCTCGAGTACTGTCTTTCTCCTCCCTTTAGTAAGTTATTTGACTCAGAGAAGTCAAAAGAGATGGAGGATTGAAATGTGAAAACATACCTAATGAGAGTGAAACAGAACTTAATCAGGCAGAAGTATGGATTTATGGTGAAGAGGTGTGACATATTATATTTCATATCAATATTACCATGTGGAACGAAAAGATATAAAGCCAATACTTAATAGATTGGGCACGATATTGCCTTTAAATGTGTGTGGCTTAGGTGTCATACTTGGGCATATTTCGGTACACGGAGAACAAGACGTTTTGAATGAACAAGAAATGGGTATTGAATCAAGTATTTTTTCTGGGAAAGAAGTTTACATAAAATCATGTTATGTGGTTGTCAAAATTAACCCAACTAAAATAATGAAGTAAGGGTTTGAGAGAGAGCGTGAGATAGTTAGCAGCTAGTCTAACTTCCTTCTCTCTTCAAAAGCAGGTTCCTTCTTTTAGTCTCAGTGAACCAAGTTCAGTGATCCAATCAGCCTGAATCGGACAGAAGAAATTCTAACTCGAAGGAGGAGATCTACTTTCACGAGAAAGAAGGACATGATGAAGAATATTATGAATCCGGTGTGAAATCGAACAAGAGGGGGAGGCATTGAGCTTGTGGATCTAACTCCTAATCTGTCAAGCCAGAAGAGAGGAAAGAAGGATTAAGAGCTCATCTGAAAGAGAAACGAGAGGAGAGAGATGGAAGAACTAGCAATACAAAATTTTGAATTTGGGTAAAATTGTATCACTATTAATATGTATTTTTTAGTGAAAAAAAAAATCAGAAATTGGCATATTAATAAAATGAGTAAGTTTAGATGGGTAATGTTAAAATTATAGAAGAAATAGAATATGATTGATCTCAGATGTTCATCATTGATCAAAGGGCTAGGATTAGATCAAATAGGAAATTCTATTTATAGAAAGAAAATAAACAGTACCCTACTGTATAGGTACCAAAAGTAGAATAGAGATAACGGTAATATTTTTTCTTGTAGCATAAAAGAGCTTGTAACTTGAAATTCAATAATAAGAAATACTTTATCTCCTCAGAATTCATATAATTTCAACATGGTATCAGAGCGCGGTCTGATAATCTCATAAACTCCAAAATCGCAACAGTACCATTTACCAGTTTACTGAGAGACCGAAAAATCCAGATGCCAGTAAACTGATACATAACCAACATACCATAAACCCATAACAGAATCATAACAGAAACCATCAACAAAAGAGAAATGAGTCAAGAAGGGCAGCAATCGTCAGATGCTACATACTCCTCTTGACTCACCCATAATTTGCTAAATGGCAAAAATTATGTGTCATGGGCAAGAGCCGTAACCTTATCTCTTAGCAGCCGAGAAAAACTTGAATTCATCATTGGAGATTGCAACAAACCGAAAATAGCCAACCCAGACAACAAAACAGAAAACGAAAAACAAGCCTTACGAAAATGGCAAACCACAGATCACAGAGTCATGACTTGGCTCTTTGATTCAATGGAATCAGAAATTTCTGATTTATTCCATCACAGTTCCACATCACGAGAATTATGGGAAGATATACAAGCCTTTTTCAGCCAACAACAAAACCACTCTCATGTCTTTAGACTCATGCAAGAAATCGAACAAGAAAAGCAAGGGTCTAAAACCAACACAGAGTATTACGGTACCATGAAAAAGAAGTTCGATGAACTTCGAATTTACAGACCCTTCACAACAGACCCAATAGAGCTCCGAAAAAGACTCGATCAAGATGAGTTGTTTCATTACCTTGCGGGTCTCGATTCGAGTTACGAGGCAATTCAATCACAAATAATACTCGGATCCGAACTTCCCAAAACCGCAGCTGCCGTTGCCATGATTCAAAGAGAAGAAACGAGGCGGCTCACTATGGGCGGTCCACAAGCCTCCTCCGGCGAGGGACACGAGACCCAAGCCTTTGTTGCTCAATTCCGGCACCAAAACCCTAATTCCCAGTTTCGGCCAAACCACAAGAAAGGCGGGGGCGGGTTGTGCTCTCACTGCAAAAAGGAAGGCCACACCCATGAGAGGTGTTGGTTCCTGCACCCCCACCTCAAGCCGGAGAAGTGGAAGGCGCAAGAACGAGGCAGAGGCGGCGACGGGAGTAAAGGGGGCGAAAGAGAGAAAGAGAAAAGAGGGCTAGCGGCTGGGGCTCAATCCGAACCCAAATGGGCTCAACCCGAACCAAAGTCGGGTTACATGACCCAAACCGACTATATCTCAAACTCTAACCGAACCGGGTCAGATGGGTCACATGATTCTCTGTAGCATCTATTCCAGCAGTTCTCTGTGTGGTTTAAAGATCAAGGTGCTCCTAGCTCATGTGGTATTGTTTCTCACTCAAAATTTTTTAATTTATATGACCAAATAATTTTAGATAGTGGAGCAACAAACCATATGTTCGGAAATAGGAAATTTTTCACCAAATTAGACTTGACTAAGAATAACCAATATGTCTTAGTAGCGAATGGTACGAAAGTACAAATAGATGGCATAGGAGAAATTAACGTTTGTAACCATAAAATAAATAACGTATTATATTTAAAAGCATTCCCTATAAATTTAATTTCTATAGGAAAATTGACACAAGAATTCAATTGCAATGCAACCTTTTTCTTATAAAAATGTTGAATTTCAGGACCGGATAACCGAGACGAAGATTGGGGAAGAAATTCTTGAAAACGGGCATTATCTTTTCAACTTGCAAAAATTAGATTTTTGTGCTTCCGCAAAATCCATTAATTATGATGTTTGGCATAGGAGACTCGGGCATCCATCCGACAAGATTCTAAATAGTGTATTAGATTTTCCAAATTCAAAATGTATTAATTGTGACATTTGTAAGTTGGCAAAACAAACAAAGCTTCCCTTTTCTCAATCTTGTAGTACAAGTGAAGCGGTGTTTGATTTAGTCCACTCCGATGTATGGGGTCCGGCCCCAATTGACTCTTATAATGGATTTAGATATTTTGTTATATTTGTTGATGACTTTTCGAAAGCCACTTGGTTATATTTATTAAAATCTAAAGATGAAGTCTTTAATTGTTTTAAAGAATTACTATGTCTCGTAGAAACTCAATTTAATTGTAAATTAAAAATTTTTAGATCGGATAATGGAACGGAGTTTATAAATCAAAATTTTACAAATCTTTTTAAAGAAAAATGAGTCATACATCAAACAACTTGCATAAATACTCCTCAACAAAATGGAGTATCGGAAAGGAAAAATAGACACTTATTAGAAATGACACGAGCATTATTATTTCAAAATAATGTTCCAAAAAAATATTGGTCGGATGCCATTCTTTGTGCCACACATCTAATTAATAGGTTACCAAGCGCTATTTTAAAAAATAAAAGTCCACTTGAAATTCTCTACCAACAAAAAATAAATCTTGATCATTTAAGAGTGTTTGGTTGTACATGTTTTGTAAAAATCAAAAGAAAAGATAAACTTGATTATATGTCAACAAAAGCTATTTTTTTGGGATACTCTACTTACAAAAAGGGTTACAAGTGTTATGATCCTATTAGCAAAAAATTATTTATGTCTAGGGATGTCATATTTTGTGAAGAAGAACCATATTTCAAAGAAATATTTAAGACACCATATACACAAGAACAAGTAAGACCTATAATATCTCATATAGAGGAACAAGAAAGTGAACAAAATATTAATCATATTTTTGATGATAATCTTGAAGAAGAGACTAACATAAATACTCTTGATAACAATAATAATGAGATAGAAGAAAATTTAGAAGTTAGACGGTCCTCACGAATAACACGACCATCTACTAGACTTAGGGATTATGTAACCTATACGGTACAATATCCTATTGAAGAGTTTCTATCATATGAAAATATTTCGCCCTTACATCTTGCTTTTTTGACTACCATCCAAAAAGAATTGGAACCGAATAGTTACCAAGAGGCTATTACAAATCTGGTATGGTGTCAAGCCATGAAAGAAGAGCTAGAAGCTCTAGAAAAAAATGAAACTTGGGTAATTGTACAATTACCAAAGTTAAAAAAACCGGTAGGATGTAAATGAGTTTATAAAATTAAGTACAATAGCAATGGTACCATAGAACGGTATAAGGCAAGATTAGTTGCAAAAGGCTATACCCAAACATACGGAATTGATTACAATGAAACCTTTGCACCGGTGGCCAAAATAAATACCGTTAGAATTTTATTTTCTATTGCGGTGAACAATAATTGGAATTTATACCAAATGGATGTCAAGAACGCTTTTCTTCAAGGAACACTTGAAGAAGAAGTATATATGAATCTACCTCCCAGACATAAATTGGAAAACAATTCTAACCTAGTGTGTAGGTTAAATAAGTCAATTTATGGATTGAAGCAATCTCCTCGAGCATGGTATGGCAAGCTTAGCTCTTATTTAATTTTATGTGATTTTAAAATTAGTAGTTCGGACCATTCTTTATTCACAAAAATTAATGGTAAACACACTACCATCATTTTGGTATATGTCGATGACATTATAATTACCGGAAACAACATAAATGAAATCAAAAAAATCAAAAGCCAATTGAAGGAGAAATTTGATATCAAGGACCTTGGATACCTAAAATACTTCTTAGAAATAGAAGTAGCTTACTCAAAGTTAGGACTCTTTATTTCACAAAGAAAGTATATTTTAGACCTCTTAGAAGAAACCGGAAAATTAGGTTGCAAACCGGCCTCCACACCCTTTGATAGCAAATGTAAATTAAATAGTGAAGATGGTGAATTGTTAGAGGATATAAACCAATTTCAAAGAATTGTAGAAAAATTAATTTATCTTACCGTAACCCGTCCGGATATTTCTTTTTCGGTAAGCCAAGTTAGTAAATTTATGCATTCACCTAGAACACCACACTTAGAGGCCATAAATAAAATTTTGAGGTATCTAAAGAAAACACCCGGTAAAGGAATATTAATGAAAAACAATAATTCTAATGTCATATGTGGCTATTCCGATGCAGATTGGGCCGGGAGTTTCGATAGGAAGTCCACTACCGGCTTTTGCACATTTGTAGGCGGAAATTTAGTCACATGGAAAAGCAAGAAACAAAACGTCGTGGCACGATCTAGCGCGGAGGCGGAGTATCGAGCCATGGCGTCAACCACAAGTGAATTAGTGTGGCTCAAACAACTTCTCAAGGATATGGGCATCGAATTCAATCAACCCATGAAAATGTATTGCGACAACAACTCCGCACGACACATCGCATTGAATCCGGTGTTCCATGAACGGACCAAGCACATAGAAGTGGATTGCCACTTTGTGAGAGAAAATGTCCAAGCCAAAGAAATAGAGACACCGTATATACAAAGCAATGAACAATTAGCGGATGTCTTTACCAAAGGGTTGGATCCAAAACAATTCGACAACATTACAAGCAAGCTAGGATTGTACGATATATACATTCCTAGCTTGAGGGGGAGTGTTAAAATTATAGAAGAAATAGAATAGGATTGATCTCAGATGTTCATCATTGATCAAAGGGCTAGGATTAGATCAAATAGGAAATTCTATTTATAGAAAGAAAATAAACGGTACCCTACTGTATAGGTACCAAAAGTAGAATAGAGATAATAGTAATATTTTTTCTTGTAGCATAAAAGAGCTTGTAACTTGAAATTCAATAATAAGAAATACTTTATCTCCTCAGAATTCATATAATTTCAACAGGTAAATAACTAATTTTTAAGTTTGAATGGGAAAATATCTAATTAAAGAAGTTATGATGGGCATATATCTAAATTTCTCTTTTAAAAATAAGAAATCAATAAATATGTAGCAACTTTTTGGATTGTTATAACAATTTTCAAGTTAGAATGTACTTAATTTAATATTTTATTAATTTATAATATAATACATCCCTGTTATAAATAGTTTATGACTTCACTTGTAGCGGGTCCCAAAGTCTGGAAAACAAGAGGAGCAAAAAGATGTGAAAATTATTCACAATTCATTCCATCATAATACCTTATTTAAAGAAATAAAAATCACAATCAAATTATATTATTTTGCGAATCTTTCATAAAATTATTACTAACAAACGAAAAATGTAACAAAAAAATGCTTTCGACATGAAAGTACAAAAAAAATACTATAGAACTATACCCATTTTCATGCATTTCATATTTTCACATCTCCGATCATAACCTGTGAGAATTCCGGATACGAGCACGACGTGTCTGACACGTGCGCGAGACGACACGGCATATATTTAATCCCCAAGCATAGCATAGCCAGACAAAAACAAATAGCAAGCCATGCACAGTTGGAAAATGAAGGAATCTGAATTTCTGTAATATGTGGCAAGTATATTCAGGAATATCGTTTGGTGTCTTAAAAAAGACAAATTCACAAAAGGCATACGGATCGGATATATGGCGGTAAAATTATATAGTTATCCATTTTTATATTTTGGGTACGAATACGAATTGAATAGTAAACGATATAAATACAAATATGATATTAAATAGATACCAATACAAATACAAATACAGATATATCGAATTCTAATTTAGATATTGTAACACAATTAAAATATTATTCAACAAATTATTTTTCTCGTTATAATTAGAAGACAAGAGTTAACATAAAATACGAATATAATTCGAATATCCAATCATTTAGTGAACAAAATAATCATATCATTGCAAAATATATATATGTGGTTAACAACAATTAATCACCAACATAATCATATTATTAATCAAGTACAATTGACAATGACAACAAGAAGTAAGACTGAGCGAATCCGGTAAGATTGCCTTTGTTCGAATGTTCTTTACAACTCGGGAACATGAAATTGGAATCGCTAGTAATTGTGGATCAAAGATACCCAAAAAATCATTGTCATATCTAAACATTGATTATAAAATAAATTGATATTTGAATATCCAAAAAATCAACATACAAATACCTGAAAAATTAAAATATGGATATTTGAGAAATTAACATACGATTACGGATAGTTTTTCATATTTATATCTGTATCTATGTAAATTATTTTCGTATTCAAATATCAAAATTCGTAAAATTCGAATACAAATTTAGAATTTAGATACAAATACAGACGGATAATATTCAACAGGAGCTGATAACCTTTCTTTTCTTGATATCACTAAGTAGGACGAGAGAAAAAAACATATGATAAAAACTACATTAGAGAATAACAGGTTTTAAAATTAAGGCTCGATCCTTTTGGTGGCATTAGTTTGTCATGCTTATCTCTATTCTGTAAAATCCATAGCATCCCTTTTTGCAGAATCCCCACAAGCTATTTAAAGCTTTTAATTATTAAAGGTTTTCCACTCATACAGGCAGCAACTACATTAGCCTCCCCCCTTTTTTCTGCACTTCAATTATTGTACCAACTACCGAGTATATTCCATTGATAATTAGTAATTAGTTCAAAATTAAAACAAACACAGAGTTTAATTTTACAATGATCAGGTTTTCCATTCATCAGCTCATGATACAATTTAAACAGGATTTAAAATATATATGTGTAACTAAAGTAAACATATTGGTCGAACTTTTTGAAATGTCAAGATCCAATATTTTTTAAAATTCTTAATTATCAAATTAAGTCGTTATTCTTATTCATCGGAACTTGAAATAAAAAAAAATATATATATATTATAGTGAGGCTATGGTGTTATGCATAACGCACATTGGTTCGTACTTTGGATCAATATCTCAGTTTACAAAGTCCAAATAGTCAACCTCAATTTTATATATTTTAATTTTTTTTACTATCTTTTTAGATAGGTGGAAAATCACTTGATAGAAATTTTAAAGCATAAAAAATAGTGATTTTATGAATATATAAAACAATAATAGAAAAATATAGAAAATATAAAATTTAGTCTGCATTTACATTTTCTAACTTACAACACAAGCACAAATGCACAACACTTCTCAAATTGGGCAAATTGGGGAGA
Organism: Carex littledalei; assembly: GCA_011114355.1. Classification (NCBI taxonomy): domain Eukaryota; kingdom Viridiplantae; phylum Streptophyta; class Magnoliopsida; order Poales; family Cyperaceae; genus Carex; species Carex littledalei. The sequence continues at coordinate 3,048,740 of CM022084.1, read as the reverse complement.
CATCAAAGAGCCTCAACTCAAAGTAGATAATCATTCAATAGGCAACTAGCCAGTGTAAAGTAAACTAAAGTTACAATTTCCAATCATAACAATCCGATCTAAAATTTGCATTATGAGAGATAAGATTAGAGCCTACTTACCTTTAAATTAAGATTTGACTTGTCCTACTCACATTTGCCTCCTCATGAGTCACTAGGGCCAATATTTAATTAGACCTAAGGTCAGTGGCACCTGTTTTTAGTTGGACCCATTTTTAACCTCCTATTATATTGTAGACTTTCTAGTTGATGTATAGGTACTACTCTCTGTGTGGTACATTACTGGCTCACATAAAAAAACACCTCTTTCAATTTACAAACATAGTAATGAGTTTTTTATTTGGAAATAATTTTGGAAGGTTAAAATTTATAATTTGAGAATAATACGGGTGTAATTCGGTAATAGTTTGTTATTGATTCTCAAAAAGAGAGGAACTATGGTGTTTTGCTCGTACCGCTCGGATTCTAACACAAATTGTATATCAAAATATTGATGTTCGTGTACAATAAACAAAAAAGTTCACGAGTTTCATAAATAACGTGGAATAAATACATATTATTCGTACATTTTTCTTACTTTGAAAATAAATTGTGAAAATATAATATTAGTATTATTCGGAAACATTGTTAATTTATATACAAATAGGGACAAAATATAATTGATAAAATTGACACACAGTTCCAGAGATAGTAACGGCTACAGAAAATCCAGATTACACATTTCTTAGTCGCGAAGGTATACTACGTAATTAGGTGGTTTAGGTTTTATGGCGTAGCTTGAATTTCTTTTAGCAACGAAATAAAGAGATAATTTTTAGAAGTTCAGTTGCCTTTAAAAAAAAAAAAATTTGAAAGGTCCATTTTTTTTTTTAACAGTTGGTCCATTAGTGTCAATTCCGCTTCTACTTTCAGTGCAATTTGTGTCCCTTAGACTCAGGACAGGACCTTGAAAATTTAAATTAAGGGTGCTAAATGTAAAATGTAAATATATTTAATATGTGGTAGATGAAATTTGAACCAAATTTCTACGATCATAATATATAATTTTAATTACTAAATTACAAGTAAACATTTGATATTCAATAAGGAGGTTGCACTATTAAAAAATTTAAGTAAATTTCAATATATATATAATTAATTTTTGAAAACAATAGGGTTGACTAAGTACCTTTGAGTTGTATTAAGATCCGCCCTTGCTTAGGCTATGCTTCATAATGAAACATATAAAGAAAATAAAAGGAAGGTGAGGTAAAGATGACAGGTTAAAAAGTTCAAAGATTTGTAATCATCAAACCATTTAGTGCATGTGTTAGGCGACAATCAAACAAGCAAACATATTTTTTTTTCTACTACGAGCAAAATGAAAAATTAAATTCTACTGAAACATTTTAAAATTGAGAGATCAAGTTAATTGTAACCGATCGTCATGGAATTATTGCTTTTGATGAAATTTGTCCAAAATAAAATTTAAGTTGCATAACAAAAATTGAGCTATTCCTCACAATAAATTAATTTGGTAAACTTAACAATATTCTTGAAATATTTAAAAAAATACTAGTATTTTGCCCGTGTGTTACAACTTGCAACGGGAACATATTATAAGAGAACAAAAATAATTTATACAAAATGACATATTTTCATTAAAAAAATGAGACTAAATAACAAATAACATTCTTTAAATGACATCTACATGTAAATAATATTTCTTAAATGACATATATATTTTATTTTTATTTTTTTGACATATTTTCATAAAAAACTTCATACAAAATGACATATTAATTGACAAAACATTCTTTAAATGATATAAAAAATAGAAAGAAATGAAAACACGACCAATCAATATCAATCAATTAAAAAATTCTTTAAATGATATTTATAAAATGAAAAGAAATAAGGATCAATCAGAAAGATAATACAATTTGCATGTGACGAGTACGTGTCTAAATAAATTTGGACCTCTACATGTAAAAAAACATCAAAAAGACGCATAAAATCAGAAAAAGACATATAATTTGATTGGAGGGTTGATATTCAATCTGAAATTTTATCTTTTAATCACAGTCATTGACAGATCAGAACATCTACGTGCTTAATATAAAAATGGAGATATTATTAGCATGATAGGTTGGTTGTGATAGGTCTAAGCCTAATAGCCTATCATGGTATACTAGCAAACAAGAGATCTTTGTGGAAGATATCATCTGAAATAAAACTGTTTAACTAACTTTGTTAGACATAATTTAGTGGTTAATTAGCACAATATGCATGTGTCATGATGAGTAAACAAAAATTGTTTAGAGTAGGTTGGTGTTATTTTGTCTCTTTGTGGAATCCCCAATATTTAAAAGTCTAGCTAGCTATAGGTGATGAGTTGGAATCTAGAGGTCTACTCGCTTTAATTATTTGAACTTTATCTCTGATTTTTACGAGCAGTTAAAGTTTAGTTTGTCTTGTTCTAGCACCTACCTCTTTTTTTATTAATACTAAAAAAAAAAAATATCAAATTTGTCCTCAATTTTAAATTTTATTAAAATATCCTGATCGCTCCATCACTTGGCGGTCCACCGTTCATACCAAACCACCTCACTGTGGGGCGGTTTGGTATTTATTTTTATTTTTTAGAGACAATATAAATAGCAAGATGCTGAAATCTAACGCTAAAAATTCAATTTTTTTTGAAATATTTGTTAGATTACTTCTTTTAAGCATATTTATACTAAAATAAGCTAAATTACTTGAAATTATGTTAAATTACGTTGAATTACACTAATTACTTTAAATTAAGCTAAATTCTAAATCCTAAACTCTTATTTTGGACAATTTCTAAAACTCTAAACCTTAAATCCTAAAATTACAGTACATTAAATGATTTACAATTTTCACATAACATATTTATAAAAATTAGTGATATTTAAAAGAAACCCTAAACCCTAAACTCTAATGTCTAAATCATAGTTTCCGACATTTTTATTAATAAATATACCCACGTTAGCTGGTTTTTTTTTGTTAGATTACTTTTTTTGATGTATAATTAGCATATTTATACTAAAATACGCTAAATTACTTGAACTAATGTTAAATTACGCTGAATAACACTAAATTACTTTAAATTACGCTAAAATACGGTAAATTACGCTAAATTACATATGAATAGGGACGATATCTTCATTGAAAAGACGAAAAACGACGACGAAACTTCAAACGGCCATAAAACGGTGCTCGAGTGTCCGATTTCAGCAAATGACCACTTTTCGGAAAGCTTGCGAAAATACGCATGCATTAGTGCCCGCGATTCCAGATTCCAAAATTCAGAATTGCCAAAAACAAAGGAAAGAGCCTCAAAACTTGAGTTGAAGTTTTCGATTAAGATTTTCATTTCTATTATTCAATCTAAGTTTCCGATTAAGATTTTATGTAACAGAACCGGCTATGACGTGCTATTTTTCGCACTCTAGTCACAAGTTCAAATCTGATTCTAAGTATCGGGGAAAAGGGCGGAAATATGCAATTTGATACTTGCTTGGATGATTATGTGAGCCAAAGCAGTATTGATCTTTTTCATTTTTGGTTGTTATTATGTTTCTTTTATTAAGCAATATAGTAGAATCCATGCATGGTTGTTAGTTTTAACCGAATCGAATATGTATTTCAGTGTGATATTATTTGTTGCAGTAGCAATCTGTCAGTTTGGAACGCAATATTTTAACTTCAAAAACAAAAATATAAATTCATAACACGAATCTATATATTCATTGCGAAATACCATAATTCACTTAAAATTTATAGGAAAGATTATACAAATTTATAATTAGTTGTACAGTCTAATGTTATTCAATTTAGTAACTAAAAAGGACCGACAGACGAAGAACAAATGCAGCCACATGATTGAAATTAAAATTTTTTTTTTGGTTGAAATTTAATTATTTCTCGTGAGGAGCAGTTTGACCTAATCATTATCAACATTCAACACTACTAGCAAAACACAGTGAATCATTAAAATAAATATACAACAAGAGGAGGGATCAAGTTACAACAACTATTTTTTTCATTTTCAAAGTCCAAATCGTCGAGCCAAAGCGTTCAACATGATTATCTAAATAAAATGTGCTTGCAGATTAAATTTTACATTTTTTTGAATTTTTTTACTATTTATTAAGATGGGTACAAAATTCAATGGTCTGAATATGACTATTTTTTGTAAAATACTTAATAAATAGTAAAAAAATTCAAAAAATGTAAAATTTGATCTACAAGCACATTTTATTGTGGAGATCATGTTGAACAGTTTGAATTGACGATTTGGACTTTGAAAATGAAAAAAAATAGTTGTTGTAACTTTGTTGTAACTCAAATTTGTTGTAACTTGATCCCTCCTCATACAACAATAGTAAACTATAATAAGGCTATTTTGGGCTTCCCGTTGGTTTAGAGAATTCATATCACCACCTAAGGTAAGATCTGGACCGTCAGAATTTGCGTGAATATTAGGTGTTGTGTATTTTACTTCGGACTGAAGTAGTTCGAATTCTGATCTGACGGTCCAGATTTAAACAAAAATATTTTGTTACCTCAGATAATATGGACTCTAGTTTAAAGGGGGCAATGTTCCGCATTTTGGAATAAATATATTGACAGGAATATTTTGACTTGGTGTAACATATCAGTTATATATTTTTTTATTTTGTTTTTTCAATTGATCGCGTGTTACATAAAATCAAATGTTAATATCTTTATCCTCATTTCACCCGTAATAATTTTGATCAGGCAATACAATTGAAAAAAAAAAATACAGTTATGATCACTATAGCGCTAGTTATATTAAGTTGGGGATCCATATCCTCCCAGATACCTGACTCAAGCAAATTGAAACGGACGATCCAAATTAATCCTATCTGGGTCAAACTCAATCCGGTGCCTATGGAGACTGTAGGGGGCTTGTTTTGAGATTCGTGCCATGTTAAAAGAACCATCCGATCATAATTTGCTTGAGTCAGGTAACCTGAGGTGATGTGAATTCATTAAGTTGGTGTCGATCTCATTATCTACTATATTTGTTTGGTTGTTCGCTATTTCTCTAAATTTATCATATTTTCGAACTTCTAAAGCATGATCCGTAGTTTTTGATATCATTCTTTAATCTTCAATATATTTTACACTTAAAATTTAACTGAATTTGATTCAGCCGATAATAAAGATTGAATATTAAGTAAACTGTAAACCTTAATTAGTTGTATAGTTCTATATTATACGGGGTCGCCCAAGGCAGAGAGGAGCCCCACCCCTCCGCCAGGACCACCTGAGGGTAGCCGGAGCGCCGCCTGGCTGCTCGCGAGGGGTGAGGGTTGCTTGCGACAGGGCTGCTCGCGAGGGGTGAGGTGGCTGAGGGCTGAGGCGGCTGCTCGCGACAGGGCTGCTCGCGAGGGGTGAGGTGGCTGAGGGCTGAGGCGGCTGCTCGCGACAGGGGTGACGCGAGGCGGCAGCTCGCGAGAGGGGTGAGGTGGCTGAGGGCTGCTCGCGAGGCGAAACCCTAGCTCGCAGCGACAGGGTTGACGCGGCTGAGGGTTGCTCGCGAGGCGAAACCCTAGCTCGTGAGGCGAAAGGGGTGAGGCGACAGGGGTGAGGCGGCTGAGGGTTGCTCGCGAGGCGAAACCCTCTCTGTCACTTCTTCTAGGTTTCTCGTTCGACAAAGCGCCTCCTCTCTCTCGTCTCTACCTTGAGAGGAGAGAAAAATGAGAGAGAGGGGAGGAACCGGAGCCGAGAGCGCGGTATCGTCGGAGTTCGGAGCGTTGAGTCTCTACGCCATCTCGATCGGAGCGTGGGTGAGTAGATCCGGTCGTCGGAGCGCGGCGGCGGGCGAAAAATCGAACCCGGTCGTAGAGAGCGATAGGGAAAGGTAATAGGGTAATTATGAGTGTATATAAGTGAAATTAGAGTTATTTAGAATAGTTTAGAGGATTTTGTGAGAATAAAAGAGTGGATTTAGGTTTAGAGTCATTTGACTCGTTGTAAGTTCGTTTTTTTTATCAATGAAATTGTTAGTTGGCACTTAAAGCCACTAACCTTCAAAAAGATAATTCTATATTATACATTCCATTAAAGACCGAACTAGAAATTTAAATAGGAGGGATGAACTCAAATATTCACAATAATAAATTGAAATTCTAATTGCTAGGCTACAAGTACATATGTGATAATTTATGAAAGAGACTGAATAAAAACTTAAAATTCAATTCAATTAAATTTCAATATATATAATTAATTTTTTTAAAATTATAAGAGTGGTTAAAACATCTGGGCTATACATATAGAGTGGAAAAAACATGCCGTGCCGTGACCAAAATGTCAAGGGGTGGTCACGGCACGTGAATGGTCACGCCGTGCCTAAACGTGCCGTGATCATACGTGACCCGTGTGACTCGCGTGACCATTTAATCATAATTTAGGTTAGTTTATTCAAGATTCATCATTAATCAATATCTAATGGTCTTAATTAATTACACGTGACTCGCGTGACTACGTGGCGTGCCGTGACTAAATCTTTCACGTGCCGTACCGTACCATGCCAAAGTTTCAAAAGATGAGCATGACATGCGAATGGTCACGACGCGAGACACGTGAGTTACGACACGTAACTGACATGCTTGCCATGCCGTTCCGTGACGGAGCCGGCTCCGCGTGCCATTTTTCCCACTCTACCTATAATACATAGACTTGTCTCTGCATTTCATGATTCAGTACCTGTGATTGCTACACGTACTACGAAAGTTGGTAAATTAAATTTCATACATCGTCATTCTATATATAGTTGCATCACCCCACTAATCCTTAAAAGTTAATTTAAAGCAAAACAAACATAATATTTAATAATTTATCAACTGACTTGATCACTTTCTTGTATGACTCATGAACCTAATCAATAAAAATTAATATGAGCTATATCTCGAATCAACAACGCACCATTAACTATTTAATTAATTGTATATATGCCACGCACACACATTGCTTTTGTGGTAGCATAACTACAATCACTATAATTCTAATTTGACATATTTACAGTAAACAATAATTTTTTGTTTAATTTGTAGATTCAAGTAAAAAATTAAGTAAATTTGATGACATAAAATCGTACTATATATTTTGTTTGTAATTATTACAGTCCAATCACATGTATGAATTAGCACATATTCCGGTCTACCACAATTTTCGCAGGCTTTGAAACGTATAAGAAATAAGACTTGTTACATAGTTAATTATGATATAAGAGGAGGGATCTAGTTACCACAATTTTGAGTTACAATAAAGTTACCACAACTATTTTTACATTTTTAAATTTCAAATTGTCGATCTAAACGGTTCAACATGATCTCCACAATAAAATGTGCTTTCAGATTAAATTTTACATTTTTTTGAATTGTTTTACTATTTATTAAGATGGGTACAAAATTTAATGATCTAAATTTGACTAGTTTTTGTAAAATACTTAATAAATAAAAAAATTCAAAAAAATGTAAAATTTGATTTGGAAGCTCATTTTATTGTGGAGATCATGTTGAACGGTTTGGATCGACGATTTGAAATTTGAATAAGTAGAAAATAGTTGTGATAACTTTGCTGTAACTCAAAATTGTGGTAACTAGATCCCTTCTCATGATATAATTAATACTTTAGATCTATTGAAAATATGTAAATTTAAATAGGAATCGTGAGATAGAGCAGCTTTCGTGGTAACCACTATGGGAAACATTGGGTGATATTTTGCCAATGATGTGTCCACTTCCACCGTGTAGCCAACAATCAATGCATGCATGACATGGAGTCTATAAGTTAATGACAATGACAATATGACATGTCTTTAATTTATTATGAAAGTTTGGATTCCAATTTTAGCAAGACTTAATAAGAGTTAGATAAGGGTAAAGATATGACAACGCTATTTTTGTTTCATACGATGTATGGATTATAAGTTAAAAAAAAAATGCGATTCGCATACTGTAAGAGAACAAAAATGTGTTGTTAATATATCTTTACCCCTAAAAAGATTGTGTAGTGCCTATGGACATGTAATTAAGAGAAATTAATGCATTTAGAATTAATTTTTTTTAGGAGGAATTAATTTATTCTACGAGGACTTTCTGGACACTATGCCAATGATCTACATCAAATGTTAAGGACAGAGACGGATCTACTAATAATAAATGAAGGTTAATTGACCGCAATTTATTTTCAAAATTTTATACATATATATGATTTTCCTATATAATTTAGAGTAATATATCATAAATACTATAAAATTGATCCCCATACTTTTGTGATAATTTTATTTGATTTGACCTCATACAAAAATTTTCGAGTTTTGAGCCCCATTACTTGAAAGTCTGCCTTCGCACTTCAAATGTTAAGGACACAAGTGTAGAAGTTAACATATAGTTCATTGTCAATTTCCAAAATATATTTGCATTCATTATTTTTCATATTAAGCTTCTCGTTAATATTCGGCAACCATGTGAAGCTTAAATTTTAAGCTACACTAAGGAGCACTCATTCAGCAATAAAGTTGAGAAGTAACTTTTTTTAAAAAGTTTTAAACTTGATAAAATGCTTAAGCCATGTGAAACCATGGAACAAAAAATTTATGTGTGATATAATTCTATAATATTATCTTAAAAGTGTAAGCATACTTCTACAATTTTGTGTTTAGAAGTATTATTTTGAAAGCATATTTTGCAAGGGGATGTTTAACTTGTAAAGTTCTAAATTTGATTTTTGAGATTCAGAGAGTTTTTAACCGCTCAACCTAATTAAATCTTGTAAAAAATAATACTTTCGTTTCAACAAAGAAAAAAAATCATTTTTACAAATTCTAGAGTACGCTCGAATAAAAATACTTTTTTTTTAACATATGGTCAAACACAACTATGACCTTTGATCCACAAAGAATTGGCTACAGAAGATCACAAATGTTGTGAGTGAGAGGCCAAACTTCTCCTTTTGATAGGAGTAAATGTGAATTTGCGGAGTCATACTGCACAAAACAACAAATCAGAATCCACGCTAAAATTCGTTAGGAAAAAAATAATAACTAATACATTATTAATGAACCATCCTAACTTCCGTCTTCCAGCAAATTATTTTTTTTAGTAAAGGTTAAAAGTTAAGCCACCTAACTAATTAATTAATTAATTAATATCCACAAATAAGTCATTCAGTTATGATTTAGTCAAAAGTAATTAGGTATACATTATACATTATACATCATCTCAAATAACTAATACATTATACATTAGAAGTTATGACTTAAGCTCTCAAATAAGCCATTTTTAGTTACTTTTGGTTGTTATTCAAATTTAAGGATAATTAAATTGCTTATATTACTTCATCTTATTTTTTTATTTTATACTTTATTTGACAGCTTAAGTCATAACTCAAATTAATCTTTTAATAACAAAATAAAAAATGAATCATATCTATGACAATAAATTTTACAAATAGAGTAAGTATAGAGCAAAGAAGTTACTCAACCAAATTCACAGAACTTATGTGTCTCAATAAAAGCGACCTTTAGAAAATTAATGGGGCGTTGTATCAAAATCAAAGCTCCTGAAACCAAATCATGAAAAGGTGACAACTAGGAAAATCATAAGAAATATGATAAAAAGCAAAAGACTGGCCTCTCCTATCAATCACCTGATACATGATCTTTTTCAAAAGAATTGCCCACCTTGTCTACTAATAAAAAAACCTAAATTTATAGCCACTATTGTTTGGTGTGCCGTGTGCGTACACCTGTGGCCCACATAGTGTGTGACAATTTTACACATTTTTCCCCAAGAGTACCAGTTTTTTTCTTTTTCTTTTCTATCTCTCATATGTTATATGAAATATTAAATACATCCATTTCATTTATAAAAAAAAAATGTAACAAATTTACACTGCAAAATCGTACTAACTCCATATATTTTTGTTGGGAACAATGTTTAATTAAAAATATGGTTCATGCACTAATTAAGCAGTTGGGTTGTCAACTTGTCATAGCCATAGTGTGTTAAAAACTTGAAATGGAATTTCAGTCATTGTTTACTTTTGTTGTCATAGAACACCATCAAAACCATGCCATGTCATAACACATTATAATTCATATAAAAATGGTTGCATGACATGCCATAGAAAACCATGAAAAGTACATACAAAAGCATATAATAATAAACATCAACATGTGTGGTGCCTCCTACTCCATTTGGACCTGTTTCCTTTTTTTCACCACCCCCACTATAAATACAAACACTCCTATTAGCATTGTGTTTGTTCTGTTTAAGAAGAACCTAATTCCAGTGCCTTGGGCACTTCCATAACACCACCTATATTCCCCCCTACAACTTATTCCAAGTACAATTTATACTGATGGATTCTCTCAAGATAGAGAAGATACTTGCCATGAACAAGTACAAGAGAGGGACCCAGGAACAAAATCTCCTCTCAAGAGGAATTCACATCCCAACCATTGTAAAATATGCACTCACAACCCTCACATTACTGATATTCGTATCGAGCCCCGTTTGGGTCCCAGAGAGTCTTTATGCTTCCTTCCCAAACATGGTGTCATTTTTCGTTGGACCCAAGTTTTTGTTTATAGTTTGTAATCTGATTGTTGTTATTTTAGTGAGCGAGTCGAAGCTTTCTCAGGCGCCATCGGCACAGGACATGTATGAAGAGAAATTGAGGAAGAATTTGAGCTATAAAATGCCTCGTCCTAGTGTTGCTAAAGTTTCTCTTGGAGGTGATGAGGTGAGAGAGAAAGAAGAAGATATCTTTGTTGGAGAAGTGGAGGAAGAGGGGGATGTGGTTGAGCTTCACAAAAAAGTGGAGGACTTTATTGCAAAAGTCAAGAGCCAAAGAAGGGTTGAAGCGAAAGTATTTCTCTGTTATTAGACATATATTTTGAGTTCGATTCCTCTCTTTGTTTCCAATTCCAGAAAGCGCCATTTTTAATTGAAGGGTTCTTAGGCCACATGACAGTAATTATGTGAAACTCGGGGTTTTCTTGTAATAATTAATGGTGTTTTTCATAATATATTGGGGAATAAGGGATTAATATGAAACTATCCTCATGCATCCGGCTCTGTACGAGTTAAAGGAAAAAAGGTAGAGGAATCTTCTTTGTATCAAAGATGCCAATCTTATCAATGGTGTTTGTATTTGAAAAAAAAAAAAAACAAAGAGAGAAAGAAAAAAGGGAAAGAAAAAAGAGAGAAAAAAAGGAAGAGGAAAATGAGTGCGTAATTTCCCATCTTGTTTATGTAGTTGTTCACTAATCTATTTGAAGTTTTAAACTATATAATTGTTAATATTTTTAAATTATAGTTTTTTATACATTTATGTAGATTTTATAATAACTTTAATTATTAACAATTATATATTTTTAGTTAGCATACAAATATTTCAAATGAACAATTAGATGAACAAGAGAAGGTGAATTTCTATGACACTTAGATGTTGATGGATGAGATCGGATGGAGTACAGGATCGATCCAATGAATAATATTTTAGTGGTAATGCATGGTAATGTGTTTCCTGTAAAAAGTAATTATAGGTTAGATATTCGGATGAAAGATTTCTTGAAAATATTAAATAGTTAGTTAATTTGACTTTCAACGAGAAAATTATATAATAGTTAATATTTTAATTATAAATTTTTATATAATTATGTAGATTTTATAACTTTAGAGAGAGATTTGACATTATGCATTTTACGAATTGACCTGTATTAAAAATTCATATCTCTATTTTGAAAGTTTAAATCACTTTATCTGTACACCATTAAATCCAATCTCCATATAAACATGTACTTGGAGACCAAATTCACATTTTTTTTAGAATTTTTTACTATTTTTTATACAAGTAGAAATTCCTCAATCTAAAAATTATGGACCATTTGAAAGCAGTGATCTATCAATTTAAAATAGTATTTTAAAAAAAAAATATTAAGTTTGGTCTCCAAGTATATTTTCATATGAACATCATGTTTAGCTGATTGGATCAAGTGTTTGAACTTTGAAAATAGATATGTGTATACATAACGCAAGTCAATCCGTAATATACATATTACCAGTCTTACTCATAGGTAATTAATCATTAAAAATTATATAGAACGATTCTTAGTTATTAAATAGTTGACCTCTATTGTAAAATCTATTACATAAGCTTTTTTCTAAGGACATGATTTGATCTTTAAAATGATCAGAATATCTTGATTCATACATCATACTTAATTCATTTAACCATCTGATGAGTTGATCAGAATCAACTTTTAGTCTGATGGAAACTGGAAAAGCTCATGCTCTATATGTGAAAGACGCGGATGAAGTTTCTCTGTGAACTATGAAATTTGAAGATTAGAACACAAATTTATTTTTAAATAAAAAAAGAAAAACCATGTGAAGAGTTGGATATAAATCGACATTGATATCCCACACTACCATAGAGTAAACCGACACATCAATTCCTTTACCTGAATTAGAACAATAACTCTAGTGCTACACAGGAATTTAATTGTAGATGAACGGTTAAATTTCCATATTTTTCAAGGGTATATAATGATTGCACTCCTATATGTATCCCTTACTTGCATTCTAGATATATTACTATTTTTTCCAAAGATGCTTAATGACAAAAATATGTATATGTCTTATGAGAAATCAAAATTCTGAAAGGTATATTTGTATATTTATTCGAGAAGTGTTTATTTTGAACTTTCTTATGATTACTAAGAAAATAAAACGTGATGAGCACTTTGCGTACGAGTTATAAACACAGAGAAATTTAAATATGAACAATTTGAATGTTTAGTATAGACACTTTCAGATGCATGCAGAAAGTGAGGTGCAATAATAATTTCTCATGTAGAAGTATTTGAAACAAATTGTTCCAAGCTCCAATTATATATGGGTTTAAACTTAAAAAAGGTGCTCTTTTAAGAAGACTTAAATAATCCTGTTAGTCTCAGAAAATTCTTTAAAAAAAAAAACCTTCCAACGGTGATATTGATGAAAAGAATCAATACAAAAATTTCTAGTTCTAATCATAGTGAATATCATTGCATCTATCATATTTTTCTTTGAGCGTCTTAGAAATTTAAGTTGTACTCATAGATATAATTCTTGCATCTGATTTGCAGATATGATTTTCATATATAGCACAAATACTAATTAAGTTATATTAGTCAAAATATTTTTAATCTGTAGGCATGTTTGGTTGTTCTTAAATTTAAGAAGAATTAAGTTTCTTACTCCGTCTTACTCTTTATAGTTTACATTTTGTTTGACAGCTTAAGTTATGATTTATAAGTTAATCCGTTTGGAGGGAGGAGATGTTGAGAAATAAATCTTTGCCTATTATTGTGGGCCCTACAGGCAGAGCCTTGGGAGGTGGAATAACTTATTCCTAATTAACTCAGATTTACTCCATCTTATTCTTATTTTACTCGTTTAATTGATAGCTCAGTATGAAGCACAAACATTTACCTCGCTTCTTACTCCACCATCAGACATGACCTTAGTGCAAAATGTCATCGCTTAGAAACAGTTAGTAGGGGTGTCAATGATATCCTTTTATCTGTTTACCCAACCCGTATCGTATTGAAAAAGACATATAAGAATACGGTTAAAGACCATTTCTTACCTATTATCCTATAAAATAATTTTAAAAAATAAAATTTTATATGTGTGTGTGTGGAGATCATACACGATTACATAAGTTTTTGTAGTTGACAAAATTTTCATAATACAAATTAGTTGTATTCATTTTTTTTTCTATTTTCTTGTTTTGAAAATATTTTACCAAAAGCACAAATTTTAACTATAAAATTATATAGTCAATGGCATTTTTTATTATTTATCTGTTCCGTATCGTATTCGAAAAGATGAATAAGAATAAGATTTTTTTTTTTTTGTTAACTTATCGTGTACATGTGAGGGTAAAGTTTTTTTATAATAATAACAGATACGGATATGAAAATGCTTACACCTAATCCGTATCGTACCCGTTTGACACCCCTAGCGGTTAGGCTTTATCTTATTTTGCTTTGTATTCAAGAATTTTATTTCATTGCTTGTTTTCCTTTGTACATAATACATGTATTTATAGGACTGATTTACAGTTGTAACAAACAAACTAAATTCTGTTTGGAGTCCTAATTACAATATCCTTCTATGTTTGACTTTGGTCAACAGCCTAATCCTGCATTATGCATGCCCAAAAAAAATAATTATGTCGCTAGGTGTCATTGACGAGAACCAACTCGAGTCAGATTCAGACTCGCTTTGAGAAGCATGCAGCTGAGTAGAACTAGGGTGCTCCTAAGCTCACCAAGCTTTTCCGTGAGCGCGACTCTAAAACCTATCAAATTGACTTCAAACGACATTTCCAAACCGTTAGATGTTCAATCTATATTAAAATGTGCATGGAGACCAAATTTTACATTTTTTGGAATTTTTTTACTATTTATTAAGATGGTTTGAAAATCGCTGTTTTTATTAAAATTCTGCACCATTGGAAAACAGCGATTTTCAAACCATCTTAATAAATAGTAAAAAAATTCCAAAAAATGTAAAATTTGGTCTCCAAGCACATTTTAATATAGATTGAACATCTAACGGTTTGAAAATGTCGTTTGAAGTCAATTTGATAGGTTTTAGAGTCGCGCTCACGAAGGGCTTGGTGAGCTTAGGAGCACCCTAGTTCTACTCGCATGCAGCTACTATTAAAGAATGACTTACTTTCAAGATTGACTATTTATATTTTCTAGAGAATAGTTGATATTTAATAGTTGTTTCAAGTTCCTAGATAGTTCTTTATGTTTGCTCTTTTTTATGTTTACATTTTTTAAGTAGTCATTTATGCTTGCCTATTTCTATGTTGCAAATTAATTACTCCTTGTGGCCTATAAAAATAGAACTTTTGTAAGAGAAAAACAACTTTTTGGATATTAATATATTTTCTGAGAGAGATTTATTCTCGCTTTTACTACTTAGCACTCTTTGTTGCTAATTTCACTAAACTGTTTTCAAGACCCGTCACTAGCGGAGTCGAGATTCGGGACCGAGATTGCGTCAGTCATCCTCTCATTGCCTAATATACTCCAAAAGAAGTGGCCAACCGTAAACCCACTACTACAAAAAAAGAGATTATACACGGACAATAAAGGAGGAGCTACACGGATTTCCTACCGTGTTTAAATCGAGGGTGTACGATTAGTTCAATAACTACACACGGACTTTTGGCCGTGTGCAATTTTAAAGATTCTACACGTATAACTTCACAAACAGCCGTGTACAAAGACCAGAATGTGTCGCTCTCCATTTTACCGAGCTACACGGATATTATCTAAAAAACCGTGTACGATTCTTTTTGTACACGGACTTTTAACTAAAAAACCGTGTAGCTCTCCTCTTTCTACACGGATATTTAGTTAAATATCCGTGTGCAATAGCTAATTTTTTTTTGTTTTTTCTATCGTACACGGACGATTATGAAATATCCGTGTATAATAGCTAATTTTTTTTTTTTGTATATTTTGTTTTTGGGCTAGCCTCCAGCTTTGCTAGCCAATTTTTTGCGACAGAAATTATACAAAATTCCATATAGCAATAAATTCATTCGAAACAGATTAATTAGCAAGAAATTCATATACTAAATTTATACAAAATTCATATAGCAATAAACATATTAATTATGTCACTTATGCACTAAATGATTATGATGCACGAACGATCAAGAAATTGGACTAAATAATAGAAAGATAGATTTCGGTTCTGAGATCACACAGATTCTCAATTCTTTGATAAAACTATTATAAAAACAACAACTGCCTCTGCCAAAAGTCCTGACGGCTGTTTAAATACAAACCCTAAACAAAAATGCATAAAAGATACATAAAAGATACATAAAAGACCCTAAAAATGCTAAAATTATAAAGAAAGGTCCAAAAGTTCAGATCCGACGGTCGGATCGCGAATCTGAGCCCGCGGAATGCGAAACGGATCATAGATCTGTTTCGAATCCGGCTTTGGGTTGTGGAGTTCCTGTCAAAATTTCAGCCCGATTCGACGGACGGATCAAAAGTTACACCCCTTTTTCTGAAACATGCGCAGGCCTTGGTTAAACACATCATGAGTAAAGCATAGAACAGATCAATTGCAATCATAGGAAATTAATATGAAGTACATACCGCTTATTATCTCAGATCTCAGCTGCTGGCCTCGATCAATTCGCAGAAATCTGATAGGAAAAAGCTCAGTTCAGAGAGATGTACTAAAAGACTTGATCAAAACGGCGCTGGAAGGGGAATACATTAAAACCCTACACTTTTATACACGGCTATTTAGTTATAAATCCGTGTAGCTCTCCAACTAAACATACATGGCTATTTAGTTATAAATCCGTGTACAATTCTACAATTTCTACACGGATATATTATCAAAAATCCGTGTGTATATTCCTACACGGCTTTGTATTAAAAGTCCGTGTAGCTCTCTCAATTATTTGCACACGGACCTCTTTACACACGGATTTTTGGTTTCTAATAAACCGTGTAGCTCTCTCTAATAATTCTACACTGATTATTAACTAATTATCCGTGTATAAATCGTGCAGATCTTTTGAACAAGTAAAAAATCATATTTGGTACACGGTTTTTAATAAAATTGCCAAATCCGTGTACAATGTGCAGTGTACAAAGCCAGTTTTTGTAGTAGTGACCACTGAGTTTGTCATAAGAGCATGACAAGGTCAAACCTAGTCACTCTCGATGCAGTGGCATTCTGCCGGTCGGTAGGCTCGGGGCAGTAATTTGTCGAGGCAGCCAGCCCTTCTGTTGGTTTTTGAGATAGTTGAATAGGTTTTGGTGTGAGTTTTTCTGACAAATTTGATATGGTTAATTGGGCAGAGAACTCAAAGGTCTATGCTTTGGTAAAATTTGTCTCTAGATGAGGAAATCTGGGGCAACAGAAAATTTTATGATTTTGGAGGGGTTATCTTTCGGTTGTTTTGGACAAGTAAGGATTTGTTTGAAATATTGGGAGAAGGAATACATTTCTTATAGGGTTTGGTGGTTTTGCTGGATGGTATTTTATGGCAGAAATTGGTATTTTAGGATTTTGGAGGGGTTATCTTGCGAATTTTTGGGCAGGCCCAGATATTTTGGAAAGCTTGCAAGATAAGGAGTAAGGGTGTTATGCAAGATAAGAGCTAACAGATACGGTCGATCGATTTGAAAAAAAAAAAAATTATGCTCAAATGATGAGAACTAAGACCATGGGCTGTGGTTAGCTCTGTTACACTTCGGTCAGGAGTTCTAAGGTTCGGCCAAGAATCTACGGTCAGGTACTTAAGCCTTTGATCAGTGAGAAATGAATAGAAAATGGGTTCGGTCAGGTGCACGGTCAGGAGTTTGATACCCAGCCTTGTGCTGGCTTTGAGATGTGCTCAAACGTGCCTTTGATTCGATCAGATCCATCAGTTCATAGGCTGTGAACGGGTCAACGGGATCTAAAAACCCCGACTGTTTTGTGTATTCTAAAGTGTTCAAGACTTCAAGGTACTATTTTGCCTAGTATTACATATCAATCTGATCCTCTCTGTCTAGTGTCTACTATCTAATGAGCATTTTCAAAAACATCCAGAAAAGGTTTCTAGAGAGGAGACACAATTAGCAAGCGCTTGCACTTGGTTATGCAATTTAAAATGCAGGTTTCGCACGAGACGCTTGAGTACCCGAATCCTTTTGAGTTGTGGAACAGAGAGAAAGGCTTGATTTTTGTGTTCATTCTTCAGCTGGTTATTTCTCTTGTCACATGTGAATGGAACTTGCAAGATAAAAGAAAACATTACATATAATTTCCTCTTTGTTTTTTACATCAGTATCAGAGCTTTCAGGATTCCTTTTACTTTGAAACTGATACCTAAGCCTTGGTTGTGTGTGATTCGTGGTCTCAATTAGAGGGAACTATAATTAATGTCCAGATTGCGCAGATTTTTGGACTGTCTGATATTGCATATTAACATCAATATCTTTATTTTTTTTTTTAAGGTCAGTGGGCACGTTGCCCACCAACTATTGTATTAATAAAGATAATAGTTTTTACATCCTGCACAGAAGCCTAGCGAAGTACATCAATGAAAGAACAGAAAAGCCTAGCGAAGGCTCTAATCATCCGCCTGGCCTCTTTGTGTTCTTCCCCACTAGATGTGCTGGCACCAGTGTTGTATCTCATAATCTCATTGATTTCCACTAAAACTCAAAATCCAGGGGCAGCTGAAATTTTTAGTGGAAATCTATCGTCTTGACCGACTTTGCTCCCCTCCTTGAAATTTTTGTTGCCCCCCTCTGGATGTTTGATTTGTAATTCGGATTAAATTTAGGGTTAAAATTGAAATAAATTTGTTGAATTTTGATTGATAATTAGAATTATAAGTTAGAGTATCCAAAATTACAATTCAAAGCATTGGAAAGTATAAGTTAAAGCATTATTTTTTTATCGAGTACCCAATTAGTTAATGGATTTAAATCCGATTAGCTATTTAAATCCGATTCGATATTTTTTTGCCCCCCCGACGAAAATCCTGGATCCGCCCCTGCTCCCTCCAAACAATAAATAAGTTTGATTTCCAACCCTCTATTCTGTTTTGAACTGCTTCAATCAGTGGCTGGAATTGGATCTTGTTTGGCTTCCTTATAGAGAGTTCGGACGGGTTGCATGAGATTGATGATGTTCTGAACTACCAGTATCAGATTCATAGGAATTGCAAAAGTGTTTTTTTGTGGTTTATTTTTAGACCTGTTGGGTCTTCGTACATCCTCAAGTTTAGTGTGAGCACCTTAGCGTAGTCGGGTGAGCCTCTGTACTATGATAGCGTCATCTGCGTATTATATTGGTTGCGCTGCAATTACAATCAGTTCATGCATAGCTGGCCATGAGTTGTTTATGGTCCATTGCAGAGAGTTAGTCACAGTGATGAATAGCGTTGGCAACAGTGGATTACCCTGGCGTAGGCCTCTTTTGTGCTTGACATATCTCGTGAGTGGCTGAGTGCCCCATTTACCCGATGTAGAGGTATTGAGCACATGGAGCCCCGAGGAAATCCATTTAGGTATCTTGAATTATATTATCCAAACTGTTTGAAGTTTTTTTTATTGTTAGATAGAGAATTTTTTTTGTAAGCTTTTCAGAAATTGGAAAGACCCGTTCATTGGATAAATATAGAGAATGTTATGACTGCTGCGATTAGCAGGTATCAGTCTGTCGTTGTTTTCTACATTTCTAGAATCAGTAATCCTTCTGTATTACAGAAACATTGTGTAGTGGTATATTCTTTGAAGGTCCTTCTCAAAACTACAAGGACACAAAATTTTAATGAATTAGAGTTGGCAAAAAAAACTCGTAGCTCGTGGCTAGCTAAATTTTGTGTAGCGGTATATTATTTGAAGCTCGTAATTAGCTAACTCGATTCTAGCTCGTTCAGACATAAGCAAGTTCCAGCTTGGCTCAACTTGGCTTGTTTCTCGGTTCGTTGCAAGAAAAAGATGAATATCTTTTCCATTTACCTCTTTTAGCGCCTGCTATGAGAGGATGAAACTCATTGCAAGAAGAAGATGAAATTCTTTCCCGGCTTGTGGTCTATGCGCGTGTCATGGCACCAAGTCGGTAAACAAAATTAGATTATGTGCGGCTCACAGCAAAAACAAGCTGGCTAGATTCGGTTGGCTAGTTATGACATGAGCTGAGTTCAAGTTTTGCCAAGCTTGACTTGACTCATTTTCAGCCCTAGGATGTATGATAATTAAGTTATGATGGTCGCAAGAAAGGGATGTTCTAACAGATTGTCAGCGCAATGTGTTTGATCTTGTGACTTTGTAGGTCTATTTCTCATCTTTCCAAAATCAATACATTTTTTTGGGTCTCATGGTTGAAAGATCTGACATTGAGCTCTCCATAAAGGGTTGAATCATATTTTTAGAATGAAAGATGATGTAGATATAAAGATTCAAAGTTGGATTTTCGCCAGAATCGACTGACTGCTATCAATTCTGAGACTAGACCTAAAACTGAGATAATCACTGATTCTCACCACATTTTGAGACAAAGATAAACCAGAGATTTCATGTTTAGTAAGAAACTTGGTATGAAGGTTAACCGTTAGATAGCATTATGGATAATTACCATTACCAGACCAAATATCAATGATTGATGGCATATGTGATGTTGTCCCATGAGGTTTAATAGCGCAATTACACACAGCAATGTTGGTTTGATAGCCAATTATGTGCGGCTATCATAGGAGTTGCATGAGTTGCACCTATTGCGTGAATTTGGATTGATAAGCTAGTGTGCCTCATCCGTATTCTGAGATTTTGCACCGGTTGAATAACTGGGAGCAATATTTTTCAGTTTGCAGGATTTTACTGGGGACATATATAGTCCTTTAAATTCTGGAGCTGACATGGTATTGTTTCTTGGATTAATTTGGGATTGGGATGCAAAATCATAGTTAAAAGTTCTAACCATGCTTGTCTCTATATGAATTGGTGTCAAACCAAAAAAAAATAAAAAATATGAATTGGTGGATTTGGCTTAATGGGATATAATTGCTGATCTCTGTTAGACGAGACACTGATGGATATATGTGGTGCTGAGCATCATAATATCTCAGTATCTTGTTATCAGAATGTACATGAGGCCATCACAATTCAAATTAAGAATCCCAAAAGAATCAATGAAGTTGGAATGGAAAGAACTATACCGCTCGCATCATGTTGCGAATTTGTTTGTTCGTGAATTTTTATCTACTGGTAAACCCCTCAAAGATCTTTTCAGAAAGTATAAGAACATGAATATTGAATGAACGATGAGAAATTTATGATGGTCTCAAGAAGGGATATTATTGTCAGAACAAAGTATTTGATCTTCGGAATTTGTAGTTCTTTTTCTCATATTTTTGTAATCTAGAAAGTTTTTGGTTGACTGATATCATTTTAGATAAGACAAATTTAAGTAATTTTGTCAAAAAGTAGGGAAAAGAAAGGAAAAAATTTAATGGATTGAATCATGTTAAGTTGGTGGCAACCAACCATACGGCAACATGAATAAAGTGTGAAACTTTATATTTTTGTTTCTATTATTTTTAATTCTATGATATTTGCTGATTGAGTGACCACCTTGACTTTACAGAATTTTGAATTTATAAATATTATTTTAAAATAATATAGAATAATAGATAAATTGTCTTGAGATTTTAATCTTATAGAAAAAACCGAAAAAATCGGCTTGAATATGATTGGATTTTAACGGAACCGAAAATTAGATTTTTTCGGTTACTTCAAAATTGACTTAAGAAACCAACTTTATTTTATAAATTTTTCGACGAGATCAAAATTTTCATTCAATCAATCTATTAACCTATATTATTTTTATATATTTTTCATAAATAAAAAATTATGTTGATTTTGAACAATGATCTGTGATTCCGTGTGAAATCTCTCAAAGCCTCTCAAGTCTCAAGTGATGCGTCAACTGCTATGGAGCTGAGCCTTTCAAAATGGGACCCACTTGTCTCCACAATGGCCAACAAGAGAATTGATATATTTTACATTTTACCAATAGATAGTTAGGCTAAGTGCATTCATTTCACTTGCATGGACATGTTGAAAACTGAGATGGGGTAAATAAAATTCATGTAAATTATTTTCTTCATTTTGGAATGTTCTTTTGACTAGATTATTGGTGTCCAGTGATTGTGCAGCTCTTTGGTGCCGACATTTTTATTAATATCCAAAGTTTAATAGAAATTATTTAATATACCCAGATCCGCTCGGAAGTTATAAAAATACCCATACCGGTCATTTTCTGGCCGGTACCCAATTTAATTCAGTACCTGTCGGAAAATGGCTGGTATCCAAATTTTTTTTTTTTTGTACAGTTCCGGCCATTTTCTGGCCGGTACTTAATTTTTTTTTTTTTTTAAGGATGGGCATAACATAGTTGGCTAGAAGAAAAAATTGTAGGAAACTCGGATTGAAGTTTGCACTCGGTTTGGCTAAGATCAAACAAATACATTTGGTTGGATGTGTGTTATATCGGTTGCATGTATCGGTGCGTCGCTGATATTTTTGTAATGAAACATCGATGTTTTATTAGACTTAGCATTAGCAATTAAGCAGGGTAGTGCTAAAAAAACATCGGTGCGTCGCTGATATTTTTGCAATGAAAAATCATAAAAAATCATAAATATTAAATACAGAATATGTTGTGAAAAATTCAAACATCGGTGCAAAGGCATTTTTATTAATATCCATTGCAAAAACATCGGTGCGTAGCTGTATTTTATTAATTTGGATAAAATGTATTTGAAAAATCCAATAAGTATTATCTTTTACAATCTAATAAAACATCGATGTTTCATTACAAAAATATCAGCGACGCACCGATGTTTTTTTAGCACTATCCGGCTAATAAAACATTGATGTTTCATTGCAAAAATATCGATGTAATACATGCATCCAACCAAATGCATTTGTTTGATCTTAGCCAAACCGAGTGCAAACTTCAATCCGAGTTTCCTACGACTTTTTTCTTCTAGCCAACTATGTTATGCCCATCCTAAAAAAAAAAAAAAAAAATTAAGTACCGGCCATTTTCAAAATGGCCGGTACTGTACTAAAAAAAAATTTTGGGTACCGGCCAGAAAATGACCGGTACATATATTTTTATAATTTTTCAACAGATCTGGGTATATTAAATAATTTCTATTAAACTTTGAATATTAATAAAAATATCGGTCTTTGGTGTCATGGCCTCATGGAAATATATTCTTCTTTTGCTCTAGGAGCCATCAATATTTAAATAAATAAACTCTGTGTTTAGAGGTGGAGTCAGGAAATAAAATTAGATAAGGTAAAATTTGCCGAATACATAATTATATAATTATTTAAACACAAGTATATTTTTCTAAAAAAAGTTGGGAAAATAATAATAAAAGAATCATATTTCGAAAAAAAAAATGATTAGAGATAGGAAAGTGACTTTTTCTGAACCCATGTGGCCCCGTCATTCTCAAATAATCCTTGCCATTCTCAAATCTTTAAAGAGAAAACCATATCATAAATATATTCCAAATGAACAATATAATAAAACAATACATTGTTTAGTCACCAAACGAACATTGCATAATCCATTTGTTTATTCCATGCCTCCATGGCCTGAAAGGCTGAAAACCACATAAGATATTTGTTTTTTTAGTAAAATGTTAATCATAAGCCAGCTTGGGAGAGTGAGTTAATCAGTTTATTATTCAAATATTGAAATGTCTGTGTCTTCTTTTATGTAGCTTTATATATTGCGGATTACTATTCCAGTAGTTAGATTCGCTACAAATTGCAAATCCTAAAGTTGGTTTATATAGAAGTCAAACTACGTTATAAATATGCTTAGATTATCACTATCAATCAAATGCATTGACTCGCTACCTATAATTGAGATTAGGTAAGGTTTAACCAAGAGCAGTACCCGATTAACCTTAACCCGATAAACATCGGTACACGTAGATTGACCCGTACCAGTAAACAATCCCCGACTATTAAGCCACAGGTGTTCTCTCTGTTATCTTATCAAGCATATAACAATGACAGATTCATTTTAAATACTGTCGGATTCGGGTTTGGACCTCTGTACTATATGATCCAACCGGTAAGCATTTCTTAATAATTTTTAAATTTCTGTTGTCTGTTCAGAGTAGATATTTTCAAATTTAGTCACTATCAGCAAGCTGCAACTTGACAATTTGCAAATAAGCATCATTGGAGAAGACTGAGAATTTGAAATTTTGGTTCCAAAAATTTGTGACTTGCACAGATTTGGCGAGGAATCTTGATAGGTTGCTCGAAGATCTTATCCTTTTAGATGTTTTAGTGGGCCCCCTGAAAACATTTTTTTAATTTATTCTTTTCTTTTTTTTGAATTTTTTTTTTAGTTTATTCATAATATAAAACCACCTGAATTTTTTTTTGAGAAAGGATGCCATCTGAAAAGGAATGAGAGAAAAAGACATTTGCTGTCATTTTGGATTGAATGCCGATTTTGGATGAGCATTACGAAACTACGAACTATGAACCAAATTTCATGCTAGAAGTAAAAGAAAGAAATAAATGAAGGATTTATATAATTACATGCTAGAAGTAAAATAAAATATTAAATGATATATTAACCACTGTCGGTACTAGGAACACAATAAGGGTCTGTTCAGGCAAACACTGTGCGCGTGGGAAAAAAATTCACTCAAATTTCGCGAATTTCAGTCCATGCCCACAGTGTTTCGGCCATTTAAACATTTCCATTCCCGTTCCCTTTAGACGGCCGAACAGGTCCTAAACATTTGTGCTTGACATAGTGTAGATTACATTTATTTACTTGCTAGAAGTAGAAGTAAATTCTAAATGAGATATTAACCACTATAGGTACACTATTAAGTTTTTCATGTGCATGACATAATATAGATTAACATTTAGTTATATGTTATTTTCTCTTTTATGTAATTGTAAAGGGTATGTTTGGTTGGGTTGAGAATAGACTGTTTTTTATATTAGGCTATTCGGAATAGCCTATTCGGTGTTTGGTTGGATTAGAATAGCTAGACTAGGGAATTCAAATCTTTTGTCTTCTTAGAATAGACTATTCATAAATTTTTTTGGCTATTATAATAAAACAAATGACAATTATTCTTTATTTGGTTATTCTAGCTATTCCTGTTTTGCAACCAAACATATCCAAAATGAGAAGGATTCAAATGCCTCCATTTTTTGTGCCTCGACCATGACTTTGTCTTTTAAACGTTAATAACTTAAAATTTAAAACTCAAAATATCAAAATAAAACAGTTAAATTTGATATATATCATTTTCTCTATGTCCATATAAAAAATTACGATATTTTAACTTTGTTATTATTAGTATCAAGAGCTACAAAAATACATCAATATGAATAAGTCCTAGATATTGATTTTTTCAACTTATTGATTTATATTAAAAACAAAATAAAAAAGTGATATATTTTTTATGTACAGGTAGATAAAATTTCACATCTAATGATTTTATTTTAAAATATAAATATAAATTTTAATTTTTGTTATGAAAGTACAAGTACCATGCTCCCCACCGTACATATAAATTAATTAAATAATTTAGGCTCACACATCACTAGATATTTATAATTTGTAGATCATCCCCACACACTTTATCTAAACAAGAAAAAACATATTTATTCTCCAGGCAAACATCAAGCGCTACATCTTCGTCGTTAACTTTTTCCGATTAGGATGTTGTCTGTTGACTCTTTCTGCATTGTATCATTATGATTCGTTATATACTTTTTATATGTACCCTCATTTCGAGGATAATTTATTCTTTTTTTTTTTTGTGTCTTGGCGATTTTTTTTTTGGAAATTATGCACGGTGGTTATTTCTTAATAAAGAATAAATTGGAAACTTTATAAATATAAAATAAGTTTTTATAGAAAAGATATAATTGAGTAAATTTGTGATTTTTTAAATTTAAAAGGGTAAATATGATATTATAAATTTTAGAAGGAGCAATATGTAATTTTAAAGTTTCTGAGGAGCATACATGAAATTTTTCCATTTTGCTTTTGGCAATTTATGCACAGTGGTTATTTATTATGCCTTCCGATCGTAGAAGATTTTGATTATTTTTTATATGATTATGATTTTTTCATGACAAATTAATTTTTCTATCTTGATATTTATATAAACAAACTTTAAATTTAAATAGATATATTTTAGATGCGATCTGTATTATAATTCATATATTTTATTCATTGAAAAAAAAAATATATCCAACGGTGTGTTTATTTCTCATCGGATTTTTTTTTCGATGGTCTGAATACAAAGAGCCTTAATGTCTTCTCAAATAAATGTAGTGATTTTTTTTTTTTGAATAACTTTTGAACTGACTAGAGAAACATCGTCAAATAAATAATTATTGTTAAAGATATGTTCTTTTAGATTTTTTGTTGTCTATATTGTGAAATTCACTGAATAAAACAGAGGTTTTTAAAACCGAAACATGGTATAACACGTTTAACAAGGAAAATTTTTATATCACATCCAAAAGTAATTTATTTCAGCACGGATATTATCTTTATTTATGTCATCATCATTATCATTAAATTCGGCGTAGTCAGGATTTTAATTAGAAGTAAATAAAATAATTTATACGAGTAGTTGGATCGAGGATTGTCGTGAATTAAATAATACAAATTGTATATTGTTCAAGAGTGAACAAAATTTTATTCAGAAGTAGGCAACAACCCGATTATACATAGACCTATATACCCATTTTTAAATTTTAAGAGTAGACAATTTACTACTCCTGGTTCAATATGGCTCCACCACTGATTAAAGTGAAGTAGTTAATAATTTCAGATAAATTGAATATTTAAATCATTTAACTGAATAATAATTCTATTAAGTTGAATCCTAATATTTGTTCGGCAGCATTTATAGGATTAATTTTAATTCAAGCTAAGAAGTTCATATTCAGTTGCCCTAATCCTTAAACAAGGTCTGAAAAAATTTAGGATGTGCTCTAGAAGGGGTGATCGAGTTGTCAAGTATGTTTACTTGCTCCATTAATAAAAAATTTGAAGGGAAGTTAAAAGAAAGAATGAGAGAGAAAGAAAATCAAGATACAAAAATAAATATAATTTCTCTACAATCTTTACTCCTGGATTTAGAGAATAAATTTTGGAGCATGCCCTTATATAACCTTCATTTTAAAGTTAGAGATGTTGATTCTAGGGCGGTCTAAAGCAAAGTTAAGGATTTTTAATCACTCTTGTAATTTTAATTTTTTTAATCATATGTAATGAAATTTAATTGAATTTTTATTAATTTTTTATATACTTCAGTCTTTTTTCATAAAATATTTAATATACATTTATTTATAGATTAATAATTAGAATTTTAATTTGTCATTCTTAAAATTTGAATTCCAATCCCTATTATATATTATGCCTTTTAACTTTTAAACCTCCAGTCAAAACTTTCTTGTTCCTCGCTGCTCTTTACTGTGTTCACCATCCACAACACGTTATGTGGTACGTACGGTACTTGTATAAATTACTGACTTGAAAAAAATTATGTTTTATAAAATTAATACGACAAATTTGTGATACACCGTGGCATCCTTTGCCGACATTTTTATTAGTATCCAAAGTTTAATAGAAATTAATTAATATACCCAGATCTCTGGGGATTTATAAAAATACTCATACCGGTCATTTTTTGACCGGTATTCAATTTAATGAACTACTGGCCAGAAAATGGCCAGTACTTTTTTTTTTTTGGCTGTTTTAGAGTTTATTGTAGTATTTTCCGTTTAGATTTTATGTTGTAGTATTTTTGTTGTTGTTGTAGTATTTTCTGTTTAGCATAATCATGATAATTTATTTTATTTTAGTATAATTTAGCATAACTTAGTTTAATTTAGCATATTCCTGATGATTTATTTTATTTTAGTACAATTCTCATTAGTTTAAATTAGTATAATCCTGATAATTTATTTTATTTTAGCGTAATTTTGCGTAAGTTAGTGACGAAAAAAGATCTAAAAAAATATAAAAATAGACCATAAAAACACACATAAAAAACCGAAATATATGATAATCTAAACATAAAGACACCAAACATAGTATACCAAATATAAATAGTACAAAACAATCACCGCCACTGATCGGGGGACTATCGCTTAGCTGGTACTCCGGCGTTCGCTCGAACAGGCTAGACTCTCTCTCTCGGTGTAACGACATCAGCCTCGGCCTTGTGCGTATCTGCTCGGCGGTAGCCCAAACTGAGTCATACATCGGCCTAGAGACTGGCGGGGGTGTATAGAAGATGGATGCAGCAAGCTCAATCCCAAAGTCAGGCTGAGTCTGGGACCCACTACCACTGGCCTCTCTATCATGTGGTATCTCTGTCTCATATCGTGGTACTGCCGGTGGCAGCATGTCGGCCGAAAATAGGCTTAATTTTGTTAACTTACGCTAAGTAAACCCTAAACCCTAATTTCGGTAATGAAATAGCCTAATTTCGATAAAATATGCTAAAATAGGCCAAAATAGGTTTAATTATGCTAAAACATGCTAAAATAGGCCAATTGCGGTAAAATTTCGGTAAAATATGCTATAATAGGCTAAAATAGCCTAATTTCGGGAAAATATGCTAAGATAGGCTTAATTATGCTAAAACATGCTAAAATAGGCCAATTGCGGTTAAAATAACCTAAAATATGCTATAATAGGCTAAAATAGCATAATTTCGGTAAAATATGCTAAAATAGGCCAAAATAGGCTTAATTATGCTAAAACATGCTAAAATAGGCCAATTGCGGTTAAAATAACCTAAAATATGCCAAAATAGTCTAATTTCGGTAAAATATGCTAAAATAGGCCAAAATAGGCTTAATTATGCTAAAACATGCTAAAATAGGCCAATTGCGGTTAAAATAACCTAAAATATGCTATAATAGGCTAAAATAACCTAATTTCGGTAAAATATGTTAAAATAGGCCAAAATAGGCTTAATTATGCTAAAACATGCTAAAATAGACCAATTGCGGTTAAAATATGCTAAAATATGCTACAATAGCCTAATTTCGGTAAAATATGCTCAAATAGTCTAATGGTCTAATTATCCTAATTATGCTAAATTGCACTAAATTACGCTTAATTATCCTAATTATGGTAAAAAATGCTAAGATACGCTAAAATATGGTCAACTATGCTAATTATACTAAATTACAATAAATTACCCTAAACCCTAAATTTGGCTAATTACTCTAAATTATACTAAATTTAATAATTAAAACTAACTACAACGGATTTAACACTAATTACAACTAAATTATTCTAATTTTGGTACATTACTAATAAATCCTAACATTTTACAACCATTTTGCACTAAAAATGAATTTTTAAAAAATTAGAGGGACTTACTTGCAAATTTGGGAAGAGATGGAGAAATCTGGGAGAAAGAGCTCAACCGAGGAGAGATAGTGTAAAATTTGATGAAATGAATGGTGAGAAATTCGGCCAACCCTCCACACATATATATAGCAAAGGTACCGGCCATTTTCTGGCCAGTAATAGATTAAACAGGATACCGACTATTTTCTGACTGGTAATTGATTAAATTGAATACTCACCAGAAAATAACCGATAGAAATATTTATAAATACTCAGGAGATCTAAGTATATTAATTAATTTCTAATTAACTTTGGATATTAATAAAAATGTCGGCATCCTTTGTTTCCTGAATGATCAAGACGACGTAAAAGTATTATGGACAATTATTGGTACTCATGTTAAAGTTGGATGGTCAATTTAGCGTACAGTATTGTGCTGAGCTCCACGACAAATCGGACGTGTCACAGTCAAACGAACAAGGGACATTCTTTTCTTTTTTCAACTTCCCAGATTTTGTAATATATATATATATATATATATTTTGATGTATCAGGAAATTTCGCAACAATCAACATAAATGAAAACATAATTTATTTTAAG
Source organism: Carex littledalei (assembly GCA_011114355.1). NCBI lineage: Eukaryota > Viridiplantae > Streptophyta > Magnoliopsida > Poales > Cyperaceae > Carex > Carex littledalei. The sequence continues at coordinate 3,019,074 of CM022084.1, read as the reverse complement.
CAGGAACACAAAAGCTTTATAATAAAGACTACCCACAACAATCAACACAAACAAAATCATAAAATCTCGAGTAAAACTAGAGTGTTTCTAAGTCCATCAAGTTTCTTTGTGAACTCACTTCTAAAATCTATCGGATTAACTTCAAACAATGAATCTGAACCGTCGAAACTCATCTATAATACAAGTGATGTGTTTATATGCAAAAATTTTAAACTTTCGAATTAATTTAGTATAAAGTCAAACGGTCAAAATTAGAAAGTTTATAAATTAATTTTAATGCATTCATTTTTTGAACGTCTTTTTACCACTCGACTATGTACAAAATTAATTCCAAAATTAAATTTGTTTGCATGTAGATACATAACTCGTAAGGTATATGAATTTTAACGGTTCGGATTTGTCGTTTGAAGCTAATCAGAAAAAGATAGAATTTTTTTCTGACTTGTAGTCTATATTCGGCTCACAACATTAAATTGACAAAAATCATTGGTCTATACGCTGCTCACAACATCAAATCGATAAAAATCATTGGTTCATACACGGCTTACAACATGAATACTGAGTTATTAATGATCTGACTCGACTCGTCTATAATTAAGCTTGGCTCAACTCGTTCTAGCACGAGCCAGCTTCAAACTTTATCTAACTCAACTTGGTTATTATAATTAAGCTTGGTTTGATTTGGCTCATTCTAGCCCGAACTAATTAACTTCAAAATTTATCTAACTCAGGTAGAGATCTAGCATCTACCTTTTATTATTTTTTTATGAGTAAAATGTAGAGATCTAGCATCTACCTTTTATTATTGTTTTCATAAGTTATATATTATTCATTTTCTGCTGACCGCACATTGACCAATTTGTAATTTTCTGCAATGGAACGGTGAATATCATCGTCAAATAAAAGACAGGATGAGATATAATTTCATGTCATTTTAGGATATGGCCAAGGGCGCTAATCAATGAACTTATCTACCTTGATCTGGCGCCTACAGTGCGTAACTGCGTATATTATAAAATCTGTAACCTATCTCGTGTCACGTGGCATTCTTTGTCGCTTTGTAGCCACCCCACGAGTTTATTTTTTCTTAGCCTACAACGTACGCGAATTCATATCAAGTAATCTAGTTTGAACTCAATCCGTTCAATATAAAATAGCACAAATATTAAAGAAGCCATGCATCAGATTCTGATGGGATGATCCGGATTATTCAAACTCAAACGGTGAGAGGATCCGGACTTCAATATATATACATTCTAAAAGTAACTCATATGAGGAAAAAAAAAAAAAAACTAGTTAGAACCGCTCTATGTTTGTATTGTTGAATTCTTTTCAAATAAAAATTGGATGTTAAATATTTATGTTGAATTTTTTTAAGTAAAAGTTGAAGCTTCTAAGGCCCTATATACAATTCAATTCTATTACTCTACTTCTTGTGGGATTAACTGCACATCACCAATCCGACACCAGTATTCTTGTGTCCATTACTCCATCGTCTCTCTGATCTTCTGTGGACAGTATTTGTGTATTCAATTATGTGGCTTCCATGAAATGGAAACACATGGATTTGATACTTTGATGACAGGACATAAAAACTAAATATAAATTATTTATTTATCAATATATCCGATAAAATATCTATCGGATGACATGATTATCTGTCGAATTCATTCGGCACCATTTTCGATGTGGTCTAGATTTGCCGACATTTTTATTAATATCCAAAGTTTAATACAAATTATTATTTATGCCCAGAATCTGATCCAATATTGAAAAATGCTCAAGCCAGTTAGAAAATGGCCGGCTTACTCCCCCCTAAGCCAGTCATTTTCTGGCCGGCTTACTCTTTTTTTTTTTTTAAGAGACATTATGAAGAGCAAAATAATGAAATCTAATACTGAAAATTTGAATTTTTTGTTTAAATTTTTTGTTGGATTACTTCTTTTGATATATAATTAGTATATTTATACTAAAATACGCTAAATTACTTGAAATTATGTTGAATTACATTATATTAAGTTAAATTACACTAAATTACATTACATTACGCTAACATACGGTAAATTACGGTAAATTACATATTAATAGAGACGATATCTTCACTGAAAAGGTGAAAAACGACGACGAAACTTTAAACGGTCATAAAACGGCGCTCGAGTGTCTGATTTTAGCAAATGACCACTTTTCGGAAAGCTTGCGAAAATGCGCATGCGTCCGTGACAGCTATGCTGTTTTCTGAAATTCAGAATCGCCAAAAAACAAAGGGAAGAGCCTCAAAACTTGAGTTGAAGTTTCCGATTAAGATTTTCATTTCTATTATTCAATCCAAGTAGCTCAGTAAATTAGTTACATAATGAACTTGTAGAATACTAGTTTTTACTATTTTTGGAATTTTTTTACTATTTTATATGATTCATGAAAGATGGCAAAGAATCGGTCTATTTTAGCATAATTTACCGTATTTCAGCATAATTAGCGAAGTTATTGTAATTTAGCGTAATTTAACGTAATTTAGTGTAATTCAACATAATTTCAAGTAATCTAGTGTATTTTAGTATAAATATGCTAATTATAAATCAAAAGAAGTAATCTAACAAATAATTTAAACACAAAATTCAAATTTTCAGTGTTAGATTTCTTTATTTTGCTCTTCATAGTGTCTCTAATAAAAATAAATTAATTAAAAAAAAAACAGTAGGCCGGCCAGAAAATGGCCGGCTTAGGAGGGGTCGGCCAGAAAATGAGTAAGCCGGCCATTTTCTGGCCGGCTTGGACATTTTTCAAAATTAGCTGACAATCTGGGCATAAATAATAATTTGTATTAAACTTTGGATATTAATAAAAATGTCGGCTAGATTTGTGTTCTATTGAAATTGGCTATCAAAAGTTTAAAAATAAATTAATTTAGTGGTTAATAAAATAGGAACGAATTTAATTTTGAACTCGCCTCAAATTTTTCACTCCCAAGTTCATATGACTCAATTATCCGACAAGTATTCGTTTCGTATCCGTATTCGAATCCGTATTCGTAGATTATCCGTTCCGTATCCGTATCCGTTTAAGGCGAATTTGGTTTTAAGTTTTGACATATGTTTACTATTCGTATCCGTATTCATATCCGCTCATTGAAAGACGGATCCGAATTTGGTATTAGCATTATCCGCTCCGAATCCGCTCCGTTTTCACTCCTAAGATCAAACCATCTGACTAACTAATATTTATAAAAGAATTTTTCATTAATTTACGATTTTTTACATGAAGAGGGATTCATTATTTTTTTCGTTTTACGAAGTACTTTTTCTAAGATATTCTTGAGTAAAATTATGGTACTATGCATAGGAAATATTGGTATGTATTTGTAGATCAAATGTTATATTTTATATATATATTTTTTACTATTAGTTAAGTAATAATTTTCTACCTATTAAAAATAATAAAAAAATTATATAATTTGTTTTGCAAATATATTTTATATGGAGATCATATTAAAAAGGTTCATATTAATTATTTAAACTTTAAAAATAAAAATATTGATCATTGCGCTATGCATAGTACCATATATAGCCTCACTTGATAACCATTGTTAATTTAGTGTGTAACTTTCAACCTACAATTTTTCTGAGAGTTGTGTGTGTGTTACTTCTTAATTTCCTTCGGTGCTGTCTATGCATCATAATTGCCTCAAATTATAGAAGATCTTTGTTGATATAGAAATTTGATACTTCCATGATTTGTTGCTTGGTCTATATTAGTTGTTGCTATGTGTACTTTTTTTTCTTCCGGATAGAGAGAAATAATAATTCTTGTCCAGAGAAGGCAAAAACAATGCTCTCCGTGTAGGAGGTCGTAGGTTCGAAATTCGGAAGAAATGATTCTTTTTCAATACTAAATAGTTGGGTGGTTTGACCTCCAACTTTTACTAAAAAAGAATTTTGTTGTTGTGTTTTTCTTTTGTACCCCTTTAAGACCTTACACATAAAATTATTTTAATTAATATCTTTAATTTTTTGTTCATATGAGATAATTAAGTAGGATACTCCAAGGTCTGCCATGAATTGGATGTACTGTAATAAAAAAAATTGGATTATATTAAATGATTGGAGATCCAATAATAAGAACTTAGACAATCTCAACAGATTTATATGCATATTGTTAATCTTATAGAATAATCTTGTATTAATATTTATATTCGATTAAGTGTTGTTAAATATGAAAAGTTTTGAATCATTGGATTACCGGTGAAATTTACTTCAAATTTTATTATTTTTTATGTATATGATGTTGCATACAAAACATATTACATTTCCACAGTCGAGTTTCAAGATTGTTGACTAAATTTATTGTCAATGAATTCTGGACCTAAAAAGGTGGAGAGACTTGACAAACTTAGTGATATTTTTAGGTCAAAAGAAGTGTTGCAAAATGAAAATAATTTATAGACACGTTGTTTGCCTTAGATATTAGTTGTGTATCAAATTTCATACAATTTAAGTGTCATTTGATATTTCATCAAAAGTCATTTAATATAGACCAATGTAGGTTTCAAATAGTTTGATAACTGGTATAATTTAGACAAAATTTATCATTTTTATTTTTCGCATAACATAAATAAAGTATATATCCTATTTGAAATACTGGATTTTGAAATCAAATATGAATTTTTTTATTGACTATTAAGATTTTCAACTTAATCCACTATTAATGAATCCCATGTCAACTTTTAATTCTATCTTCTCCTCTTTCTTTTTTAAAAATACTGATAGAGGATGTCAGTTGAGATGGGGCAGTAGCACAGTTAGCTAGAAGAAAAAGTTCTAAAATTGTAGTTACCCAAAGGTTGAGAGTTCGAACCCCGCTCATGACTTCGCAGCCTCTGCGAAGATTTTCAAAAAAGATAGAGAATGTCAGTTGGAAAGAAAAAATGAAAATTACATCAGTAACATCTAAAAAAAATCCCTAAAACATGAAGATTTGTACGCTTATCTCTCCAAGCAAAAATTCATCCACAACTTATAATTTCTATCAATTATTCCCTCAAATTACATAATACGTAATCATGAATACTTCCCAAATTCGATTTGGGATGGAAAATGTTCAAATTTAAAAATAATTAGATTATTTTTAGATGTGCAGATATGTGGGACATATCCATAATACATTATTTATTTACCTTTTTTTATGTTCATTTTGCATACTTTACTCTGTTCTATATGAAAGATTTGGAAATTCATATACAATTGAAATTGGGCAAAATATTATGAAATAAGTAAAAATTTATATAATTGAAGATGAGACTGAAAACTGCAAACTATTAGGATTCGTAAAAGATATTTGAATGATAAGTTTATCGAGAGAACTGTACACATTTCATATCTAAAATCCATTTTATTATGTGAGACCAGCTGGCAGTTGGAGACTAATTGTCATCGATTGAAAGTGAATACAGATATTGACAGAGCTGTTTTGAATTCATACAGCGTACAAGTTATAATTTTTTTTTTTACTTTATAATCTATCCCATGTGTGAAGTCAAAATAGTATTGTCAATATTTTTACTCTGAAGGTCATGTCAAATAAAAAAAATGAAAGTCTCTGGTGATCCTACCATATCTCTATTATTATATTAAGCACGTAGATGATCTGATTCACTATTGGCTTTGATTAAAAGATAAAATTTTGGATTTGACATCAGCTCTTTCGATTAACTATTATGATTCTATGCATCTCTTTTATGTTTGTTTACGTGTAGAAGTCTATTTTTATTTAGACATGTACTCGTCGCACGTAATCTCCACATGTATATTGTATCATCTTTATAAGTGGTCATGATTTTTTTCTATTTTTTAAATATCATTTAAGGAACTTTTGAATTAATTGATAATTGATTGGTCATGTTTTCATTTCTTTTTATTTTTGTATATCATTTAATGAATGTTATTTGTCATTTAATATGTTATTTGGTTGAGATTTCTTATATGAAAATATGTCAAAAAAAATAAAAATAAAATATGTCATTTAATTGTTATTGAATATGTCGTTTAAGGAATATTATTTACGTGTATATGTCATTTAAAAAAATGTTAATTGCCATTTAGTCTAAATTTTTGTACGAAAATATGTCATTTTGTATGAGATATTTTTTATTCTCTTACAATATATCCTCGATGTAACGCACGGGCACGATACTAGTATGTGTTTTGTGAGCCTTCGAGTGATTATAACATTTACTTATATGACAACTTATGATTTGAGTTATTTTTGATCGAGCTCTTATTCTCTTATTTTATTTTATTATAATTATTGCTATATTTTTCTTCATAAACAAATTTGTAAATATATAGTTATGAGTTGTCTTTTAAAAAATTGAATTATATATGTACCAAGGAGTTGGATAGACATAATGTCAACTGATATGGAACTATATAGCTACTTAAATAATTTATAAAATCATTAATTTGGCTTCCATGAAATGTAAATATGATAGAACATAAAATTGCAAATCTTGTTCCTCGCTAAATTAAAGAAACTCAGAATCTCAAATTTATCTATATTTCGTCTCCAGTGGTACCTAACACAAAATTCAAAAGCCCCAAATTGAATATGCTTCTACTCAAATTTTAGTTAGTAATTGTACTAAAAAAAAGGTTATTTCGAGTTAACTGTAAAATATCATGATGGTGATTGATAAAAGATATTGGAGGATAAAGACAATTATCCTAGTGTATGTCTACAGAACTTGTCCTTATAGTTATCTCCAAACAATGATTATAATGAGGAGGGTTCAAATGCATCATAATTTTTGTGCTCCAATATGCTCCACATCATTTATCTCTATTTTCAAAGTCCGAACAGTCGATCCGAACCATTCAACATGATCTTCATAATAAAATATGTTTGGAGATCAAATTTTATATTTTTTAGAATTTTTTTACTATTTGTTTATATAGGTACAATATCACTTTATTGGATGGTCCAGAATCTTCTTAAAAAAGTGATTTTGTACCTATCTAAAAACATAGTAAAAAAATTCTAAAAAATATAAAATTTGGTATCCAAGCATATTTTATTATGAAAATCATGTTGAGCGGTTCAGATCGATTGTTCGGACTTTGAAAATGGAAATAAAAGATGTGGAGTATATTGGAGAACAAAAATAATGATGCATTTGAACCCTCCTCGATTATAATATAAGCTTATAGGAATAACAACTTGTTTATATATGGGGAGAATTTCTTGAAAATAGAAATCACTATTTGACAGCCACTGCCAAGCTTTCAGAAGAAAAAAAAAAAAAAAGAGGGGGGAGGGGAATCACAGCGAGATGGGAAACATGATTGGGACCAATAATTAATCTACTGACTACTGAGTAATGAATGAACAAATGATGGATCCAACAATGTTTCACCATGTGAACAACATAAACAACCCACCTGTCCATTTATAGAGTTTGAGTCACTTCCAAGCAAGGCAACTACTGGGAACAATGATGGCATGGATTATGAATATAGGATTAGTTGGGGTGAGGTAGGATAGGAAGGTTGGTTTTATGTGGAAGGTGGTGAGACTTTACAGTTGAGCACATTTTTTATTTTTTAGAAATATGTTATATATTTTGGCAGAAAGGAGAAAAACGGAAGAAGAAAAATTCGATGCATTGGAGGAAATCAAATATATTGATTCAGTTCTTTAGACTTTTTTTAAAAAACCGAATTATTAATTTTGTTTCTTATAATTTGTATGTAAATCACAATCTTTAACCACAGAAAATGCATGATATGCATACAAAGTTTAAGGAACTGAATCGTTCAATTCTTTAGGAAAATATCTAAATGAATTGAATCAATAATTCAGATTTCTTTTATGGCATCGAAAGAAATTTTTCATTTTCCTAATTCTTTATAAAGTATTTAATACATTTCTAAAGTAAAAATTTATGAGAGCTGATACCCATGAAAAGATTGATTAGGTTAATTATCTTTAGACGGATCTTATTCTTTTTACTATCAAAAAACGATAAAATATGTCTAAAGATTGGAGGTTTAGTTAGAACCATTTGTGAGACTCAAAGGAGCATTTTTTCTTTTCTTTTTGTCTATCTCTTATGTTGTGATATGTGGCGGACTTACATAGAAAAAATGAGGTTAATTGACCGTTATTTATTTTTAAAAAATTTATATTTATTCATAATTTTTCTATACAATTTAGAGTAAAATTTCATGATATTGTAAAATTGATTCATATTCTTTTTAGAAAAAATTTATATAATTGACTCCCAATGTGTGTTTGACTCTGATAGTTGGAAAGTATAGTTCTGCCCCTGACTGTGATGTCCTAAAAAGTTCATAAATGTAAGACAATATTTCATGCATATAATATATTTTTTTTTTTTACTTATCAGGTATATTTTTATTACTCAAAAGTTATAATAAGATCTCTTACTTCCAAATCAATTTGCACACAACACAAGCAAAGATGAAATGTATTGTGTACAGTTTTTTTTTTTTTTGGCTTTGCCCGAATGCCCGTAGGCGTACTGGTGTACAGTTTAACTGTATTGATAATGATATTATTAATTGTTCATGTTAAATAGCTCAAAAAAGGTTAATGCCTCTAGCCATTTCCTTCTTGGCACCAACACCATTTATTTAGAAATAAATATAAAAAAAAATCTGAAACTCATATAAAGAAAAGATCGTCAAATATCACCTTAATAAAATATATTATGAATTTTAAATTCTAAAATAAGCAGCCACGTATGTTTATTTACGGCACTCTAAATCGAGCCCCGTGAGATACGTAGCACGTGTCACGCGTGCTTAGCCCAAAAAACAAATTTGAGTTACAACAAAGTTACAACAACCATTTTTTTCATTTTCAAAGTCCAAATCGTCGATCCAAACCGTTCAACATGATTATCTAAATAAAATGTGCTTGCAGATCAAATTTTACATTTTTTTGAATTGTTTTACTATTTATTAAGATGAGTACAAAATTCAATGGTCTGAATATGACTATTTTTTGTAAAAATACTTAATAAATAGTAAAAAAATTCAAAAAAATGTAAAATTTGTTCTGCAAGCACATTTTATTGTGGAGATCATGTTGAACGGTTTGGATCGACGATTTGGACTTTGAAAATGAAAAAATAGTTGTTGTAACTTGATCCCTCGTCACATATGAGATAGGCTACGGTGCTTTGCAAATTAAAACATCCTCTTTAATTCGGGCCACTTTTTCAATTTGCAAAACCCAAACAACCGATCCGAACCGTTCAACATGTTCTAAATATTGAAATGTGCATGGAGACCAAATTTTACATTTTTTTTTTTTTTGGCTTTGCCCGAATGCCCGTAGGCGTACTGGTGTACAGTTTAACTGTATTGATAATGATATTATTAATGAGTCCGGCTAATATGACATTGGTGTCATTCCAAATTCAATAACACCACATCGTATACCGTTGGATCTGCTTTAATATCCGTGTTTTTACCAATGTCATATTAGCCATACTCGTTATTAATTGTTCATGTTAAATAGCTCCAAAAAAGGTTAATGCCTCTAGCCATTTCCTTCTTGGCACCAACACCATTTATTTAAGAAATAAATATAAAAAAAAATCTGAAACTCATATAAAGAAAAGATCGTCAAATATCACCTTAATAAAATATATTATGAATTTTAAATTCTAAAATAAGCAGCCACGTATGTTTATTTACGGCACTCTATTTTTACAAAAGAAAAAAAAATCCAATAATACAAAGCCTCTATATATATATATATATATATATGCATGAATCATTTATGCGTATGTAGAGAATGCCATAGAGGTTCACATTCATTTTTTTTATTGTTTATTTTTGCCATTTTAGAGTTCAAACTATTTATATTGTATGAGAGCGCACACCTGTTTACTTTTTTTGTTTTTCTTAAAAAACAGAGAAATTTGAGCACTCGACAATGTACAAAAATTTGATCATCCAACATAGTTGTTGTTCAAACATGCCAATCCAACAATTCTACTCAATTCTAGTTTGCACATTGTATTAAAACTTCTTGAACGGTTGCATACTGGGTCGGATCTAATTCGATCCCATTTTATTTGTAACTTGATCTCATGACTTGTTGTATTAAAACGCTTGATATCAATACAAAATATCTTTACACTTGAAAAGGTCTTAAAACAAGAAAGTGTGAAAAATATATCAGGCCAATAAAATACTTATTTTCGAATTAAAAAAATATTGTTCAAATTAATATATACAAGTATATTGTTTTAACTAAATTATTCTTGATAATTTTTTAACTATCCGAACTATATGAAAATTTACCGATATTTTTATTAAAACCCCCAAAAAAAAACAAATTATCAAATCGGCTCCCACCCCAATTTTATTTTTATTTCTACCCCAACCGCCCGTGGGCTGGGCGGTCCTATTTCCCAACCTGACCGCCCAGCAGCCGGGCGGTCCACTTTTGAAACCTGACCGCCCAGGGGCTGGGCGGTCTTCTATTGTTTTTTTTTTTTTTATAAGAGTTTTATGTTTTAATTGTTTGAATGTTTTATATTAAATTGTTGTAATGATTTGTTTGAATGTTTCATATTAAATTGTATGATATATATTTATTATTTGTTGACGATTATATTTTTATAATTGACGATTATTTGTATATGTTATGTAATTGTCTAGCTTTAATATAATTGATTAGTTTTATATTAAGTTTTGTTAATGTTTAAATGTTTCTAAATGGTAATCGAAATGGTAAGTCTAAACAACAAAAGTAGTAATCGAAATGGTAAGTCTAAACAACAAAAGTAGTAATCTAAATGATAAGTCTAAAAATGAAACATAACAGTCCAAACACGAAATATAATAATCCAAACTAAAATACTAGAAACCTATCAAACTAAAAAAAATATAAAACCCTAACGGCGACGACGAGGGCGAGGTCCGGAGAGGTCCAACCTAGTAGGTGCATGGCGGTCCCTCTGCGACGGCGGACGCCTCTGGGGAACCTCATCCACCTGCATGTCATCGTGTACGGCCTCGCGCGCCCATGGGTCCGCCCCCAGGTGTAATGCATGCTCCCCATGGATCCCCGCCTGTGTACGCAACACCCACGGATCGGCCTCCCAAGTAGGAGGATACGTGGCCGGAGGCGGTGTGCCAAATATAGCAGCGGCAAAGCCATATGCAGTCTGTGCCCCACTCCCACTGGCCTCGCCGTCGTGCTGTCTGGGCTCCATATACTGCGGTCGGTGGGAGCTAGCTGGCTCCCATCCTCCCTCATCTGGAGCTAGGTCATCCAAAGAGAATGAGGCGGCGACGGCGGCGGCGGCAGCTTCATCATGCATGTAAACAATGTTAAATTAAAGACATAGAAGTAACGAGTAAATTAATTAAATAATGAACTTTTGCTACCTCGGTAAGCTGCACTGGAACTCCATGCTCGTTGTAGTACGCGTTCCACGCGTTGTTGTTCAACACCCATTGGTGGATCGCCCAACCCGAGTCATCATCTGCAGAAATGAAGATAAATTAATAAGAATGATCTTTTAGAGAGACACTTAATAATGATCATTTGTATGACATATTATTACCTGCAGGAGGTGGCGGCATCTCCGCAGCGTAGATAGGGTCTCCAGGCTGCTCCGGATCTGGTGGTGGGGCCTTTATCTCGCGCCAATTGATGTCCTCCCCAGCATCGTGCAACATACCAACGAGGCAACCGTCCCAGCCAGAGTCCTCCACGATCGGTGCACTGTGTTGGAGCATTTGACATCCTATCTCTCTCCAACTTTTTCTCGCCATGCACACCAAGCTGTGTGCCACTCCTCTAATACCCGTCAAAATCTGCACACAATGTATTTTTATTATTATTATTGGAAGATGAATAAATAACTATAATTTTTTAAGCATTTCAGTTTCATTTAAACATATGGAACGAGTATGGATCGGGCCGAAAGGCAAGTAAGTCCTAGATCCTCACCCGTGAGTCTCCGTCGAAGAGCATCACCATAGTCCCCCTGTAGATAAACCGTCGGCATGCCTCATCTCTGGTACCAGACTAAATATCATAATCTCCAAGGCCCGGCCGGCATAGGGGCATCAATAGCTGGAGGCGGGGTCCATAAGTGATCCCCAGGTGATGCAGCACGCTGGTAATGCTCCCAGAAACGCGTGCTCCAGTTGACTTTGGGCTTGTTGTGTTTAGTGCTGCAATATAAATTAATTAGCAACGTGTATGGATGAACAAGTAATAAAATAGACAAACAATAAGGTAGTGGGTACTTACCTGTGCAGCTGGGTGGTCTGCTGCTCGCCCAACTCTGGAAAATCAGGGACATAGGCATCCAAGCCAAACTGACGGGGCACTCGATCAGGATAGTGATTCTCAACTATCCAGAAGCATACGCACGGCCCCCGATAAAACGAGAGAGGTCTCTGCTCTAATGTCAGCGGGCACAGAAGGCCCCGATCGTAGAACAGACGATGGGGGTACCAGGTGATGCTCGCCTCGTGAAGCATCTGGAGCTGGCCCCGGACATACAAAATCCCCACGGTCCTCCCCCTGCCTGTGTCCTCGTATGTGTGGAGAGGAGCCCATATGGCACCGTACCCCGGACGTCTCTCGGGGTCATCTCCCGTCCATAACCCATGCTGAGCTGGAGGAACAGGCCGACACACCGGTATGTGCGACCAGGACCACTGCTGGAGTAGAAGAAGCGGTCCGGCAATCTGCTTGTTCGTCGCCTAAATTTTGGACATGCGGTGCACTTCTGGTAAATATGGAACCCTAATATTTGTAATAAAAAAATTAAAATATTTGTATAAACTTACCAGACAAGCATGACACAAGCCCCGGTATAAGTGGGCAAGCACGGCTCCACCCCAGTTCCACTTCGACGGCCGTGAATGTCCCTCAGCAGAGAGAGGAACATAATCGGGACTGCGTCACCGCTGGAATCGACAAACATGACGCTGCCACATAAATCCATGACAAACGCCCTCACGTACCTGTAATATAAATTAGAGACATAAATAACTACAATTTTTGTTGAATCCATAACATATTTTAATTTGCAACTATTTGTGATTACCTCAGAACCTGCTGCTCGTCACGTGTCTCGGGGGTGATCCTACGCCGGTGGAAGTAACTGCGGAGCGCCGCAAGACTGATGCAGTATTTGGAATACCGGTACTCCTCCTCCTCTCCTTTCTTCTTCTTCTTCTTCTTTTGCAAGTCCGTCGGAGCGGCCCCCAGCAGCTCCGGTATCATGTGCATCAGGTCCGGATCGTCTGAGACACCACCGATGGGGTCGCCATCTATCCGTAAACCCCACAAGGCACTGACGTCACCTAGTGTGACTGTCATCTCCCCAACCGGAAGGTGAAATGTATGCGTCTCCGGTCGCCATCTCTCCACTAGACCGCAAACGAGAGCCTGGTCAATATCGCAGTGAGTCATAGTGGCCAGCTGATACAACCCGAGATGCATGATGCACTGCTCCATCAACGGGTGACGGACGTATCGTATCTCGGGGGTGCGATGTCTCACTGTCAGCATCGTCGTGTCCTGCATTTTACAGAAGAGGACTAAATGTGTCAGGATGGTGAGGGGGATAATCTCCAAAGGGAGCATCTGCACCGGACGTCTCTGCACCGGATGCCTCTGCACCGGATGCCTCTGCACCGGATGCCTCTGCACCGGATGCCGCTGCACCGGATGCCTCTGCATCGTGATAATGTGAACTCTCCCCCGTCTCCAGAGGGGCATCCCATGCACGTCCCCGTCTAGTTCTGACCATACTACATTTCAATAAACAGAAGATTCTATCTTATAAATCCTGATTTATAAACCCTAACTTATAAACTCCAATTCTGTCAACCCTAAACCCTAATTTAACAATTCAACCCTTATCTAACAATTCAACCCTAAACCCTAATTTAACCCCTAAACCCTAATTTAACTCCTAAACCCTAATTTAACCCCTAAACACTAAATTAACAATTCAACCCTAAACCCTAATTTAACAATTCAACCATAATCTAACAATTCAACCCTAAACCCTAATTTAACAATTAAACCCTAATTTAACCCCTAAACCCTAAATTAACAATTCAACCCTAAACCCTAATTTAACAATTCAACCCTAATTTAACAATTCAACATAATTTAAACAATTCATTTAATCCTAATTTAACAATTCAACCCTAATTTAAACAATTCAATCATAAACCCTAATTTAACAATTCAACCCTAATTTAACAATTAAATCGCGACAGGAAAATCAACAACCCGCACACGATAATTAACAATTCAACCCTAATTTATAAACTTCAGTTTTGTCAACCCTAAATCCCTAAACTACAAACTCTAATACCGGAAACCCTAATTTTTAACAATTCAATCGTTTCGGGAAAATCAACAACCCGCACACGATAATTAACAATTCAATTCTACCAATCGTTCCAATGCCAATACAAGATACAAAATATAAATTAAAAAAATTATTTAGAAACTTACCCGAAAATAATCGGACTGTCGCCGAGATGGCCGGAATTAGGGTTCGGGTGAGAGAGAGAGAGAGAGAGGAAGAGAGAGAGAGAGGAAGAGGGAGAGGAAGAGAGAGAGAGAATGGCAGATTTGAAGAGAGAGGAAGCTCTAGAGAGAGAGAGAGGAAGAGAGAGAGGAAGAGAGGGAGAGAGAGAGAGAGAGAGAGCACTAGAGAGAGAGCAAGAGAGGGAGAGAGGGAGAAAGAGACGAAAGAGAGAGAGATGGTTCGGGCGGCTGGGGTGGTGGTTCGGGCGGTGGGGTGGTGGTTCGGGTGGTGGGGCTGGCTGGAGGCAGAGACGAAAGAGAGAGAGATGGGGAGCGGTCTGCTCCCAGCGGACCGCCTATAAAAAAAAAAAAATTAACAGTGGACCGCCCAGCCCCGGGCGGTCAGGTTTGAAAAGTGGACCGCCCAGCCCCTGGGCGGTCAGGTTTGAAAAGTGGACCGCCCGGCTGCTGGGCGGTCAGGTTGGGAAATAGGACCGCCCAGCCCACGGGCGGTTGGGGTAGAAATAAAAATAAAGTTGGGGTGGGAGCAGATTTGATAATTTGTTTTTTTTTTGGGGTTTTAATAAAAATATCGGGAAAATCTACCTCAAGATATTTTAAATAGATTTTGAATTAATTTTGACTCGGTAAAAAGTACTTATTTTGAAATGGCCATGACTCCGACATAAGAGTCCTGATTCCGTGTCCCACATTAAGCGCATTGCACGGCGCACGGCACACGGCACGAACGAATGATTTTTTTGTATGAATTATTTAAGACTAAAGTTGCACAAATTTTCAAAAAAACCAACGAATCAAATTCTGTGCTAAATCAGATTGTACGGTACAGAATCTGAACGCATTGACATGTCCCATGAAAACACCGCGAGCAGATCCTTGAAAATGTGGAAAAAATGTCGCGCTTCAAGACCAATTTCTTTTATTTTAGAAATTAAAGAAAAATATCCGAAACAAGAATGATTGTTCTTTTTTTTTTTAACTGAAATATTTTTCGGTTCCAGTAGAATTGATTTAAGTTCGTCCGAAAGTATTCTACTTGATATGGTACCTGAATTCACATCCTGCCGGTATCGTAAAAGGGAATCTTTTAAAATTAGTGGATCGGGACCGTTCTTTTAACTTTGTACAAATCTCAAAATCCAAATAACATTATCTCATGCGCTAGTCCGCATCTCAAAGTGGTTGAGAATAAATCTCAAACTGTAAAGTGAAGAAAATCTTTTACACAAATTGGAGAGGATACTTTCCAATCTGTGAAGTTATATAAAGTTTTCCCTTGTTTAAGTAAAACTAACAATACTGCACTTTTTTTTAGCTATGCACAAAAAAAAGAATCTGATTTTTAGATCTGAACTAAATTAGTACAGTTTTTTTTATTATTAAGCGGGATGCTGACATTTATAAAAGTGTAGGATGCTTTCAGTTTCACCATCGTTGTAAGTTTTAAAAACACTACGAATTTTTGTTCTCAGCTAAATCCTTTTCTCGTGATAAATTCTATGATTTAACTTTGAACAGGTTCAAATTTGTAAGAAATTGAGATCGCAACATAAATCTACTTTCAAGATCTTGTATGGCTGAAATTTTTAAATATACTCTCAACAAAAAAAAAATAAACTAAAAGACCACTGTTTGTATAGAATTCCAGAATTATTTCGGCCGCAACGATAAATGGCGGACTCATTCTTTGAGGGCCTACATTTGTCGTTGCGGCCCCGCAAAAAATCCAAAAATTCAGAGTTTCCGCCATTCTTTGGTGTTTTTTTTATTGATTTTTTTAATAATTTTCAAAAATAGAAAGAACATCAAACAAAATAGATAAAACATCTTATAATTTAGATGTACTAGAAAGACTCCGAAATATTTTTCAGGTAGAATTTTTCTCGGCTGTAAAACAATTAAACTATTTCTTGGTGTGTTACTGGTAAAAAAAAAAATGCTTTGGATCTGAATTATTGATCTCAGTTCAAAAGTCACGTCTAGTAAATAAAGAAAATATCGTAGTCCTTCTAATACATTCAAATTCTAAGGTACTCCATCTATTTAAAAAAATAATAGTTTGTCATCATTACGAAATGTCAATCAATTTTTTTTTCAAAAAATAGATGGAGTATCTTACAATTTGAATATACTAGAATGAACACGATAATTTTTTTATTTACCTAGAAATGACTTTTGAACCGGGATTAATAATTTAGATCTAAAGCATTTTTATTTTTTTCTAGTAACACACCAAGAAATAGTTTAATTTTTTTTTACAGCCAGAAAATGTTTCGGAGTCCTTCTAGTACATCTAAATTATAAAATGTTTTATCTGTTTTGTTTGATGTTCTTTCTAACATATTTAAATTATTAGTTGTTCTCTCTATTTTTAAAAATTATTAAAAATCAATAAAAAAAATCACCGTAAATTTGAATTTTTGGGTTTTTTGCGGGGCCGCAACGACAAATGGCGGCCCCCAAAGATTGGGTCCGTCATTTGGCGTTGCGACCCCAGGTAATTTTTGAATTCTACACAAACAATAGTCTTTTGGTTTATTTTTTTTTTTGTTGAGGGTATATTTAAAAAATTCGGAAGTTTGCTTTTATAATTTGGTATTTTCACGGAGTCATTGCATAGTCCTTTCTTGTCAAACTTGTGAAGAACTTATTTAAGTTCCAAATCAATCCAACTCTGTTTCACGGTCAGCTCTGTTTCACATTTTTACTCGTTTGAAGATCCAAATCAATCCAACTCATTTGGTGCTGATTCAAATCTCTCGAAATTGATCCAAACGTCCTGAAACACTCACCAATCGACACCACACTCTAGAAATCCAACAAAACTGAACAAGTTTAGAGTTTAGACACACTAGTTTAAGTACTTTCACTAGTCCTGAATTTTGTACATAATTCATTAACAGAGTTGGAATTGAGCTAATCTCCTCTTAAATTGAATCCCTCGATTATTATTGTCACTCTCTAAAGTCTAAATTTTAACATAATGCAATTAATTTTACTAAGATTTTTTACCTTCAAATTTTTTTTTAATAAGATTTTGCTTCAAAAATATATATTTTTCAAGATTTACTTTGTGATCGAAAACTACGTTTATTTTAATTAGTTAAGATATATTTTTTCTATAAAAGATTACATATATAAAACTCAATACATGTTGCTAAAGATGGACAATTTTAGTGTATTAATTATCTTTAACATAATGAATATTGTGTTTCAAATTGGAGCGTATAAAAAAAAAAAAATTTAGGTGAAGAGGTTGATAAACAAGTCACCTCCTCTACACTCTGATTTGGGGTCAGAATTGGTAAGAAAAATCACTAACATTATATAGCGATTCACCTTCGCTCCTTTACTTACAGTCTACTCCCCTTTCGTCTTTATTGTTTTGAAGAGCATTGCCAAACACAGACTGAATGTTGTCAAACGGAACAGAGGGAAGCGAATACTGTGCGGAGAGGATCGTCACGTAGATTTTGGCAAAATCTGTCACCTCCAAATCGGAATGTAGGTTTTACTGTTCGAAAAAAAGCTTCTCCGCTCATCACCTTCCTCCTCTTTTCTTGCCCTTCCTTTACGCATCAAGTTCTAGAGCATGCCTAAAAAACATATTTTTTTATGATAATTTTTTTTTTAAGAGTATTTATGATAATCTGATGCAGTGCTCAATAGGGGTTACTCTGCTCAATGTTGGAGTTGGAATCAGCGAAGCTGCATTGCCTTTCAGACAATTGATTAAAATAAAAAAAGAAGGGGGGAATAAAATTATACAAATATCCGTGTTCATACTTAACAACTAATGATAGGCGTTAAAGAAATAGTTGTTTATGTGTTGCTGCCAATTGCCAAAGTTTATCACACTGCACCAAATCTTTAATCCTCCTTTTTAGTTCCAAGAAAAAATTTACTACCATTGTAAAACAAAAGGCGCCTTTATTGCCTTCCCAAAACGAGTCAAATATGTTCATGCATCTTTCATACCTCTTAGAAAGGATTCCAACGACGGTTAAAAGTAAATTTCAAAAGCCTTTTACTTTTACTGCTCTCCATTCCACCTGGAAACGGAGATTTCCCATGGGGTAAATTGGTATGAGAGATTATTGCAAACGCCGTTTATAATCTCACTGGAGAAGAACTCTGTTAGTTTGTTTATTTAATTTTTTCCCTCTCAAAAGGAAGGTAAAAATATAAAATCCCCCAGAAAGGCAGAATTCAAATCCTCCCCGGTACCGTAATAGGGAATCTTTTACAATTACTTGATCTGGACCGTTCTTTTTAACTTGGCACGAATCTCAAAGCCCAATAATACTGCCCCCTGTCAACCCGAATCTCAAAGCGGCTGAGAGTTAATCTCATACCGTAAAGTGAAGGAAATCTTTTACAGTAATGGAGAGGATACTTGTCCCAGAAAGGCAAGCAAGCATGCTCAACAGTAACACTGTCAAACCCAAAAAGACCTACTAAAATAAATATCGGACACAATTAAAAAAACCCTAGAACAGAGCACACCACTAGAAAAAGTTGGCATCTTTGTTTGTTTCCATCCATCCCCTCAATATTTTTCTCCTCCGCCTTTCAACTCTCTCTCTCTCTTCCCTCCCCAGTCTCTCTGAAAAAATCCAAATCCGCCCCACCTCTCTCTCTCTCTCTCTCTCTCTTCCTCCCCCACCTCTCCGAACCCCACACATCTCTCTCTCTAAGCCATGGACCCAAACCCAAAAACCCTCCGACCCCACAAATCCGACCCGGCTTCATCGTCCCCCCAAAACACATCAAACCCCCAACCTTCCTCTGACTTACAAGTCGCCTTGATCCCCATCCAACCCGACCCGCAAGCCCGCAAATCCAATAACTCGAACAGCCAATTAGCTCCAAAGAGAACCTCCAACAAAGACCGCCACACCAAGGTAGACGGGCGCGGGCGCAGGATTCGCATGCCCGCTTTGTGCGCTGCTCGCATCTTCCAACTAACTCGTGAGCTTGGCCACAAATCCGACGGTGAGACTGTTCAATGGCTGCTCCAGCAAGCCGAGCCTGCGATACTAGCTGCTACCGGGTCGGGTACTATACCTGCATCAGCGCTCCAGTCTGTGGGTCCGACAGGCCTCCAGCAGGTCTCAGGTCCCACTGCACAGCGATCTACTAATTGGGGTATGATCCCACCGACTGGGTTTTTGAATTATCCTGGTTCAGGCCAGCTTACTGGGTTATCGGGCATGGAGTTGCCAGGAAGTGGGAGCTTTGCGGGTTTCACAGGCCTTGGGGGCAATTTTGGAAACTTTGCGGCGATACTCGGGGCACCGACTGGGGTTCCACATCAGCACCACTCATCACAACAGCACCTGCCCGGGCTGGAGCTGGGCCTGGGAGCACAAGACGGTGCACATAGTGGAAACATGGGACCCGGCGTGGGTGTGTTGAATTTGAACAACAGTAGCAGTACACAACATATGTTGAACCAACTGTACCAACAACAGATTGGTACCAGAGTGGTCGATAACAATTCCAACAATAATGGTACTAATAATCAAGGTCATGGCACTGGTCAAACTGGTCAGCGGCCGGAGGAGCAAGAACAAGATAATTCAGAAGACTCGGATTGATTTGCAAATATGGAGATGGATGGGCTGTTTTTAGAAAATATTTTGTAAGATATTGTTGAGGGGGCACAGAGAGGGATTAGAGAATTTGTTACCCCCATTTTAGGGTTTGGATTTGTTTTTTTTATTTATTTTCTATCCCTCTTTGTCCTTTGGTGTGCAATTTTATTTTTGAGTGAGAGAAATGTGAGAGAGTGAATGAAGGAGAAGATTTTTGGCGATTAGAGGATTAGTTAGAGGTAACATTTCTTCCCTATGTTTAAAACATTTACTTGTCTTATAATTCCAACTTAAGGTGCTTAAGAACACATTTAACAATCTTTAGGCAGCGAGTATGATAGTTCAATTTTTACTAATAACTATTGATTGGAGAGTACTTTGGGTGATACAAGGATAAGGAAACCATGACGAATGAAATAACCTTTTATAAATGCTTAATGTTATAGTGTAGATATAGTGTAGATATATATAGATACAGATACAGATACAGATATCTATTTAATAATGTGGTCCTTAACTTTGCTTTTCATTTACTGAGGAAACTATCACTTCCTTTTTTTTAAATATAATTCTTGATTATTCTCTTCATGCATATTTTGTTACTATATCGAAGATTTATGATGCTTCTTTAGGAGCATTCTATTTCCCGACAATTAATTCCTAGTCAGATTCCCGCGAAAGAAATTATTTGAAATTCTTGACCGTTGACCAGATTTGAATAATTTTCCTCCTGAATTACCCGTCATTAATGGCCTAACCTGTACTACAATTCTTACTGTTCCAAATTTACTTTCACTAAATTTCGCACAAAGATATTTGCCGATTTCCTGCTTAAACTTTGACTCTGTTTCTTCTTTTTGTTTCTTCTTTCAGAATTACCTGTTTTTAGGTGCCTCATTCCTGTTATAGCAAGTTAGGGTCCCTACTTGTGTTCAATATTTTTATTCCAAAACTGCTCCTCATTGAAGCCCTTGCTACAATCTAAGCATTTCTGCTATAACAGGTTATAGAAAATTTGCTACCTTGGTTTGAACGTTCAAGACTTTTCTGCAACAATTTTAATATCAATCTTGCCCCTCTTCCGCACCCGCACTATTTTCCAGAATAACCTACTAAATCTGTTTTCTCAATTTGAATTTTGGTCCTATTATCCTTCATCAAATGCCCCAATAAAGCATTTTTTTTTTTTAATTTCAAATGTAGTCGTTTGTATTTGGTTCTCGTTTTCTGATACTAAATATATATGATTAATTCTTACAAAAATTCTGACAACAACTGATTTGTCAACTTTACAACTAAAGCTAATAATGCTTTTAATTGCCGCTTATTATTGGTAAAAGTCATTTTGGATGACAAGATTGTTACAACTTTCGATTGAGCTTGCTCTTGCTTATATGGTCTCTTTGTGGTTTTGTTTTGTGGCCCCCTTGATATAGTAGTCTGTGCGAAGTTGTGCGGTGTTTGTTTTCATGGTCTTGTAAATCTTTTCGCTGTGCATATTTGATAAATGTAAATTACAGTTTGTATAAAATGCTTTATTATTTGTGGAATTTCAGGTGTATATTAATAGAGACAGGTGAAGAGTCGGGGTTGAGATGTCTAATTGGTGTTTATCAAAAGGTGTGTATATATGTGAGTTCCTTTTGTTCTGTTTTTTTTTCTTTATCTTTGAATTTTAGTGTTGTTGTTTAGTAACTTATGTTTTGTAGCTGTAGGTAGTTAAATATATATTGCTGTTGGGTTGTTTCTGTCGGGGAGCAATTTTTGTTTGTTACTACTTGAAATTTTATTTATTAGGCATGGAATTTAGATAGCTCGTGAATTTATTTCTTTTTTTTCTATATTGTTTTAGTTTTAACTTGCGGGATATTTTGTTTGTGTTAAGATGTCAAAATAATAATATTAATGAATCTAGGTTCAATTACTTTATAATTAAAAATTAAGGGAAGTCGTATGGTTAATTCATTTTTTGTACTAGTGACTTCAGTGTGTAAAGGTAATTTATACTTGTACTGAACCTGCCTGTACAAATGCAAATTTCACCATTTTAATTGTTTAATGTTTGTTATCAGATATTGGTCTTGATCTTTGTGCTAGACCCCACCTTGCCAATTGAAGTACATCCAAAATGTACAAATCAGTTAAATTTAAAATATATAACATATGTAAATGTGTGGGGCATAATGGGGAGATTTTGGTTAATTTGAAAACTTAGTTGGTTATTCAATATTGGAATGGCATTGTTGGTGTTTTCTTTTGTTGAAAAACAATTTCAACCTAGGCAAAGAAAGCTTGATTAGATAGTTTGCAATTTTTGAGTGGTTTTCTTTCTTAGTGTATTTTTTTGTGCCAACACTTAGTTTAAATTCAAGCAAACAGCTGTCCTTTGTCTTGACTTTCATAATTAGGGCTAGCACATTTATAGAAGGTATGATTTAGAGTCAACTTTTCATGCAATTCTTTATAAATCATCAAGTGATTCCTCCAATTCTTGTTCTTTTTCATAATTAAGGGACTCATCATGTTGCTTAGATAAACTATCATTTTCATATTGCTTAATTGAACTATCTGAAATAAATTTCATATTACGTTAATTAGCAATCATGAAAAAATTTCATTTTGGATAACCAAGGATTGCCTTAGTTATAATGAAACAATATAGGAGCTTTAGTGGGCCATTACACTTTTTTTTACCAGGAAAATAGTATTAGAATGAGCACTGCCTGCGGTATATCTGGCAAATGTAGTGAAACTTCCTTGCACGTCTAGGTGAATATGTGAAGTTTTTAACATGATGCAAAACACACTCAATTGTGTTTGGGTCTTAATTTTCACCTTATTTTATAGTTAACATGCTAATGCGTTTTGGGGTTAAATTTCATAGAGTTGTTTGTTTCAAATTTAGATGAATACAGTGAAAAAATGAGGGATCACAATGTTGTATAGGTCTTGCTTGGTACTGGAAATGTGGCCTGATCTAGAGTTGTCCCAAATAGAATATGAGCATTTCCAGTACCAAGCAAGACCTATACAAGACCTATGCAAAAGAATATGAGCATTTTAACAAATTAACCCTATCAAGCCTGTCCAATTTGGTATGTGCTTGGTATAGAAGTCCTTGTAAATAGACAAATCCCAGCAGAACTTTTTTTATTTAAATATAAATTTTCAAATTAACCATTTCAGAAAATATCAAATGAATTTTAAAATTTAGCACGAGAGGAATTAAATTCGGGGGAATTTCATATACACCAGTACACCACTCAAAAACTATGAAATTACATATTTACCATTTCAAATGCTATAATTACATATTTACCATCCATATTTCTAATAACTCACATATTTATTTAAATATATATCAAATATATCTAGAACTCAAATTAATTATGTTTAACATTCTAAAAACTACAATTAATTAAGGATTAATTAATACTAGATTTATTCTCCATATTCGAATTGGACTATTGTCCTCTCCAGCTCTCGCCTGCGCCCATTGCACGCTCTTTATAAACTCTCTCGTTATCTCTCACATGACTCGCCACCCCATTATACAACCAGCTTCTGACAGCATGAATGTTAGGAGAATGAGTCTTGAATGAAATGGTGACAGGGGACACGTCGAGGTGGTCGGAGAAACACAGCTTGATATTGTTATCCATTGACATAGCGAATACAGAGAGAATGACTCTAGTTTTAATTAATCCTTGATTAATTTTAGTTTTTAAAATCATAAATATAATTAATTTGAGTTTTGAGTATATATAATATAATTTAAGTTATGTTGGGTAAATATGTGAGTTATTAGAATTTAGAATGGTAAAATACATAATTATAGAAATTAGAGTGATAAATAGGTAATTTCATACATCTTAGAGTGGTATATATATGAAGTTCCCTCATTAAATTCCAATCCTAAACACTTATTTCTAATAAGAAAAATAAATAAATTAGATCGTCACTAAAATCGCGCCGAATTCTCAAATCCCATGCTAAACTCAATTTTTAAAAGAAAAAAGATCGACTTCAAAATTATAGCCCTCGGTCTTATTTTTTTTTTTAATGGGTAAGATCAGAATTTCAAATTCGGAATTCCTAAATTTCAAGAGGTTTAATTTATAAAAATAATTCGCTAGGTATCAGTTCTCTCCCGTGCTGTCAATATCTAAACGTAGTGAACTATGTGCATGCTACATAATCCTGATTTGAATCAACTAATACGTTTGATCTTGAATTTTCTTATAATATAAACTAAAAAAATGGCATCCACTAGAAACTCCAATACTATTATTTCACTAACCATGCCATATAAGAAAACAACTTTATAAAAAAGAAAAAGCATATAACAAGTAATTTCTACAACAAGAGAGGCAAAAGGAATTTCTGAAAAAAGATCTAAACTAGGCTCCTGTTCTATACAAATCTGTACCACCATCAAAAAACATCCCCCATCTAACTTGCTCTCTCTATACACTCATAAAAGTCGAGGGGCTCTGCTCATCATATCTCAAAACGAGCCCCTGCAAATTCATATCCATTTAATTCAGTGTATACTCCAAATTCCTAGCTATACAAATGAACCAAAAGAAAAAAATTGGGAAAAACAAACACCACTAGAAAAAGGTCTACAAGAACAAATCCGCACAGAAGACGGGTTTATTCGTCAGGGCGCTGGATCTCACCCATCATTATTCGGTTGCTATGCACCTTAAATCCTAGGAGAGAGGGGTCAATCTGGCGTCCCTTCTTCCCTTTCTTCTTAGCACCCTTCCCACCAGGACCTGCCTCTGACGGATCATCAAGTTGAGAAGCAGGCTGTGGTGGCTTCTTGGTGCTCTTTAACATCTCTATGAAGGTAGGCCCTGAGGTGTCTAATTCACCACTGGATGAAGAAGGGGGCCGCAGTAGCCTGATCTCCTTTTTGGATGAGGCCTGGGTCTCTGACCTGTTAAGTCCACCTCTGGCTTCTTGCCTACTAGCTGCATTAAATAAACAAGTTTCTTTAGGTCTTTTTGTAGCTTTATTGGTGATCAATTATCGAACCTTTTTATAACACTTTTCTGATAACTGTTGACAGCACAAAGACAAATGCCCCAGAGAGAGAGAGAGAGAATACCATCAGCAGAAGTGGGACAAGATGGAGGCCTGGGTGCAGCTTGGTGCTGGTTATCAGCTTCGCTATTCTTTACTGAGCCACCAGTACGTGAATCAGTTCTCGACATGACACGCGGCCTGACATCAAGAAAGTGATCCAAGCTTAAAATATCAAACAAATAAGAAGGCTTAATATATTCAATCACCATACATTAAGTAGGTTGTTTTATTTCAGTGTATCAGTTGTATGTACCACTACAAGTAGAGATACTTCAAAAGCTAAATTCTGTTTTCTTTCTCAACTGACCCTCAAAGATTGGATATTTCTAGGTAAAAATTACAGGTCTAAAATGATGTTATTATATAGTACCTAGAGTCGACAATCTCTTCACTGAAGGCAGTAATATCCTCCCCCATTGAAAAAATTGCATCATCTACATTGTTGAAATACCATAAAAAAATTAATACATGACTACAAACATAGTAATTAATGTGCAGTTCCAGTATAAATATGCATCCAAAATATGGTACATAGTACATACCACTGCTGCCAAAAGATGCATGTCTAGCAGGAGTAGGTGCCCGAACTGGTTCTTGATCTGTCTTGATCACTGCTTCCCCGAAATTATCAAAAAATTGCGGATCGCTACTTGGTACAGAATTAGGGTTAGGGTTTCCTATCTCTTCATTTTGAAATTTGCCCCTGTTCCCAAACAAGTCCTTGTCCCCAAAAGACCCAGGCCCTGAAGATGAACCAGGTCGAATGCCACTTTGCATTGCTTCCATACTAATAACTGAATTAGTGTTAGGGCTAGGGTTAGGGTTAAATATAAGAGAAGAGTCCTTAAAGGAACCATGAGGTGACTGAAGGGGCATATTTTGGTGATACATTGCGTCATTCAAACCCTCTTGTGGGCCCCACAGATGTGCGTCTTCAAGACCTGAACCTTGTTTGCGAATCCGCATCTTACTCTCAGCCTCCAGCTGGAGCTGGTGGCTTAGGTGTGACTCAATAAAACTTCTCTCCAACTGTGCAGCACCAGGGTTTGAGTTCGGGTCTGGCCAAAACTGATCCAAGGGTCCCCCTTGTGAGCCAAACATCGACCTCTGCTGTCTCTCCTGTAACTGCCTCTCCCGCAACTGTCTCTCCTGCAACTGTCTCTCCTGCAACTCCAGCTGAGCTAGCGTCTGTGCAAACTCAACATTCCTTGGAGAAGGGGCGTTGAGGCCAGCATTCATAGACATGGACCTCTCCATGGACTGCAGTTGATCATGCAGAGAGAGGCTCCGTTCCAGCTGGCTGAGCCGAGACGAGCTGGTGCGATTGAGACCAGGTGCATGGTGCGCTGATGGGCCAGTCGGACGGACCCCACGTAGCATAATCTCTTCTTCCAGCCTTTGTTGTTCTTGTTGTTGACGTAAAGCTAGGGCCAGCTGTTGAGCCTGGACTGGATCTCTCTGTTGTAGGCCCAGTAAGAGCTGTTGTTCTATGGATGGAGATACCATCTGTCTTTGACTGGCAGGCCCAAATTTAGCCTGTATAAACAGTAGAGCCAAGAAGAGGTCATGTCAAATAACAATTGGTGAACTTTCATGTTGAATAACATCAGCCGCGTGCCTAATGGCACAAGTAGGTATCAGCAGGCCTTTATACTGCACTTGCATTAAACACAACTTCATCTGGTCTTTCTTTGTAATTCGTTCTTAGTTATCTAAATGAACACTAAAAAAACAATTTGCAGACATCATACAAAATGACATCATGTTTGAACTGTATGGGCCAGTATAGCTTCCCATCCGTTAGTTTCAGTAATGATTAAAGCCAAACTGGCCATCACCAAGACAACAACAGACTGGTCTGACAATCGACAGTTCTCATTATATTTCAGTTAACCTGCGAACACCCACATGTCCTTGTAAGCAAAATATAGCAATCCAAAAAATATTTTCCCATGACACCAAAAAATCACAGCTCACTACATCCTAGTTATTATTGACATTAGGTTAATAATAATATTACCTGAATGAGCTGCTCAATAGCAGCATCCTGTTGCTGCCTCTGAATATGCTGGGCCCTCTGCAACTCATTCAGGAACTGCTGCTCTCTCAGCATCTGCTGCTCCTGCAACCGCTCCTGCTGCAGCTGCTGCTGCAGCATCTGCTCGAGAAGCAACTGCTCCTGAATCTGTTGCTGTCTGATCATCATCTGCTCCCTCCTTGCCCTCTCCTGCAGCAACCTCTCCTGCTGCAATCTCTCATGTTGCAACCGCTCCTGCTGCAACCGCTCCTGCTGCAACCGCTCCTGCTGCAAACGCTCCTGCTGCAACTGCAGTTTTCTCTGCTGCTCCAGTTCATACTGAAGCTTGTACAGCTGGTCAAGTTCTGATGCCTGTGAGCGGCCACCATGTGCCCGTGCAAAAAACTGATCCTGCTGTAACTGTTGCAACTGCTGGCGATGCAATTGTTCAGACAGCAACTGCTCTTCCAGTGTGAAATGGGAAAGTTCAAGTTCATTATGGTGCATCCTGGGTTGTAAATTTGAATCCATCAAAGGATCAGGCTTTAGATAATTTGGATTTAGGTTGGAGGAGAGGGGTTGCTTGCTCTGTGAGGATTCAAGTTCGGACCAAAGAAGGCCAAGAGGATTAATGTTGTCATTTGATGGGGTAGCACTTCTTGGAACTTGGAGGTTGTGTTGGGAAGGTGTTTGACTGGAGTCGCCCATTTCAGACATGGCATTATATGGAGGCTCATTGGAGGTAGCCCATAGGGGTATATCCGTATCATCACTAGTTTGTGTGCCCATTCTGCTGTTGGGCCTCCCTACATAAATTACCTCTGCCAGAAAAAAATAAAAAAAAATGAGTAAATATGTAAACAAACAAAAGCAGATCTGCAACAGTTCCAAGTAACTTGAGTATATATAATGGACAAGAGGAAAGACTTTGTCCAATCTTAGATAATTATACAATTTATTTAGCTTGAGAGATAGAAAGAGAGAACCTTGGCAGCCACTGCCAATAATTTCAAAGAAATTGAAGAGAGAGAGAGAGAGAGAGAGAGACCTTCATTATCCATGCCAGTAGAAGCACCTTGAGGCCATTGCTCTTCAAATCTTGAAGCTGCCACTGAGTCAATTTGGTTGGGCTGTGGGACCCATCCAACACTTCCGCCCTCCAACAGAACCTCAGATCCATCATTAGCCAGCTCATTTTTATTTTTATTATTATTATTATGCTGCAAAGAACCAACTGGTGGTTTTGCAACCTCAGCCTCACTATTAGATACAACAGAAACCGGCTCAGGTACCTCTACCGATTGCAAATTCTGTGTCAGTTGCGGCATGACCTCACCCAGGGGCCGGTATGGGGTGCCCTCTGGAGCATCAGTGGGGCAGACTAGTAAATCCAATCCAAAGTACCCTTCCTGGAACCAAGATACAATGTCAATGCCCAGAAAAGGTCCCTGAATGCCGCCTTGTGGGTCCTGGTAGTACAAGCTCACTTCTTCCAGAGGCGGGCTAGGGCTCTTTCCAAGGTATGCAGGTTTGTCGTGGATGAATGGTGTGTCAAAAAGGGAGCTCGAGTCATCAGGCAGATTAACACTGGACTCGAAGAACCCTACATCCTGTGCTTCAGCTTTTGACATCTTTGGATTTTCAGTATATTCAGGGAACGAGTCCTCAACAAACCCAATGTTCGAAGCATGTTGGTTGGCACCCAGTTCTGAAATTTAAAATTTGAACATTAAAAAACACAATCAGTACTTTTATAAGAATGGGCAAAAGAAATTACCCAGTACTGAACATTATGTTTGACAATAGATCTCGATCAAAAATCACATCTGTACATTTGCAAACACTGATAAAAATTCAAATCTGATTACATCCAAATATGAACTTTGATGTTACTAACTGAGGCAGAATAACATAATATGCAAGCAGATTTAGAGACAGATATGGACAAGTACAAATAATCATCCAATATTAATTCTGTAGCCACAATTATAAATGCGAAATAAAACTTTAAAACTTAAACTAACATTTAAAAAACTAAAATTACCCTCTTACATCCTTTGCCATATCCAGAACTCATATTGTATCCAAAAGATGTATTTACAGTATATACCGTTTTTTGTTACACAATTTGGTTCTCACTAGCTGCTTTCACTAATGTGTTAATAGAACATACCAATTGGTACCAAATTGAATCCCTAACATTTGACTAGTAATAACTTCTCTGTGTGTTTTTGTTCAACTATTAGTCATGGCGGGTGGTCTTGTATGAAAAGTTACAAATGCAAGCCCAGTTCAACCATATTCTGATTCCATAGATGCTGCTTTCACCCACGAGTAAAGCACAAACCAAATGGTACCAACTTGAATCCCTAACTTTTGACTTGTAACAGCTATTCTTTATGTTTTTGTTCCAGCATTATTTATAGCTGGTAAATTGTATACCTGTACGAACTAAATACCCCATAAAATAGATAAATAAACATGATTGGAGATCTAACCAGGCAAAGAAATTCCTACAGCAGTAGGAAGTGTATATTTCTCCTCTCCTAAAGCCAGGAAAGTAGATTCTGAAAAAAAAAAACAAATTCATGAGATCAGCAATATAGATTCAAAAGATGTTTAAAAAAATGAGAAAGAGAGAGAGAGAGGAGTAACCAATGTGGGAGCTGTCGTTTTTCTTCAAAGGATCAGCATTATGCGTATCAGTCCTGCTGCTGGTAAGCTTTCCTTTGTAGATCTCTTCCAGAGTAACCTGTTATTATACTATTAGATGTCTTGTAATCAAGTTCATTAGATGGATATTAGAGCAAACTAGCAGGCCATACATCCCTCTCAAGAATTGGATTACCATAACAACTTAGAACACAGCCTAATTGGTACTACCAAGTCATATATTGACTTTGACTGCGGAAGAGATATGAAGTAACCTACACATTCCCCAACCCCCCCCCCCCCCCCCAACTCTAAATATGAAGGAAAATGAGAAAGAAAACAAAACAAAAAAGAGAGAACCGTAAAAAAACAAATACAAAAGGCAACATAGAAAAAGAAAATACATAAAAGATTCTGAATACTACAAGGAAATGAATATGCCATACCTTTTCTTCATCATCAGGTGCAAGGAAAGCCAGGGGAGAGACCTCACTGGGCAAAGTAACACATGGTACCGCCTCAAATCCCACATGGACGTCTTCATTATTTCCCCTTACCAACCTATTCTTCCTGTATATGTCCAGCAACCTCCCTCTAGGATATCTAAAGCTTATCTTTCCCACTTTGTCTCCACCACTCTTACCAAAAGGGTCAGCACCAATTGGGCTAACATGGCCCAAATTGGAGCTCGACCTACCACGGCCAGCAGCAAAACCAGTGTTAGCAATCGGCTCCTGACGGGCCCCACCTACCCTCTCAGATCCGAAGCCCGGAGCAACCCGATATGCTGCGACTGGCCCCTCCTGACGATGGCGAGGCCGCCACTTATCACGCGAGTCGATCTCAGACAAGGGCCTGGGCGTAAACTTCTCTGTATTAGGATTCGAGTTAGGGTTTGGGTTTGTTTCATGTTGCTCCTTTTCAGGGGCATCTACCAGCTTCTTGTCCAGTCGTGTTGGAGTTTCTCTTTCTCTTTCACGATGGTCATCTGGACCCCACCGAGAAGACCACTTGGTGGAGTTGCTAGGATTAGGGTTACGGGCCGGTGGATCTGATTCTTTTTTGGGACGGTCCCCACGGCGACCCAACAACCCAGTTTCTCTCTCCTCCTCACGCCAGCGGCGGGTACTCAGGGAATTTTCTGTTTCGAGAGTGCTTCTCCTGCGCTCCCTCTTGTTCTCTTGAGGCACTTCTGGAAGGTTCTGTGGGCGACCATCCTGTTAAACAACCAAAATAAAAACAAAAAATTAATATATGAATGAGATATTTAGGTATGTTATTCTTGTTTCCTTTGCAAATTGTTACTAGTGAGCGTATCAGCAATGCATACGTAAAATATAGCACCGTGATTGGTAACGTGATCATTCCAGTACAGACAATAGCTGGAGGGAAATAGCATATACAATAATGGTGTCTATGGTGTAGTCATTACTGAATAAAGCAAGGCTAGTTCAGAGGAACATGAGTTACCGCAATGTGTCATACTTTATATGTGCGTTCATGCGTGCATGTGTGTAAGAGAGAGAGAGGGAGGGGGAGATTTAAACCTTGATTTCAGTAGGCTTAGCATAAAGCCACTGAGGAGAGAGAGGGATGTTCTCAGAGGACTGCTGGTCTGCATAAGTATTTATTATTTGTAAGAAAATAAGATTGAAAAATTGAAAACAACAGTTGCAAAAGAAATCAATTACAGATCATATCTTCAAAAATTGAATGAAAAATCAGAGCCCAAACTCCAAGTGGAATATGCCTATTCAGAGTCACAGTTGCTAATATCAATCATAGATTACGTGATTATATCATACTCCAAACCAAATTTAGTTTCTAATTACTGCCTGATCTCCCAAATTAATAGGCTCCACAAACCTGTTCTTCCTCCCATACTTGCATTTGGAAGATCAGTGGTACTTACTATCTATGCTACGAGACTTTATCAAATCATAATTATAATCAAAAACATTTTTGAAAAGAAAGAGAGAGATTGACCTTTAAACTCATCAACAAAACCCAAAGAAGCTTTCTCTTCATCCAAACCAACAGAGAGCGAGCCTGTGTAACAAATTAGTCAGAAAATAAATTCAAGTTCCTTTTCAACTAATATTAGAATACAAAATGGGAAAGCTTTTCTAATCTACTCAAACTAGCTTAATTCTGAGTGTGCGCGTAACTGAAAAGAAATGTAACATCTGAAGGATAATTATTGTTATACCGTCTCAATGCTTAAAGGGCTAATGGAAAAAAAACTTAAAAATCATTTTGTAAGAGACAAGACCCAAGTATGCTCGTAAGATTGCCAGATTACGAAAAAAAAAAATACATGAGCTAGTGATTTCTGAAAAATTGCGAAGAAACCAGAAAAACACAAACCCTGTATTAAAATACGATGGATCGGATCAACCTTCAACTTACTACCAGTGGATACATAGAAGATAACACAAATTTTATATGAACACAATACGGCAACGAACCTAGAAAAAGACATCAAATATCTATTTAAGCGACCGTAAGATTGCGATTAATCCCTTTCACTCGATCTATTCCGGAAAAAATCAAATTCGAAAAAGCAATTCAAGAATCGATTAAGCAACCAAGCGCTTCTTCGTCGCAACAAATACACTTTCCCCTAAAAATTTATATAAGTGAAAAAGAACGATCGGATCAACCTTTGCTGCGGAGCGATTCATCAGAGGACAGGTTAAGCGTGCGATCCAACTTGCCTTCTGCCATTTCGAATAGAGAGATCCGAAGATTTACAATAGAAGGAATCGAGAGTGAGAAGACAGAGGGATGCGATTAGGGTTTCGATTAGGTGAGAGTCTAAAGGTCTCTAGGTGCAAAGAAGAAGGGTCACGATCGAAATCTAAAGTGAGAAGAAGAGGAACAGGGGAGAGAAAGAGGGCTAGGGTTTTAGAGAGAGCAAGGGAATAGAGGAGAGATCGCGGCTGGAAGCTGGAGAGGGCTGGAGGCGAGGGAGATTACAGAGAGAAAGAGATTGGAAGAGAGAGATGAGGTTAGATCACATTTGCATAGACAAGTTCTAAATCCTACTGTGCCTTACATGTGGTCCATACGTATTAGGGAACTATAGCATTTTGGTAGCGTAGTGGACGCGGTCTTTCTAGCCAACCGAACCCTTGCAGAGCGCACAGCAGAAATGAGATCTGCTATGCGGGCGACCTCTGTGAACCAATAATGTTCGTACGTATAGAACTATAGATTATAGAAGATGCGGCTGACTGGTGAAAAGAGATAAATGGGACCCGAGCTCCATGATTGTGGTGTAAATAAACCCAGTAGATCAGGTCTATTTAACTATACGAAAGATTGTTATAAAATTCGTATTCGAGCCTTCGAGGCAGGAAAGACCGTAACGTCTGTGAGGTGGCTTCGAACGGATTCGGTTGATTTAAGATCCAACGATTTATATTAATTTTAATCATATATATGTTTAGTTGTTTCATTTGTTTGCGAAATATTATAATTTCATTTACGTCGTTCGAATTCGATCTAATAATCTTATATATTTTTCACATGTTTTTTGCAACACAATTTGTGCAATGAAACGCATTGCGTGCACGGAAAATAACGCTAAGATTTTTTCAGTGGTCTTTTTTCAGTACAAATCTGACAAATACATGGAGTCTCTTCTCATGACCCCCTTCAGATGTGAGGTCTCTACAGGCTACCCAATGTTCAGGAGTGCGTATCCTCCGAGATATCTCAATTTTTGCGTCACCGACGACCGACGTGTACGGTGCCTATTAGGAGATAGCACAGGGGCAGTATTATTTGTACTTTGAGATTCGTGCAACCGTATTTGAACGGTTGAAATTTTCCAAAGGAACACTCAAAGTTTGAGATATCTGAGTCCTCAGAGGATACGAATTCAATGTTGAGGGATTCCGAATCCCTCTAAAATAATGCACCCTTTGAGTTTTAACTCGGACGAGCCGGATTTGGTCTGGCCACAAAGGTTCTCTTAAGATTCGTACTAGTATATGACAGATGGACTGGATTGAAACTCAAAAATTGAGCTGCCTCGGGTGATATGAATTTATATTACCTAAAATTCATATCACCTAAAATAACTGTCTGATAAAAAATAACGATGTGCGAGAATTTTCAGAGACTCAGAGGTCACGGTGGAGAAGCTCATGGAGCAAATACAGGTGCAATATCAATACTCACAAAGGAAAATACACTCCTTAGAGCAATTTTAATATTCTGGTAAATTATAGGGACCGAACTGCAAATTGTTTGATTCACTGTCTGACAGCCGGAGCTCTTGCATTTGCTTTTTCTCATTTTAGTTTTCTTTTCTTTTCTTCTCTTTCTTTATTTATTTTAGCATTTGCTATCTTAGTTTTATTTCTTTTTTAGAGACAAGCTCATCATCATGAGCTACATTGTATCTTATTTTACTGTTACAAATATTTTTTATAATATTTCTATTATCAATCAAGCTAGACTCTTATTTTTCCTCAAAAAAAACTGTCTGATAAAAAACTGCACAAATATAAAAGGGCCTCTCCATTCTATCTTGGACTAGTCTGAATTCTGATCGGTTGGGATTTATTTTTTTTAAAGCTTCGCAGAGACGGTTCGGATCTAAATAGAAATATTATGTTACCTCGGATGATATGGACTCATATCAAGGTGGGTGCATGGAAGGCCCAATGCTCAAATCAATCGTCGGTGGTGAAATTTTACAGTCCAAGTAAGGCCCAATTCTGAAATCAATCGTCTTTTTCTTAATGCCCAACACAAAATAAATTCCGAGTTTACATTGCTTGGAATCTTTTGGATCTAAGCCTAACTACTACCTTGACCCCAATTTAATATTAAATTCGGCCCATTCCGTTGAGTTTCTGTTCAGCCCATATTGACTGAAACTTCACCCAAACGGCTGAATTTAATTTCGACTCAAACAAAATTCGTCTCCAGACTTTCTCCGGAACTCAAACTAAACTCGGAAGTAGGAAGGAAAAGGAAGCCCGTCCGACTTCAATTCGCGTCAAAATTTATGCAGAAAGTCTCAAGATATGTGCGGATCAAGTGTACTTGAATCTTTATAGAAACGGATATCAAACCGAATTTAATTGGATGTCTATTGAAATGCCTCCAACTAAACTACACCAAACTATTTTGCTTTAAGATATCTAAATAGTGCTTATATATTTATTTGTGGTTATATATGATGATTCTAAGCAGTGGCGTAGTCAGGATTTGAATCAATGGTAGGAAGATATCGATCGGGTTCAGATTTTTTTTTCTAAATGGATTCGGGTTCGAATCGCCTTCATAAAAATATAAATATCTATTGTGTAGACGGCCATAGAATCTTATATGATGATCTTAAATGAACAAAAATTTAAAAATACACTTCTTCCCTAATTATATTAAACAACTCACACATCCATCTCTGAATTCTGAACTAATAATTGTTACTCCGAATTGAATCCAGAGGTAGGCAAAATCAAATCTAGGAGTAGGCAAGACCCATTAAAGAACGTAGTCCCAAAAAAAAAAAAAATTCCAGGGGTAGACAGTTGCCTACCCCTGTAATACTGTAGCTCCGCTACTGATTCTAAGCGTCCTTTATAATAAAGATAACGAGTCAATTGCGAATTAATACATCACCAATATCCACACTACTTTTTAATTTTCATTAAATTTCTTCTATATCTTTTATATTTATCTCAATCACAAAAATAAAACTAACTAGAGGACAAGCCTCGCTTTGCTTCGGCTGTGATTTACAAAATACGGTACCTAAGCAAAACGATTTACAAAATAAACAATTTACAAAATACGGTACAAATAGGCAGGGTACGTATCTTGCAAGTACTATTGAAGTACTTCTTTACTTTCTCAAAAAAAAAAGAGTAATAGTTTACATATGGAACAACAAAGTTACATGTCATCCTTCTATATGTTGGAGTATGCCACCTACATCTGGATCATTAGTGTCGATAAAACCTTATATCGCAGTATTATAAATAATCATTGTAAATTAGCAACAACAGAGTAATGATGTTGAGCAGCACTTGTAAGCAAAGTTCCAAAAAATTCTATAAGATATTAAGGTATCTCTTTGTCAACTAAGATGAAATCGCATGAATATTTTGTTTTATCTATTGGGTTATAAAATGTCCAAAACTGGTAAATTCTCCGCATGATTGTTAGTCGGTACATATCAGCATTAAGTGCTGCCAGTGGGACTTGATATCTTTTGCGCAGCCATCTGCAAATTTATGAAAATGTGATAAAGGTAAGTATATATGTACTGAATCAGTTGATCAAGCTGGTGAGTGCAACTGAAGAATTCATAGTTAAATGCAAATCATGCCATACTCATGTATTATAGTGGTATGTAAATAAGGAAAGAGGTTTGATGAAGAAGAAAGCTGCAGACAATTCTCCCATTTTACAGTTGAATTACTTAAATTTTTGTTGTTGTTGACTTGCTTCACTCAAAATTAATCTGTAACAACTATTTATACTTATTTTGAGTATTAAATAAGCCTCAATACAATATTTTATTTGACTTAAAGGGGTAATTGAAACTGTTAGTAAATTTTTTGTACATTTTGAACTTAGTATTTTCATGAAATTCTCATTAGAAAAGGATTTTTTTGTAGAAACTTCTTATTCTATATCTGCAAATGATACTTGTCTTAGACCATTGTGATGGAAAACATGTATTGCATTAAATATTGACAACTATGCCCAATAAGTCCTTTGTTCATATAAAGCTAAAATAAAACAAAATGTTTGGTTTAGAATTTATATATTTACTAGTTAAAGCAACATGATTAAGTAAAGATAACATAGTAGAATAAGTTTTTACCAAATATTTGCAAAAATAAATTAAGTATATTATTTGGTTGAAGAATATGTTTCGCAAATAAAAAAAGATTAGAGGGATACCTTACTAACTGTAGAGGGATACTTTAATAACTGTTTAGTTGATTTTAGAAGATGGACTGCGATAATAGGTTTTAGAAACCATACAAAGAGAGGAGGAGCAAGTGGAAACCAACTACAATGGCGATTTCCACTGCAAGCACTGTTTCTGTGCAAAAATTACCAGTAAGAATGCATGCATGTCACAATACAGTGGAAATACAGAAAATTTGATTAGTTTAGTTAGCACGAACAACAGAAGTGGTGGATACGGTGACTAAATATTTGCATTTCTAAAACCTATTATTCATGTTCGTCCTCTTAAATCAGCTAAACAGTTATTAAGGCATCAGCTAAACAGGTTTAGAAATCTATTGCGGATACGGTGACTAAGTACTTGCATTCTAACAACGATCAGTCATACCTCTCTAGGAGTCTCGTAAGATGTATGGTATCAGAATACAAGTTCTTGAAAATTAACTAAAGGAGAATATAATAATAAATCATATACAACATTAGCAAAGACCATACCTACAGAAACTGTGTCGAAGTTCTGAGAATGGATGAATGTAGGGTACAAAAGTACATAAATTGGGTTTTTATTTATATCCATAAGTTGTACATATAAGAGAAGAAGAATAAATCATGAGAAATTAGCATCTCTTGCAAAAATGAACTTTAAAAATAATGGTAATTCAGGGCTTAATGAACCACGGAGGACTTTACGGAAAAAACTTTCTACTTGGCCCCGAGGAACTTGCTAATTGTTCTTGAGAATTTTTTTACTGTTTAAAATCAATTCTAAAAGACCTTAAAGCTTAGAATATTGCTCTCGGCATTTTAAAGTGTGGCACCTGTACCAGTGGTATCAACTCAAATTTCGTGCAGACACTCTGATCCGAATTTAAGTTCCTTTTTTGTGCACTGTACTAAGCAAGGCTTAAACATTGAGATATAGCCAAGTCATTAAAATGGCAAAAACTATTACATCACAGCAACTGTATCATAACAGGATTTGCCCATTGAAATTAGCATAGTTGGTCAAACTTTTTCTTGGTAGAAATTTTATCATCTAACAGCTGACTGGTAAAGTGGGCTTAAAAAGAAAAAAAAGAATCAAACATTAACAAAATACTCAAATATTAGTTTTCACTGCTATCAATTTTTTATTTCTATTGGTCCGTATCAAAACAATTTACATTTTGATTTGTAATGAATTCGGTGAATTAGTTTCCACTTTTATTGTATTAATTGTTAAATTTCTTATCAGAAAACATGGGGAGGTTTTCATGGAAACCAACAGATCTGACTCTCATTAGCTTATTTTAGAAGATAAACTGCAATAATAGGTTTTAGAAACCATACCAAGAGAGGAGGAGCAAGTGGAGACTAACTACAATGGCGATTTCCACTGGAAGCACTATTTCTCTGCAAAAATTACCGGTAAGAATGCATGCATGTCACAATACAGTAGAAAAGCAGAAAATTTGATTAGTTTAGTTACTGCGAACAACAAAAGTTGTGAATACGGCGACATCTTAAGCTTCTTTAAATTGTCTGTGACTCTCTAAGATGTAAAGTGAGTTTAGGAATGTTTTAATTTATGTTATCAATTTGCCTGGCAGTAGGAGAGCAAGCACTATTTGTTCAGATTTTTTGGTGGCGATGAAATAATCACTTTAGAACAGTCTCAGATATGAGAGGGTTACAAAAGAGGGGCAATCACTTTTGAGTTCAATCAAGCAACCAATAGAAATCAACCAATAGATGATAACATACAATTGAAGCTAGCAGAATTATATTCCTGATGAGAAGATTCAACCAACATTTACAATATCAGTTTAGAGTGCCTTCAATTATAATTGTAGAACGCTTAGGATAGATCAACTATCTAACTTGTTTGTGAAAGAATTGAAGGGGAGGTTTGAGGAAAGAAGATTTCTCCAGAATTATGGTGAAGAAGAGCATCTTGCTCAATTTAATAAAAAAAAATGATGCATGCCAAAAAAAAAATACTAATAATATTTCACAGTTTGCAGCGTCTCCATTTTAAGAGTTTAATCCAAACAAAAAATAAATGGAAAAATGCTTAGCTAACATGATTTTCTAATCTATTTCTAAAAAGTTCAATTAAGCAAGCAATACAGTTTAACACTAACCAATGTCCCTATTTTCACAATTTAACCCAAAGGAAAAATAAATGAAAAAACCTGTAGTTGACCTAACAAACGAAAAATTATTACAAAGAATCAGTCAATCGTATTAGTTTGGAGAATTGCAATTTGTAAACCAAATACAAATATTTAGTCCCCATATCTATTGTTTCAATTCCATTCTAGAAACCCACAGACCCGACTCTCATTAACTGATTTAAGAAGACAAACGGCAAGAATAGGTTTTAGAAACGATACCAAGAGAGGAGGAACTATCTTCCTGCCCTGGAGTCCCGATCCTGAAATAATGCTCATTGAAGACAGAAAGAAAACATATTAGCACAAAATTGCAGTAGAAGAATCACCATCACAAATCAACAAATGACAAATTTCAATCCTAAATTGGCACAAACAGAATTAGAACTATAAAATAGACAAAATAGATAGCTCACACATTCTCCAGTTCGGAAGAAATCCAGCGCTTACTATCAACTCCTCCGAAAACCGTGCTGTCGGAGTCAAACCCGTTAGCAAAAACAGTGAAAGGCAGCGAAAACGGCAAGAGGAGAGCAACTATCGACTCCTCCGAAAACCGTGCTGTCGGAGTCCAACCCGTTAGCAAAAATAGTGAAAGGTATTGAAAACAGCGAGAGCAGAGAAGAAATCGGCAGAGAAATTATGAAAGAGGGTGGGCGGAAGCTGAGAGCGGAAAGGCGGCGGAGAGGTTCAGTATCGCTAGATGAAAGAAGAGAAATAAAGCGTAATGATTTCGTATCGCATAGATAGAGGAAAGAGAGAGAAATTTAGATAGGTTTTGAACACGCGTCAATAGAAGGAGACAAAAGTAATTAATCGTTAGATTGAGATCTAACGGATGAAAATTCAAAAATCACTGTAGGTGAACAGTAACGCACATCCAAAATTAATACTATAAGATAGATTCCCTAGCAAGTAAAATTAAATACATCAAAAAAAACTTTCGTCCTTGAGGCTGTGTTCCAAAAAGAGGTCGTGCAGATAAAGGAAGGAATGCGCAAAATCTACACTCTGTTTGACAAGATTTCAAAAAATGTCCTTACCTTCCGAAACATATATATTTATTGAGGAGGGTTCAAATACCTCCATTTTTCATGCCTCCACTATGCCTTCATTTTTAAAAACTTTAATAACTCAAAATTTAAAACTTAAAAATCAAAATAAAACCGTTGGATATGATCTACATCATTTTATGTATGTGCTCATAAAAAATTATCACATTTTGATTTTGTTTTTATGTGAATCAATAAGTTGAAAAATCAACGTCTAGAAATTATCCACATTAGTATGTTTTTTTACAAGCTCTTGATGACAACCAAAACAAAATTGAAATGTCATAATTTTTTACACGTGCATAGATAAAATGATTTAGATCATATCCAACGGTTTTATTTTGATTTTTAAGTTTTAAATTTTGAGTTATTAAAGTTTTTAAAAATAGAGGTATGGTGGAAGCATGAAAAATGGAGGCATTTGAATCCTCCTCATATTTATTTATTATACATCTTTATTCTAAGCTACCCATGAAGACCTCGTTGAAGACTTGAGAGTAGGTTCGATGGGTTTAATCACCGTCGATTTGCTTTAAAATCCATGTGGGATGCTCTAAAATTCGTGCGCATCTGTTTCAATTTCCGTGCGCACATATCTTAAATTGGATCGGACGGTCATCATGTCGTTGAACCTAAAAGTAGGTCCGACGGGCATCGGACCTACTCCGTTCTCCTCATTGAATACCACTGCACCGCCTTTTAAAGGTCCTCATGAAGTGTTCCCCCAACCCATTCTGACAGCTTATTGAAGCAATGAAGCCCAAAAATTAAATGCGCTCTCTTTCTTATCTGACCATCTTTATTTCTCCCTCTGACATGTCTGGGTAGGGTTGCTTTCTCTCTTTGTTTTTTTTGTTTTTTGGTATTAATTTTCTAGGTAGGTTTTGGAGGGTATTTTTTTTCTTAAAAATAACTTTAGGTATACTATGAGACTATTGAAATACTCGGGAAATCTTCATGAAAAATATATATGGTTTGCCATAACAAACGCAATTTGATCAACTTTGTTACTAGGTCGTCAACAATTAAACTATAAAGGTAATATGTATATATACCGATTTGTCTCGTCTCTCTACATAGATATGCAAATTTAATTTTTACAATAGTATTCTTTATAAAATTTACTGATGTCGAGATTAACAGAATTCTTATTTAAGAAAAGAAGACGGCTGACGATCATTCCGGACAATAATTAGCAACACTATCAATGATGATTTCTTATTAAGAAAAACCGTTACTAATATATCCACATTATTTATAAATTTGTCACCACTAATTATCAATAACTGTTCTTTACGATACTGATAATATCTTCTAGTACTGGTGGAATGATCTAATAGCTCAAGTGAGAATGTCTTTAAAGAGGTAATATCAATACTATTAAGAAACAAAATAATCGTCCCAAGTAAAATCATCAAAGACTAGTTCGTCCACTAACAGAATTTTACTTCATATTTGAACAGACATATACAAAAAAATTTAGAAAATGTGAACCTCTAGACCCAAAAAAAAAAAAAAAAAATCATTCCTCTTGAAAACAAGTTGCCCACAAGTAGTCAATAGTAGTTATGAGAGCCCCATAGTCATATTTGATATATATTATGTAACTATAAAATTACAGTTTACTAAACAAACTTGTTGCAATTTCATTGATTCACTTCAACAACCCACATCTATCTCCATCTATATAAACATCATCCAAGCTAACTTGTAGCAAGATATACCCCTTCACTCAAAAGACAATCAAAATAAACCATGAAATCTAGCATGAACCTCTCCTCTCTCCTTCTCCTCTCTCTCCTAGGGTTTTCCCTTGGCACTGACAGCACCAACCCTTTACAAGACACATGCTCCAAGGATTTTGAGAAGTTGACAATGTGTCTAGACTATGCAAGTGCAAAGGTAGCAGAACCCGGCACGACGTGTTGTAGTGCCGTGTCGGGAATCCGGCAGGATCAACCAGCGTGTCTTTGTTACATAATCCAACAGGCGCACTCGAGCTCGAGCTCGTCCAGCATGGCAAGCATGGGTATAAAGTTTGACAGATTGCTGTCGTTGCCTGACAGCTGCAAGTTGGCCAACACTAGCATTGCCAATTGCCCCAGTAAGATTTGTTCTTTGCTTCTGTTTTTTCTTTTTTTGTTAAAAAAAAATTGAAGTTTACACATTTCGGGAAGTAGATTTTTTTTTTGGTAATTTTGTCAAATTGGTTTAGGATCTGTGTGTTTTAGGAAACTAACATAGCCTACCTCACTACATTTCGGCTTCTTTATTCTGTTTTTTTTTTTCTTTTTTCTTTTGTTGTTGTTAAATGATTTGATGTACATCACCTTGACCTAACATGTCAGTTTGATTATTTGGGTGGCTAAAAAGATATGATATGTACAAACTATGTGCAAAAATTGCTGCTAAATATAGACTCAAATAATGCTAGGC
The DNA here is from genome assembly GCA_011114355.1 of Carex littledalei. NCBI lineage: Eukaryota > Viridiplantae > Streptophyta > Magnoliopsida > Poales > Cyperaceae > Carex > Carex littledalei. The sequence continues at coordinate 2,976,569 of CM022084.1, read as the reverse complement.
CTTCCTTGTTTAATGTTTCTTCCTTAATTTTGTATTAACAACGTTTTGCCTTTATTAAAATTATTTTGCAGAGCTACTGAATTTATCTCCAAGCTCGCCAGACGCTGCTATCTTCGCTGACCCTAAATCTTCCAAAGGTTAGTACCATTTCTGATATAATAGCAATAATCAGTAATTATTTTAGTACCAGTAAACATAAAACCCTCCTCTAACTATACCAGTGACGGTATTGAGAAATTCTAATGTTATCCATAGTGATTATTATATCACTTTCATTTTAATTTTTCAAAAAGTACCCGACTATAGAGTTCTTCCTCAGTTTTAAGTTCCCTTTCTTCAACAAAATGAAGCAAGATAATTCCAGTATCTAAAAAGAAAATGTAACTTTTACTCAAAAATATAAAAAAGAAATTGTAGTTATTGATATTTCAAACATTGTTATAATTAAGAGGACATGGGACACATACTTGAACAAGTACCGGATCAACGAAGGATTGCTACATTACATCAATGTAATACTATCTGACCAATTTAATTTAGTTCTATATGCCTTTTTTTTATGCTGTAATTTTGTTCTTCCCTTTGGCAGGTTCTACCAAATCCAGCAATTCCACTTCCACATCCAATTCCGCTTCGACCTCCACTTCATCTCCACTTACCAGCACAACCAACGGTGCCAGCCGTCTTCATTCGAGTATTTCTATCGCCATTTCCTTCGTATCTGCAATCTTTTTTTCAGTTTTATAAGCAGAATTTCTTAAATTTCATTTTATGAATTTTACCAGGGTGGCGTTCATGTTAATTGCTGTGTGACTTGTACTGTGTGTAAACAATTAACATGTTATATTTTGGGTGTTTTGAGTTTTAAAATTTGTAATTTTTGTGATGTTCTGAATAGAGATATCTCAGATTGGTTTTCTATTTGCCAACCACCCCATTGTTTTTCTTTAATTGATACTGACAATACCATGTGAAGATCCTGAAGACAGAGAAATCTGTACCAGTATCTTTCAAGAATTTATTGCAGCTCTTGATTTTCATACCGGTTCAGTGGGTCCAGTACAAGTGTGAATATTGGTATTGACATTGGTTTCGCATATTTTGAACCTCTTTTTCATAGTCAGCTTCTTGGCTTTTTCTCGGTGCATGATTTTGCAAATGAGTATTGAGGCACATTTGGTTGAATTTATTTCCAATCGCAGGCGTAACTTTCAATCTAAGTTATAACTGCAAAAATATATATTCAGTTTAGGATTAATTGCACAAAACGAGACTGAACTACACATATGAAGCTTGGATTAGGGTTATTTAAAGAAGTGGTTAGTTTGAACCCTTTTTTTTTTTGGATATAAGAACCCTGTTAATCCTTGCATCAATTTCTTTTTAGATGGCACTTGTAAGAACCAAAACTTAGTCTCTTCACAAAGAGGCGAGGCTCATCACCGTGCTAGGCCTATAGGCTTAGTTTGAACTATTATCATAAAATTGGTGAAACCAATGCCTTACCAGACTCGGATTGATTTTAGTGAGCACTTGAGTGGTTATACATGTACGTAGCAAGTGCCAAGTGAAATTTGCAATAGCCTAGCAAGGCCCACCATTTTATAACTAGTATTTATAAAATTCTATCGAATATCGATAAAATAACAGAATACTGCTAATTTCTCAAGATTTTCTTGGAAGAAATAAAAAAGGGCTTATATGTAACCTGAAAATCTACAAAATTCTTTAAAGAACTCTAGGATGTTTGAATTACTTTTTTGAAAGGAAAAGTTACTATTTCCCAATAAAAAAAATATATGAAGTGCAATACCGTATTCAAAATAGATGAACTGAACAAATAAATATTGACTGAAAAGACAAAAGATGATTAAAAAATAGGGCTAACAATGATGCATGCTGTTACTACAGACTTTATATGGAAAGGTATATTAATCAGTCCAACAGTGTAATTCATTGTTTGTTTTCCAAATTTTGTAAGCAGAGTTTAATAAATAGTGCCATGTGTTAGTATTCAAATCAGGTGACAAGTAAAGACCGCTTAAATGATATTTATTTAGCAACAGCCAACAACTTATGGTATGGCATGTTTGATTATGCAGTTAATGGATGCAATCTGTTTCCTAGTTTCATCGCTGCTAAAATATATGCAAACAGTGGGTGGAACTGTGCCCCACTTAAAAAGGGAAATATCATTGATAATGTGACTATGCCATCTAAAGAACAAACAATACAGAGCTACCAAAAAATATAGTAAATACACAAATAAAAAACACAAGATGCACAAATAAAAACTTGTATTCACCCAGCAATAAGATGAAACTTTACACACATAACTATTATGGCACCTAGGAAGAGAACTAACAATCAGACTTGAGTTGTCCTTCTATTACATGTAACGGCCTTATGGTTCAGCTCCTACACCAATTGCACAGAGTTTACATCGAATCTTATTAATATCTTCTATAGTACGGGACCACTCCGATCTGAAATGAACAATCCAGATCTACCTAGGTAATTCAATGAATTCTGTAAACCCGGAAAGGAGTTGAACCCATGGTCTTACAGCACATGCTGTAAACCAGAAAGAGGACCGATAATACCAAGATCAGTAAGGCCAATATTATAACATAGATTTAGAAGAGAATCCTCAATGAATTTTAGTTTAGTCATTATTTCTTTCAAAAAGGGTTCTGGTACCACAATATTTTATGCAACTGGATCCCACCACTTCTCTTTTTAATTATATTTTAAAATTCAAAATCTAAACAATGAATCCAATTGATCTTCTGACATATATCCCCGCATAAAGTTTTATAATATTTCATGCCCGTTAGGCACTCAATGAAGAGGCTATAAAATGAACCCGCATACAACTCAATCCATTCATTTTATGGTCTCTTGATATGGTGCTAAATAAACTCAAAAAATATATATAATTATGCATAGGCACTTGTTTCACGAAGTAGAGCAAGATCAATAGTTTGGATTCATCATTTGAATTTAAACTTGAAATATCAATGAAAAAAGGTTGTGACGACTATGGCATCCAAACCCCTCTTTTCTTTTTGCAAATAAATTGTAGAAGGTAAGCCACCGTTGGATAATACAAAAAACATTGCGCAGACATGCACATATGGACAGAGATAACAAAATAACAATTTCATATTCACCTTGCAGTCGGATGAAATTTTTACAAACTCAAAATGGAATTCACAGACTGAGACAATAGAAATGAAAACAGTACATGGAAAAAGAAAGTACTCAGGAATCTACAACTGTGGATTCTGATGCATCATTAGATGAAGCCAATACAAGTTGCGACTCAACCAAACCCGCTTGTCTCGCCTTCTTGCGTTCCCTTTTCATCCGAAAGTATTCTCTTTTCCTCGCTCTGTAACTGTTTGGATTTTTTGGTTGTTCTTCTCGTGGATAGACACTTATCTGTTCAAACCGATAAATAAATAATTAGGGGTAAAAGTAGGCGTAGTTTTCTGTATTAAGTCTGTGAAATCAAGAAATATAACAAATTTAAAGACTGCTATACCATACTTGACCTCGTGAGGTTCAAGTAGCCCTACCACTATATTTATATTTAAAATTTAGAAATTTGCTAAAAAAAAAAAGGGGTCAATAAGCATTAAAGGAAACAAAAAAAGTTGCCAGAGCACTAAAAGCTCTAAGCAAATAACAAGACGATTTTTGGATAAAAAGGGTTTAACAGCATATTGTGTGTTGTAAAAACAAAACTATATACAAAACTTTGAATAGTTATGGCAGTGCCTTAGCCTATCGTTTCAGTAAAGTCTTATTTACATGATTATGAAGAAAATTACCTTCTTCTTATGTTCTGGTCCAAATTTTTCGAATTTGACGTGACCATCTATCAAAGAAAAAATGGTGTGATCCTTTCCCATCCCAACATTGTTTCCAGGGTAGAACTGTGCTTTAAAAAAATACAAAAGTAAATTCCAACATTCTTCTCAATTGTTTGCAATACAGGAGACTAGCACAATTTAAATACATCAAGAGAACAAGCACTTCAAAAATTTACACACAGCTGAGCCTTAAGCTTTCTAAGCGAAGAAAAGTACAAACTGACCCTATGTGCCGGCCAGTGGTACTGAACAAGGTGGCATCACAACGGCTCAGGCTCAATTCAGTTCAGAACTACATTCTTGTTTCACTTTCAAATGTCTGAGTTGGTACAGAAAGGGCATTGTTTGTTTCTGATATTTCTAATCTTACAAAAAACAAAAGGCTATATCTTATATTAATACATTTGAAGTTTGGAACAAATTACAAGGTTCTAAAATATAAACTTAGAACATTTCGGTTTATGCGGTTATTAATAATTTTACTATCAGTCAGAAAACATCAGCAACTTTACCTTGGTACCCCTCTGCCGCACGATAATCGCACCAGGCTGGGCCTTCTGGTCGCCATAAATCTTGACTCCAAGCCTCTTCGCCTTAGAATCTCTCCCGTTTTTAGTACTTCCAGCTCCTTTCTTGTGCGCCATTCGAATAGTCAGAGATCCCACTTTTGGGCGCAAAGGGAAGGAGACAGAGGAGACATGGGTGTCCAATCCGCCGCCGAAGAAAGAAGTGGAGAGAGAGAGGGACTTGAAGGAAGCCGAGAGGCTGGAGAGAGAGAGCGTCGCCATGAGTGGTGCAAAGAGGAGAGAGTAAAGAGTAGTGGAGGGAGGAGATGGAGATAAAAAGAGGAGCGGAGAATGGAGATAAGGTGTGGGCTGAATAAATTGGGCCTAATAATAAAAACAAAACTCGTTTGGGTTTTACTGGGCTTTCAAAATTTCTTATTAAGATTTTATCACATCCATTATTTCTTAAATTATTTTGTAATCATGTGAATAACCAACTCCATGTTGGTCCCAACTAGTGGTTTGACACTACCCGTTAGGGGCTGCCCGAACCCGGTCCGCCCGTGCCCGGTGCCCGGGGTACCCGTACCCGTGCCCGGGTATACCCGGGTAAACGGGTACACGGGTACGGGTCTCAAACGGGCAGGGCACCTATTTTTGGAAAAAGACCCGGGTGTACCCGTACCCGCCGTACCCGTGCCCGCTACCCGTGTACCCGAACCCGTCCCGGGTGTACCCGCACCCGTTTACCCGTGTACTGTAGCACCCGAACCCGAACCCCTTTATTTCAAATTTTCTTCCCCCCGGTTCTACAGTAACCGTGATTTTAACAGATCAGTTTTGGCTACACGCAGCGCACGGAGTACAGAAATTTGACAACGCTGCATATGATTAGTGCGCTGCATGAAGCTAAAACTGCTCTGTTAAAATATGTACCCGTTTTTTTTGAAATTCGGCAGAGGCTCAAATGCCTTTTTTTTTCTTTTATTTAATTTAATTTAGATTTAAATTAGATTTGGATTCAATTTAAATTTAATTTAGATTTACATTTAAATTCAATTTAGATTTAATTTAATTTGCATCTAAATTTAGATTTGAATTTAGATTTAGATTTATATTATCAATTTAAATTGAACGTTTACAAAATATATTATCAATTTAAAATGTAAACTACAAATTTCGAGATATAAATAAATTATGAAACTATATAATTAGAATGAGAGTTTGAAAATAAAATAAAATTACTCGTGTAAAGAAATAAATAATTAGACTTGTACTTAGCAGAATAAATATACAAATTTTCGCACAAATAATTTTTATATATGAGTTACAAATTTTATTTATTTAGGAATTATAAAGATGTGACTTGATAATTTTATGTATATATATATACAATATTTGATATTGAACTATTCAGATTTTAAAAGTCGAATTATAAACACGTAATAATATTCGTACGACACGGTAAAAAAAAAACCAGTCTACCCGTGCCCGTTGTACCCGTCTACCCGGGACGGACATGGGTTTGAAACGGACAGGGCGGACATTTTCAAAAAAAAAACCCGTCTACCCGTGCCCGTTGTACCCGGGTACCCGTTGTACCCGTACCCGTTGTGCCCGCTGCCCGGGACGGGTTCTGCCCTGCCCTGCCCTGCCCGAGGTACCCGAGAGCAAACCACTAGTCCCAACTCGGCAATTATGTATAAAACTATCTAGGCCTGAGGGGACTAGGCTTGCAATCAAGCGTTTCATTAAAGTTGCCAAAATCTAGAATGTCGCAATCTCATGATTATAATTGAAGGTCGAGAAGAGACCATCCATTGTAACAAAGAAAAAAATAAAGAGGGATCAATTGAAGTTGAAAGCACTCATTACTTCAACTCCACCCTCTCTTTCGCTCTTTTTTTTTTTTTTTTTTTTCAATAAATCATGTTTTATTTTTGTTTCTTTCCTTCCAAACAGCACTTGAGATAGTTCCTTGCACTCCCTTAAAAGGAAGGAAACGATGACATATTCTAATTTTAGAGTAAAGATTTTAACAAAGCAGTTTTGACTTTACACAACGCACAAATTATATAGGTCATGTTTGATTGTGGGTTAAAGTTATGATGAAATAAGTTAGTTATTCCAAGTTATATAACATCATAAGATATTCTTGTTTAGTTGTGGGTTAAAGTTAAGTTATGAATTATATTAATTGTTGAATTGGATGTTGTTATATTTTATTGTTGAATTGTGTTTTGTTGAATTAAGAAATTACAAAAAAAAATTAGAACACAAGAATTTATATCCGAAGGTTTTTACAAATAATATTATATAATTTAGAAATAAAATTAAATTGCAAAGGTATCTAATTTAGAAAGTCAAATGACAAATAAATTGTTCATCATACAAACGCTAATACAAATAAGTTGTCCATCACATTAAAAAGTTAATACAAATAAGTTGTCCATTACATATTACGTAATTTCAAAAAATGAGAGACGCGGCATAAGTTATGCAACATAAATAAATGGATTAATTTATGACAGCATAAATGGTTTCTTGTGCCATACTATTCCATCACATTTTATTCATATTTGTCAGCATAAATGCAGAATAAGATACTTATTCCATGACTTATGCCATAACCAAACATGACCACATAGAATACAGTGTTGTTTCGATTTTTATAGTTTGTGTGGTGCATCCGTGCATGAAGCCAACACTGCTCTGTTATAATCTTTACCTCTATTTTGCTGCAATTCAAATCCATATTATTCGATTTAAAACGAACGGATTGAAGTGAAAATGAGCAAAATAAGTAAAATATTATATATTTGCATGAGATTTATTTGTTTCAAAATTCTCATTTCTTATTTTTTTTTCAGTTCCAGTTGGTAGCTTCTGCCAACCATTTTTTAAATGAAAAATTCTCATTTCTTATTTTTTTTCAGTTCCAGTTGGTAGCTTCTGCCAACCATTTTTTAAATAAAAAATTCTCATTTCTAACAAAGAGTGCTTGATTATATTCTTAAAAGAGGAAGAATATCAATTAGCACAAAAGTATTTTCTTTTGGCTGAGTAAGAATTTAGACAAAAATTTATCTCAGTTGTGCATGAGATTAGCTCGAATGATTAGGGGTATGTTTGGTTGGATTGAGAATAGGCTATTTTTAGGGTTAGGTTATTCGGAATAACCTATTCAATGTTTAGTTGGGTTATAATAGTTAGAATAGTGAATTCAATTTTTTTGTTTTATTAGAATAGATTATTCCTAAGAGTTTCAAGATTTTGCTATCCTAATAAGACAAACAATAATTATTCTTTATTTGACTATTTTAGCTATTTTTATTTTACAACCAAACATACCCTAGCAGTTTGGGTAAGAGGCCTACTGTCTAGGTATCAAAACCCAAAAGCAAAGGGGTCCAATGAGCATCAGATCAAATTTTGTCCGATGCCGAGCTTAAATCGTTCATCTGCATTGAGATTCACTTAGAGCATTTACATCCCAGCAACTTAAATGAGTTTCTAAACAACTGTTAATCGCTTTTTAGAAATTAAGATCTCTAAAGTTTCTAACTCTCACATTTCTAAAATTAATTTTAGAGTTTTTATTAAGCCACGTCAGTAACAAATTAAAAATGAGAAATAATTTGAGCCAATCATTTGGTTAACATGGAGTTTATAAACAGTTTTTTTAATAAGAAACTTTGCTGCATAGTTTCTAAATAAGAAACTCTCTCACATCCCTGAAATTATATTAGAAACTGCCACATCATATTAGAAACTCTAATAATATCAGAGATTTAGATACTCTTAAAAATTTATAATTTTGATTTCAGCACAATATTAATTCGGATCGCACGGTTCAGATCGGGCATAGTATAAATTTAATCGGATGCCATTGGAATACGAATTCAGATCCTCCCCGGTACCGTAATAAAGAATCTTTTACAATTACTTGATCTGGACCGTTCTTTTTAAAACCCAATAATACTGCCCCCTCTGTCAGCCCGAATCTCAAAGCATCTCAAACCGTAAAGTGAAGGAAATCTTTTACAGTAATGGAGAGGATACTTGTCCATTGGAATACACTCAGTTCCCATCAAAAGCAGGTAAACAAATTCAATTAAGGAGTGATTACTTTTTATGGTCCAAATTGAAAAAAATGGGTTGGTCAAGCAATATATGATTTTGAAAAGGATCTGATCATAATTAGCCATGGGACAAGAAGGAAGGGTCAGATCAAGAGATGGAGCTGGCCGGAAAAAGAAGGAACCAACCAATTTATTCCTCAAGTGATGAGCAAACTTCAATTTAAAGTTTTAAACACAAACCCACACACACACACACACACAAATAAAAAAATGAAATAGAGACTGTCTTTGTAATTTGATGCAAAATAAATATTGTACCTTTTTCTCGTCATTGCAAATTATAAAAGGTAACTAATATGAAACTTTCAAGATTATGAATTAACAAACTCGCTTCTTATTAAAAAATAAATAAAGATGATTAAATTTTTAAATTTTTAAATTTCTTACCTACATCATATTAGTTTATGTCTTCGTCCGTGTTATTTTGCTTCACTACCTAAATTATATTATATCTTTATATTTGTGCTTCTCTTCTCGCATTATTTTTTTATGTGACTAATATATAATGAAAATTATACAGTAAATAAAACATTTTTATGTTCATGTGTAACAATTCTCAAGATTTATTATAATATTTTTCGTTATATGGATATTTAGCGTTTTGAACAAAAAAGTTCATTGTTGTATAACATTTTTGTTAAATGCAGGATTTTTTTTTTAAAAAAATTGTCTTCTTTTGAAAAAAAAAATTTCAATAATTTTTTTCTGGAGCAATTCTCCAAAATAATCCTAAATATATAACTTGATATTAAATTTTTAATACTTTTTGCTATCCAAAATAACTACAGAGTTTCATCCTAGCAACTTATTCTCAGATAATTTTTAAGATACAAAGACCAAGGGCTAGTTTTATAATTTCTAATTTTTGAATATTTATTCTCATTCGAATTTTGAACTCACAATCTCTTACCGAGAGCATAGCCAGCATTTTTATTAGGAGTTGGCAAAAATATTTACTGATATGACTAGTGGGTTGCGGACTGTTTAAGAGTAGACAATTTTTTTTTTCAATAACAAATAATTGTCAGATTATACATAAACCTATATCCGGTTTTTAAAATTCAGTGCTTACCTCATCTCTAGTTCAATATGGCTCCGCCACTGCCTCCCATACCGGAAAGTGTTGCTCTTTGTTAATAGACCAAAACAAGTTTGAAGTCATTATACGGTGAGAGAAAAAAAAGTTTGTAAGTCTTACAAGTTTGAAGTAATTATTTGTAGTCTAACAAGTTTGAAGTCATTATACGGTGAGAGAAAAAAAAAGTTTGAAAATCACTTATGACAAGTACTTTTGCTTGCCTCGTTTTATTCCTCACAATTGCATTCATGAACTATGATTACTACCTTAGCCTTTACTGTGTATGTTCTTGGGGTTTTCTCCTTACTAATCATGGTATCTTCTCCCTTTAATTTCTCGTTGCAACTAGCCACCAAATTCATCATTTGATTTTGGTACCATACCAACCCAACGACTTTCTCAAATCTCGTCTAAGGGTTTGGTTTAAGTTGGCGATGGATCCTTCCACACACACAGGATTTTAGTTGTAAAAATATGTGGGTCGGATTCGGATCCGATCGAGCTAGTATCCATTATATAAAGCTGATTGCACAATTTACTCCCTTGATAATATAGGCAGAATTAAAAAAAAAAAAATTTAAATTAAGACACCGAATAAGTTACTGAAATGAATAAGAACTTATAAAATTATAAATTATAAGAGTAACTAAAAAGTATAAGGACTTATAAAAATTATAAAATATAAGAATTTACTTTTGATCTATTGGCAAAGACACATGATTCTCATATGAGAGGTTATGAGTTCGAAATCCACAAAAGTGAAAAAATTTCAACCCATATTTCAAAAATAATTATAAAATATAAATGATGAAACTATTAACTTTCATGGAGAATTTTATGTATACCACTCAAAAACTATAAAATTATGCTTTCCCCTCTGCAAATACTATAATGACGTATATATTATTCTAAAGTCTAATAACTCAGATATTCATTCAATAAATCAAAAACTAAGACTAAACATATTTAATATTCTATAAAATATAATTAAGCATCTAATTATGTCCCGTTTCCTTCAATTACTCCCGTCTTCTTTTGCACTAAGTCAAAGTTGGAGACACTCCCTCCCCGGATCCGTATCCTCCCTGGTACCTGACTCCAGCAAATTAAAACGGACGGCCCAGATTAATTCTATCTGGGACAAACTCAATTCAATGCCTATGGAGACTGTAGGAGACCTATTTTGAGATTCGTGCCATGTTAAAAGAACCGTCCGATCATAATTTGCTTTAGTCAGATAACCTGAGGTGATGTGAATTCCTCCCTCCCCTCCCCCCTTCTTTTGAATTTCTAGTGGTTAGGCGATGATTGAACAACTTCAGGGTGTTCTCTTCGTCCCTCTTTTCGGGTGGTTGCAAGGAATCAGAGTCCAAAGCAGAGAACATAATCGGATCTTAGATATAATTACCCTATGGATAGGTAGAGAAAAGTAAACATTAGCAATAAAATATTACATATTCAAAGATTAATGTCAACAAAGTTGAATTTAGAATTTAAGTTTGGAGATATGTATGTCTAATCTATGAATATGTACCAAAAAGATCAAAAATAAAATAGGGTCAGATCTATAAACAATATATTAAGTCGTAGTTTTTGTCACCAAAACTATTATGTAATGATAATTGTACAAACTTTTGTAATGGAGACTCAAGATCAATTAAAGCATGAGCTAGGCAGAGCTTTCAACTTTAGAGGGTGTGTGAGTAGGTGTTCTAATAATTGGCAATTTGATATTATATTTCAAATTATGTCAAGAAGAATTTTTGAGATCTAATAATTGCCGGTGTTCTAACACCAACATATTATAATAATATGTGCATTTTTTTTATTAAAACTCCATTACACTAGTGTATCTTCTAGATGTTATTCTCAAAAATTAAACATACGACCTCTACATAAAGAGACAAAATTCGTACCACTACACTAAGTCTACAGTTCTATATATTTGCAAATTTTATTTCATCAAATAAGTGAACCTCTATACGAGTTCAAATTTACGAAGAACTTGTTTAGCTTGCACTTATCTTTTTATTCCTCTACTTTATTTTTCGACCACACATTAAACTTGCTTTGGGGACTAAATATAACAAATGTGCGCAAAAATAAATTCTCGAGATTTTATAGATGCTTAGTTTGTATAATTGTAGCAATTTCGATTTTATATAATTGAAGTGTAATGTCATAATTCATGAAAGCTCAGAGCCATTTTATAAATGTTAAACAAACAAAAAAAATCATCTTTTAATATGCACAGAACCATACATTATAGATCGTGTTTCAACTATCAGATTTCAAACTTTAAAAAAAATAATGTTTTATATCATAAAAAATTGAAGTTAATATATCTGGTTTGTTGGAACTGTTTTTTAAACTCATCTATCAGAACGGTTGTCTTTTATTTGTGATGATATTTATTAATCATAACGGTTAGAAACTTATAATTATAGTCCGCATTAATCCAAGAGTGCAATGATCTCGTGTTGGGGCATGACCTAATTGCAAATCAAAATTAAATTAAAAATTTAGGAGATTATGTAGTCGAACAGTCCAAAAAAAAATAAGGTTAACCTTTTATAGCATGGTAAATTTCAGATCAAGTGATTTTCTACCTATCTAAAAAAATAGTAAAAAAATTCAAAAAAAATGTAAAATTTGGTTTGCAAGTACATATTCATTTTATAATCATGTTGAACGGTTCATATCGACCGTTAGGATTTTGAAAACTCAAATATTGAGCCGTAGCACGGACCCAATCCGTGCTATGCATAGTACCGTAGCCTCACTCAAAAATTGTACATAAATATATATTTTTTAATAAAAATAGAGTGAATTAATCTTCATTCATTTCATGTGAATCCGTCCGTCCAGATCACATGTTTATGGCATGAATTCACCTTTGTACTAAAAATCTACTTTGGATCAAACTTGGGCCGTTGGATTATGAGATCCGGAAAGATGTAAAGAAAGAAAGAACAAGAGGTACAAGACGAAAACGGGTCGAGGTCACGAGCTAATTGCACCACTTTACACGTGCAAGGAAATTCAGAATTCAGTGGCGCCGGAATGAACATACATTGCTGCGGTGTTGCATTATACGGCTCTATATAACCATTTCTCCTTCATGTCAGTAAATTGACACACCTTGGGACGGTCTATATCTGCCACAGAAAAATAAGACTTACAAAAAGCTGAGCAACGGAGTTCCTTTTGCTTTTATTCCTCTCAATCTTTTGTTTGCAAATTGCGAGTGGAAGAGGACATCTTACTTTAATTATTTCCGTAAACACCATTATTATTATATTTTATAACATATTGGGTTTTTCTTTCTTCGACTCGATTAAGAAAAATATAGCTAACTGTGTTAATACAAATTGAGGTAACTTATATTAAAAGAGAGCATGTAATGATTTTTCTTCCCACTATACTACTACAGCGACATAATATATATTAATTTAATCCAATTTAATAGCAAGTTGATTTTTATGCTTAAACTTAGAGATCAAGTATGAATAATCACTAATACATCATATTTAAGAAGATTGATAGGGACCATATATTAGTTGACCGAGACCATGATAGTAGTAAATAATTATATAGGTCTATAAAATTTTACTTAAAAACTTTATATTTTTTAGAATTTGTCTGAAACCAGTTCGTTGTACTAGTAATTTTTTTTGTCTATTTCTAATAAAAATTCTGACTTATTCTACTTATTTAAAAAAGTAGTTAATAAATGATAACAAATGTAAATTTTCAAATACATTTTTATACAGAGAACGTACTTAATAATTTGAATTTACTGTGTGGAATTTAAAACTAGAGATATAAATTCATAGTATTAGTCAATTTGTGCATATTGCCATATTGCAATATATAGTCTGAATGTATATATTATTTTTATTTTTATTTTGTGCCAGTGCAGTTAAGGACTCCGGAGTTGGGACAGATCAATTTCAATTTAGAAGCGAGGTCCTATTTACACGGGCAAAAATGCCAAAAACGCAGGATTCGAAGTACCTGATCCGATCCGATAAGGCGATAAATAGCGTGCATGAACCTGAATCATGATCTGATCCGAACAGAGTGGCATTATATGTAATTCTATTTAAGATCGTGTCTGTTAGTGTGACCTCTGTCAGGCAGGCAATCGGATTCCGTCCAAAAAGCAGCGCGATAGTCGATCGGATACACACCAACTGTTTGTACTATAATTCTTTACGTAAGTTTCCGTACGCAAATCGTGGCGAAGTTCCATTGGCTGTTATTTTCTGTCGTTAATGGGCAGTATCTGTTCTCCGGTGCATACTTTTGATTGGCGAGTCATGGACAGCGGTCTTTGCGGCAAAGGTCGTTGTCTCGACTTAACAAAATATTTCACACGCACACCCTGCCGCATAGATTTTATATGCGGAAAACATTCCTGCCGTTTGATTGAAACGATTACATGAATTTATTGGGCGTGGGGTGGACAGATTATATTGAACTAAATTCGGTTTAATATCTTATCTATTAAAATTTATGTGCACTTAATATACATAGCATGTTATATAGATTTTAATTGCAAAAAATGTTCATGTCGTTTGATTGATGCAATTATACTAGTTGGGGTGAAAATGATACGGTGACACCGGATCAAATTTAGTCAGATGTCTAATCGGAGTCGTTCAAACACTATTAAAATTTGTGTCTACTTGAAAAACTAATAGTTTAATATTATTATGTTTAATTTCTAACCAAAATAATTTTAAAATTATCTTTGATATGATGCTGTCTAAACTAAGAATCCGTGCAAAATTTTAGTTTCCTTTACTCAAATAATCAACATGACATTCTTTTGTAATTTACAGTATTTGAATTAAAAACAATACAAAAATAAGTTGCTAAACCACTTTATTCGGACATTCTCCAAACTATTTGCAATTGGAATTGAAGTTTACTTTTTATATGTATTACTCATTTATCCAGTGCTATAAAGAATTACAATATATAAACAATTATTTTATACATGAGGCAACAAACAAACATAAACTATATTTTTCAATATATATTTTTTTATTAAGGTACAATACACTCTAACATTTTTTAAATGTTATTTTCAAAAATTGAAATTGTAACCTCTTTGTAAAAAGACGGAACTCATGCCACTGTACTCCGCGGTTCTTTTTAGTATGTCTATAACAGAGTGTTTTAATTTATAGAGATGCTTTCTCCATCTAGTTTGGTTGCTAATCACACTATTTTCAATATTCTTTTATGTTTCGTTTGGTAGGAAGAGATAAAAGTGATAACTCTTATCTTTCCCTTCACACCAAATAAGAATAATCTCCTATTTTAATATTTATCTTGGTAGCTGAAGGCCATATTTTTTTTATTTTTTTAGTCTTAAAAATTATACTCATACCAAACAGAGTAATAAGTTCAACGACGGACAAGACAAAAGCAATTGTAATGTAGTTTACTTTGTACCAACCTTCACACAAAACAAAAATTATCTAAATCAATAAGACAGAAAAACAGTTGTAATATAGGTCACTTTTTACCATCCTTCTTATCAAGATAAAAGTTAGATCTAACTATGAACCGTTGTATATAAGTTGGTCTATACGAATTCATTCTTCACTGCACTAACAAAGGATCCAGAATTGGAAACCAATAGAAAGATGGTTGGTTGGTTTTTGGGTAAATAAATCAAATATGGGGCCTTATTGCAGACCATAGCTGACGTTGGAAAAAGTCCTCTCAGACTTAGAATTTCGAGCGCCCTCTCTCTCTCTCTCTCTCTCAAAGAAGCAAGAGAAGTAGAGAACCGAAAAACTGAAGGGAACAGCCGAACAAAGAGAAACCGAGAAGGAAATCCAGAAAGAGAGAATCCAAGCTGTAGTTCCAGTGACTGGGCGGAGCGGAGTTTAAGGGGGAGATGGCGGAGGGGGAGGCGGAGGAGGCGGCGGCGTCCGCACTCCGGCGACTGGTGGGGCAGTTACAGGAGCTGTGCGACTTGTACGGATCTCCTCCTTTCTTCTCTCTGCACCGCTTCAAGCGTACATCAGATCCTAGGTCTCTCTCTCTCTCTCTATATCCCTCTCTCTATCTTTCTGGCTGAAACACGCATAGCATCCACAAAAGCACTTCACGCTCACGCAACTGCGCGCACACGCGCATTATCTTAGGGCGGTTATCTTTCGTGTTTGTAAATTTGTTCGACTCTTGATTGGGAAATTTCCGCCAGACATCTCTCTTATCTCTTTCCAATCGATTGATCCCAGAGGCAGTCACCCTCCCTCTGTTACTCGTGGTTTATTGTTTTTATGGTGTGGCAATCTGTATGTTTTGTTGCTGTATTGGAGGACCATTATGGGAAATCAACTTAATAATTTAAACCCTTCAAATCTTCATTTTTTTATAAGAGGATTTTGGAAATAACTAAAATAAAGAAGAATGTGGGCTTATCCGTGAGTAAGCAATTTATTTAGTAATTTTAGTTTCAGCTGAACTTTCAAAGCACCTTTAGAATGGGGGAATGACTAATCAAAATAGGGAATTTATTCCGGTTTTTCTTTGAGTGGTACTCACTACTCAGAATAATAGTCTTACTGGGAATAAAACTAATTTCAATCGAGCTTTGGAGTTAGTTATTCTCAACAGTTTGACTAGAAATTTTTATTTGTTTTATTCCTGATATCAACTTGTTCTGTTCTGTGGGATAATAACAGGGAATGAGGGCTTATTGGCACACTCTTACTATTTCTGTTTCTAATAATTTTTTTTACCAATCTGGTTATTGTTGTGGAAATATGCAAATTTGGTTACCAATTGCACATATGGATCGGATTACTATCAATAGAAATTTTATACAGAAGACTTTGGGATCTACTTAAATTATTGAACCAGAAAAGTTGCATTGGGATATTTGACCTGTGCTTACCAAATTTCAGTTCTCCCAATTCATTATCAGATAAGTAAATTGAGAGTTTATTGTTGCTCACAATTAAAAAAACAGCTAACTGAAAAAAAAATAAGAAAGTAAATAGGAAACTCTTTAAAACTATCATTTCATTAGAAAGAATGTGCATTGTTCTAGGAAGCTGATGACATATAGGCTATATTATGTTTGATTGGAGGGTAGTGGGACTGATGGAAGGGGATGAAAGAAAAAGCTAGTCAAATCACTCACTTCTTTTGTCGCGCGGGAAGGGACTATGGTTAACAAAGCAGCACTTTTTTTGTTTGGAAAAAGGGAGGGGGGGGGGAGGGGTAGAAAAAAGTTGTCTGTGATATGTGAAATTATCGGGTTGCCATAATTAAGAAAAAAAAGGAAGATTTGTGGAGATCAGAATTTAAATTAACTGAGAAATCAGTAAAGAGCTGCTTTACAGTGTTTTATAAAACAATAAATACACCTAGTCAAATTGGCATGATAAATTCAAGGATAGAGCTTAACAACACAGATGAAAAAAATTGTAACCTCACTTTCCAATTCTATTCATTTCCTCTTCTTTGACCTCTTTTCCAATTCGCCTCGTAACAATCAAGCATAGTGTAAATTTTGTATATGGCTTTCTGTCATGCAATTCAACAGGCATTGGTTTATCTTTAATAGCTCTCACATTAGATTACTCTGTCTTCACTAATGTTACTTCTTTAAATCGAAAAAAAAAAATATTTGAAGATAAAATTGAAAAAAATTATTAATCAATGAATGTTTTTCACTTCCGCAATTTAAAATTGCGAACCAATTGTTGAGCAAGTATTTTCTTGATCTTACAGGTGTTCTTCCATAATTAGTTAATAACACGTACTATAACTATGACCAGCAACTAAAAGACTTGTACTGACAACCTCATTGTTAGATTTTAATACCAAATGTGCCTGCCTTGTTTGTACCAAACTATAATGTGTCTTTTGTAATATCAGTAAACACTACGAGATCATACCAAATCAACCGGGTACTGTACTCTTCCTTTATTTAACTGAATAGTATCTTTGTTTTTTCTTCCCGGTATTTTTCCAGATGGTGCTCTTATGATTTCAAAAGCAACTCAGCGACCAAGAACCACCTTCCCTTGCAAATGGATTCTGAATCAGAATCAAAATCCAATATCCTCATGCTAGGAGGAGGAGAAGAAGAAGAGGAAATCCGAAAGACCACCATTCACAAAAGGCTTCGCAAGGACAAAGAATTGAATCTGAAACCAGAATCAATTTTCCAAAAGCCAATTCAAAGCAAATCAATGGAAGTCGAGATATGGGAAAATTTGCCTGAGGATTTGTTTGAGCCTGTTCTAGCACGGCTCCCAGTTGCGGCTATATTTTGTTTTCACTCAGTATGTAGCCGGTGGCGTGGCATTCTCACATCAAAGACCTTTTATGAGCAATTTCAAGGAGTACCCAGATCATATCCATGGTTCTACACTGTGACTCATACCCACAGTGCCATGTATGATCCATCTGCAGAAAAATGGCACCGCTCCACAGTTCCCTTTTTGAGTGAAAACGGTAACCAAAACCAAATCAAAAGCATGGTAAGCGGAAAGGGAATTGTTTTCCCTGTGGCTTCTGATGGAGGTCTCATTTGTTTCCTTAACTTGAATCACACTCACATTTACACGTGCAACCCTCTGACAAGCTCTTACAGAGAATTGCCCCCACCTACAAATGTACCACTCTGGTCTAGGGTTTCAGTTGTTATGGTGAGTTCTACTGATGGTTACAAGATTATGTGGTTGAGTTGCACAGGTAAGTATGAAATATATGATTCGTCAGAGAACAAGTGGGCCCATCCCGTCCCAGTACCACCAAGTATCACCATACCACTTGCACTGAATTTCAGGTCAAAAGCAGTCTCTCTAGGTAAGACCCTGTACTTCATGCGAGGCCAACCAGATGGTATCTTAACATATGACATGAGTACCGGCACGTGGAAGCAGTATGCAATTCCGCTACCGATGAGTTTCAGAGATTGCATGTTAGCAGAATCGCAGGGTAGAATCCTGCTGGTAGGGCTGCTGACGAAGAATTGCGCGAATTGTGTGGGTGTTTGGGAATTACAGAGGATGACGCTCCTCTGGAAGGAGGTGGACAGGATGCCAAGTGAGCTCTGCCTGGAATTCTATGGGAATTCCTTGAGAATGAATTGCATGGGAAATCATGGGGGTTTGGTTTTTCTCTCTCTCAAGTCAAGGCAGGTGAATCGACTCTTGTGTTATGATGTGGCAATGCGAGAGTGGAGAAATGTTCCAGCGCGTGTCAATGAATTCTCGGGTACAACTGACAAGGGCCCGTGGATCTCATGTGGCACAGCCTTTGACCCATGCCCTGGAGCCATAGCTTGAGGTGTAGTTTCAATTGTTGTTTTTTTGGTTTGGCAGGGGTATCAGTGCAAGAGAACTTCTATTCTTCTCTGTCACTTGGTAGCCTTGTGTTTCTTTCCCTGTAACGTGCTTTGTATTTATAAAAGCCGAGAAGAATTTGAAATCTTGGTTGTTTGTGCTCTGCATAAATTTGAATTGAGAGAGGTGTTAAAATCTTATTTGAAAGATTATATTTTTAAATTTTCCCCTCGGTATATTCCTGCTGTCTTCCTTCATTTTTACTCTCTTTTTTGGGTTCGATCTTCTTGTTGCCTACTATTTTTATTTCTCTAGTTTATTTTATAGATACGAGTTCATTTTGCAATATATATTCAGTAACCTCTTTTGCTTGTATGGAGTTCATTTGTTGATTGTTGTATCCCAATTTTATGCTTTGTTTTTGAAAGGAATAAAAAAAATAACTGCTTGTAATTCCAACAATACCTTTCTTTATTAATTTTAATAAAGGAAGTTCCATTTCACTCGTTTTAGATAAAACAAAGAGATAAACAAAATTGAATCATGATTTGATATTGCGCCGAAGAGATGCGATACCCAGGTTCTCCTCTGGTTTTTATTTCGGAACACTTCGTTTTGGACTCCATGATAGGTCTAAATTCTACGGGACATCTCATCAGGCCCAAATTGACCTTATATTGGGTAAAAGATATAATTAGGGCTGTAATTTATATGTTTCCTGTTTCAGATTTTTCTTTTTTAGGTTTTCCTTTTCTCTACATATTTGTACAGAATTATTAATTGAGAGGTAGAAATTCCAATTTCCACTTTCATACATAAAGTGTGTTTTATTTGTTGAGTTGTACTCGTCGTCTCAGCAACATTGTTTTGAACTTAGTTTCAGCAAGTTCAAAATTTATCTGAAAAAGTCTGAATAGTGTGTTTTGTCTTTCTGAGTTGTACGCAGCAACATTGTTTTGAACAGGAAAATCTGGATCTTATCACCAGTTGCCATTTTGAAAGAAACAAAATAACGATCAAGTCTCAGTACGTCTAGGACACCATATCGTATCATTTATAGTTGTCCTGAAGGACTATTGGGTAAAGATTTTAACAGAGCAGTTTTAGCTTCATACAACACACGAACTATATGCAGTGTTGTTATGATTCTATAGTTTGTGCCCTGCATGAGCAAAAATACTCTGTTAAAATCTTTAGCCGACTATTGAGATGGGCGTTGTTTTATTCTGGAATTGATCTGGTCTGAAGGTTTGAAAGACGACCGTTGTAACAATGAGGATTTAGGAGTAATAGTATTAAATTCATCAGGTAATTGTCGCATAAATTGTAACAAGTGTAAAAATATCGTAATTTTAGAGTGTCAACAGATACGCCAGGAAAGATATTTTTCCGTTGTAACAAGTGTGAATCGAATACATGTAAGACTAATTTTAGATGATCCGTCACAGACCAGAAACACAATGGGCACAAACACTGAGACAACTATATGACATAACGGGACACGAGAATCTCACAAACTCCGGGGATTGCTCATTTTTCCTTAAAGAACTAGCCGACTTACTACCTTTTTTCGATGCTTAGTTGAACAAGGGGGAGCAATCTGGCGGTGGAAGAATTCAGAAATCTTCACCTGCTCATCGGCTCACAAAGTCATGCACAATACATGAGTGATATCAGAGTACAACAGAGTACTATGGAAATTGAAAGTGCCAACGAAGGTAAGGTTTTTCGTATGGCTATTGTTAGATAACAAGATACTAAATCAGGAGGTACTTACCTCTAGGGCATGTATTGTAACACACATATGCGTCTTCTGTTCGAATGGTATCATGGAGACTAGAGATCGCATGTTGTGGGATTGTCGCTATGCTACACGGTTCTGGAGAGGACTATTGGCTAGCCTAAATCTTACTTGTCGCAATGGGAAGACAATTGTTGATATCTGGTGGCTTAACAGGCGGGGACTTGATAAGACAAAAAAGGTGTTATGGGACACAGCATGGTCGGCCGGGGTTTGGACACTATAGAAGGAAAGAAACAGGGAACCTTCTCGGTGAAGACAAAACCACCGAGCCTATTAATAAATGAGACGACAATGGATATTCACTACTGAGAATTTTTTGCATAAAATTAGAGGTAGAATTGGAATAGTGGACCACACGAGTGACTACTGTTCTTTACTAGTTATTTTATTTCATAAATAGTGAGTTGTAATTATTATTTTGTGTAAATAACTTTCTTTTTATCAATACATTTGTTGATCGGCACTTTGCCGACAACCTTCCAAAAAAAAAAGACTAATTTTAGATGGATACAGATATCAAAATATCTTCATCCGATCCGTATCGTATCTGTCACTCTGCTCTCAATAGTTCGGCGATGTGAACGTGATAGCTTTAAAAACATTGAACGAGATAGTCTTCAAAAACATACATGGTTTGTGAATTGTGATTAATAAAGAAAACAAAATAACAATAACAAATCCTCCATATGTCAGTTGCTTCCAGTTGTGTTGCATTAACGCCAGGATGTTAGAGCGGGATAAAGATATTGACAGAGTAATTTTAGCTCCACGCATCACATGAATTATATACCTTTTTAATTTATCTTTGTTGATTGTACCTTGTGTGAAGTCAAATTAACTCTGTCAATATTTTTACCCGTTAAAGCGTTGAGAGTTTACAATTAACATCATGCCGCTAAATTTTAAGCGCTATGACTTAACAGATAACATTGGACAATACTAAGTCTGGTTGAGAAATGTATTGAAACATTGTGCAATTTAAAGGCTACGTCAAAATTGGATGCCTATTTTGGTTTGTTAACGGCTTCTGCATTTATATGCTTCATAAATGCAGAAGCTTTGCTTGTTCCAAAAAAATATTAATTACAATTTATGAAGATATAGTAAGATATAGTCATAATTGAATTATTAAATGACATAGTTATTGAAATTTTATTGTGTAAATTTAATGCTGGTAGATGTTTACTAATTTATGAAGCACAATTGAATTATTGAATGACATAGTTAATGCAATTTTATTAATAGTATTAAGTTAACCCCCTTTCTCTAGTCAAAATATAGTCAAATTAGTAAACATCTATGAGCATTAAATTATTTACTTCCTACTTAAATAAATGATTGGATTTACTAAATTACATTACTGGAACAAAAAAAACCCCAAAAAGCATAATAAATGAGTCAGTTCAGGGCTGACATTCGGATATTTAAATTGACAAAAAGATAGTGTATATAAAGACTATTTGTGAGTATCTTTTTTGTCAATGTATTTCTTATTGACATAAATATAGTTCATAGAGATCCTTCTCCTTCTTCCAACATAGCTTATAACAAGCAAATATTAGCATTGGTTTTGATATGTCTCTGTTTTGTACAATAATCGCATCGAAGCCTTCACAGGTACGCAATTCGTAGAAGTTGAAGGAAATCGAACTCAAAATAAGGTATATAGAATACTAATTTTGAAATAAGTTATTTGGCAAACTCAAACATAATTGTAAAAGCAAGTATTTAACCTTTTTTTTTCACAGGAAGGAAGATATATTGGAGTCCCTCAATCCAGAACTATTTCAAATTTGTTTCCAAATCTAACTAATGATCAGCCCTCAGATTATTACATTCATGTAAGTACATGCAAATGCTTTAAATTTCAATTTCACAAAGATGTGATTTGCATAATCAAAATTATAAGTTTTAAGAAAAAAAGTTTTTTTGTTTTTGTTTTTGGCTTTCAAAGCATGCTGGCTGGTTATATACAAGCCACAAGTTTCACGGTACACGAGCTAGGATATCAATCTGGAGCGTACCGGATGTGAACTCCAATTCGGCAAGTGTGGTTTATATATAGCTGTTATGAATGACAATGAAAGTTATTCTATGGTTGCTGGATTTCATGGAATTCACATCACCTCAGGTTACCTGACTCAAGCAAATTACGATCGGACGGCCCATTTAATATGACACGAATCTCAAAACAGCCCCCCTACAGTCTCAATAGGCACCGGATTGAGTTTGGCCCAGATAGAATTAATCTGGGCAGGCCGTTGTAATTTGCTTGAGTGAGGTACCTGGGAGGATATCTGTCCGATTTCATGTACGTATTTAATTTCAATCTATTTCAAATTCTCAATAGCATATCATTTTTCTTCCCTATAAGAAACTTTTAAGGATTTTTAGAAGAAGTATAAAAATTAGTTAGAAATCTTTGATTCCAGTATATTATTTGATTATTATATGCAATAATGCAAATGTTGATTTAATAAATGGAGACTCATTTCAACCCGTTCTTCAATGTTATTTTTTTCTCAAATAAAAAAGAAAGAAAAAATCATTCAATTTTTTTCTTACAAATAGGCTTCATTCTACGAGGCTTATACAATAACTATTCTACTTTGTATGATATTTACAATATGAATAAATACAGGTATATCCAATGTTGTATTCTGGCAGCACTGATTTGCGACTCTTTGCAGGATGGAGAGTATGTATACACATCAAAACTATACCGTGATTTTAAAAAAATAATGTACATTACTAAACATTTTGCATGGTAACATAATTATATTGTTATTTTTATTTATACGTACAGGCAGAAAATGGCAAGGGGTGCTATAGCACGAATTCACATCACCCCCGGCACCGTAATAGGTAATCTTTTACAATTACTTGATCTAGACCGTTCTTTTTAACTTGGCACGAATCTCAAAGCCCAATAATACTGCCCCCTCTGTCAGCCCGAATCCCAACCGGCTGGGAGTTAATATCAAACCGTAAAGTGAAGGGAATCTTTTACGGTACCGGGGAGGATATGGATCCGCTATAGCACCACCTGTCAAGGCTGTGTTCTTTTTTCTTTTTCTTTTTTTGAAATACTGATAGTAGCTATCAGATATGTCAAGGCTTTGTTCTTTCAAATGTTTATGGGGCACCAATTCCAGGAAATAAGGTTACACCCCTCTCCACCTTTGATGGGAAAGATTACTTTGTCACACTGAGCATAAAGAAGGTTTTATTTTTATTTTATTTTTTGTTTGAAGATTTTTCTTTGCATTCTTTAGTGGTAGGATGATGAAATTTAGGTTGTGCTCCGGACAAGGGGAGAGAATGTGAGGGAACAAGCGCGAAGTAAAGAATTTACATTCTCTACACTCTGATTTGAGGGTTATAAAATATGAATTATGTCTATATAGAAGTCAAGCAAGTAGCTCTTTTCTTATTTCTCTATGTTTTATTTTTATTTTTATTTTTTGCAGGATGAGAAAACTAAAGACTGCTCATTGTACCGCCATGATAACAACGACCTGATATTGATCGGGTGGTGGCCAAAAACTCTTTTTAACAACACATTTGATCATGCAACTAAGTTTGTATGAGCAGCTGAGGTTTTCTATCCAAAAAGTGAAACAAGTCCTGAAATGGGTAGCGGACACGCCGCCTGTGAAGGCGCAAACAAGGCGGCGTATATCAGTAACATTAAGGTATTTGATGAATTTGGTCAGAAATCAGATCCAGATACATATCTAGTAAAACCATTTACTGATAAACGTGATTGCTTCACAACAGATGGTTATAATTTCTATTATGGTGTACCCGCTGGTTGCAAAAATTGATGAAAATATATATATGTTTTTCTTGGCATTAACATAGTTTGGAAATTAGAATAAATTAATTAATTTGTAAGTGAACCGTAGAATTTTTTTTCTTTTTTTTGTTTTAATTTTCTTCAGTTCTTCCTCTCTTGAACTGCCCATCACTATAAAATTGGTTTTCAAAATTTTTTAAATTGGATAGTCTGTGTTTTTTATTTCAAAAATAAAACTAGCACGAGCAGACTTAGATTCTTTGCAGCAATGGTGACCAAAAAATGTAATACTGCGATCATTAAATTCATTAAATAATAAAAATTAATGGCATAGAGCTCTCTCGATTGTTGGTGACACTAAGAAATGAAATGTATATGCCAAACATTATGAAATATAATTTCTCTACTTTGACTGTAATTTCATTATAAACACATACTTCTCTCAATTGAGATCTCAATATGCAACAAAGCTATTCTACCCACATCAAGATTCACATGAAAATCTTTAAGTTTTGCGTGAATCAATTGCTCATGAATCTTGTCGTGATTGAACAGATCGGATCGGACATCGAACCTAATTAGGTCTGATGCCCGGGAGCAGCTTGGGTCCGATGCCCATCGGACCCAAAGTGGGTTCGATGGGCTCTCTCACCGCCCGATCTGCTTTAAGATACGTGCGCACGTAAATTAAAGCAGACGCGAAAGTTCTGACGTGCATCTTAAAGCAGATCGGACGGTGAGAGAGCCCATCGAACCCACTTTGGGTCCGATGGGCATCGGACCCAAGCTGCTCCCCTGATGCCCAGCCCATCAGACACCCCCAACTCCAATACAATAAAGAATAAAAGACTTTGAGTTGCAAGCCATCGGGCCTAACAAATTTATTGGGCCTAGTTGGGCTGGATTTATTGTACGTTTCTCATTAAATCATTTCTGTGCAGACCACACGAAGCCCAACTATGGCCCAAAATTCTACTATTGGGATTTGGGACATAATTTTACTCTCTAGTCTTTATATATTAATTATTATTGTAGATTTCAAGTTGTTTATTTTTCTTTCCTTTACATTCTTTTACAATTTTTTGACGACTAGAAAAGAAAAGGGTGAGAATCTGCTGCGATCTGGGTACTGTGAACAGTACCCTGCAATCTCTGCTTTTCCAAATCCAGCTGTCGAATTGTTTCGAGATGCGTGCACAGAAAAACCAGCTGTTTTGAGATGCGTGCATTAAAAAGTTGGACGGCTGAATTTGGAAAAGCAGGAATTGCAGGTTACTATGCTCAATATTCAGATCGCAGCAGATCTCAATCCAAAAGAAAATGTAGTTACCAATTTTTTTTTCACCTTTTCTTGTGGTGAAATTATACTATATATTGATGTAATTTATCAGTATAAAATGATACTTCCATAAACGTTTTATATTTTTTTTCTCCATTTTTTCTCTCTCCCCTGATGGGTGTTTGTAATAGAACAAGACACAGCATAGAAATTTGGAAGGGTTTCGATGTAATATGAACACCTTATCTCTCTTTTAAATACTAACATTAGCACAAGAGAATGTTGTTACGGATCTAATCAAAGTTTGTAATTGGAGCAGTTAGCGGTTGAATCATGTGAATGTCTGTTGGTATTCGTAATCTATTTAAAAATCAAATTTAAAATTTTAAATCGTTTTGCTATATGCACCTCTAAATGTACCAAGATAGTATTATCACCAAGTGAAAAATGGGCATTCAAATGTTTTAGCTTAGTCAGTCAAAAAATACTGTTTTACTTCTAAAAAATATGATATCAAGTGTTCTAAAAAGTGAAAAGACATAAAATACATATTTACACTTAATAGTAATTTATGAGTAGAACTTGGGTGTTCTTAAGCTCACCAAGTCTCTTTTGTGAGTTTAACTCAAAAACTCATCGAATTGGTTTCAAGCGACGCATCCAAACCGTTGAAACCGATCTACTTCACGAGTGATGGGTTTACATGTCAAGTTTTAAAATTTTCAAACTAATTTAATATAAAGTCAAGCGGTCAAAAAATGATGAAAAATGAACACATTAAAATTAACTTATAAACTAGTTTACATCTTTTTTTGACCACTTGACTTTATACTAAATTAGTTCAAAATTTTATAAATTTGACATCTAAATGCATCACTCGTGAAGTAGATCGGTTTCAATGGTTTGGATGCATCATTTGAAGCCAATTCAATAGGTTTTTGAATTAAGCTCACAGAGGGACTTGGTGAGCTTAAGAACACCCTAGCTCTACTCATAATTTATTACATTATTAAAATTTAAAGCGTGTTGCGATAAATATGTCTAAATGCACCAAGTTAGTATTCCCGGCGAGTGAAAAATAGGTATTCAAATGCCGTATTTTTTTCACTGATTTTTTTCCAGTGAAAAAAATACATTCACTTAAAAAATATGAGATTAAGAAAAGAAAAAAACGTTCACTTAAAAAATATGAGATTTTAAGTGATCTAAGGAGGAAAAAAAAGAGAGAAAATACATATTAAAAATAAATAGTAATTGACTAGATTTCTAGTTTATATACCATTGTAATGATTTGTATTCATACAACTCGTGCACAAAAAAATAAGTATAATTATTTAAAGAAACAAAATCGTCCAACATGCTAGCTAAAGATTTTGGGGTCCAAATATGCAAGAAAATTATTCGAAAAATCTACAAAATATTGTGATTCAATTATGTTGGTTTAACCACCAAATACCATTTCATGTTGTAACTTGGAGCACTTAACCATCATCTCCAACAAAATATTCTAAATGAAAATTTGGTTGATCAAAAATTAAAAATGTTTCCCAAATGTAAGACAAGTCAAAGTCTATAACTTTGTAGGTCCATGTTACTAAGCCAATATCGCATTTTGTTTTTTGTTGTCTTTGGTTACCTACTAGGTATGAACTAATTTGTTTTTTGCTGTCTAATAAAGAAAGTATAATCTCTAAATTGTCTCACTTTTGCGCCGACTGTTGCAAATCACTTCTAATAGACAATAAATGCGATCATATTAGAATAAACTTTTGGTTTAAAATTGTTCATTGACCACGTTTTATTTTTCAAAATTGAAATGCCAACAAGCCTAACTTAATTCTCATTTTGTATTGTAACTTAGTATTAGCATTAATTAACGAGTGAGCCTATGATAATATGCATATTACATAGCAGTCTGTGTTATGGTTTATATATTTTTTTGAAGTCCAAACAATCGATATGAACCCTGAACATAATTTGCATATGAAAATGTACTTATAGACCAAATTTTACATTTTTAAAGTTTTTTTTTTATAATTTGTATATAGGTAGAATATCACTTGGATCTAAAAATTATGAACATCCCGAAGTGGTGATTTTACAGAAAAAATTATTAATAACATAAAAACATAGAAATTCAACCCATACCATTATTTTTCTCAGATTTTGAAAAACACCATTACCGCTGACTTTACTTTAGGGTATGTTTGGTTGTAAAACAAGAATAGTTAGAATAACCAAAACAATAATAGCTATTGTTTGTCTTATTGGAATAGCCAAATCTCAAAACTCTTAGGAATAGCCTATTCTAATAAGACAAAAGGTTTGAATTCACTATTCTAGCTATTCTAACCCAACCAAACACCGAATAGGCTATTCTTAATCCAACCAAACATAGCCCTAGTGGGTTGCATGAGGCAGACTTGTTGATAAAGTTAGCGAAAGCATGATTTTCTACCTATCTAAAAAATACTAAAAATATTCAAAAAAATTATAAAATTTGATCTTTATACACATTTTCATATGAAGTTCAACGGTTCAGATTAACTGTTTAAAATTTGAAAATATAAATATAAATCTATATTATGAGTTATTCCACAATATGCATATTACCTCACTCTTTAAGTCTTAATTGATTGTCGAGAAGAGAAGAGATCATACGTTTCTTAATCTTCCTACTATACCATATACATGAAAATAACCGAAGGGCATCTACGTCCCAGTAACTCAAATTAACTGTTAATCACTTTTTAGAAATTAAGATCTCTAAAGTTTTTCTAAACTCTCATATCACTGAAATTAATTTTAGAGTTTTTATTAAGCCACGTTAGCAATAAATTAAAAATGAGAAATAATTTGAGCCAATCATTTTACCAGTATGGATAAACAGTTTCTTAATAAGAAACTTAATTTCCTACATAGTTGCTAAATAAAAAATTCTCCCACATTTTTTAAACTAGATTAGAAACTGAGGTGATTAGAAAGCCTAATAATTTGAGGAATTTAGGTGCTCTAATAATATAGTTTATAAACTTTTAGAATTCAAAAGGTGGATCAGTAGATATTTTCCTTTTTTAATCATGATGAAAGAAAACGGTCTAAACATGATATTATCCATGAATTTTCTTAAGCGTAATCAAACAGCAATAAAAAGGGACGTGAAACTTGACCAATTTATTTATTAGTTTGAAAAGGAACATTTGATAACTTTAAAAACACCGTAATCAAACCCGTGTTAGCATCATATTTAGATGCCACTAGTTGAACTTTAAGCTAACGCATCACGCATTATTTTTAATTGGATCCAATTCCTTTCCATGTCAAGTCGGATCTTGTAGTGAAAAAAGTTCATCACATATGTCATGCACCCAAAAAAATTATTTTTACCGTCTCTTAAAAAAAAACCAAATAACTCTATTTTTTCTGAAAAATTGATTTTTACTGTATCAGCAATTTCAAACTGCGGACCAATTTTCATTGGATTAGTTAAGCGGTGAGCTGACCGAAAAAAAACAAAGAATCGGTCCGCAGTCTCAAACTACGGACACCCAATTTTGATTCGCAGTTTCAACTACGGACATGGTAAAAATCAAATTTTTAGATAAAAATGGTTATTTGATTTATTTTTTTAAGATGGTAAAATAAAAATTTCGGATCATGCACAGGTCTTTTGAACTTCTATTGATTTTAATATTCAACTTATTTGTCTTATGACTAACACTATAAGATTTGGTTTGCATTATTATATTATAATACAATTTATTGATTATATAATATTTAGTTTGCATTGATTATTATTTTATAATTCACAAGTTCGTCGGAGCACCGCAAAAGTTCGTTGAAAATTGCATGAGATAGAGAGATAAATTGTTTAAAATATTTATTAGTCAAAATAATTAATAGAAGCGATGATATTGATATATCAACTCTCCATATTTAATATTTTAATTATAGCACGAAACGCATGCATACTGGCATAATCTATTACGTAGATAAATAAAAATAATACGATAATTATATCCGTATCGGGCGGTGCGAACAGTTTTGTACTTTGTTTAAAGAGTGAGGCTACGGTGCTCTGCATAGCACCGTTTGGGTCCGTGCTACGGCTCAAATTTTGACTTTTTAAAATTCTATCGGTCGATCCGAACCGTTCAACATGATTATAAAATGAATATGTACTTGCAAACCAAATTTTACATTTTTTCAAATTTTTTTACTATTTTTTCAAAAATCACTTGATCTGAACATTCTGGACCATCCAAAAAAGCCTATCTAAAAAAATAGTAAAAAAATTCGAAAAAATGTAAAATTTGATTTGCAAGTACATATTCATTTTATAATCATGTTGAACGGTTCGGATCGACCGTTAGAATTTTGAAAAGTCAAATTTTGAACCGTAGCACGGATCCAATCCGTGCTATGCATAGCACCGTAGCCTCACTCTTGTTTAAATATTTATGAAGAATAGTCGCAGATAATAGCAATTAATTATTCACCCAACCTCGACAATCCAGAATACAATTACCGGGTTCTGTCATAATGGATCGGATTTTTGGTATGACCCAACCCATAAGGTATGCGCTCATTAAATGCGAATTGTTTGCTAGCAGTAAAAACAACCAACCCAAAGGGTCTCACTTATTCTAATTTTAATTGCGTAAATTGAGGCCTGTTTTGTTCTTTTCTTGCAAAGTGATTGCATGTTCTTTGGGGGTTTGGTGGCGTCTTCATTTTTTTTTCTGTGTTTTTATTTTCTTACTAAAGAAAAAAAAAAAACTTTGTGGGGCCATCTCTAGTCTCCCTCAAAATAACTTGTGATTTTGCACAAGTGCCCTTGTAAGTATATCTTTGTCCTATGCTTCCCACGCCTTAAAATTTATGCTTTTTTAACCACAAATTCGACCCAAATTTATAAATGCAAAGCCTTTTTTGGTACCCATTTTTTTTTTTCCTTTTCTTTTCTAATGATGTGTTTATAACAAGACTCCAGGGGTACCTAGTGATAATGACATCTAACTAGGGGTATATATAGAAAAAAACAATTTTACAAAAATGCCTCGGTGGCCCACTCCAAAGAGACTTGTAAAGATAGGACTCTACATAGTTTAATCAAATGTAAAGTAAACTTGACCGTCCAATTTATAAAGTTATTAGGTTAGGTTAACACTCGTTTCTCCTCCAATTTCTCTTTAATGGGTACATATTTTAAATGCCTTTTAGTAAACTATGTAGTTGGATTATATTTATTGGGAGATTGAGGGTTGGGGGAGGGGGTTTCAATGCTTCTTTGCCTAATTATTGTTTTCTACAATTCCTTTTTTTTAGGTGTCTTGTCTCTTTTGTAGACTATTAGCTTAATTCAAGTTTTTCTAATACTATACGTATACTATATTGTATGTTGTGTTACATATAGTTACAGGAGCAGATTCAAAATTTACGTCAACAGAGGCAACAAAATAGCGAATTGGGTTCAACTCATTAGCTAATAGAGTACTAGATAAAAAAAATAATGTTCTAACTTATAATTTTTAATGTTTTGACTTATAATTCTAATTACCAATCATAATTCAAGAATTTTATTCTAATTTTAATTCTAAATTTAACCCTAATTACAAATAAGAATTTCATAGGGGGCAAATAAAATTTCAGAGAGGAGGGGGAGGGGGGAGGGGGGAGGGGGGCAAAGTTAGTCCAAACCTATAAATCTTTATAGAAATTTCAAATTTTAGAGGAGGCAATTGCCCCTGGCTTTTACTGGTCCGCCCTGAACCAATCATAATGACAAGTTTATGATTTATAAATAATTAAGCGAGGTCTAAAATGCGTGATTTAAGTATATTTCAGTTGCAATTTGTTATTTATAACTTAAATAGTATATCAAAATGTTAATATTTGTATAAAATAAATTAAAAATCCTAAAGTTTACAAGTAATATGGAAAAAGTTGCATTGTTTGTATAATTCATTAAATTCGGACGTAATTCGGAGATCTACCGGAAAAATATAATTTGAATATAATATGTATATTGTTTGAGAACCTTGTTACACACTAACAATATGTTAGGAAAAATAATGACGATTGTTAGAAATTAAATAATGAGTTTATCTTAATCCAGTTAATGATTTGCCACAAAATATCAAATCATGGAAGGAACACGCTTTTAATTTACAATTACTTCTGCACCAATTGTATGAGAGCATGAGTACTAGATCATGTGAGCTAGTTGATGCCTGGTGGCACTGATTCATCCCAAATTTAAGGATCTATAATAAAGAGCACTAGTAGTGTACAAGAATTGATGCATGTGTCATGCATCACATAGACTCAATAATTTGTTTGCACAACTTCACATCTCAAACAAAATAACATTTGGAAGGGAAATAACAGAAACATTTCCAGTCATAATTTACAAGTTTTGTACCCCAAGTATTATGAACTGTTTGTGTAAATTACTGATCATCAGAATTACTTTTTATCAAGGACCAAACTAATAAAAATGAGATTGAGAGGATGTAAAATATTGTATAATGTAATTATATTTTATAAGAAAGGCTAAAAATATTTAATTTATGAGGAGACTTATCTCTTTTTCCCTCACCATCATATGTCCTGCTTTTAATTGATTTGGCTTAGAAAAAGAGTAAAAAAATATGCACTTGTTCTTAGGAAATAAATAAAATTATGTATGAAATTCAAAATTACAATATGTCAGAAATTATAATTTTATTGACTGGCAAGCACAATGAGCCACCATTGCCACGTGTTGATTGTTGATTGGGGTTAAATCCTAAACCAATCATTCCTAAATAACTGATATCACTTCTCAGATTTTTTTTTTAGGGTGTGTTCTAAAAACGGCTTGTGTAATGGAAAGACAAAGAAAGAGAAGGAAGCGGTTCACCTCCTCGAGCAAAACTAGGGTGTGATGTGCTCACACCGTGAGCGCACCTCCTAGGGGTCGCATTTTCAAAGTTCAAATAGTCGATTCGAACCTTCCAACGTGTTCTTTATATTAAAATGTGCTTGGAAACCAAATTTTACATTTTTTTGGAAATTTTTTACTATTTTTTTAGAATTTTTGATTAAACTAAACAATAATTTGAAAATCATCACTTTCAAAAATTCTGAAAAAATAGTAAAAAATTTCCAAAAAATATAAAATTTGGTTTCCAAGCACATTTTAATATGAAGAACACGTTGGAAGGTTCGAATCGACTATTTGAACTTTGAAAATGCGACCTCTAGGAGGTGCGCTCACGGTGTGAGCACATCACACCCTCTATATCTGATTTGGAAGTGAACAAATTTATCATTTTTCTATATGCGGTTCATTCTCGTTCTCCTCCGTTCTCTCTCATTTTAACTCCTTCTGACGTAAGTAAACGGCTCTGATCAGGTTCAATTAGTCTGATTCCTTCCCCTTTATTCTCCTTCTCTCTGTTCCCCATCTAAAGCACACCCTTGAGGGCATTTTGATTTTGGTTCACTACATTATCGAATTTGGTTCAATCTTAATTTAAGCAACCAAAATGTTTAAGTTTATTTTTCCCTTTTTTTTCTTTTGGTGAAGTGAGAATTCATATTTTCTTCTTCTCAAATTCAAGCAAAAAAAAAAAAAAAAGTTACCATCTTAACAAACTCTAATCTCAAAAAGCCACCTAAGTTTGTCACCATCTTCCTTATCATGAAGAAAAAATATTTTTTTATTTTATCAAAAAGAAGAAGTAAATATAAACAAAAATGCTCATTGTAAGTAGTTAAAATGAATATCATACTAGAATCAATTTTTAATTCAGCGATAAAAGATAATATTATTCGTGTAAAGAGTTACAAATTATTATTTAAAAAAAAAAACTTGCCAGTGAATGACAATAATTATATTAAATATGACAATGGGTATCAATTACAACACAATCAACTAACATATTCTCCGTTCTAATCAGTACACTGTATTACCGCCTCTGATTCTTTTACCAGCAACCTCTCAGCCAATTGGATGATTTAATTTTATCTATTTAAAAAAAAAACATGGCTAAACATCGACAGAGCTATTTCATCTTCGGTAACGCATAATCAATATAAAAAAAATAAAAAAAAATTATATCAATAATGTATTACATTACGTCAAATCAGATTTGTCAAATCAGATTTGTCAATATCTTTGCTCAAAAATGAATACCATGCATCGTTTGCACTTTGCAGGGGCGGACCCAGTGTATTCCAGGGAGGCAGCCGGGCCCCCCTGAATTTTGAGTTTTAGTAGAAATTTATCGGTTCTGACCGATTTTGCCTTCTCCCGGATTTTTTTTTGCCCCCCTCTGAATGTTTAATTTGTAATTCGAGTTAAATTTAGGGTTAAAATTGAAATAAATCTATTGAATTTTGATTGGTAATTAAAATTATAAGTCAGAGCATCAGAAATTACAAGTCAAAGCATTGGAAAGTATAAATTAAAGCATTATTTTTTGTCGAATACCCAATTGGTTAATGATTAAACCCGATTCGATATTTTTTTGCCCCCCCACAAAAATTCTGGATCCGCCCCTGATCGTTTGAAATTGGATTTGGATCTATTTGTGGATCTTACTAAAGATCCACACCTGGGTTAACCGACTAGGCTAATATAGGCTTTGATCAAGAGCAAGATGCATAGCATATAACATATGAAATCAGGGTTATTGCGTGCTTGCATCATCATCTAATCAACGAAAAGCGATAAAGGCGCTCTTTGCAAATAGGCCCCTGTTAGGCTTTATCAGAATATTGAGGATTATCTGTGGCTCAACCCTGTGCAGTATTCCATGTAGCATATAGAAGAGGTTGAAATACACTCAGGAACTCTATAAGATCCAGAGCAGATATTTTTGCTGCTATTAAACATAATTTACCACTGTCTAATACTTGAGGTAACTTTTCTTTTAGTGGTATTAATTTTTTTTGTCAATGTTACCATTTTCTAACCCATATTGGAGAAGTATTATTTTTTTTGTGAGCAAATATCAGGTTATTAAATATATGAGTTATTTTATAAACTCGACATTATATACTTGTTTAACAGAAGAGGCTTAAGACTTTACTCTTATTTATTCTCCTTACTCTCTTAATTTTTTTCAAACGTAGCTCTCAACGAGGACTAATTTTGTGTCATTTTGCCTTGTTATTTTGAGCTTAAATATATGTTGTCCGATTACTCAAGATGATATTTCTTGTTTGAATTTCTTAAACCTCTTAAGAAGAAATAATATATCATCATAAATAGTTTTCTTGATAGTGATCATTGCTTTAATTGATTTTTTTTATTTTATTCATATCCTAACTAGCATTTTTTGCAATTCAGAGAAACACAATATAAAATCATAAAATAGTGTTGCATATTGATGAATCTCGAAAAATTGGCGTTCAGATGTTTAAAATGCCGACTCCATCCAAAATTCCAAATTGACATCACAGGTGAGCACACGACGAAGCGCCACAAAAGAACGAAAAAATTAAAATTAGGTCCAGTGTGACACATGAAAAAGAGAAAACAAAAAAGCAGCCAATCAGGGGAGAGAGAGATGATGAAGTTCCTGAGAGCCCAATGAGAGTAGGATAGATCATAGATTCATGTGTCACACAATTTCGCAAAGATACAACTCAATCCTTATTCCTTACTATTTCATAGCCCCTGGATATGTATAAAAAATAAAAAAGTAAGAATCCATCCAATTCCATACATTTGTCAGGTCCCTTAACAGTTAGGGAACTGTTGTCGGCCGCACACACCACTTTTTCAAGGGTTCAAACCCTAAAAATTAATAAAGAAGCACATTTTCAAACTTGTTTCTAGTTTGCTTTCAGTGATCACCCTCCCTGAGCCCCCACACATTGGAATAACTATCTTGTACCGAATTCAGATTCGATCAGGTACATGTGGACATTAATTTTACAGTGCTACTTTAGTCTAAATTATATAGAAAATTATATATAAATATTAAAATTTAGAAAAAATAAAATGATAGTCAATTGACTCTCATTTCTTCTTCTTAGTTCATCTGAGTACCTGACATGATAAAATGAGATTTGATTATCTGGAATATTTATTTTAACATGACACAAATTTTAAAGATTTTTCGTGAATCTAATGCAGGTTTGAAAAAAGATCGATCGGTTGGAATTAACTCAGGTATGTGTGGTATACTGGTATCTGAGGGATGAGCACTCTCTTGTACCGTGCTGAAAAATTCATGCACGAGTCTGTCAGGGCACCTAACTTTGTAATGGTTTTTTAAATGTTAGTTAGTGTTAGATATGTGTTGAAATTTTTCAACATGGTAGAGAAAAGAAAATTCCAAATTGAGAAGAGGATTAGTTTTTTATCCAATGGTGAAGGCAATCTCATTGAATGACAAAATATGTTCCAAAAAAGTAACCAGTGGAAAAACATAACAATGTTTAGGTGCGAAAAAAACATACATACCACGGAGGGATTCGGATCAGCTGATTTTGAAACCAATGAACAGTAATTCTGAAATCCCTGCAATCCGAATCCAGCCATTGAATTTTTTCCGAAAACGCATCTCAAAACAGCTGGTTTTTTCTCGCACGTATCTCGGAACAATTTGACGACTGAATTCGGATTGCAGGAATTTCAGAATTACTGTACCGGTCTCGGATTTCAGCAGATGCGCTTCCACCATGGAGGATCTCCTTTTTCCAAGGGCAAACCTTTAACCTTCGAAGAAGGAAGGACTCAACAATCTAGGAAGATCAAAACTCAAAAGTTAATGATATCTTCCATATATTTAATGCAATTTATGTGAATTAAGGGGTCAATATCAGCAAAGATATTGACAGAGCAGTTTTGATCCCATGCAATATATGAGTCATAGAATCAAAACATCGCTGCATGACGCAAAAAATATTCAGTTAATATCTTTATCCAAATTAAGTATGTGTTGCGGTGCATCATTTTTAATAGAAAGCACGAATCAATTGGAATAAGTTTCTCAAGAGTTGTTCCGCGAGTGAATTTTTAATTACGTATTTCGATTTTTAACATTTTAAAGTTTTATTCTACAATAAATTATGAGAAAAATAAAATTGAGTAGGGCTCAGTTTTTTTTTAATTTAGTGTTGTAAAACAAATGATTATGTAAAAGATTTTT
Source organism: Carex littledalei (assembly GCA_011114355.1). Taxonomy (NCBI): domain Eukaryota; kingdom Viridiplantae; phylum Streptophyta; class Magnoliopsida; order Poales; family Cyperaceae; genus Carex; species Carex littledalei. The sequence goes on along the minus strand of CM022084.1, from coordinate 2,939,607 downwards.
TTTGACAATCAAAAAATAATTGTTCAAGATTGAAATTAACTATGAATTAGTAAGTAAGATTTTTTTTGACAATCAAAAAATAATTTGTTCATTTGTATGTAAAAGAAATGATTATGTATTTTAATAATATCATATCTTTTTTTTTATTTAACGGGTATTGCAAATTGTATTCTACTTCGTTTTATTATTGATTTACATATATATTTTTTTTCTTTTTTTTCCTTTCAATTTTATTTATTTGTTCGAATTTTCCACATATAATAGAGAATCAATTTTTTTTTTCTCTGTCAAGAAATCTATTTTTGATATGTTTGTTCTACGTTTTATCATTTTTATAAAAATAAAATGATGTCGTGAACATTAGTTTTGAAATAATAACTATTCAAATATTTATATCTAATGATTAATTGTTCAAATCAAATTTCCATAAATCCGAATAGTTACTTTCAAAAAAATTATATCCATTTTTACTTTTTCTTAAATAATATCATAAATATTTGCATTATAAGATCTCACGCTCGCAAAATTTCAATCTTGTATAATTTCGTGACCACTGAATATATTTCAAAAGATGCCATGGCCTCTTGGATTATGGTACAATTGAGAAGTTACAAGTAAACTCTACAAAAACAACAATTAGAGGTGTCAATGGGTACGATATAGGTAGATAGAAGTATTTTCATACTCATACCACTAAGAATCAATGTTCTAAATAACGCGCTATAGCGTTTTCGGACCAAAAAAACTATGACGCTATGGCCATATAGCGCCGCTATAGCGCGTTATTTCACGCTATAGCGGCGCTATATGGCCATAGCGCCGTTTTTTCAGCCATTCCGCTATGACACGATAAACGCTATTTAAACATTTGCTAAGAATAAATCTTACCCATTAAAAATTGATCTTATTCTATCCTACCCTTACCCTTACTCGTTAAAATTAGCAAATAACGATACGGTAGCGGTTGAATAACGAATAATATTAATATAACAATTAATTTTATTATATTTACAAATACAAAATCAAAACTCATTCATTCTCGATAATATTAAGATCTTTAGTAGATGCCATCGAAATAATATGTAAATGGAACAATGAGTAAATACTTGGAAAATTGAACAATCACTAAATATTTGGTTTGAAAACAACAAATATTATGACACGGTAAATGAGAGTCATATTGTATCGTAGATTATTTCCATTCTAGCGATTGAGGAAAATGACAACAATGCGAAGAAGGAAGAAACATTTATCATCAGTTTGATTAGCGTGGACACAGCTTGGAAAAGAAATCAATTGAATATAATATTTATATATGTGTATATAATTTTATTTTATATAATTACCCGTTAACTAACGGGTATAAAACCCATACCCATTTAGCTAACAAAACAACCTTACCCATGCACATCTTATTGAATACGAAACGGGTAGGATGAACAGTTAAAAGGATGCCATTGATACCCCTAACAACAATTGGCCAAACTATTAATTAGACAAAGAAAACTGTTTATCTAAATTCTAATAAAGAAAAACCATCAAACACACTCATCAGTAACAATGCACAGTAGGCCACATCGATCTCTGCGCAATAAATCCTCTTACATAAAAAACAACCAGGCCCTTGTTGGAAGCCATGTGTCGCACGAGAGACTATGACCTTTTATCCGTACACGTGCCCACGTCGAGTCATCCCTAGCCGTCCTTAATGCTCAGTACTTATCTGATTCTTGGATGCGGTGCCTGATCGTCTGCATCTGACAGTCAGGGCGGACGTACAACCAAAGTTATGTATGTAATTTAAAATTTTAATTATGTATATTGAAATTGGATTAAATTTTATTTATTGAATTTTTTTATATAATTTATTCACTCATATTTTATTAAAAATAAAATGTATACTTATAATTTAGTGAGTAGAATTTCACTTTGTAGTTGTAGACATTTGAATTCAAATTTCATCTATTTATATTTTGTAGTTTCTCCTTTGTATTTGTATTTTCTGCATGAAAAGTGACGGCACGCCAATCGTTAAGAGTTACATATCAAGATCAAGATCAAGAGAAAAGTGTGTAGGTTGGATACTAAACGTACTTTTGGGTCTGATGGGCACCAGAGTTGTCTGATGTGCTTTAACATTCATGCGCGCGTTGCTATGAGATTCGTGCACACACAATTTAAAGCTCATCAGACGGCTCCGGTGTCTATCATATCCAAAAGTACGTGTGATGCCCAGCGAACCCACTTTGCACTCCAAGATCGGGCGATCAATTACATATTATGTTTGGAGTTAACATTTCTAGTTTAATCCTTTTGATTTTGATCGAACGGTTCCTGTATGATTTGGAGCAAACTTTGGTGTTACCTCTGTTGTACCGGATGTGGGGCCTGTGCGGTATGTGATGAGCCAATCATACATAAAAGAAGGACCATCTAATAAAGAAAGCTAGCTTGGCACGCATAGTATGATAGTATGGGCTCACCGTTTACCTAAGAAAATAATGTCAAATGAAAAAAAAAAAAAATTATAGAAAATTATTTACTACCCTTCTATGAGATAAAAATAAATGAGTGAGGCTATGGTGCTATGCATAGCACGGATGACAAGTGTACTACGGCTCAATATGGTACTTTTTAAAATTCTAACGGTTGATCCGAACCGTTCAATGTGATATCCATATGAATATGTACTTGCAAACTAAATTTTATATTTTTTTGAATTTTTTTACTAATTTTTTAGATATGTAGAAAAATCAGTGTTTTCTGAAAATTCTGGACCATCAAAATTCTAGCTATCTAAAAAAATAGTAAAAAAATTTGAAAAAATATAAAATTTAGTTTGCAAGTACATATTCATATGGTTATCACATTGAACGGTTCGGATCGACCGTTAGGATTTTAAAAAGTACCATATTGAGCCGTAGTACACTAGCCATCCGTGCTATGCATAGCACCATAGCCTCACTCAAAATAAATTGCATCATCATCATGCCCTCCTATTTAAATAATCAAGTAAATAGGGGATTTTCATGTTTATCTTTTTAAATGAACTTAAGACAAAGAAAACTGTTTATCTAAATTCTAATAAAGAAAAACCATCAAACACAGTCATCAGTAACAATGCACAGTAGGCCACCGATCTCTGCGCAATAAATCCTCTTACATAAAAAACATCCAGGCCCCTGTTGGAACTTGGAAGCCATGTGTCGCGCGAGAGACTATGATCTTTTTATCCGTACACGTGCCCACTTGGAATCATCCCTAGCCGTCCTTAATGCTCGCTACTTATCTGATTCTTGAATGCGGTGCCTGATCGTCTGCATTTGACAGTCAGGGCGGACGTACAACCAAAGTTATCTATGTAATTTAAAATTTTAATTATGTATATTGAAATTGGATTAAATTTTATTTATTGAATTTTTATATATAATTTATTCACTCATATTTTATTAAAAAATAAAATGTATACTTATAATTTAGTGAGTAGAATTTCACTTTGTAGTTGTAGACATTTGAATTCAAATTTCATCTATTTATATTTTGTAGTTTCTCCTTTGTGTTTGTATTTTCTGCATGTTACATATCAAGATCAAGAGAAAAGTGTAGGTTGGATACCACACGTACTTTTGGGTCTAATGGGCACCAGAGTTGTCTGATGTGCTTTAACATTCATGCGCGCGTTGCTATGAGATTCGTGCACACACAATTTAAAGCTCATCAGATGACTCTGGTGTCTATCATATCCAAAAGTACGTGTGATGCCCAGCGAACCCACTTTGCACTCCAAGATCGGGCGATCAATTACATATTATGTTTGGAGTTAACATTTCTAGTTTAATCCTTTTGATTTTGATCGAACGGTTCCTGTATGATTTGGAGCAAACTTTGGTGTTACCTCTGTTGTACCGGATGTGGGGCCTGTGCGGTATGTGATGAGCCAATCATACATAAAAGAAGGACCATCTAATAAAGAAAGCTAGCTTGACACGCATAGTATGATAGTATGGGCTCACCGTTTACCTAAGAAAATAATGTCAAATGAAAAAAAAAAATTATAGAAAATTATTTACTACCCTTCTATGAGATAAAAATAAATTGCCTCATGCCCTCCTATTTAAATAATCAAGTAAATAGGGGATTTTCATGTTTATCTTTGTAAATGAACTTATTTTAAAATATGTTGTGATATATCATCCAAAGCAGTTCTGTTCATAATAATCAAATTTATGATAATTTTTAAGGTACTTACCAGTAATGTTGTGAGGGTTTGTGAGAAAATTTTGTATGGACATGTAGGAGACGGAGATCTAAGTTTTGGTAAAGTTTGATAATCTTTGGAAAGTGATTTGATGAACGACTCTGGTGATGATGAAAGTTGATGAATGACTGTTAGAATGGATTGGGATCAAGAAAGATGATAACGAAATTGGACGAATATTTTGGAGTAATAAGGAAACAATATATAAACTCAACTCAACTGTATTTAGTTTAATTAAATTACAACAAATATTGAACACATATTTTTGAAGTAAAAATTGGAGGTCAAGACATCCAACTATTTAATATATTTAAAAAAAAATCTCATTTGAATTTTGAATCTGCGACCTCCATGTTGGAGGATATTGCCTTTGCAATTAGATCAAAAGCTAGTTCTCACTTGCGTTACTACATCACTAACACCAAGGGCAGAGCTAAACTTTCAAACTATGAAGAAGTTCACTCAAATTGGCTATCGGAACAAGAACTTCTAAGGTCAGGCACTGGTCAAATATATATGGAGATTAATCATATAAAATTTTATTGTTGAGAATAAAAGTCAAATGTGTATCAATTGAATTTGTAACGAAGTTATGACCCAAAACAACCAACAGAGTTAGGTCTGAAAATTGCTCAGTTAGTTCCTCCTTTTTAACTTTTTTTCTTTCATATTCTTCACTTGTTAGATTCTAAACCTTTTCACTGATGCTTCTCTACTGAGTTCTAACAAAATAAAATAACTCTCATTTTTTCATTTTTTCATTTTGAAATTTTTTTTTTTTTTAAACTATAAAATATTATAATTTTATTAGTAAATGCATAGGAACCCTCATGTTTGATAAATGCAATTTGAAAAGAAAAATATTTGCAACAATCCTAAAGAATTATTTTTTTTTAATAGAAAGTTTGTATTCATTTGTTAGCGATTCAATGGTACTCAATTTTCATTGACAACTATGATACCGGATGTAAACCCACCATATGTAACGCACATATATAGGCTCTTACCACAGGACTGTATAGCCCTATACTTTGATTTAATTTAAGTTAGTGTATTTTAGATGACACGTGTACTCGACATTGACCTTTTATATATGTTTAAGGTGTACACGCATATATAAATAATGTTCTCTCTTTAGTGCTTTTTCTGGGGGATATTTTATCTCTTTAGCAAATTTGTGATGATAATTTTGATAATCAAAATCGGATGTCTGAAAATTAACATTTATGTTGTTGGGAATCATTCTTTTGAGTTCATAAAATCAAACTCATGATTCTTAGTTTTTTCGTTTAATCGAGACCTTTTTTAGAAAGAATTTTTTTTGAAGGTTAATATATAGATAGATATAATTTCATAATTCATAAAATAATAAAAATTCAATGAAAGATATAAATTATTCAATACATGAACATCACATAAAATACAATAATCTAATAATTAACAACACTTATTGTGTAGAAGGTCGCAGGCTCGAAACCCGGACGGGAGAATTCCTCGTGAATATTAAATAAAAAATCGCAACAGTTACAAAATTTAACATTAAAAAATGTCAATTTTTTTTACACAAACAAGCCTTATCAACTATGTACACCTTTATAGCGAAATTTCTCTAAAATTTCAAACATCCCTTGTATCTAGCGGAATTTAAATTAATTTTCTAAAAAAAAAATGATAGTGTCACTGGCCATTTGAGCCGAACACCATCCTCATGAGTCATGACTCCTATATTTTTTATCTTTTTCAAATGATTTGATTTTGAATATGTGGTTTTGAACCAGTCTCTTTAACTCTTATAATCAAACTAACTACTCCAAATGGTTGAATTCATCTTTTGTTCCTTAAAAGAGTTGAATTTATTAATTTAATCATTTGCTTTTGTCCATGTATGTCACATTAGTGACGCTATTGAATGAAAACATAGTCAACCAATAAGCCGCCTTATTATGCAAAGATAGCTCTATTAAGGTATTAAATTCAATCTATATATGTCATTCACGACATGAAACATTATTTAAAATTCCCTTTAATTGGTATATTTTCCTGTTCTCATTCTAGAAGGAACCATAGTCTTGATTAACATTTCAGAATTGACAATATTTTTAAGGTTAGAAGTTTGAAAGAAGGCTATATGGTGTTTAATTTTAAGTAATATATTACCATTCGTGAGCACTCTAATGTGTACAGAAGCGGAGTTACAAAATTGAAATTGGAGGCTGAGTAATTTAGATTCGACATTAAATTTGAAATGAATAAATACAAAAAAAAAATATTTTTTATATAGATGGCGCAAAATGTTTGAAAAGATCAAACATGTTTCATGAAATCAATAAATTTGCATATATTAACTTCAAGTTTTCATGAAACCCGGATGGGAGAAATTCTTTGTTATAATAACAATGGTATTAAATAGTTGGGTGGCTTGACCTCCAATCTTTACTCAAAAAAAAAAGTTTTCATGAATCGGAATGTCGAATCTAATATATTTTTTAAAGTTCAAAATTTATCGCATGGACCTTTTTATTATTTAATAATTCAATTTTTTTTTACAGATTTAGTTCATTAAGATATATGATATTTCACAAACTTATGTTTGCTTTGTTATACATCTGAAAAATAATATTTACATTAATATTTCAGTTGTAAATATGTACAAGTTAAAGGTGAAAGAATGAAATTAAAAGATCAAATTGAAAAAATTATAATTTGAACATTTCATTTTGTACTATTTTATAATTCAGTATTCACTTTAGAAGTTTAATTTGCATAAAAGTAAATTGAAAAAAGTCAACTCATGTGATATCAGAACTAAATAATTAAAATTTATCTATTACAAAAATGAATAATTATAAAGAAAATATAACCCACTTTCTTGTAGTCATGGTGCATGTTGAAGGAAGGGAGGAGAAAAATAGTAAAGAAGAGGATAAATGTGGGTTATACAAGAATATTTTGTTAATAAATTTAAAGAAAAAATATTTTGTTTGATGTTTTCAAAATAATAGGATAATTTATATAGTTTCTCTTTGTTGACTCAATGTATTATTATTATTATTATTGTTATTGTTATTTCACAACAATCTAATTATTCTTATCATTTCAATCAGCACAGTAAATGAAACACTGTTGCTATCATTATCTTTAAGAAAAAACTTAAAATATAACAACAGGTACGGAATTTTTAAAAGCGAATCACACACTATTAGATGCCTTGAAACCTTGAGACCGAATTATCTTATGGAAGGGGTGGTAAAATTAAGATATGGTGCAAAGGAGGGACGATTAATCCAGTTTAAGGAGGAGTTGTTTGTCTAAATTAAGAGCTTAAGACACGGTTGAATGGACGTCGGATCAAATTAATTTGGTCTGATACTCGATTGGAGCTGGAGTTGTTCGATCAATGTTTTAAAATACAGTTTTGTTTATGTACGAGGAATATATATCTTATGCATATGTAGATTTTAATACAAATGCGGAACTTAAAATGAATTGTTGTTGGACCCTAAATAGTTTGAGAACTTGTTTAAAAAATTTACCATATTTCTTGAAAAATGAGTGAGAATAATACCCTAAAGTCCTTATTTCTTGAAAATCACTAATAATGGACAATGAGTGGTTTTCAATCCTAAAAACTCAAAAAGGGCAAATTTATATGAATTTTTAAAGTTCTAAAAACAATTGTGATTGCACATAATGAGGTGTCTCTAATAGAAATTCTAATCAACTCTCAGGTGTCTGCATATACGTCCACATAGATAGTACCACATGTAGTATTATACGTCCGCATTACCGGTCGTAATTCAATTACGCATATATGTGATTGTTTGACATTTTGATCAAGACAACAAACCGTATAAATATATGTGATCCATGTAGCTGTATATAAAGACCATGCGACCACATTTAAAAATGATCTGAGTCAAAATTGATACACCGATTTCAAAGTTATTGGTGCCAATAATGCCTTAGAAATTTGGTCGATGCCCATTGTACCGATTCCTTAACTAGACGTCACCTTCCACCCCACGACAATACTAAAGTATGATGTCCTTTCTGATATATTATATATTTTATGTGGATTATTTTATTTTTACTAGACCATTGGGTTCTTAACAAAAAAAATTATCTAACCAGAGCTGTACAGCTTATAATGGAAAAGTCTATATTTTAATTATCTTTCTTAGTTTAAAAAAAGTTAACCGTCATCTCTTGACTAAAAAAAAAATGAGATCCTGACTACAAGATATTTTGAAAACCCTGATAAAATTAATGAATCTAAATATTTTTTGAAATTTTCAAAATATAGAAAAAAAATTCATGGATTGTTGGATATATATACAAATTGATTGTATATCAAAAAAATTTCAACTTTAGTGTCATTTAATATTCTATCAAATACTGTTAAGTATAAATCTTTGTAAATTTTAAGTTCGTATGAGAAAGATAAGCTTACATCAAGTTTCATTATTTTCATGTGCATCATATATGTATAGTATAGATCACATTTTAAAAGTCAGATTTCAAAATTACAATTTTTTATTATTATTAAAATTGTTAAATCTATATATTATCAATGAATTTTCAAGGAATTATTGTAAAGAGTCTAAATGGATGAACACAAAATGAATTTATTATATAAAAAAACAAAAACAAAAAAACAAAAAGGAAGACAGTGATGCCACTTGGAGAAGATAACCTAAAAAAGTGTACTCATATGAGGTTGAAGCTAGCATATGCCAAATGAAGCTACAGAGATAATTGGTTCCACCTACATACCATCAGACCTCAGTCCTTTCATAAATAAGGCCAAGTACAAATTATGGGCAAATAGATAAAAAACAAGTGAGGTAAGCTTATCATTGTAAACCACTTTCCATAGGATATGAAGTACGAATTCATATCACCTAAGTAGAGGCATATTCAAAATTTATTTGAGGATGGAGAAATAGCTTATGTCAACTTCAAATTTATTAATTAATCGAATTCAAATAGCTTATTGGGTTCAGATCCATTAACTAATCATGTACTAGATAAAAAACAACAAAAATAATCTCTTACATAATACAAAATAGTGGAGGGTTCAAATGTCTCCATTTTTTGTGTCTCCACTATGCCTCCATTTTTAAAAACTTTAATAACTCAAAATTTAAAACTTAAAAGTCAAAATAAAACCGATGGATATGATCTACATCATTTTATCTATGTGCCATAAAAAATTATCACATTTCAATTTTATTTTTATGTGAATCAATAAGTTGAAAAATCAACGGCTAGAAATTATCCACATTAGTACGTTTTTTTTACAAGCTCTTGATGACAACCAAAACAAAATTGAAATGTCATAATTTTTTACACGTGCATAGATAAAATGATGTAGATCATATCTAACGGTTTTATTTTGTCTTTTAAGTTTTAAATTTTGGAGTTATTAAAGTTTTTAAAAATGGAGGCATGGTGGAGGCATGAAAAATGGAGGCATTTGAACCCTCCTCTACATAATAACACAAATAGTCTTTTACATAATAAAAAACAACAAAATAGTATTATTTTACATATTAAAAACAACAAAAACGATGGCGAGAGACAAAATTAATTTTCAGGGAGTAAATTAATCTGAACTTATTAAATCAAAATTACTTTTCAAAATCTATAGGAGGGGCAACACTACATCTGCCCCTGCACCTAAGGTACTTCACCTTTTGAATTTGAATATGGTATGTTTATTATTTTTTTTGAGAGAAAAATGGAGATCAAGCTCCCAAGTTTCATTGATAGGACACCAGAGGTGTCAATTTTATAAAGTTTTTGGCAAAACGCTGAAATGATAAATTATAGAAAGTAGAATATACTTATGTAAATTAAAAAGACTATCGGATTGATTTTGAACTACGAATCTAAACTGTTGAATTCTATGTACTTTGTGAGTGATGCATGTACATACAATTTTTTTAAAGTTTTAAATTTATTTAGCACATGATCAAGCGGTTAAAACAATGAATATTTTATAAGTTATTTTTTAAATTGTTTTATGTATTCATTTTTCATTATTTTTTTGATCGCTTGATTGTACTAAATGAATTCGAAACTTTAAAATTTTTGCATGTACATACATCACTCACGAAGTACATGGATTTCAACAGTTTGAATTCGTAGTTCGAAGTCAATCTGATAGCCTTTTAGAGGTGTGTTCACCAAACTCTCTTGGAGAGCACACCACACTCTAATTTTTCTCATCGTATATTTGCTCAAAGTACTTTTGTGCTGAATAAAAAATATACAATATATATGCACAAAAATATGCTAGAATGCATTTGTAACACATTATGTGTTTTTAATCAAGACATTTAGTTATTTGAGTAAAGACTGTAGCTCAAGCCACCCAATTATTTTATATCCACAAAAGAATCTTTATGTATATGAGTTTCAAACCCGTAACATTTTACACAGAGAGCATCATCTTTGTTATTAGATCACAATACATCAAATTATATAATCACCAAAATCGAAAGATTACTTATATATATCCTGCGTGCTCATGAATTTGTTCCTGCAAAATGACAAAGATTTATCGAATATTTTGTACTAAAATCTGTTTTGATGCTTTTAAAGCACATTGCTCATCATGTGCATGTATTCATGTTTTTATCAACTAAGGCTATGTTTCTTCTGAATATTACCATCTACACCTCTATGAATTTGTTTTGCGTTAATAGCAAAGATACATGAAATATTTTAGACAAAAATAAGCTAAAATGTATTTTAATCACATCAGTATTTATTCGTGTTTTTAATCAGTAAGATGTATATTACGTCATTATCGTTTACATGCTCATAATTTTGTTTGCACCGGATAAAAAAATACATCATATATTACGCACTAAAATATGTTGAAATGCACCGAATTTTTTAAAGTTAGCACAGTTTAAAAAAATAAACCAAAAAATCATTTTTTCAGAAAATTTGAAATCTACCATGGCCGCAGAATGATTCTGCGGACCCATTTTTTTTTTTTGGTGATTTATCGAGGCACCACGTGCATCTGTATGAGATATCTCAAATTTTTTGGTTTTTTAATATTTTTTTTGTTCTAGGAATGCGTGCCCTATTTATGAGATATCTCAAAGTTTGAAAAAAAAAATGGGTCCGCAGAACGCCTGTGCGGTCTCCAACATTTGGGTCTGCATAATTATTCTGCGCCAGTGTTAGATTTCGAGTTTCCCAAAAACGATGATTTTTTGGTTATTTTTTTTAAACAATGGTAGTTTTAAAAATTTCGGTGAAATGAATTTACAACATATTGTGTGTCTCGTTTATATTTCAATCAATAGAGCTCACAATTCAAGTCATATGATCACCCAGATCAATATAATACCTCTAAATAGTATTATCAACAATTCAACATGCTCATGGATTTGTTGTGTTGAATGAAAAATGATTATCCATTTTTTTTGTACTAAAAATCTGTTGTAATGCATTTAAATGATATTTCTTTTTGTACTTATCCGTGCTTCTATCAATAAAGGACACGTTATATAATCACCAACACACAAAAAAAGCATCAAAATAAATGATTTAGATTCAACATTTGGATTTCAAAATTTATAAATTTTTTTTTTATAAATTTCGGCTTAGAAGCTACTGCAGATTTGATATGTTCTGGTTTCAGGGACGGATTCAGAATTTTTGTTGAGAGTAAAAAAATAACAAATCGAATTTAATTAACTAATTGAATTTAAACTTATTATTTAAATTAAGATTTAACTAATTTGAAGAAATTCAGTTAAATTAGAGTTTTAATTTTAATTACCATATTTACTTAATTTGTACAAATTTGAAGAAAAGAAGGGATTAACTTAATTTTTTAACAGTGCTCTTTGGGCTGGCGCCTGATGAGCTTTCTTTCATGAGGAGCAAAATTTGTCCGAATCTATAAATTTTCATAAATTTTCAAAATCCAGAAAGGGTGACTGCCCCTGACCCTTACTGGATGTGCCCCTGTTGGCTCTTTAACAAGATGAGGCATAGAACCCTCTAAAATTGTGAGCAAAGCTAGGGTGTGATGTGCTCACCAAGAGCGTTGGTGAGCACAACTCCAAAATTTTATCGGATTGTCTTCAGACAACGAATCTAAACTGTTGAAATCTATCTACTTCATGAGTGATGCACGTACATACAAAATTTTGAAAGTTTCGAATTAATTTAGTACAAAGTTAAGCGGTAAAAAAATGAACCTTTTATAAGTTATTTTATGTATTCATTTTTTATTATTTTTTTGACCGTTTGATCTTGTACTAAATGAATTTGGAACTTTCAATATTTTGCATGTACATGCATCACTCATGAAATAAATGAATTTCAACGGTTTGAATTCGGCATTTGAAGCCAATCCGATGGACTTTTAAAATTGTGCTCACCAACCCCTCTTAATGAGCACATCCATCACACCTTAATTTTACTCTAAAATTGTTTAGATCTTTCTAACCCAATTCCTAACAAATCAGTGGCGAGTTCATATCAATCTATATTCGCTGCGGTATCATAAAAAGATGAGATAAGCTTCCAGCCGAGTCAAATAAAAACATATCAATCATAAATTCACATAATTCCTTTAAAATTCATGTCAAATTAAAACAAACGATTCAACTCCACAAAACCTCTATGACTGATGATGCATAACCGGACCTTTTGCAATACACTAAATTATTGACGAATGTGCTATTGTTGGGCAGGGAAGAATGAGAACCTAGAAACTAATATTTTGTATTTATTCAAGTGTCCACTAATGTAAAAGGTAGAGAGCAACTTGATGGTCGGGTTGGTTTGGTTTGGTTGGGAAGAAACATGCGCGAAATCTTAATATTATAAAAAGCCATCTAAAACATATTCCTCAAAAATGGGCACGAGAGAACTAATAAAAATCCAAAGTTTTCTCAAAGAGCATAAATGCAAGAAATCCATCATGCTCATGGCATCATCAATAAAAAAGACGGGACACTTGGCAGTAGGAATATATATACCTTTTTTTTTATATTTTCAGAAATAAAAAAAATACAATTATTCGAAAAGTAATTGATTATTTTTTCGATAAATACATGAAACCAAATCAAGGACAACACAATTGAATCAAATCATTAGTTTGGTCTTATTGATTTTTCACATATCGTGTGGTTGTTGGTATGGTCAATGTGGAAAATTAACGTGAAATGATTTGATCTCATTGGCCTCTCCTCAATAGAGCTTCGGTAGAAGAGAGAAAAGATAGAAGATGAATAATGATTCGATCTCATTGGCTTCTCCTCAACGGAGCTCGGGTGAAAGAGAGAAAATATAAAAGAGAAGATGACCTGCAGATTTCACAATCAATAATGAGAACAACTCAGTGGTTCAGTCCTAACAATTCTTGGAATTTCTTTGAATTTGACACCTTACAATCAAATATAAATGTTGGGAATTCGGTCCCAAGGAATATCCCACCGGGACCGAATCAATGCTTCTGTCTCACCTATGGGATCGAAAAAAGCAACAATTATTGTTTCCGATAATTTGATATTGTAATTTCTAAAAATAAAAAATGATATATATATGTAGAAAACTAAACTAAAATAACTAGATTATGTAGAAATTTTGAATTTTTTTTCCAAGATTGGAAGGACATAGGTGAAAAGATGCACTAAAGAATATATATTCCTTAGATGGTACTGATATGGCATGCTATATATTTCGCCTTCAGTACATTTTCATAAGAATAAAAAAAGAATCTACAACAAGAAAAAAGGATAAAAAGTGCATCACTGGAGAAAAAAAATATACAAAGACAAGGTTTCTACTAGATCTGACCCGCCACAGCATGTTGTAGTTTGTAGTTGCCTCAGAACAGTAAACTTAAAAGCATTTTTAACCTTTTTTGGCTCAGGTTTTAAATCTCTTAATTAAGTGAAACAACATACACTTTTGGAGGTGGATTTGGTTTGCCACCTTAGGAGGGCTAGGTTTAAATTTTAGTTATAGCTAGATTCATATATTATTTGTTTTTTTCATGAGGTGACACAACCTTCTAGATTAATGACTGAGATTAGATTCCATAAAATTCTCCAATCAAGCCAGCTTATTATAACTAGAAAAGAACAAAACAGGATTAGAAATAATAAAACAAGTGCAACACTAGTCAAGCATATGCCCCTCTAGTGTAATTTTTTGGGCAGACAAGGGTATTCCTCTCTCTCTCTTTCCTCCAGTGATAATAATTGAATAAAAAAACAAAAGAGTGCCAAAATTGTTAAATTAAAAAGGAGAATAAAAAAACAAAAGAGTGCCAAAATTGTTAAATTAAAAAGGAAAAACACAACAGCAAGCTGTCTCAAATGGTGGAGCTTTATAGTGACCCCACACCTTATCATTCCTCATCATCTTAGTTCATGATCTTTTGTTATATTATTCTTGTAGCTTTAATTGTGTGTGTGTGTGTGGAGTAATTCAAATAAGAAAGTGAATAAAAATAGTATCAATAACCAACAAGGTAACGAATATAGTAATCTAAACATTTCAATATTTGTAATAATATACTATCTGTAATGACTAACTTTTTAATAAGATAAATAAATAAAAATTGTTTTATTTGTTCTAATCAAGTCATATCAATCGAAAAATATTGTTATGTGTTAACAATGATTATTTTAAAAATTAATTAACAAACTGAAATTTGGATGTTAAGCATCATCAATAGAAACAATTAGTATTACTAAAGATAACTACATAAAGGTAGATGATCACCTTAATAGTAGTTATCAGTGTTCTAAATAGCGCGCTATAGCGTTTTTGGACTCTAAACGCTAAGCTATAGCATCAAAATGCGCTAATTGAGCTACGACCGCTATAGCGAATAGCGTGTAGCGCGTGCTATGCATAATGGGCTTTTTTAGATAATTTATATGGGCTTTAAATAACGACAAAAAAAAGTTAAATAAAAGCCCAAACCGAAATCAATTAAAAGCTTTGTTGCTACAGATTTTTTAATTTGCCCAAACTGAGAAGGAAACCCTTGTCTAGGTTATTTTGAAATTTGAATAGAAAAAAAAAAGATTATGTCATGAATCATGATGCTTAAGATATTTTGAATAGAAAAATATCAATAGTTTATAATATTACTATGGATATTTTGAACCGCAATTTGGACTTTGTACTGGTTCAATATGAATATTATAATTTCTTAATTAATTTGGTGTTATTTATTGTTCTATGAGACTTTAGATAATGTTGATATTTAGTACAAATATATAATATAATTTTTGTAAAAAAAAAAAAGCTATGTAGCGTAGCTTTCGCTATAACTACGCTATTTGCTATAGCTTTTTTTGTAGTATTCCCGCTATGACGCTATAAACACTATTTAAAACATTGATAGTTATCATTAAAATATACAGGCAAAGTCTATTACTTGTAGAAATAATGATATGTTATCTGTATTTTATTATTCGTGATTTTAAATTTTTAACGTTCTATAATTAATGGCTAACTTTTCTGTCTCATCAAACGAATTACAGTGGCATAGAATTTGATTATCAGGCTACATACATATCCCACAATATATACATTTACCTTTTAGATATAAACATAATTTTTATTGACTTATCCATTGTCAAGTAAAATTCTTCTCGTAAAAAATAAATTTGACAACATTTAAAACAAGTACTAAGAAATTTGATGAGTAAAAAATATAATAAAATATTTTGGATATCTAAAACTTTGAATAATAAAAAAATATGACTGCAAGAAGCCACACCTGAAGAATGGATAATTGCATGTTAGATCCAATGCAACACCTGACCATGTAGAATGAGAACTGATTTGACACAAATTTTAAAACATAACCTCCTATATTTTAAATAAGTACTGAATTAATTTTGACTCGGCTGAGAGTTTTTTATTTCCTGCAGTAATTGCATATGTACAAATAGAATTGGACAAAATTTGAATGCACACACAGGAAGTTACAAAATGTAGTTGAATATAAGATCCTGACCATGGCATGCCCACAAGAGCAATCCAAATGCCAAAAGCAACCAAGACAGCTTAAACAGAGTTCTCACCTCTATCTTTCTCTCTCAAAGCCTCCAGACCAGTTAAAGGAGCCTCCTCGCTATTCATCCCTATCCTTTCTCTCTCTCTCTAATCCCCACCTACCCATTTGCTCTTTGGCCGAAACAAAAACCCAAGTAAACCCATGTCTCTATGAACTGGAACAACCTCACCCCTTGCTCCACCACTGTGCAATTAAACACTACCCATCTTAAGTTCTTAACTCATCTTTTTTCAATTTCAAGTTCTATTTCTAGACTCTAGAGTGAGACTGTGAGAGAGCAAACAGAGCACACCCACTTCGATTCACAACAAAACACACACAGTCGTTCTAGCTTGCGTGTAGGGCTCTTTCTCTCTCTCTCTCTCTCTCTCTCTCTTGATTGAGATGTGAAGCACCAAGCTCAGTGCCCAGTTGGGTCTCTCTCTCTCTCTCATTCACTCGCAAGTCACAAACACACCCACAGAAACCTTTTTTTGATTCACCCCTGTGGTTTTCTAAATTGTTCCCATGTCCTTGTTTGGTTATTGTTCCTTTCTCTTTGGGCCTAGAAAGTGACATTGAGTACATAGATAACATATAAACCTCTCCAACTTGCTTATCCAAACTCCCTCATCATTCTCTCCATCTCTTTGCACCAACAAACCAATTAAAAAAGATTAAATTTCTCTCTCATCCATCCCACCGCCCCTCTCTCTTCTCATCTCTTTACGCTGTATTGGGTCGGAAACCCAAATAGATCGGTTCTCTTTGCTAAATCAATTGAAGAGTTGCTTCCAAATCAGCTCCTTTTGATCCGTTTTATCCACCTTTTGGTTTCTTCTCTTGATCTGGACTATTGTATAGTTCAAACTGTAAGAGAGAAAAATTCCTTCTTGCATCAAAACATGGATGTATTTCAGAAAACCCATCTCTCCTAGCCTCAGGCTCACTCAATTTCCTTTTCATTTTCCCCATAAACCCATGACTTGGTTCATTGATGCTGGCATAATGGAACAAAAGCCGCGATTTCTGAACCAAATCAAGCTCAATTTTTCTCTAGTTTGGCCAGAGGAGCTCTCTCTCAAGAGCTGGAGAACCCACCTCTACAACCACTACTTTGTCCCTAGAAAGGTAAGAGAAACATGGTGGCGAAAGCTCCTCATTTTGTGGGTAGTGTTATGGTTTGTGGTGAGTTTGTGGATATTATGGTTCATGAATTCTGCGCAAGTGGAGAAGAGAAGAGAAACTCTTGGAAATATGTGTGATGAGAGAGCTAGAATGCTCCAGGACCAGTTTAATGTTAGCATGAACCATTTACAAGCTCTTGCTATTCTCGTGTCGACTTTTCATCATGCCAAAAACCCCTCTGCAATTGATCAGGTACAATTTTTTATCAGTGGGGTTTGGGAAGGGGGCAGTTGGTTCAATACTATTTAACATTATGGTGATTGGTATCAAATTTCAGTTGATCACTGTCAGTTGTTGTCAAAGATTACTAAGTGTATAATTAATTTTTTCACAAATTTTGTGAAGCACGGTACCTTACCAGTCAATGCCAATATTCAGACTGGTGCAAGAAAATACAGGCTGGCTGTTAATGGGATGAATTGATAGTGTAACCTCTGACAACAATCGACAGTGACAACTGTAAAATCATAGTTAGGACCCAATATATATTTTTTTTCTGGAAAATTAAATTTCAAATTTCTCGATGCCATCAAGGGCAACTTGCTGTGCGGGCAGCATAATTGGAAAAAAAAATATCAAACATGTCAAAATATAAATCCTTTACACTCTCTCTTCCCAATATAATAAAAAATTCCCAAATTGCCCCTCCATTGTCTGCTAGTATATCAAAGCATTAGTGAGGAAAAAGAACAGCAACTGAGTACAAATTGGACATCAGGGATGCATCCCCTAGGTTATCTGATATTACTTGTTAGAGGACACTTGGAATTTTGTGAAATTATATAATTAGCAACTATATTATCTCCAAACAGGCTACATTTGCAAGATATGCTGAGAGAACGACATTTGAAAGGCCACTGACAAGTGGGGTTGCCTATGCAGTAAAAGTCTTGCATTCAGAGAGGGAGCAGTTTGAGAAGATGCAGGGTTGGACCATTAAGAAAATGTACTCGTCAAAGAAGTCAACGGCCCGGAACCAGGGGGATGACGGGCCCGCTGAGGTCATGCCGCAGGAGAGCTGTCCTGTGGCTGTTGAGTATGCACCAGTTATTTTCGCACAAGATACATATAAGCATGTGGTGTCTCTTGACATGCTATCCGGCCATGTATGTAGTTTCAACTTGTTTGTCAAAAAATTTTTGTTTGTCATTTTGGTGATCAAATGTGTTTGGCTGATAAAGCACCTATTGCAAAATATTGAGAAAAAGTTAAATACTTTTCTGATTTAGCATGCCCTTTTTTTTTTAAAAGGTTATGAGCATGTCCTTTTTTTTACATGGTGGTTTCTTTGATATAATATACCTCTTTGTTCAACATCATATCTTTTGATTTTCCTTACTAGTACCTTCTTTTCAATTTTTTTTTCCTGTCAAGTTACTCTGATTTTCAGTTGTGCTTTCATTGGGGTGGTACAGCTGCATGAAGTAGTTTTAAACTGAGGATAAACTAGTTTTTTTCAAAAATACTGTGTCAAAAACACTCTTTTCTTGTAAAAAATTGCCTTAACTGTTTTGGTCAAATCATGTATGCATACTTACCAGTACACTCAAATTTGCACCAGATATTTGGACAATCCTGTACGACTATATTTTGGTCAAACTACAATGGTAAAAGCTAACAGCTGGTATTGTGTCTGTACTGGATCATTCCTTTTAGAAAAAACGACTTTTATTAGCCTAAAATGTCAAAATTGATAGTACTGTTTTGGCAATATGCAGCATAATAACCAAACCAATATGTCATGTACCAGGTTTTATCTGTTTGTTGCTGGAAATCAGGTAGGAATTGTTCTGGTGAACTACAGTCATAGAAATATATTGGAATGTTTTGGAAATTTGAATATAAAACAAGACATGTTGTTACTATTTTGTAGGAAGACAGAGAGAACATCTTGCGGGCCCGGGAGTCAGGCAAGGGGGTGCTAACTGCCCCTTTCCCATTGGTCAAGTCAAACCGTCTCGGGGTCATCTTGACCTATGCTGTGTACAAATCAGAGCTCCCTAGCAATGCTACTCCAGACGAGCGCACTGAAGCTGCTATTGGGTTAGTCTTTAAATTATCCAGCAATGAATTTCTATTCGGGTATGTACTGGTATGCATTTGGCTGGCTGGTGGTGTATTGATGTTTTTCAAAGGTTTTCTCGGTGAATTAGGTTAAATAAGGCTCCACATTGGGGAAAAGTTATACTATGATCAGACCTAGAACTGTTTTAGTTCCCGGACTGGTATAAATCCAGTACGCCATGGTATCTTATAGATTGCAAGCTTTGTTAGTATCTTACCTATAATTAACATCTCCAAAACAATGACAATAACAAGGGATAATCTAGAATAAATACAGAACTTGAAATGATAAATTACGTTTGTTCTTAAGTTAGATTTCTGAGCAGATTGGTCAGTAATAGTTGTACTAGTTGCTATAACAATAATAATAACAACAATAACAAGAATAATACAGTAATAATAAGAACCAAGGATGGCAGCAATGATGACAATATCTGGAACTTGTGTTTTTTAATTTGTGAACAGGTATTTGGGAGGGATATTTGACATTGAGGCCTTGGTGGACAAGTTATTGCACCAACTAGCATGCAAGCAGGCAATATCAGTAAATGTCTATGACACGACTAAGGGGCAGATAAGGATGTACGGGCCGAATAAGACGGGCACAGGTATGTTTCATAATAGTGCTCTCAATTTCGGCGACCCAATCAGGAAGCATGAGATGCACTGCAGGTACTTGATTTAATCAAACAAAATGTTTTATCTTTTTTTTTTTTCTTTTCTTTATGATCATTAAAACCCTCCAGAAATTCATTTTTACATTGGAGTGGGATTCTCCGAGATATGATGTGTTGTAGTGTCCATAGTGTTTGATTACAATACGATATTCTTGTTTATTCCCAACTTCTAGCTCTGCAGGAATTAACTTTTGCTAGGTATGAAGCTAAATCTCAAGGGTTTAAAATGAACCAATTAGGAAATTATAGGTTATATTGGTGAGGGAGTAGATAGCATGAAATAAAAATATTTGCAGGCTTAGGTTTTGCTTTTTGAAATGGATAGGGATCAGATAAGATGGATTGAATTGTTATAGTCAATTATGGTGGCCAAAAACAGAAAGATGGGATTTAAGATTCTCTCTGCGGAAAAACACCCAAAGTAGTGCCAATGTGTATTAAAATCGTGCAACTTTCTTTTATTGCAAAATTGTTTCGAGAGAAACTAAAATGCAAGCTTATTACACAAGTGTCAGAACTCTATTTTGAATTTTTTTTTTTGGGTATTGCTTTGTGCTTATATAGGTTTACACAAAAACCGCCATGGCCTTGGCTCGCTATCACGACCTCATTTGGGACCCTAGTGATTGCTTTGCTAATCGGCCACATATTTCACGCTACAGTAAATCGCATTGCCAAAGTTGAGGATGATTACCATGATATGATGGAACTGAAAAAACGTGCTGAGGCTGCTGATGTGGCAAAGTCACAGGTATCCCTTTTTAGTTTGAATTACTTTTGAGGAAAAAAATTGTTACTTCTAGGAAACTTATTTTTTTTTTCTATTATATTATGTACTTGTATTGAATCTCATACAACTTAAATTTTCTGTTTTGCCTGTAGTTCTTGGCAACTGTTTCTCACGAGATAAGAACCCCGATGAATGGTGTTCTAGGTAATGGACAAAAAAATCTATTTTGTTTTTGAATATTAGTATCTAATATGATGGAAACCCTATAAGTTCCAAATTTCATTTAACACTAAATCAAACACGTACCAAGCACACTATCAAGCTGACAAAAGAATTAAACATTATACACAATTACAAATTAAAAACATAGATCAATCTTTATGGTCTTCTCTTTACAGCAGTAATGCTTAAAAAACGTTACTATGTTGTAGGGATGTTGCAAATGCTGATGGACACTGAGCTGGACGTTACACAGCAGGATTATGTGAGAACTGCACAAGCAAGCGGGAAGGCGCTGGTGTCATTGATAAATGAGGTGCTTGACCAGGCCAAGATCGAGTCTGGCAAACTCGAGCTTGAGGCTGTCTATTTCAATTTGCGCTCTCTTTTGGACGACACACTGTCCCTATTCTCTGGCAAGGCCCAGGAGAAAGGCCTTGAGGTACATTCCTCTCCTTTTCCCACCAATATACTAACAAAAGGTTGATGTCTGGAGAAGAAGACTAAGAGTTGCTTTGTTGCTAATGAAGATAACAAAGACGACACATTTGTTGTTTCTCAAATGTCTCTTGATTAATGATGTCTCATTTCAATTGTCCTTAACAATTCGTTTATTGCAGTTGGGGGTGTATGTATCTGATCAAGTTCCAGAAACACTAGTTGGTGATCCGGGTAGAATAAGGCAGATAATCACAAATTTTATGGGAAACTCTATCAAGGTAAGCTTTTCATTACCCTATACAGAACAATGAGATCATTTTGTATATGGAACTTTTCGTAGTTGTATTTGACATTGTTTATTTGGTCTTTTTTAGTTCACTGATAGGGGGCATATATACCTGACAGTGCATCTAATTGATGAAGTGGCAAGTTTGTTGGAAGTAGAAATGGAAACAGACCCACATAGTAGCACAAATAACACACTGAGTGGGCATGCCGTGGTTGCTCGGAGCCGAAGTTGGGAGAACTTTAGCATTTTTCAGAATGGGTCAAATCCCTTTGATGGACCTTATATTTCCAGTTCTTCTAACCAAATAACCCTGATCATATCAGTTGAGGATACTGGGGTGGGGATCCCTTATGAGGCTCAATCTAGGGTTTTTACACCTTTCATGCAGGTATGTTTACATAAATGCAACCTTTGTGGTCTGCCTTGATTCCAAATCTTTTTTATACCTGAAAATAAGATACTTCATATCTGTTTCTCTAAAGTATGTTAAATGTTGCCTATACCCCCATTCCGGTTTCTCCAAAACCACGTTAATTACACTTCATGGCAAGTACCCTTATTCTATAAGTTGTCCATGTAGATATAGATGGTTAGAAAGGGGAGTAGTTTGGGCATTTCTGGAGTGACGTGGAAGTAAGGCTAAATAGTTTTTTTTTTTTTTTTTCCTTTGATGTGTTGCAGTCATCTCTTGGATGCTTCCTATGTTTTGTAAGGTAGTATTGTGTCATTTCTTTTTGTTAAGTGGTTGTATTATATACGGGTAATTTTGTTATTTCTTGTTTCGCATGTCAAAAAAGAGCATACACTTTGAAGATACAGCAATAACATTGGTGTTTTGCTTTGTTGTAAGGCATTGCTTGCAAAGGATAATGATGATTTTTTCTTTTTCTTTTTGCCAGGTGCGTCCCTCAGTAGCACGTATACATGGTGGCACGGGAATTGGCTTGAGCATTAGCAAATGTTTAGTTGGCTTAATGAAAGGAGAGATTGGTTTTGCAAGCCGTCTCAATATTGGTTCCACATTTACCTTCACCGCAGTGCTTACTCGTACCCACAGTAACTCAACTTCCAGCGAATACAAACCCACTGAATTTCATGGAATGAATGCGTTGATAGTGGACCAGAGACCGATACGGGCCCAGGTGACATCATATCACCTCCATAGACTTGGAATAAAATCTGAATTAATCCCAAATTTATCCCAATTTTTACCGAAACTTTGCCTAAATATGGTGCTGATCGACAAAGAGACTTGGTCCCTAGAGGCAAAAACATGGCCTAGTTTTGCTTCTAGGTTCACTAATGGCACTACACCGAAAGTATTCATTCTGGCGAACCCAACCCTAAAAAGTAACTCACCTTCCTTTCGAGATGTTAATCTAAACATAATATTGAAGCCCCTTCGGGCTAGCATGTTGCAAGTGTCATTGCAACGATCCTTGTTTGGTGGGGATAGGGAAAATTGCCGAAATGGAGTTGTGGGGAACTTGTCTCTTGGAAGTCTACTTCAGGGAAAAAGGATTTTAGTGGTGGATGACAATTTGGTGAATCTTAGGGTTGCGGCTGGAGCTTTGAAAAAATACGGGGCTGAGGTAACTTGTGCTGACAGTGGTAAACGAGCTATCGGGTTTCTCAAACTGCCTCATACTTTTGATGCGTGTTTCATGGATATACAGATGCCAGAGATGGATGGGTGAGCTCTTATTTCTACCTTATTTAGTTTGGAATTTGCGTTCTTTCTCATATTTTATAAACCTCTTAAGCCAATAGACTGTCACTGCAAATTGTTCTGTTCACATATCTGCCTTAACATTTTCTTATATTGTCATATACACCTAAATTTTTATTATTTACACTGGATAGTAAATATATATATATATATATATATATAGAGAGAGAGAGTGGCTAATATCAAAACGTTTGCACCAAGGCCCTCGTGCAACCAAGTCGTTTTCGGATTTTCAAAGTCCAAACAGTCGATCCAAACCGTTAGATGTTAAATCTATATTAAAATCTGCTTGGAGACCAAATTTTACATTTTTTGAAATTTTTTTACTATTTATTAAGCCACTTTGAAAATTGCTGTCCAGAATTTGGTTGCACTGTTTTTACTGTTCATCCGGATCAGCAATTTTCAAAGTGGCTTAATAAATAGTAAAAAAATTCCAAAAAATGTAAAATTTGGTCTCCAAGCAGATTTTAATATAGATTGAACATCTAACGGTTTGGATCGACTGTTTGGACTTTGAAAATCCGAAAACGACTTGGTTGCACGAGGGCCTTGGTGCAAACGTTTTGATATTAGCCACTCTCTCTCTCTCTCTATATATATATATATATATATTTATATATAGGTTGGCTAATATCAAAACGTTTGTTTCTAGGCCGTGGAACAAACGTTTCGGTTTTTACATTTTCAAAGTCCAAACGGTCGATCCAAACCGTTCAACATTCAATGTATAATAAAATGTGCTTGGAGACTAAATTTTACATTTTTTGGAATTTTTTATTATTTATTAAGTCAGTTTTAAAATCGTTGTTTTCAATGATCCTGGAATTTTTCACTGTTTATTAAAATCAGCGATTTTAAAACTGGCTTAATAAATAGTAAAAAAAATTTCAAAAAATGTAAAATTTGGTCTCTAAGCACATTTTAATATAGAGATCACATCTAACGGTTTGGATCGACCGTTTGGACTTTGAAAATCAGAAAACCAATTGGTTGCACCACAGTTCCGGAACAAACGTTTTGATATTAGCCAACCTCTATAGGGTTCAAATGCACCATGATTATGTGCTATAATATGCTCCATATTCTTTATCTTTGTTTTCAAAGTCTGAACAGTCAATCCGAACAGCTCAATATGATCTTCATAATAAAATATTCTTGGAGACCAAATTTTATATTTTTTAGAATTTTTTTACTATTTTCTTACATAGGTACAATATCACTTTATTGGATGGTCCAAAATCTCCTTAAAATTGTGATTTTGTAATTATCTAAAAAAATAGTAAAAAAAATCTAAAAAGTATAAAATTTGGTCTCCAAGCATATTTTATTATGAAGATCATGTTGAGCGGTTCGGATCGACTGTTCGGACTTTGAAAATGGAGATAAAGGATGTGGAGCATATTGGAGCATGATTTCGCATTTGAACCCTCCTCATATATATATATATATATATATATATATATATATATATTTGTATATGCCATTAAGATTCCTTCATACTTACGGTACATGGGCAAAAATTAAAATGTTCTCCGCTTATACTACAGATTAAATAATATTTGGCATGTAAAGTTATAAAAGCTAGTGCTTGGTCACATGCAATCATTTCTCTTTTTCTGAATCCTTCTTCATTTTGGGGTTTGAGGATTTTACACATGCAATAATTTTCCATATTTATGTATATGCCCCTAAAACGTTCATATGTTGCATATCGTCACCTATAATGATTCAGATCTTTACAAGCCCGGTAGTAGAATTTTCCTTGTTTAGAACATTTGGGAATAATATGAGTAGACTTCTGGGGCTTGTTTATTTATTTGCAAAAATCTTCTTTGTGCTTTAGATTTGAAGCAACTAGGCGTATACGAGACATGGAGGAAGCCCTAAATGATCGAATAAAACACGGTGAAATGCCTCCAGAAATTAATGGGAAAGTCATCCAAAATTGGCATATTCCAATATTAGCCATGACAGCTGATGTTATACAAGCTACACATGAAAAAAGCCTCAAATGTGGCATGGATGGTTATGTCTCCAAGCCTTTTGAAGGCGAGCAACTCTATAGGGAAGTTGCACGATTTTTCAAGCCAGACACAAAGTTGAATTAGGTTTGAGGGTAAGATTTTTGTTAAGGTGTAGAAATTGCTTGTCACGATGGTGGGTGTTGACGCAAGTTGGACACAATGCGCATGCAGCATCGACAGTTCGATCGGTGTTTCTTTTTAACGGGTAAGTACTATCTTATGTATGTACCAGGTGAAGGTTTTGAAGCCTGAACTAAATTGGTCTTTATTACTACCATACCTGACATATTGCTGGGCTCTGCACCAATACCAGCATGACATCTGTACAGTTGCTGACATGGGCAAAAGGTGTACAGCCAGAAAAGATAGAATTATTACGTCGTAGTTTTAATACTGATTTGTCTTTATGGTCGAGTCCTGAAGATATTATCGGTTGTAGATTGCTTTGTGCTTGTTTGAGGTCTATGGTTGGTAAACATCAGCTGACTTTCTTTTTGGTTTTATCTTTTTAGGAACGATTTGGTGTTGGAAAAAGCATCATCTTTTCAGTTGCCATCTCAGGAGGACCTTATTTACATGTTATTCAGAAACACGTTTTATTCAAAATTGAGATGCACGAAAAGGAAAAGAGCCAATTTCGGCACAACAGCTGGAAATAGGTTGATACCCTCCATCTAGTGTAAAATAAATCTAGTCAGATGTTTTTTTCTTTTTCTGGGTGTACAGGGGTTTTCGCTTGTTGTGTACTAGTTGTAGCGTGCTTGTTACTGAGGGAGCAATCATGTATGTAAATTATACAATTCTTATACCGATTGATAGAAAAGAGGAGTTCTGTTTTCACCTTGTAGGACTTGAAAAATTCCTCAACTTCCCAGGTCTGCTACTCTGATCATCTATGGGGAATATTCATTTTAGCAAATATGAATCCAGATCTGAATTGGAACCTATTGAGGGTGTTCGGCAGCCCCTTTAGAGGGTGGGGATTAAAAGTTTAATTATTGCTAAGGAGCATTTGTTTGAGAAGATAGTAGGAATGTAGGATTAAGAACGAATATTTAATAGAGAAAAGGTTTCTATACCCACGGACTCATCCCCGGATTATCCCCAAACTATTCGGATAGGGTTCCAACTGATTTAAACCGTGGTTAACGATAATTGTGGTCCCCACAATAACGTCATTTAAAACCCGTTTTCCCCGCATATTTCCTTTTTTTTGAATTTCCTTTTCTGTTCGCGATCTCTTCTTCCTTTTCTGTTCCGATCTCGTGGCGATTTTGTGGCGAGAGCGATAGCCTTCAGGCATACGACGGAACCTCGCCGAGAGCAAAGTATCACGGCGACGGAATCTTCAGGCAAACGACGGAGTCTTCAGGCGACGGATCAAGCTTCAGGCGACGGATCAAGCTTCAGGCGACGGAAGCTTCAGGCGACGGATCAAGCTTCAGGCGACGGAAGCTTCAGGCGAAGAAATCGATGTACAATTTGAGTAAGTTCTTTGCTGATCAAAATTACACGGATCGTTTTGTTAATTTCATTTTTTTTTATTTGAATTGAATTCCCGATCTCGTTTCTTTTGTTGAAATCAAAATTACACCGGTCGTTGTCTTAATATCGTTTTTTTCAGTTGTTTGATTCATTCTGTATTTTGTTTCACAGTATTCGATTTCACGTTCGAATTCATCAGAGTCGATTTGGATTGAAGGCTAGCAGTGAACTTTAAATTCGGTGAGTTATTTAATGATTTTATTTTACATGATTGATGGAATATATTTACAGGTTGTAGTTATTATTTTACACGATTGTTTTGTTTATGATTCACTTTCGATTCTGATTTAATGCCAGCAGTAGTTATTTAGTAATTTACAGGATTCATGCAATACATTTACAGGATACAAATTATGTGCATTTGTACTGTGATACACTTTCGTTTACAGCAGATGTGCAATTGTACAGGATACATAATTTAGACAGTTTGTACTGTGATTCACTTTCGTTTACAGCAGATGTGCAATTGTACAGGATACATACGCCAATATTACAGGATACATAGGACAAATTTACAGGTTACATAATTTAGACAGTTTGTACTGTGATTCACTTTCGTTTACAGCAGATGTGCAATTGTACAGGATACATACGCCAATATTACAGGATACATAGGACAAATTTACAGGTTACATAATTTAGACAGTTTGTACTGTGATACACTTTCGTTTACAGTATTCTTTTACTGTGATTCACTTTAGTTTACAGCATATGTGCAATTTTACAGGATACATAGGACAATTTTACAGGATATGTAGGACAATTTTACAGGGTACATATAACAATTTTACATGATAAATTGCACATGATACATCAACAATTTTGCGGGATACATATAACAATTTTACAGTATGTTGCTTTGTTTGCATCTGCTAATGGTTCATAACTCTAATTTTTAACGTTGCTTATTTTTTTTTTTTTTGCAGAATGATATATCAAAAGAACGTGTGGTTCTAGCGATGAAACTTCTCATTCATCCGAATAATGTGCACCAGAGGGTTATGAAGTGAAGAAACCTTGTTTGTATTGATGTATTAGCCATGTTTTTTATTGAATTTTTCTCTGTGCTTGTGAACAATTATCAGTGGTAACAATTATTGGTGGTAACAGTTATGGATGATGACATCTTATAGTTGATGGTTATAGTTTATGGTTTTGAACAGTTTATTTTGTGATTAATGAAATTTTATAACTTGTATATGTTATTTGGATACCATTTTACAGTATTGAAGTTTTGCTATTAACATATGTCATTTTTATAGTTTGCATCTGCTAATTTTACAGTATGTAAGCCTTATTTTACAGTTTTATAGTTGCATCTGCTATTAAAATTTAATAATTGAAGAAAAAAGAAAAAAGAAAAAAGAAAAAAGAAAAAAGAAAAATAGGAAAAATAAATAAAAATAAATTTTAAATTTTAATATTGAAAAAAAAAATTAATTTTGATGCAAAAAAATTAATTTTGCACAATTTTAGGTGTTATTTGTAAATAACTACAAGTTTGAGAAGTGGCCTGTTTTTGAAACCTTCTAGAAGCCATCGGTTTTTCAAGTACAGCTGGAAGTACAGTGTTTTTGCAAGTTGCTAACTGTTTGCAACTAACTTGGGGACCACTCCCAACTAACTTGGATTGTTGGACTTTTAAACTTCTTATTATACATGATTTGTTGTTGAAGTTCACAGTATTGGTTATAGAGTTTTACAGTATTCGCGCAAGGCAAATGACAGTTTTTTTGGGGAAAAACTGGGGATAGAAGCTTGGGGACAATTAGTCGCTTCCTATTTAATATAGGTAAAAAAATATATATATGTAAACATTTATATACCCTCTATATTTTTTTCTCTCCAACTAAACAAGCATTTTACCCTCCACATTCACATACGGTACAGAAAGAAAAAATTAAAACTGTACCAAAATCTGAGATGAAATGGAAATTTTAGAGAAAGAAGAAATGGGTGCACACATAAAAGACAAACTCAAAAGAAATGAAAAATCGGATACTGTTTAAGTAAAAACAACAGAAATGAAGGAAGCGAAGAAAAAAAATCCGATACTGGTGAAAGTTAAACTCCGAAAAAAAGAACTCATTCTGATTTGGTTAAGTTGGATTAAATTGGACTTGGACAGGATATAGTTTAGAATTTTGAACTGATTAAATCACGAGTACTGTTATAAAACTAATTATATATCCGATTGGACCGAGTTGAATTTTATCCGAATTCAACATTATAATGAGTAGGATACTAGGTTTAAGAGTAAAGATGTTGTCCCCCCAACTCCAGTCCCCTAAACGTCCCCCTAATTCTAACTAACTTTGCCAATCATTAAACCATCTTGAAAAACGTGTAAACGTGTAAAACACGAGTCCCGTTTTTTTCTTTAAATACTTGATATCATAAGTATGAATACTTGATGAATTATATATGAATATTTGATAAATTAGGTATGAATACTTTCCAATTTGTATGAATACTTTCCATATTTGAGTCCAGTTTTTTTTCTTTAAATACTTGATATCTTAAGTATGAATACTTGATGAATTATATATAAATATTTGATATCTTAGGTATGAATACTTTCCATTTTGTATGAATACTTTCCATATTTGAATATTTGATACCTTGAAAAACGTGTAAAAGTATGTCATTATGGATCTCATTTGAAAGAGAAAATTGTGTAGAACACGTTCGTGATTTTAGATTTGCAAAATTCCTCATAGATCGTCCCAAAAATTGGTTAGATTGAACGGAGAAAAAAAAAAACCACCTTGAAAAACGTGTAAAAGATGGGTAGGTATTGTGTCCAGTTTTTGTTTAAATACTTGATATCTTAGGTATGAATACTTGAGGTCTTATGTATGAATACTTGATATCTTAGGTATTCATACTTTCCATTTTGTATGTGAATTAATTTAATCAATGAATGGGGGACTGATGGTGTGATCCACGTGACTTTTTGGTTGTGGTCCCCAATGCAGTCTGACAGTTACTGCCTCCGAAAAATAATGGTCCCCAGTTTGTATGTGAATTAATACTTCATATTTTAGGTATGAATACTTGATGAATTATATATGAATACTTGATATCTTAGGTATTCATACTTTCCATTTTTGGCGTGAATTAATGTATGTTGAATGGGGAACTGACAGTTGTACTTTGACCGTTAGGAGGACGTTTAGG
Source organism: Carex littledalei (assembly GCA_011114355.1). Lineage (NCBI taxonomy): Eukaryota > Viridiplantae > Streptophyta > Magnoliopsida > Poales > Cyperaceae > Carex > Carex littledalei. Next base: position 2,909,205 of record CM022084.1, on the reverse strand, counting down.
GGACTGAATGGGGGGACTGTTAGTCGATCCCTGGGTTTAAAATACTTGCCCAACTCAAATTCCGACTCATACATAAATGCATTATATTCGATGTGATATTAATATAAAAATAGTTATAAAAGGAAATGAATAGGATAACTAATGTTCCTAAATTAAAGATAAAAAATTGTTAACATTTTTCATCGTTGTCTATTCTTCCTCTGATCCTAAAATCATGAATTCTTTAGATAAGATCATTTAAATTTCTAATACCTCCGTTCCTAAATTGTTGCATTGGTGAAATAGTGTATTTAAGTTAGATAGCATAAGAACCGCATGCACAATGCAGTGGCCTGAATCCTAATCTTTCTACGGTGAGACACAAGCTCAATTCTCAAGAAATAATCTAAAAGACCCTTTTAATAAAAAAAAAAGTTGGACAGTAAAATTCGAAGTTAATTTTATTATCATATTGTCTTACGTTATGATCGATAATAAAATTTTAATTTAAAACAATGCTTTTAATTAGATAGATTATAATAAAATGTTTCATAAGAGGCGCTTATAAAATAACACCAAGAATTATAATGCTCAAGAAAATACTAAACCCCAAAAAACTTGACTATACCCAGATAAACGCTTTTTTTTCCAGAATAGATTAGGAACGGAAAGAACTAAGCACCAAATGCTTCTAAACCCCAAAAAACTTGACTAAACCCTTTATACAAGTACCAGATAAACGCTTCTTTTGCCAGAATTGAATAGGAAGGGAAAGCACTAAACACAACATGCTTACAAAGTTATGAAATATACACACGACAATGAGGACGATAACCACAGCTTGGGCTATTTTGCTCCCAGCTCATCCGATAATGATCTCTACTACATTGTGTGAACCTCATAGAATATTTAGAAGTGTTAATCCTACTCAGAACTATTTTGAGCAAGCTTCCACACTTATCCAAATTTTTTGCAAGAAATTTACACACATGACGGAGTTTCATCAGTGGGTGAACCCGGGACCAAATGATTCCAGACAATAAAAACATTTTCCTATGACAATTGATAGCTGTTTGTATAAGCAAGCACCTGATAAGTGTAAATATGTACATGATAAACAGTTAAGATACTTTTTGGAAAGATTTATACTGGCTGAAAGAACTTTACGGCTTCTTGTGTATGCTTCAAACATAATCTCAAAGCAACGTCTAATTCACCAGAGGGCTTAGTTCAAATATTGCTACTCCAGTTCACTCTGAAAAATAAAGCAAAAATAATAAAATCAGAAAGATTTAGTACCTGGGAAGTCTGATATCTCTGTACTCCTAAAATCAGTAAAAATATTTTCATGTTATTTCTCGAAAGATGCCAACTTGCTAGTCCTCACTAGGCAAGGGGTAGTTTTGGCATTTATGCACAAAATGGATGAGAATCATCCGTTATGTGCCTGTGTTTGGATACTTACTTTTGTTATGAAGGAGTATCAAATATTTGCTCGTGCTTTTCGAGGGGTTCACACATTTTAATTTACAGAACAAAAAAGGAAACTTCACATTTTAACTCGTTTGCACTGAAAACAATGTACCTTTTCCTGTTGGCACATGAGAAGCATGCGCCTGTACTGCTGTCGTGCATCTGGTGATACAACCACAGCCAAAACCCTAGAAACTGCCTCATCAATACCTTTCTCCACTCTCTGTTGCCGGAAAGCTTGGATGATGTCACTCTCATCCACCTCATCGATCTTTTCTGGGCTAGGTTGGTACCCACGTAACCCAACACCCCGTTTCATCCACCGCAGTGCCACTTTCTCCAGTACACTTGCTGCCCATAGTAGGTTTTTGGCTTTTCTAACTTGATGTGCTCTATATTGAACCTTTGAAAATTGTTTAAAGAAAATAATTCAAACCTTGTTAATCCTAATTGTTTTAATGTGCTCCAAAAGGGCAGTGTTCCAGTTTAATTTACAGAATAGAAGCTAAATTTGGATGAATTTCACTTTACGAATTGACTGAATGTAATGCATAATTGTAAATGATGCAGATTTAATATGAAGGCAAATAGTCCTTAATGGAATGTTAATTGTCTTGACAGCACAAATTATGTTTAATAGAGAATTTAGGTATTGTTGCCACAACAGCATGTTATTTGTAGTGAACTTTTACAATCAGCTCGGTAGCCAAAATTGTAATCTGATGGATCAACTACTTATTGTCATATCAACCATTTTTATTATGAACAACGTTCTTATAACTACATTTAACATTCTGATTACCAATTATCAATAGGACGGTGTAGATCCTCTTCCAGTTTGCTCGTTATCAAACAAGTACCTAATTTGTTGGAGCTAATACTGCTGGGTCCATAACTCAAGTGCTGACCATGCTCTAGCATTAACTTTTCTCTTTAAATTTAAGAGATTCAAGTGTTATCTGTTAGGGATGGTAAAATTCAGAGAAGATTCCAGTTCCAGGAAATCTCATCCTTTCAAGCTGTAAATGACTGGTGTCCAGTGCAATGTGGAACTGACAATGACAGTTGTTTCCATTTTTCAAAAACCAGACCGTGCAGAAAAATAAGAAGTATGCATAATCAAAATTTACCTGAATTTTTACAACATTTCGTTTCATACGCAAGAACTCCTTCCTGTTCTTCCAGCACCTAAAGTTTTTCTGAATTGAGAGCGCAGCTTTTTCAGAAACTGGGTCCGGTCTAGACCCATGACCTTTCTTATTAGACTTCACTATAGACCCAATCTCATACATCTCCTCTAAAGAAATCCTATAGCTACTATTCTCCCTATTATACCGCTTTTCATTCTCTCCTTTCCTCCTAAAAGAAAAACTGCGAAATGCTTGTTGTATCCGTGTGGCAGCCTGAAGAGCATTTCTGGCACCATCCAAGGAGTCCTTTATTGACAGCTGATCCTCTGTGCCGCCAGCTGTATGGGCTTCCTTGTGATATATGGCCAGTGTAGAGTCCTCAGATGCAAGAGGATGGTTGATTAGTCTGGTTTCTGATAGGAACGCCGCAATGCCCTTGTGGCCATAGAGTTCTGCTACGGCAGCAGCTGGGTGGCTCTCACTGGATGATGTTGGATCTGATAATGCCTCAGCAGATGCACCGGCCAGAATTAGTGAGGTAATCATTTTTTCCCTGCATATAAAACAATATGTAGATTACTAAAAAAGTAAAAATATATAATGGTTTGGAAAAATTAAATCATATGCTATGTTTACAAGTTTTCGAGAGCATAGAAGTTTGAGCATTCTCTTAATTTAGTTCAAGTTCACGGTTGTTTCAAATAAAGAAAAAGTAGAACTGGAACTGAGTCCAATGCTTAAAAATACACACTGGTACAACAATTACACCCATACCAGTATAGATTGGAGAAAACCAACTAGTTTTTGTTTCCCACCTTTTTTTGACAGAAACAAAATGTTTGGGCTCAATTTTGCTTCAGTTGAGCTCAGAAAAAAGTAAATAAAAATAAAACTGGGACAAATAGTAATTTACCTCAAACAGCCTAAATCAATCAACAGGGTACCTGACTGGTATAGTATTGGTTTAAAGCATAACAATTTCTAACCAAACAAAAGCCCAAGCAAGAAATAAGTAACTTTAAAAACAAGAATATATACATGAATAAAATATACCTCCCGAAACGAGCAGCCCAATGAAGGGCGGTCCATCCATTCTTATCGCGGTAATTTATACTCACGCCTGAATCTAATAACAACTTCAGCCCCCAATGAAATCCTAAACCTGATATCAAATGTATAATCCCATGATAATTCTTTGGCAACACGTACCTCCCCTCTCCGTTCATCACTCTTTCCTTCAGAACCAGATTCTCTAGTTTATCCTTCAACAACTTCTCCATCAAACTTCGCAAGTTTAAGTGTCCTAAATATTCAGAACTTTCACCTAACAGGGTTTTCACGAATTTGATGAGCAGGTCTAATTCTTCAGGATCAGAAGTTGAAGTTATACAAGGGTTTTCACGGAATTCAAATTCCCACATTTCGCTACACAGCTCTCCTGCCTGATTGGTAATGTGAAAGTTGACTTTCCCAGCACCTATGGATGGGGCACAGCACCGTAGGACGCCTTCTTGGATGATCTCGGCTGGAACTTGCATGTCGCCAAACCAGGCCCATAGTTTTGATTCATGCAAGTTGCAAGGGAAATCACCAGCAATCATGACCTGCATATGAGAAAGAAAAAGGTTCTTAAGACTTTTTTTTTGAGGTAGTAGGCAATAACCTACCATTAAATTTTTCTGTGTTTTTTGAATGCCATAGTAATACAACTGGTACACAAGCTCCCCTGAGGATTAATATGGATGTATGACTTTTGAACCCTTCCCTTTTTCAATACAAGAAACTTATGTATACTTATTAAAAACGAGCAACAAAAAATGTTTTGCTTCATAGCTTTTAATGTTTTCCCTTAGTTCTATCACTGTTTTGGTCCTGGGCTATGAATATGGTACAGTACATCAGAGCTTCTTCAAGCTTTACTTAGCTCAAAATTAGCGGTGGTTAGGCCTCAATTGAGAAACTAGAGAACCTTCAATGAAATGTATAAATAAAAAAATGGGCTTGATCCATAAAGTGCTGTGTTGTTTTGGTACAAAACATTTCGTGTGAGGTACAAGTATGAATGAAAGGTATGACATGCTAAAGCTATTGGTGATAAATTTAATAATTCAGAATACTATGACAGTTTGGCAAAGTTTTCTTACCTTTGTCATTTCATTCGAAAATGCCCATCCAGGAGAAATGTCACGAATGGTGCACAGTGGTTTATGTGCCATCAGTAAACTTGAACTTTCCTTTTCAAATTGCAGTTCTTCCGGCCACCACTCTGAAAAAAAGAGACTAAACTAATTAAACAATAAATAAATAAGTCAATCCATAATTCTTTACAAAATGTAACATTCATATCATAGCAAAGTTAAGTGAATTTGAGAAAAAAAAGGAAAAGGACACAGAGTAAACAAACTAGAGCTAACCCGAATTCTTGAGCATCTCAATCGTACTTTCTCCGCCCACCTCTGTGGGGCCATTCACATGGCCACTACTGTTCCCCTCACATGCCCCCTCATTGAACTCATCAAAGAAAGCACCCAATAATCCTTGTGAATCCTCCTCCCCGGCATCAGTACAACCCACAACCCCTCCATTCGCTTCACCTGGGCTCAGCTCCAATCCGTCAAGCCGGTCATAATTCTCCACCCAATCCGATATATTAAAATTTTCATGACTGAAGTTCTCCATGCCATGCTCATTGGTTATGATCAGCTGAGAGCTTACTTCCTCGATAGATCCGGGGCTGCATGAGCTCTGACCTGGACCTGTAAGCTCACTGGGAGAAGGGAGGCCTTGTGCGGAGAGGTTCGTGTTGCTTCTGTTGTTATGGGGTGGAGTTGAGTAAGATCCTTTAGAGTAGTTTAAGACCTGGCTCGGAGTAGATTTTCCCTGAATGGAGACAATAAAATGGATCAAAACAACTACTTTTTGGTGCTGAATCTAACTCAGTTTGGACATCGTCTTAGAAAGCTTAACACATCCCTTTATTTAAGAAATACACATTTTTAGCTAACCCGCAGTCTCCAAACGAAAAGCTGAGACAATATCTCAAAATTTCTGCATTATTGATTTTTCTCTTTACCTGAACTGCTGAAGTTGTACATAAACAGTGGAGAACTAATATGGTGATGTATATAATACAGCTAACTCATCTTAGAGTTCTGAAAATAATGAGAACAGATTAATTGAAAGGAAAAAAAAAAAAAAACAAACCTCCGAGTGTTCTCTGTAATGGACAAGAACTATATGTTCATAAGCCCTGCAAATGTTGCACAATGTAAATATTGTACTTTCCAGAAAAGCTTAAGAAAATGAGCAAAATATTGTATGCTAACATGTTGAAAATTGAAATCCAACTGTTTTTTCATAATTGTGCAATCTGAAATGGACCTTCTACATGGGTTTTTTTTTTTTTTAACATTCACCCTCATAGGAATTTAAGGACACACTTTCCCAAATATCCAAATATACCCATTAAACAATTACAATCAAGTACAATACCCATTTTGATACAGTTTTTTTCCTTTTCCTTTAACTAAGCAGTAGTGTAATACTCTTACGGATCAAGCATCCAGTAAATTCTTCGACGAAGACATGGATTTTCATCTCCTTGTGTGTAGTAACATGTCAATACCTCTCTATTATCTACCTACAATTAGAAAAAAAAAAGAGAGAGAGCTTAAAGGTCAGTTCAAAGATTATTGCCCTGAATTTAAGTTTTATAAGATACCATCACTAAAAATCGTAAGTAAAGTGAGGACAAAATGATTGGGTTCGGCTCCTCTCCTATTGACTGGAATTCATTGAAGAGTCCCAGCAGAATCTGAGCCGCTTTTACAGATCAGATCAAGTCTAACTTCATAATTATAAAATCAGTCATCGGGACCGTTATAATCTAAAATGGAGGGCTCTGATCTACCTAAGACTCTCCAATAAAGTCTGTACAATTAGAGAGGAAACCAACTCAAAATTATTGCACAGCCTCAGATGCAATTAGACAGACAAAAGAAAAAAAAAAACAAATAGAAGGTACAGAAAGGGTTTAAAACTTTAAAAATTATAGGTGCCAAAATGGTACTACTGCTAACTGCTGTATCAATCTAAGGCAACATAGCTCATGGATGCAAATACCAAGCTTCTGAAGATTATTGAAATGGAAAACTAGGAGGGAATATATGAACAATAAACAAAAGACATATTGAAGGGGAGAACACCTTGAGACGCTCGTGCCCTTCTGCTAGGGTTTTTTTCCCATTTCGCTTCCTCTGCCATGAGTACCCATCATTGCGAAAGTACCGATTTACCCTCTTATTGAAGATATACAACAAACCACCTGAAACATAAATGTGATTAAAAACGTCCGCTTAGTAGAGCTAAGAGCCCATTTCAAGAGATAACTAAGCAAGCGTTAGCATAGTGGATTTCGCTACCATTTAGGCCAGATCTGTTGATAATTTCCATTTCTCACCAACATGTTGCTCATCTTGTATGGATTCTTTTTTTCTCATTTGCATTTAAATGCACAATATTAGCCAAGCTGAGTCTACCTTAAGTTAGCCTGAAGATTAACTAAGGCATTATTTTAAAATTCTTATTTTCTTTTACAAATTATTCGAAATTGAGAGGTTTAATTGAAGCCAATTGGGTTGAGTATGACCCAATATATTTGACAAGTCGCACTATATGTCAAGCCAAGCTTTTCGGTTCGGTTCTAGGACGTTGAAAAGATACTTTTGGTATTCCTAATATTCCAAAAATTGAACCAAAAAATGCATATCCTTTATTGCTTGCACATTACTGAGGTTGTATTGGGGCCTAATTGGACTTTGATTGACTATATAATTGGGGAAATGAGTGCCAAAAAACATACCCACACTGTAGGATGTGGTCTGAAACTGTACCAGTAAGACCGAACTACCTGGTAAACAAAATCTGATGTGAAGGGTAAAAAGGGAAAATTTACTTGGTGGCTTCTGAGGAGGCTTCTGTGTGAATCCAATGTACTCATGGTGTTGTAAAATAAAAAGAACCTCTGGAGGCTTTAACCAACGCACTTGAGCAGCTTGTATCAGCTTTGCCAAGTTATATCCTGAAACCAGAAGTGTCCATTTATTAAAAGAATTAAGTATCAACAATCCTGCCACCGGACTGTTCATGTAAGTAGTGGCCTATTTACAATTTTACAATCAAATCTAATTTGGTGCTGAAGATAACCCATAATTACTAAAATTTAATGGGGTCACTATTGGTCCATCAGCCTGACTCATACAACTACTCATATGTGTTGTACATTATACATTTTGGTATGATAAAAAAACAAGTTCCTAATGTGTACTGATATCATCTGCATGTAGAGTCTAGGTGTTCCCAAGGGGATGAACTAAATTATTCTTGTCATTTGTGATGTCAGAAAAATTAACCCTAAGAATGTTAATAGAATTACAAAGAAAGGAAAGAAAAGATTGAATACATAGCAAGTAAATTCTATTAACTCCTAATTGCATAATGTAAAACTACTAAATGAAACGTTCATTGTAATAATTACATACATTAATAACAAAGGGAAACAGTTGAATTGGTAAAAATTAAAATTCAATTGCCCAACTTACCAAAAATAAAGAATGGAAAATATCAAAGAAGCAAAACAGCTGTCAAACAGGTAAAGATATTGACAGAGCAACTTTATCACATCGCTTTAATGGAATAAACAAAAGTTACTTTAGTTGGTGCAAGCAGCCTCAAAAGCAAAGAGGAACCCCATTATCAACCCAAATTAACATAAACTAGATTGTGGATAGCAAGGAGACGACCAATACTCCATTTCTCAGTAGATAAGATCAAAGCACGAGTTATACCCTCGGAATAAATTTTAACACCTCTCAATAAATAAATCCTCATAAAAACAAACCTCATTTACCAAAAAAATAAATAAATCTTAATCTTCAATGGAAATTTCAGGATTCTAATAAGATCACTGATTCAAAAGCAATAGAAATTCACGTCAGTCCAGAAGAGTATTATCACACTTCTTTGTAAAAAGACACAGCACGATTAAAAATTGAAAAAGATCGAATACTAAGAGGTTTTCCAGAGCTCGATTACCTTGTTCCATGGTGAAGTGCTGACAACGATCGACAACTTGAAGAATTTATATAATTTAGTCGATGTCACGACTTATCAATCAATAGAAGATGCCATGGAGAAGACAGAGCGAGAGAGAGAGTGTGTGTGTGTGGAGTAAACAAAACGTGGCGGATCAAGCGGGGATATAAATCTGCAGTTATTCCATGGAGAAGACAGAGCGAGAGAGGAAGAGAGAGAGAGAGTGTGGATTCTAAAAAAAAAAGAGAGTGTGTGTGTGTGGGGTAAACAAAACGTGGCGGATCAAGCGGGGATATAAATCTGCTGTTATTCCAAAGGGATCACAGGACCCTGTTATCCCTATCACAACCGTTCAATGTTTTCCATGCGCGAATTTCAAGGAAAAAGTTTTTGTACCAGAATCTCGATAAAGTTTAACGGCTGCGATCTGAATAACAGGGTCCTGTGATCAATTTGGAATAACAGCAGATTTATTTCTGTATATCTGCACACGTTTGTTAGAGAGAGAGAGGTGGGACTGAGGAGAGGATTAGAGGAGCGACTTCTCTCAGTTCTCGTCCCTCCAGCACGATTTTGTTTCACTGTGCGAAGGGACTTGGTTGGATCCGCTGGTAGGTCAATGTGCTGCGCGAATATTAAAGCATTTCATTGGTTCGGATCTTGCTGCCGACTAAATACACCTGAATGACGTGTTCCGAGATCGACTTAACCCGAGTTGGAAACTTGGAATTCCGATCCAGCGCACTAGGTGACCGTGTAGAAAGAGGTCTGAGTCGTCCCTTCTAATCTAGCACGGATCTTGAAGCAAATCTCCCTATATTCTACATGAGGCTATGGTTAGAAGGGACGACTTAGATAGTCAATCTAAATCGATCAACATAATTTTCATACGAAAGTGTACTTGACAATATAGGGAGATTTAGATTGACTATTAGAATATAGGGAATACAATTGGGTTGCCCATGTACAAGCTTATCTGTACTCGTCGGATGAAAACGTTTTTTTCGTTCCAAAGAGGAGGGGTGGTAGATACGGCACAAGGATAGAGAGGGCTAGGGAGTGGCGCAGCTGGTCCAGGTACGCCGCGATGAGATTAGAGCGAGAGAGAAGGAGAACATCTCCATTCGCAATGGCCACGGGCAGAAGAAAAAGGAAGGGATTAAGTGATTAATTATAATTTAGAGAATATTAAATATAATTAATTTTAGTTATTGATTAATTGGGTAAATTTGTGAGTTTTTGAAATTTAGTAGGGTAAATATGATATTATGAATTTTAGAGGGGGAAATACGTAATTTCAAAATTTTTGAGAGGTATACATGAAATTCCCCCTTAATTAAATTTAGAAAACGGCCATTATATATAATGGATTTCTCGAGATATACTAAACCAAATCAAGCCGTTAAAGAATAAAAAATTTGATATTACAATAACAGAAAGAACAAAATAAACTGCAACTTTATTAATTAATAAGAAAACTAAGTTAAAAGAAGTTTATTTGATAAATTTAAATAGTTTCTAATAAATTATGAGTATATGTATATAATTTTAATGAAAACACAAAATTATCCGTAAAATTTTGATTAATCGAACACATACTGATCAATCGTTTAACAATACTCATATGTATGACACATACCATTATTTACAAACACTAGTATGTATCCACCATTAGAGATCGGTGATTGGGCATTTGTGTGAGAACAAATTGATCACGTTGTGGTTGTTTCTCCCCATGGCACTGTCATGACCCAGTAATGATTCGGAAGTTTCTTATTTCAAAATTTAAGTCATGCTCGTTGAATGATAAGGTGTTTAGAAATTTGTTAAGCCAAGATAAACGTCGTTGTCAAAGAAAAAGTTGACAGCAAAACTGTAGACTTTGTAAAAATGATGATATATTTATGTTAAATTCTTGTAAAAAGATATTTAGAAAAAAATATGAGAGTTACTAAGAATTTTTTTATTTAAAAAAATTGGGACTGCGGTTCGATATTAGTTTAGAGAAATTATAATATTTATTTTTCTATCAAATCATGTAAAAAATATTAAACAATTATACTAAATTTCTTTTGTTGGTTAGTTTCAAAGCCTGCAGGAATTCATAAACTGAAATTAGTTTTAAGTTCACCAAGTCTCTTGATAAGTTCAAAAATTTATCAAATTGATTTTTTTTTTTGAGTAAAGTTGGAAGTCAAGCCACCAAATTATTTAATACCCTTGTTATTACAATAAATAATTTTCTCCATCTGGGTTTCGAACTCGTGACCTCCCACATAGAGATCATGTTCCTTTGCCACTAAACCAAAAGCTAGTTCTTTATCGAATTGATTTCAAACATAAATTTTAAATCATTAAAATCGATCTACTTCACGAGTCATGCATTTATATGCAAAATTTATAAAATTTAAATTAATTTAGTATAAAGTCAAGCGATAAAAAAAAATTAAGTTAATTTTAATATTTTTTATTATTTTTTGACCACTTAATTTTATACTAAATTAATTCAAAATTTTATAAATTTTATATATAAATAGATCACGTAAAGAAGAAATTATTTTGTTTGAAATCAGTGATGATAAATTTTAGAATTAAGTTTTAGTCTTAAAAACATCCTGATTTAAAAAATATAATCGAGTTAAAGAAAAAAAAAAAAGCTGGAATGTTTTACGGCTTAGAAAATGTGTTTTTGTTAACCGTACAATGAAAAATTTACTAACACCACTCAACGGTACAAGTTAAGTGGATGTTGACCAAAAACCATAACATATGCATCGACGTTGACTTGTCCGTCGTTATCTTCCCGCTTTCAATAATGCCGACCAAGACAAAAATTTGTTCACATTATAGTTGTCTAGCTTTGTACAAAAAGTGAGTTCACTTGTAATGTTTTATGAACTCTTATGTATTGTAATGTTTTATGTACTCTTATGTATTGGATTTACTGATACAAATTAATGTGTAATTAATTTGTCATGAATAATAAATATACTTACGAGTTATTAATAAAAGAAAAGTATAATTTTTAATTATTAAAAATTAATAAATTTAACTGTCAGATACAAGATTAATTATTTTTTCGAAAAATAGATCGGTCTCATTGGACATGTTAATAAAACCGAACTAATGGTATGGTCTTACTAGTTTTTACAATTTACCACCCAACGACAATATATGAGGAAAATCAATGGAATGGTTCAGTCGACTCTCCCCAATGGGTACCTGAGTGGAAAGAGATAAAAGAAAGGGAAGGTGAGTCAACAAATTTCACAGTTCCTACCGGAATCAAATTAATAGTTTTGTCCCAGTTTTTTTTTTTTTTTTTGTAGTCATAGCACGCTAAAATTCTCGAAAATAACATAGACTAAACTATTGCTTCGATCCCATTAACCTGCCCTCAAAATAATTCAGTTACATCTATTTATCAACAAAATATATCAATCTCTTTTTCATAATTTAATTTTCTATTTTCTACAAATAAAAATTGTAAAATGTACTTGCTGCTCCTGTTAGCAATATTTGCATCCAACAACACTTTTAGCAACTTTTTCAGACTTTTCAGGAGTCATTCAAATTTAGAAAAAGAATTTTACAAAGTCATTCTTAAATTTTTCATTCCAGCCTTAATAATTAGATGTGATCCAAACAAGCCTAAAGATTATTCGTATATTTACTCTTTTATTTTGCTAGTTGGGTGAGTTAGAGACCAGACATTCCTAGATAATCTAAATTTTTTCAAACTTTCTAGTATTTTTTTGAGAATAATTATATGTTCTTCCATCTAGCTTCCAGTTTCCTAAAAATCTCTCAACCCATCTAACTGTCTCTCTCTCAGTTCGATCCCCTCTATTCCTCTCTTCTGGTTTCCACCTCCGACTAAATCTCTATACCTTCGCTATCCTTATTGTAAATCTAACTGCATCTAATTGTAAGTCAAATAATATGAATATCTTAAAATAGATCTTTCTAAACAAAAACAAAAGGTAGATCTTTTGAAATCGTCTCCGAATCTTACATCGTACCGTCACTGAAATTTTGAGACTGAATTAAGGTGTTAGTGCACTATCAAGTTTATTTTCTAATGAAATTTGTCGTATATATTTTTTTCAATAGTTATTCTCTCGATGTTTTCTTTGTTTAATTGATATTGGAAGAAGCTTCTCTTTGTTGCCGCTATATATTTCAAGAGCTTCTTGAGCTTCTTGCGGACACGAGTTTAATAAATACAAACGAAATGCTTTAAACTGAGAAAAGATAAACATATTTTGATTCACGGATACATGCAAAAAATGCAGAAGTCGACGCTCATCTTAATTTTTTCGCATTGTGCTGCTGTTTGTTATGAATTATTTTGAATCTTATCTACTTGAAAATTAGAATGGTATCTTTTTTGTTTTTTGTTTTCCTATATAAATCCCTTCATTCCTACTTTATCTGAGTTTAATTTGATATTTTGTTTAGTAATCACGGTATTTTTTGTTACTAATTTAAATTATGACATCTACATTATAGTAAAATTACTTGATACATAAATTATTTACACTTGCATTACGAGGTATAAATATTTACAATACTTGATATTAATTTATTCATGCGTCAATCAACGCATAGGTGAAAAATTTAAAATTTAATAAAATATCTTACATACAAACACTTGACACATAAAATATTTACACTTACTTGAAGGGTATAAATACTTGTAATATTTTAGAAGGAATTGTGAATACATGCATTCACAATTAAGTCATAAAAGTATGTGTTCATTATGAAGCAAACATATGCAGTTAGATGTCTACGTTCAATTTGGTTCGGCTTGTACTAAAATTTTATTTAATATTTGTTTAATTATCTAAACACAAATCTATTATAATTTTAAAACACATTAAGAAAGTACCAGAGTAAGAAAGTATCACTGGCGAACATAGTTCAAGTGAAAGGGGACTAAGTCACTCTTATGAATAGAAAATTTTCACTTTTGTTTTTTTTTAATTTATAAATTAAAAAAGAATATTATTATTAGTCCCTCTCAAAAAAAGAAATTACATAATACATATTTATCTAGCCCTCCTATCTCAATTTTCTAGTTCCTTTTCAGAAAAGTACACAAGAGTTTTAATCCTTTAAATTAAAATATTGTTGTTAAAAAAATAAAGGCCGGAATAGAGAGACATTTCGAAATATATATGCATATGATATACTGTTAGCAAATTTTTTTTTTAGGTAACACTGTTAGCAGAATAACAGTTGATGGTGCAGCCATGTACACGTAGTTAAAGGTAGCAGATAGATTCCTATGTGCAGATAGATGCACATGAAGGATAGCTGGATGCGACAAATCATATGATCCACTAGACCACTACTACTTGAAGTATCAACTATCCTATCAATATTATGATATTAATATCAACAAACTTTTATGGGGACAGTTTTGGGGGTTATCACTGGTGGCTCATTGCTGCTTTCCACAACATCCTTGGAACTGGATAGGCTTTTTTAACTGGTTCCTTCAAATGAGTAATCGATTGATTATTAAGATTTGGGGTCTAGATTCTCTCTCTCAGGTAACTTAAAATTTGAGTTTGGATCTGGACCGTGCAATTGGAATTCAAATTAATTCCAGTGGCAGAGCCACTTGAAAGGAATTTTTTTTTTTTCAAAACTTTTGTACTTGTGTCTTATTTTATATATATTTTAGAGAAAAATGTTATGAGTAGTATAAAATTGATCACACTAACAGCAAAAAAAATTTATATGATTAAGCTCCATTCAAGTCTGACTCTATCTCTAATTAATTCCATGTGACATAGAATTTATGAGATCCTTTCAATATGTGTGCATAATGTGATCGGACGGTCCATATTCAAACTTAAATTTTATATTTTAGGGAATCCAAATTCTAAGATTCGAGAGTGAAAGAGAGAGCTCAAGTTTTTATTTTGTCTTTCTTCTAAAAAAAGACAAAACAAAACCTCTGCAGAAACACAGACGTCTAAGATTTATATAAACTGAAGTAACTCAAATTTGAGTTTAGATCCGGACCGTTTTGATACAGACATTAGAAGGTCCTCGTATATTTTACCTCGGACCAAATTCATTCTTATTGTGATAGGACAGTCCGGATCTAAACTTAAAACTTGAGTTAAGACAATCTGAACTCAGACATCTAAGGCTGTGCACTGTGCTCCATAAAGGAAGAGGGGAAGGTAGAAGACGGGAGAGGGCAGATAAACGGTTAAACTCCTCTACACCTCAATTTGAAGATTACAAAATTTAAATAGTTTGTATATATAGTTCACCTCCTCTCCCTTCCCTTCTCCTTCTTTTTCCCTCAAAATTTAACGTTATGGAGCAAGTAAACATAATCCGGTCAGGTCCGATCACCTCTTCTCTCCCCTCTTGTGGAGCACACCCTTGGATCTGAATGTCTAGCTCTACTTTTACTACCTCTACCATACTTTTATTTTAGTAAGTTAATAATTAAAAATTTAAATTTAAGAAATTATGTCTAGAATGATCTTACATGTAAGAAATATGTTCAAAATTCAATACTTACAACTAAAGATGATTTAGAGAATTAGAGTAGAGGGTGCTTTTAAGCATTAATTGCAATAAACTATCCACAAAATGATTTTCCTTTTTAAGCATGATATAATAATTGAGAACGATATCAGCCAGTGTTATCAGAACCGGACCGGACCAGTCGGTTCGACCGGAATATGTTTATTGTGTAAATTTCTCTCAATATGTTTATTCAAAAATTATGCAAAAGTCATAGAAAAATTCTTCTAACCATAATCTATGTATTGTGTAAATTTTAGAATGAAATTCAAAAGGATAAAGAGATGATTTTTTGAAAGACGTGGACAACAATGCCCTTATATGAACACATTGTTTATTCTAAAGATTTATGTGAAGACATTTTTCTTATTATTGGACAACAATGACCTGGAACCAGATTAAAACAATTTACCAACAATTAAGGCTTTTATATTCTTTATTTATTAGATAAATTGCTTTTATCAACAACTAAGGCTTTCATCAAGCTTTATCAAAGATTGCACAATTTATTTTATGAATTGAATACTTTGTGTCGCTTTTATGACAGGTTCTATATGAAAAATGAGGTGAACTATCTTTTAATTGGAGCTAATTAATTGCGGGTTTTAATTGTGGTTTATTTCTTTTTAAAGTGCTTGTCTGATACTGGATAGATTCATAAATGTCCTATAAGGACTTTTGCTTCTTTTCATGGGCTCTTTAATTGATTTATACGAATAGTCTCAACTAATGCAATAAATTGCTGATGTGGATGCGTATTCATGAGAGAAATGTTTTAATTAATTAAAGACGAACGAAACTAATTTGGAGGCATCCATACTAACCATTTAATGTGCATGAGATAATTGTTGCCAGATGGAGTACAGATTTATTAGGTTTTCTGTTTTTTGGGTCAGGAACATCTCCAGTCTGGTCTTAATAAAAGTATGCCATAAAGACTGATTTTGTTTGTTTGTTTGTATTATTTGTAGGTAAACTCCTCGAACGAGAATTTCCTACTCTTTATTGGTCACCTTGTGCTGCGCATTGCATAAATTTAATGCTCTCGGATATGGGAAAGTTGGTTGAAGTTGGAGCAGTAGTTGATAAGGCATCGAGTATGACCAAGTATATTTACAATCACTGTTATCCTTTGCATTTGATGAGACAGTTCACTAAAGGAAGAGAAATACTCCGACCAGCACCAACCGTTTTGCAACTAATTTCATTGCTCTACAAAGCATCTTTGCACAAAAGGATGCATTGCATGCCATGGTAACATCTAGAGAGTGGACAACATCAGCATATGCAAAAGATAAGAAGGGTAAGAAATTCAAAGAAAATGTTTTAGACCAAGAGTTTTGGAAAAATTGTGCAACAATTTGTCAAATAACAGAACCGCTAGTTCGTGTCCTACACATAGTCGACAGTGATGAGAGACCTGCAATGGGTTACCTGTATGGTGCTATTCATGCTGCCAAGGAAGAAATTGTCCGAAGATTTCAAAGGAAGAAAACAATTGTGCAACCATTTCTAGAAATAATTGATAAACGTTGGGATAATCAACTCAGTAAGAACCTTCATGCAGCGGGATATTGGTTTAATCCATCCTATCAGTATAATATTACTGAACTTTCCAAACATCGAGCAACCATCTCTGGCGTGCATGATGTGATAGAAAGGTTTGCTTATGGAAAATTAGAATTGCAAACTAAGCTGACGGGTGAGATGAGGTTGTTTCGAAATGCAGAAGGTGATTTTGGGAGGGCTACTGCCATTCGCAGTCGTTCTGTGATGCCTCCAGGTAATATATAAGTTTTTGGATTAAGACATTTAAGTTATTCTATCTCAGTTTACTGTCTCTCTCTTTCTCTATCATAAAGTTATATATTAATATTATGTCCCAGTATTATTTAGCAAATGCATGTTTCTCATTATTTTTGTAGATGAATGGTGGATAACTGATGTTCTCGTTATTTGACTTATAATTCCGACCAATTTATGTACCAAAACCTGTGTCTAAAACTGTCAAATCGTGTTTATTTCATTGAATATCTCTAGAATGTGGTACTGCTGCGCATTTGTTCTTACTTTGCAGAAAACGGGCGAAACCGAGAAAGAATCTAGAATTTGAAGGTTTATACACGGTCCGTGTACCTTCTTATGCGGACCATACAACCCTCTGCCTGACCACAGACACGACCATGACACCATCCATATGATGCTGAAATTTCAGCACCCGAACTTAAAACAGTCATAACTTTTGACTCGTAACTCCGTTTTGAGTGTATGACCACTTTTCGGAAAGCTTGCGAGAAGATCTACAATCTGAGCCAAAGACACAGGAACGCGGGCCGCGTCACATCTGATGCGGGTCGCGTCAGACTTTTCCGAAAACAGAAGCAGAATTGGAAACAGAGGCTAATTGAAGGAAGGTCGGCCAGAAAAGCTATAAGACGGGATTTCTTGCACCTGAGAGCTTATGCTGGAGCAGGAGGACAATTCCTAGGGTGAGGAGAGACGGCTGGCTGGGAGACGAAGAAGAGAGGAGCTGAACGAGAGTTTTGCGACGAATCTTCATCGTTCTTCTAGTTTTTCTATGAACTCCTTTATCTTTATTTGTTTTATTTGCTTTTTGACTATGTCTGAGTAGTTTATTTAGTTTCTAGGGTTACGATTTAGTCGGATACTCTGTTTTATTATGCATGTTGTTTGAATCTGTGTTGATATTTGTGTTTATTTGTTTGAGTACTATTTTAATTGCTTTGTTGAAGTTGATTGAATGATTCTTGTTGTTTACTGTTAGATGTCTATAGCATCTTTTCTAGTATTTTGGCCTTGATGTTTCTTTCAACCAGACTAAGTATCTGAGGTAGGTTTTCGAGCCGTGAGGCGAGACCAAATAGTAACTGAGAGGTGAACTTTTCCATTTATCGAGAGGTGGTGGATACCTTTAGTAAACCGGACAAATAACTTAGGTTGAATACCAATAAATGAGAGTTTAGGGTTGGAAACCTAAGAAGGTGAAATTGCATTCCGTTACCAAGTTTATTAAGCCAACAAACGAGAGTTGAGGTTTAGGAACATTAGGTACGGTCGGAAGAACCTTACACAAAGAAAACAACGCAGAAACAAACGCATGCTGTATTCACTCGAGGGCCACGCGGGCCGCGTATGAAAGTACGCGAGTCGCGTCTGGTGCCGAGAGGCAGAGTTGAAGATGAGATCGAAAACCCTGGAAATGCCTTTTTATATCTGATAAAAACCAAATTTTACTTTCTGTCATTTTAATTATTGCTATTGAACTTAGGAAATTAAACAAACCAAACCAATCTTTTCCAACTTCTAGTACTTAATTAATTTAAGTAGAGTCCAGTTTAGATTTGAACCGTCCTGTGGATCGATACCTGACTAAACTATACGATAGGATTGTGCACTTGCAGTCTTAGTCGGAAGTTAATTCAAGGTTTAAAAGGTACAGCTTGCTGTACTGAAACTTTGTGATACACTTTTGTGCGAACAATAACATATGGTAGCAGTGCGCCAAATTTACAAAAGTTAGCAGTGCGCATCTTGGGTCAAACTTGCAGTTCATCTGGATGTGAGAGAAATTGGAGTGTTTTTGAGTTCATTCACTCAAAAAAAAGGAACAGGATGGAGCACCAAAGGTTGAATGATCTTGTTTATGTTCGATACAACTTGAGATTGCATCAAAGGTAAGAAAGGTATTACAAGTGAAATAAAATTAACTTTTCCAACAAGAAAATTAAAAGAAGTTGTTCTTGAACTACAGGATATCGTTTCGCGGAAAAAATTATGATCCTATTAGCTTTGAAGATTTTGTTGATAATGGCAAGTGGGTTTTGGAGGATGATCCACCATTCTTGACGGTTGATGAAATTGAGGAATTTCGCAAACAAATGGCAGGACTCACGATACAAACTAATGAAAACAATGGTAAAATTTTTATGACTCAAAGTTATCATACATATGAGTTTCATTTAAACTGTTGCACACTTATGAGTTTCATTTTGTAGATGAATATTTGAATTTGGATGAATTTGATTCCGGTGATGAGATTGAAGATCCATGCACAAACAATACAGAAAGAGTCCAAGAGCAAGGAAATGAAAGTGTCGAGGCTAGAGAAACCGTAGGAGATGACCAAGGACATGCAGATCCTAACCATGATACATATCATGATATTTCAGTTACCGAGTGGCATTTTACTCAGCTTTAGATTTCTAAGTTTTAGCATTTTAATTTTGTTGCTAGTTAATTGTCTTAGCTATTAGAAGTATTAAACATTTTATTTTGTGTTATGAGGCTACTTGCGACATATTATGTGTCAACTGTCAAGTATATCGGATAATCAGAAGTTAGATTTCTATTAATTATGTTGTTGCTTTTCTATATTCTCTATGATTTTTGACATGTACTCCTTATTAGAGTTTGTTAGAATTGCATGTTTTATTGAACCAGATGCATACAGCATACTCTCATTGTATATAACCAGTTTGGCTTTTAGATAATAAGTTATATATATTTTAAAAAACCAGCAATTGAACCGGTTGAACCACCGGTCCAACCAGTAAACCATTGAACCGAAGCTTTGGCGGTTCGATGTCCGGTCCGGTTCTAATAATATTGATATCAGCAATTCTTAGCAGAGCTACGGTAACCTACTGGCTTGTGATTAAAAAAAAAAAAATCTAGAAATATGAAATTTGATTTTTAACAAAGTTTTGTGTATATTAATTGAAAAGTTCAAACAATCCTTCAAATTTTCAAAATCAGATTTAAACATAAAGTAGCAACAGTATTTTATTTTGCAAAGCACCATAACACAACTATAACTATACATGTGTATAAATATATATATTTTTAAATGAAAAAAAATATATTTATACGCATGTATATAAATATATAATCTTAATGATCAAGCACATAATTTTTTTGACAATATTACAACAAACTATTTTGAATAATAATTTGTCTGTACAACATGACTATGGGAGTGATTATACTCGGAGATAACTCAAACTTTGAGTTTATTCAAATTGGGTCATTTTATTCAATCCAGGCCTATTCATAATTTACAGTTCCGTAATAATCGAAAAAAAAAAACTGCTATAAGATTTATGTTTTAAAATCGGACGATCCGGATTCTCCAGGGGACATTACTAGATTCGAAGAATGCAACTCTAAGTTGTACATTCCTTTCTATTTTTAAATTTTGAAGAAAGTTGGAAACATGGATTTCATTTATAATTTTATGGATTTCATTTATAATTTAATAATACGAGATAAAATATATCAGTTCCTTAATGCGAGCACTGGATTCCGCATTTATAACTTGGACATGTGTTATTCATTTTCTCTCAGTACATTGTCCCGAAACCGAATTTATCTCATACAAACAAATCATTGAATTTTAATAAAGATATTTATAGAACTAGTTTGATTTCACACAGCGCAAATTAATAAAAATAAAAATAAAATTATATAATTGCTACATTACCTAAAGTCAAACTATCTATGTCAATATTTTGTTTCTGAATTTTTAAAACTAATTACCTTCACCATACTTTCAAACAAAATAAACACTTATCTTCACGAAAGACTGTTGTTTTTCGTTTGTAAAAACAAAAATATGTTTTTTCTCATCCATCCGTTCAAATTTTTTTATACATAAATATCAATGAAGATCAATGATTCAATGAGGAAAAACAGCTTTCTGCTAGCGGATTTTTTTTTTTTTTTTTTTTTAAATACTTGGTATTCTGGTAGCGGATTTCATTCCTACCTCCGTTGCCTTGGTTTATCTCTCTTTGGTCTTTGCACGTTTTTTACGAAGCAATAGTGAAACACAAATAATAAAATAAAATAGACTAACAAAGTGGTAAGATTAGGTGAAAGTCGGAAAAGAAACAGATGAGATGTTAAAAGGTTGAAAGAAAGAAAATTTGAGAAGTACACCGAGAAGTCGACACTTTGTCTGCTGTTGGGCAAGGAAAGAAACATGTAGTCTCTTGGTCTTGGGTAATAATTAAATAAGTCGATTATTCTTCTAATAAAAGTACAGTAGCCTACGGACAAGATCGTTGTAAAAAGTTGAAAAATTCAAGTTTATGCTAACATGATAAACGCGTCAAGGTGGCAAAGTTTGTCTTTAGCAATATGTTAATTTGGTCACGTTTTCACGGTGGCTACCCTTGACAGCAAACAATAAAATAAAAAAAGAGGAACAAACAAAAGAACAGTTGAGACTTGAGACTCATTTTTATAGGAATTCAGATCCAGTCAGACCTGATTTGATAAATGATATCCGGATTATTTATTTTAATCTGACATAAAATTTAAAAATTCTTGTATTTAAGGTAGGTCCGAGAAATAATTGTTCAACTGAAATCAGCTCAGGTAGCTCAGATATTTGAGAAGATACTCTTTCTTTCTAGTTGTTTTTTATTTTTTGGAAGAATCCTTTTTTTAGTTGTTAACACACATGCGGACTAACGTCTTTACAAATTAGATCATATTTCATATTTTTTTTTTCAGCAGTTGAATTTAATGTATAGGAACCCATGCACAATAAGTTGAAAATTTTATCATATTATTTTTCCGAAACAAAGTTGAAAGAACCAAGCAAAAGAACTTTTATAAATAAACGCAACACAATAAAGAAAAAATATATATATAAATCTCTCTACTCCCAGGCCCAGTTTTGGAGCCTCAATTTAGGCTTATTGACCCAAGTCGAGGAAAGGTGCATGTGTTGCCTTGTTGGTCATAGAGGAATTCACGTAGGGGTGAAAACGGTATGAATAAATTATCTAATTCGTATTTGAAAAATTAAATGTGGATATCTGATGTCCAAATATCTATGTGAATATGAATACTGATATGGTTTTAAATTTCAATTATCCGTATCCAAATAGTAGATATATATCATATATTTTAATATATATTATGAAAATATTATTATTCACCATTAAAATTTAAATATTATAAACTATAATATTTTAAATATTATTTTAATAAATATCCAATCTGATCCGTATCTGTATCTGACTGATATCCAATCAGCATCCGTATCCAAAAAATTAAAAAGAGATATGGATATGGTTTTACCACTATCTACTCCGGATTCGCTCCATTTTCACCTCTAAAATTCTTGTATTTAAGATATGGATATGGTTTTACCCAGTACATTTTACTGAGGTAAATAAAATAATCAAATACCTTTACAAATAGTTAGCTCACAACAAAGCACGGTTGACAAGCTCCATTTTGCATGCAACGTCATATCGTACATTATTTTCGTGGTCATATCCCTTCAAACAATATTAGATTTCCCAAACAAAAATGGTGTCGCAATAAGTAAAGGACTTTCTGTTGTTTCTTCTGACGGCTGGCACGTTTTCTTATGAACCGGCTCGTTTTAGATAAGCCATGACACCTAAACCAGCAACAAGAGCCGCACCAGCTGCAACTGCACTGTAAGCAGCTGCCCATGCATTCTTTTGTGCATAATCGAA
The DNA here is from genome assembly GCA_011114355.1 of Carex littledalei. Lineage (NCBI taxonomy): Eukaryota > Viridiplantae > Streptophyta > Magnoliopsida > Poales > Cyperaceae > Carex > Carex littledalei. The sequence goes on along the minus strand of CM022084.1, from coordinate 2,886,455 downwards.
GTTATCAGTTCCAGGTGCTGATGTGGAACCCTTCCTCCGACCTGAACCCGAGTAGTCCAAGTACAATCTCAAGCTCTACAACATAGTAACAAAAAGTAAGCACATTTTTGTTCACAGTAAAGGGCAAAAAAGAAAGAGACAAATAAAGAAATAAATGCAACCACCTGTAAATTTGTCATATTACATTTGTATTTCTTGAAACCTTTATATATCAAGTCACAACTTCTACCCACCAAAATATAAAACATACAAAAAAAAAAGTAATCCATGTTTTCAGAATATTAAAGGCTATAAAACCAATCTTTTCCAAATGATGTCTCAATTATTTCCTTTAGTAGTGTAAAAGGCTAATATTTAGGTACCATTAGATAATATTAATTGTATCCCAGATTTCAGAGAAGCATGTAGAAGTCTGGGATGTTGTAAGCGCACATGGAAAGTTCAAATATGCAAAATCATATTGTGGATATAGATGACAAATACCTATAACTGGACCCAATTAACCAGCATGAAAGAGAAATTTTCAAAAAAAAAAAAATATCACCACCTTCCAACCAATTTGTCGAGCATGATCGACAGCTGCTGTAAGGTCACTGTCTGATGCAAGAATAACCTTGTCGTGATCCTCATCCTCGTACTAAAGAGAGAATAAATAAATATATATTTATATTATTATGTAAGACACAAGAATATTTTACTTGTTTCCGAACTACACAGTACCAGACGCAACGAGTTTGAACATTTTGCCAATACAGTCCCATTTAAACTTCCCATATGTGGAATTAAGCTTCCCTAACTCTGAATACACCTCAGTTTTACCTCAAATGCTGTAATACTGGTCTAACCAGTGGCAGATCTACCTTGGGTGAATGGGGGTCAGTTTATTTCAAATATATGGTGCCTAGACATGATTTTACTGTATAGTTTTAGAGTAAAATGTTATGGCCTATAAAATTGACCCCCATATTTTTTGTAAAAAATTATACGATTCACCCCCATTGCGTGTTTGAATTAGTTGAAAGTCTGCCTCCGTCCCCGTGTCTAACTGATACTTAAAAGTGGACTCAATTTAACATTTTTTTAAATTAGCCAAATTAAATTATTCTTTAAATGTACCAAAATTTGGGGAAGGTTACTCCGGTCAATGTCATCTCCGACTCTCGGTAAGATGGATGCTATCAGGTCTGTTAAGCTGTTTATTTCTGTTAGAACAATAATTAAACAAAAATTACACAAACCGACAAAATAGAAGAATGGTAATTAAAAAGAAAGTCGAGTTCATCAGAACAAGCATCCAGCTACAAAATTAGTACTTCTACAAAACAAAACAAAAAACAACATAAACGAGGGACTGGGAATAGAATTTACCACAGTTGAAGCGATGCATGCGTCCTTTCTTGTCTTGAATTTTAAAGCCAAAGGTGGAAGAAAGACCTGATGGGAACAAAGCCGATCGACCAGCTTCATTCATTTCTGATGTAACCCTTGTGGACCCCTCACTGCATATAAAGTAATGAGTTAAATAAAGAGTCCATAAGAATGAGTTTCAAGTGTATGAAATTCCTTCTTATTAGACCTGTGTTAAACACTACAAGGCACAAGTACCATGGCTAAAAGGGGGACTGTCAAATGAGTTCTTTTGATCCGAGACTTGAGCACATTGAGGATTGCTTGTACTTGAGAATTTAATTTTGAAGCTTTGAGTTTAACTGGGGCTTCCTTTGGACTCAACTGCTCAATTGAGGGTTTTACCACCTATTATTAGCTTTTTTTACTTTTCTTTTATTATCTGAGGCAAAAGTTGGGCTATGTGTTTTAATGGTGTAATTGCAACACTGTAGGTAAACTAGGTCTGGCAATAATAGCTACTGGCCAAAAATTTCAATCTGTGAAAGAGAGACCAACCTTCTATTGTCAGAATCATCATCGGGCCCAATATCCATAGCAGAATCCCAAAACTTTTGCATCATAGCACTCCCCCCATCTGAACCTGTACCAGTACCAGTTCCAACACTTGTACCAACCTGAACTTTTACATAGTGAAATTAAAAACACTGCACCAAATCCCAATACTGCCACCATACCCCAAAAGACGGGATAAGTTCTATCTGTAAGGGGCAGCTGCAGTATCATACTGATGTCATCATTGGTATCAGGGATTGCTGTAGTAACATTACCAGACCTGACTGACTGAACTAAACACAAAATATAAAGACTATCAAAAACTTAAGTGCAGGGTACATCCCAATTCCCAAGTCATCTTAAAACTCACAAACAAACCCCTAAATTTACAGAAGCATAAAACCTACCGTTGCCACTGACGCATGAGTGATATGAATGACGTCCAAAACTGTTACTATATTCCCATCTAGTGCCAAGAAGAAGAAATTGTAACAATTCAGAAAATAGCTTGAATTGAAGAGAATTGTCGATACTGAAAAAAAAAAAAATATTGTAGAGAAATAGGACCTCGGTCTACAACAGGAAGATGAAGAAATTTGCCATCATGCATGGTGTGGAGTGCATCTAGAATTGGCATGTCAACTGTGCCACATTCAGGATTTGTGGTCATGACCTTGAAAAAAGCATACATGACTTGATATAAACTGAGCAGCTCATGACAACAATCAATATAATCAGTGCTTGAAATTATCCAGGTTAATTATTGACATTTTACTTATCACTTCTATTTTGCGTTTTCTAAATGGAATTGTTTCCATCTTATTTTACTTTCCTTACTAAACTGTACGAGTTGAAGCTATTCTGCAAATAAGATGTACCTTCTCCACTGGAGTTGACTCTGGGGATAAGTTTTGTGCTATCACACGCATCAAAATGTCTCTAGGCCTGATTTGAAAAAAAGTAAGTCTTCTAAGTGATGGACAGTTTAAATTAATACTCTATTATCATAAAGGAAGGTGGGTTATATTGGTCATTTATTGGATTAGAACAAGAAAAGAACCAGTGTTTTTCATTTCCAGTTTGGTAAGAGGCAAATGGAGCATTTAGACATTCACGACACAAAATTTATTTGTTAATGATAAAGGCATTTACGTTAAAATTCCACGAGGCTTCCCATCAACTATAACAACAGCCGAACTGATCTTAAATTCAAGCATCTTTTTCGACGCAGTTAATACTGAGTCGGAAGGCGACAGAGTTACCACCCTGCAAAAACAAAAGAAGAGTTACATCATCATTATGAAAATAAAGTAATGGGAGTTGAGAGTACCATAAATCACAACCTTTAAGGAAACTTCTTCAGGAAAAAACATGATATACTAGCTGTATGCATTTACACTTACAAAAGCCAATATTTTCTTATATGACCCATAGGTGGAACTGAAGATGATATGAGATGTTTACAACTTCTTTTTGGTGCAAGTTTGTCGTTCACGAAATAAAGTTTTGAAGGGTATACATGCATATCCATTTTTTTTTTGTTTTTTTTTTGCAAAAAAGAAACATATGCTTTTCTGTTTTTACATAACATAATGATAGGATATTACCTACTTTGAATTCTCTGGAATGATAGTAGAGAGAGATGGCTTAAACATCCGATCACGAAGGGTCTCAATAAAAGAATTTGGACCTGAAATCAAATTCCACTTGGTATTCAGGGCCCAAAAATAACTTGTCTTAGTTTCTCTAATAGGAGGCAAATGTTCTTTGATATTATTGTACTTTCATTTTTCTTTTCTTTATTTTGATATTTTTCTTTGATATAATGTTCTTTTATTTTCTTCTTTTGGGGATGACTAGTAATTTAACAGAAATAAGGAAATCATTGTAAAGAAATGTTGGTAATTGCCACGACTACACATCTATATCACTTTGGCTGTAATACAAGTCTCTTCTAATATGCTGTTATTTTGGTGTTTGATTGAGGTCTGTGACTAAACAGGGGCTCAAGCATCAATGTGGACTGGGTAAAACCATACAAATGAAAACCTAAATGGTACAATACTGACCTACGAGGTAGAACACCACTATCTAACAGCTAGATTTTCTATGAAAAAGAAGAGTGTCCCGGTTAGTATAAACCACAGGTAACCACAGACTTATTTTGGACAGCATATTTCAAACGAAGAATTATGGTATTTTTACATGCATGAATAAGTTTTTTGGTTAATATCTAATAGTCAATCCACTAAACTAGATATAACATCTTTTAAGAGGATGATTGAGGTGCATTTAATTTTCACTTTTTATCTCATGCTTATCCCAGGCAAACTCAAAATTTAACAAGTTTCTGCATGTGGATTATGCAATGTGCATTAAGAAAAACATTTCAGATTTGTCACGTGAGATACATGGTTTGCATTATTTAATAGGTTGTAAGCTTGAGCAACATCAGAAACCCTTGATACAAATATTAAAACGGAGAAATCAGATAAGCACAAGTTGATTGTCATGGGTAAATACAGAATACTGTCTAGTCATAAACCAAGCTAACATCATAGGGAAAATAAGAATACCCGAAATAGATGTTCTCCAATGTTTCTCTACACCTTCAACTGCTGCAGCTATAGCCTTCCCTTTCTCAGCTGCTCTCTCCATTCGTGCTATCGCATCGTATAAACATTTTGCAATATCTAACAGTGCTATTACCTCCCCGTTTTCCACCACAGGCAGATGCCTGAATTTCCCTATCAATTTTTTAAAAGATATATAAATATATAGAGAAACAAAAAAAAATTTGGATATACTAAAAAATTAATCCATTTTCTTTACTGCTAGGGAAGTACAGAAAACCCACGAAGATCACGAACCAAAAAAACAAAATATGGTTCAAGTATTTGGTGGTATCCTCATGGTTTTGTAATTACTATGATTAATTATCAAGTCTTTTAGGAGTTATTGTGTCATACATCATACTTAAGGATCGATTGGGAACCCACATAGCATTATCTAAACCCAACTAAATAACAAAACAAAAAAGAACAATCTAAACCGCGATCAACTGGTTTTTTACCAGTATAAACAAAAAAATGTCAGTACTGAAAAATAATGATACAAGATCGAGTTCCCAGTTCAGTTGATAGGCTTCCAACACAAGCGCCAAAAGAATAAAAGGGAAAAAATGTTATAAAACTAAAGCTCACAGAGTTATTGTTATATACAAACCTAGAACCATCTTTTGTAAAGCCTCAACTGCCAGTGTGTCAGAAAGCACGAAAACAGGGTTTCGGGTCATCACCTTTGAAACAGGTGTTTCATCCAGCTTCAATTCCTTTGCAATGACTCTTGTGGTTATATCCTTCAATAAAGTTTCAAAACAAACCAATAGGTAAATTGTACCATTAAGTACTCGTAGAAAATGAGAACAAGTGTACAAAAAAACCTCCTAGACAACATCATATCAATTGTGTAATGAAGAACAAAACTTGAAGCCTCAATTAAGCATTTCACTTAAAGCTAACCCAATTAACCTCAAGCACAACTTACCTTAAGTTTGTAAACCGTATAGCTTTATGCGTGCTCTGTTTAAAACTTTTAGGTATATTGCATAAATGGTTATTTTTGTTTTTGATATAAATTATGTGGCTTCTCCAGTATTGTATAGTACTATTCCTAATTAAAAATCTATAACATATAAATTTTACTTATAATATATCTTATCCGGTTATTGAAATTAGTTGAGCTGTTATACAAGTTGTCACATTCTTTTAATACAGTTTATTATGATGGTGTGTATCATTTTGAAATTCTGTATTGTTTGCATATTTCCCTCTACTTTAAAAGAAGTACTAAAAAAATTGTCGCACAAGTGGCCGAAGCAATGCCCTGCCCCTACACTATATGCAAGCTTTCCTACTCCATCCTCCATCCTTTGACATATTAAGACAATTAACAGACAGTTTTTCTTAAGAAGAGATGACAAATGCATTGGAGAGATTTAAATCAGAAAAGTCTGCCTGTCCAAAGATAACAGCGGGTTGGGACCGAGAGATCTTGAGGAACAAAACAAAGCCTTGCTCCTCAAATGCTACATTGGGCTGGCCCAAATTGTCATTGTTTTGGTCATCCTTTTTGCACAGGCACGCAGGGTACCTTCACTTTGTTGCCTCAAACCCAAACACAAACCACCTGCTGCTCTCCTTCTTTGTACAGGATCGACTCACTCTAACCTAATAATGCAACACAAGGGACCACTGTCTGGAGATGGGCAATCATGGATACAATTTCATCACCAAATCGGCCTATTCTTGCCAAATCTGGTGGTATTACCCTGCATTACGCGGAAACCAGAAGCCCCTAAAGACCAACATTTTTTATTGGCTTTTACTGTAAAACAAACTTGTGACCTAAGCTAATCTAATCGCTAGGGTTGTGTTTGGTTGTGGAGTAAGAGGTGGAGTAAGTCTCACTCCACATTTAAGCCGCTTAAACGAGGAGTAAAATAGGAGTAAGATGGAGTAAGAGATGAGTTAATCCGGAATAAGTTACTCCACCTCTCTAGGTGGATTAACTTACTCCACACTTACTCCGCCTATAAGGCCACTGTCAAAGGCAGAGGTTCATTTCTTAACATCTTACTCCTCCATGTGGATTATTTTAAGCCAAGATTTAAACAATCAAACGAGGTGTAAAATATGAGAAGTAAGATAGAGTAAGCAATTTATTCCCTCATTAACTTTACTCCACAACCAAACATGAGCTAGAGGATGGCCCCGGAACACTTCATGCATCTTCTGTCCAACATGTCAGATTTAAAACACCAACCATCTCTTCACGACATGTCCTTACACAATTCACACCTGGAAGATCATGCTGCCCGCCATTCACCATGATCTATTACAAGATTGTATTCTCCAAGAAGTTTTGGTTGGGCTGTCAGAAATCAATACCAGCAAACACACAGAAAGAGAGAAGAAGAAGTTGTGGTGCAAAAAACTGCCGCACCTTTTCTTAATTTTCCTTAGCTTTTATTCATAACTTAAAGCAAAACATAGAAGTAAATAATCTAATACATCTCTATCCAAAAATAGAAAAGAGTTTCCTGTTTCCATCCGCTGAATAAGGGAATATAATAAAAATACAAATAACAAAAGATATTATTAGAATCTCTAAAATAAGCAAACTAATATTGAGAATATTGCATCATTATTCAGCCTCAAAACTGATCTTCTGCTCCACTCTGTTTGCGTGCTGGTTGTGTGCCGCTTGACACAACAGCTTACACCTGACATTCTCCCCCTTAAGCTGTTGTGTCTCCTTGACAGTCTGCACCCCGATTCTTTCTCTTAGCTCCAGAAATTTCATTCTTCCCAATGGCTTGGTTAATATGTCCGCAACCTGATCATTGGTCCCGATGTGTTCGACCTCCACTCTCCCTTCTTCTACACACTCTCTTATAAAGTGAAAGCGAGTGTCAATATGCTTGCTACGATCATGAAAAACTGGGTTCTTGCACAGCGATATTGCAGACTTGTTGTCGACTTTAAGCTTGATCTTTTGAGATTGTTTACCAGATAAATCAGTACGCAATGTTTCCAACCAGACCCCTTGACAAGCTGCTGATGCAGCTGCTATATATTCAGCTTCACACGAAGATAGAGCCACCACTCTTTGCTTGTTTGATGACCAACTAACAGGGTTGCTTCCAAGGAAGTAAACCACACCTGTAGTACTTTTTCTGTCATCTAAATCTCCGGCCAAATCACTATCAGAGAAGCCCACAAGGTTGCGATCTTCATCTGGCATTTTTCTGTAACAACAGCCCATGCCAGTTGTCCCTTTCACATACCTTAGAATGTGCTTTACTGCTGCCATGTGCTCAGTCGTGGGAGATTCCATAAACCGACTCACAATCCCTACAGAATATGCTAGATCGGGTCTGGTATGTAGCAGATATCGAAGACTCCCCACAATGCTCCTGTACCGGGTCTGATCAACTGGTGAAGAACCACTATCTTTTCTGAGTTTGAGTCGAGCTTCCATAGGTACCTGTGCTGGATTACATTCTTCCATACCACACTCCTTCAGAACCTTCTGAGCAAAACTCTGCTGACACAAAGTAATCATATTAGACACTTGTTTTACCTCTATGCCAAGATAGTATGTCAATAGACCCAAATCACTCATTCTGAATCTTTTCATCATCTCCCCCTTAAACTTTGCTATCTCTTCTTCACATGTTCCTGTAATGAGCAAATCATCTACATAAACTCCCACCAAAATACTTCCTTCTCCTTGCTTCCTTATGTAAACTGCATGTTCGGATCGTGTTCTCTCAAAATTCATGGATCTCAAAGTACTATCTAGTTTGAAATTCCAGGCCCTTGGTGCCTGTTTCAAACCGTATAGCGCCTTGTGAAGTTTTAACACCTTGTGCTCTTGACCTTTTATCTCAAAACCGGGTGGTTGTGAAACATAAACCTCTTCTCTTAATTCTCCATTCAAAAAGGCAGATTTTACATCCATATGATGCAATAACCACCCCTCTTGTACAGCCAACACCATAATCATTCGCACCGTCTCCATTCTAGCTACAGGGGCAAAAACTTCTTCAAAATCGATCCCATGCTGTTGGACATACCCCTTTGCCACGAGACGAGCTTTGTGTTTTGCAATTCTTCCTTCTGAATCTTTCTTCAATTTAAACACCCACTTGAGTCCTATAATTTTCTGCCCCTCGTCAGGTTCTACAAGACTCCAAGTTTTGTTCTCTTCGATGGACTGAATCTCCTCTGCCATAGCATGATTCCAGTTCTTATCCTTGGTTGCTTCATCAAAATTTCTCGGTTCCTCTATCCCAATCAAACACACAACAGAACAATTCAATTGAACAGGTTCAGTTTCACTATAAATCTCTTCCAAGCTTCGTAGCCTTACCGGAGTTCCGTGGGAACTCACCTGATCTTCATGATCATCGACACCCATTGAATTTTGTGTAAGTGTGTGCTGACTCGGGTTACCAGATCTCACATCTTCACCATCATTTTGAGATTCATCATCCGACTCATGCTCCTCAAATTCTACTGAAAAACCATCAGCTTTCTGAATTTCAGACCTTCCCCTTTCGATGTCCCAGTCCCACACTTTATCTTCCTCAAATACAACATCCCGTGTCACATGCACTTTTCTAGTGACAGGGTTGTATACTCTATATGCTTTGGATCCCTTTTCATAGCCGAGAAACACCATGAGAGAGCTTCTATCATCAAGTTTTGATAAGTGTGGACTTGTTGACTTCACGTGTACCAGACATCCAAAAACACGAAAATGACTTACCTTAGGCTTCCTCTTATACCATGCCTCATAGGGAGTCATTCCTGTCAGACTTTTCGTGGTTGCTCGGTTTAAAATATACACAGCCGTAGTCACTGCCTCTCCCCAGAATTCAGCAGGAATTCTCATGCTCTTCATCATGCTTCGAGCCATACCAAGAACGGTCTGATTTCTCCTTTCAACCACACCGTTTTGTTGTGGAGAATATGGTGCGGTTAAGAACCTTTTTATGCCTGTTTTCTTGCAATATTCAACAAAAACATCTGAGTTGAATTCACCTCCCCTATCTGTTCTAAGCGCCTTCACCTTTTCCTTCCTCTCTACCTCAATTTCTTCCTTAACTTCTTTGAAAGCAGCAAAAGCTTTATCTTTGGTTTTCATGAGAATAATCCACATGTATCTACTAAAATCATCCACTAATAATAGAAAGAATCTGTTACCGGCTGGTGTGGGAGGAGTAATGGGTCCACACAAGTCCCCATGAAGCAATTCCAGTGGTTCTCTTGCTCTGAATTCTGCTTGTTGAGGAAATGAGAGCCGACGCTGTTTGCCAACTAAACAGCCTCTACATACTTCGACTGCACATTCAATCTTTGGCAATCCTTCTACCAGATTTTCCTGACACATCTGTTTTAAAGACTGAAAGTTCAAGTGCCCATATCTTGCATGCCACTTTCGTGTATCATCTTCAACACTTGCTCTTAGGCACACGGACTTCACTAGGTCGAGCTTCAGAATGTACAGTCTGTTCTTGGATCTCTGCACACGGATGATCAGCCTCCCATATTTATCAAGCACCATTAGATTGCCATCTTCAAGTTGCACTCTGCAGCCATTTTCTTCTAATTGCCCCAGGCTGATTATGTTGCTGGTTAATTTTGGGATATAATAAACATCGGTTAAAGCTCTTTGTTCTCCTGTGCGCCCTTTAATCATCACAGTGCCACGCCCTCCTATAGACACTGCTGACCCATCTCCAAGTTTCACAGTTCCTTTGATTGTTGTATCAAGATTTGTGAGATGTTCTAAACACCCCGTCATGTGATTACTTGCTCCCGAATCCAAGTACCACATGTTCTCTTCTGCTTTCACCTTTGCCCCTAAACACAATGCCTCAGACCCCCCAACGATTGTTTCAACGTTTATGATTTCATTCATGAGAAGTGCTGGCTCATCTTCCTCTTTCTCCACCAAATTTACTCTTTCCTTCTTAGGTTTACGACATTCTGATGCAAAATGCCCGTAAATTGAACAATTAAAGCACTTAATTTTTGACTTATCAAATTTCTTATACCCCTTCTTCTCATATTCCCCTTTAGATCCTCCTTCTTTGCTCTCGGAACCTTCCTCTTTCTTCTTTTCTTTCAGAGAAAGTGCCTCCCACTGAGTCCGTGTGAGCATCAACTGTTCACCCTCTTCTTTATACGATTGTCTGCCCTTTAGACTTTCCTCAAACACTCTCAGTCTTCCAACTGCTTCAGCCACCGACATCTCAGACAAATCACCCCACTGCTCAATTGTTCCAATGATAGGTAGAAATTTGTCTGGTACGGCACTAAACAACTTTTCAACTACAACATGTTCACTCAAAACCATCCCAAGAGATCTGATTTCTCCTGCTACACTAATCAAACCTTGCGAGAATTCCACTATACTCACAGAGTCTGACATGATCATTCGATCAAACTGCCTTTTCAGCACCTGTGCCCTTGCTTTTCTGACACGATCTTCTCCTACACTCATCTGCTGTATGGTTCCCCAAGCCTCCTTTGCTGTCTCCTTTTCAGCAATTCCCATCACCACGGCATCAGGCACCGCCTGGGAGATAGCAGCTAGAGCGCCCTGATCCTTTTCTTTCTCGACAGGTCCGGTACTCTCAACTGCTTCCCATAACCCCAATGCTCGTAGAATTATCTTCATCTTTACTGCCCACAAGTTGTAGTTTGTGTCATTCAGCATAGGATACTGAATCGGCACTCCAACTCTCGTAATTGTGCTAGGTGGTTTTGACTCTCCGTTCTTCGCCATGGTTCAGAACCTCGCTCTGATACCAAATGTCAGAAATCAATACCAGCAAACACACAGAAAGAGAGAAGAAGAAGTTGTGGTGCAAAAAACTGCCGCACCTTTTCTTAATTTTCCTTAGCTTTTATTCATAACTTAAAGCAAAACATAGAAGTAAATAATCTAATACATCTCTATCCAAAAATAGAAAAGAGTTTCCTGTTTCCATCCGCTGAATAAGGGAATATAATAAAAATACAAATAACAAAAGATATTATTAGAATCTCTAAAATAAGCAAACTAATATTGAGAATATTGCATCATTATTCAGCCTCAAAACTGATCTTCTGCTCCACTCTGTTTGCGTGCTGGTTGTGTGCCGCTTGACACAACAGCTTACACCTGACATGGGCATCCTCTGCAGCAACAGTCTTACTCAATGAGGACAGTGCACCTCTACTGCCTTCACGACCTTATGACATATCTGGAAGAAGAGAAACCATTTGACTTTCAAAGGGACAGCTCACACATCAGGAATCCTTGAAAGTGTCATAATCCTAGATGTGAGGTGTTGAGATTTGCATTGCTAGGAGACGACCTTTTTTTCCTTCATTCTTTTTCTTACTTTACTTTCGCTACAAATTCTTGTACTTGAACCTTTTGTTTGGTAAAAAAAATGAAGTAGGCCTCTGGCCTCTCTACTTCTTCAAAGAGATGGAAAAGGTTAAATCAACAGGAAGCCTCGTATCTAGTTAAGGAATTAATCCTGAGTTTTACCTGATGCCTTAAGGAACTCTCTGAAAAGTGTGCAAAATTTATATAAACTTGTGGGCCCAACCAAGTCTCAATTTCAAGCTGAGCCTCAACCAAACTCTCTTAGCCTCATGTACCGTCTGATTTAAATAAGCCTAACTCTGATGGACAATTCAGTATAAATGTATCAAATTTTGCATCGATTAACTTTCAACTAATAATTAGGATCAGCTTTAACGAGTTGCAAAATAAGACAAATGAATAACTTCAAACAAAACAAAATTAAGTAAAATAAAAGAATAAAAAGGGGTCAAATCAACCACGTCCATACTAGCTAGAACAAGCTGGTTGTGGAAATACAGTAAAAAAATCATACCTTATCAGTAATGATCCCGCAAAGTAACGCATTAGAATCTGTTAACAGCACAGCATCAACACGTCTGACGGCCATGCGACGGCATGCCTCAAGTATAGTTGTACTTTCAGGGATCGTCAGAGCCTTAGATAGCCTCAGTCTTTTCACAGTTCTCTCTCCAGTCACACCACTAAACAGAGAGGATGTAAATTAAAACGAGACTATTGAAATTATCAATTGAAAAGCTTAAATAAAAAAGAGATAATCAAGTAATGAGTTCCAGCAGGCCGTATAAAGTCCTTAGAGTGTAGATAAAAAGAGCAGGTAAATAAAGGACTGAGAATTTAATTTAGATAGGCGCAAATTGCGACTGTCAGGCTAGAGCAAGGATATAAGGCGTACAATTCAAACATAAGCTGTCAATTTTACAATTGACGAGGCCAGTGAGGCTCCATTATCAGAGAGAGAGAGAGGTTACGCTGAAGGGCGAGAGATGGAAGTACGGCGCAAGGTATCGGCGGCGGCACCACCGTTCTCTGTTCTCCGCCTTGTGAGGGAGACGCTACTGCGCCTCGACACGGAGCCATCGCCTCCGCCAGAGCCTTCCATCTCCGGCCAATCGGACGGCTCAGATTCCGCTGGACTCTCTTTCAAATCTGTGGCGTCTGATTATAATGTCTCTTCCTTCGTCGACGGTGCTTCCCTCAAATCTGTAACTCGCTCTCTGTGTTCTGGAGACCCCCCCATTTTTGGGAGAAACAATTATAAATTACGATAATAAATTTCTGTGGCTATAACAATCAATATTTCGTACAACTTTAGATGACTAATTAAGGATAGTTAACCCGCTTCATTAACGAAGTACGATGTGAGATACACGAAATTGGTTGCGATGGAATTTTGGAGAATGATATTACGGGCTGAAAAAGAAGATAATCTAGAATTTTTTTTTTTTTTTTTTTTAGGCGAAGCCCTTAGGCACTAGAATAATTATTGACAGGCACGTCTCCATTGTTTTGGGAAATGGATAACACTTATTGGCTACTTCCTGCGCGAGATTTCGTCTGAAAGAAGAAAAAAGAAAAAAGAAAAAAGAACTCGATAATACTTACCTACACGGCTCCAATTGTGAAGGAATCCGTATCCTCAGTGTGAATTAATGTAGAATGAATCCGGATCGTCCGATCCGTGTTGGCACGGATATTAAATATCCTCTGTGAGTTTCATTTGAGACTAGATTGGCTTGGATTTTAATCAGACGGCCGAGATGCGTTAACTGAAAAGTTAATACAGAATATGGGAACTCATTGTGAAGGGGCTACAGTCCACTGGACGGAATTCTCATTGTCTGCATTAACTCAGATTTTGAGTTAATACAACATGAATGCGGGTCGTCCAATCTCTATTGACACAAATATTAAAGGGTCCCGTGAGTTTCATCATATACCAGATTAATTCGAATTCTGATTGAACAGTCGAGATGTTAAATTCAAAATCTGAGTTATGCATAGGATACAGATAACCACTAGACGTCCCTTGATAGCTTGACGTTGTGATGTTAGCCATTGGCCCAATGACATACAATGATATTTGACGAAATTTAAAAACTTAACACGGACGCTTATCGATAAGCGTTTCTCTCTCAAGTAAAATGTATTTTTTTTTTAAAAAAGTGTGTTCCTTGGAGAATCAGAGAAATGCTTACTGAGAAACGTTGTAGGGGAAATGTTTTCTCGGTATGAGTTTTTCATAGTAAAAATATAGCTAGGTCAATGCACCAGCAGTTCCTCATTTTGTATTGGCCTTCACCTACGGGGTACAGCATTTGACTTCATTGATTTGTAATTAACAGTAAACAAATGAATAAAATACTAACATCTGACAGTTTGGCCGAGTGGTCTAAGGCGCCAGATTTAGGCTCTGGTCCGAAAGGGCGTGGGTTCAAATCCCACAGCTGTCACGATTTAACACTTTTATTTAAAAAAAATGGGTGAAAAGAAGGAAATTTTTTTTCGGTAAAAATTAATAAAAAGAAAAAGAGAGAAACAGAAAGGGTACATTAGTTTTATTATTGATAGAAAAAACGGTAGATTTTTCTAAAAATCTAATGAATTTAAAACAGTAAAAAATCCACCGATCCAAACTTTTATTTTATTTTATTTTGAGAGTGTTTGGTAGCAGACTAGCAGCTACCTTTTTTTAGACGAATCTCGTGATTGTGTTTCAAAGCCTAATACTGTAGAACAAAGGCCCGCTGTAATAATTCTCTGATCACCTCAATTACTTGGTCCAACTGGCAGTTGTTTAGAATGGTAAGAAATTCACCGATTCAAATCCTTTTTTTATTTTATTTTTAATTTGTCCACAGTAACACGAGTTGTTACAAATTCGTTACAAGAATAAATAAATTGGAGTTTAGATCGGTATAACTCATACTGATTTAAACTCTAGAACATTTTTTAATTTGAATGGAAACCATATTTCTTCATATGAGAAGAGAATATGATATGTTATTTGATTAAAAATATTTCTATTGTTTGTATCGGTAATAACATTACCAATCAAAACCAATTTGATTAAATTATTCTTATTGTCTGTAACACTAGTCGCAGACAAATTAAAAAAAAAAGTAAGAAAAGGATTTAGATCGGTGAATTTTTTACCATTCCAAATACATTTGATTTTTAGAATCGGTAAAATTTCTATCGATCTACCAGTGATAAAACTGCTATATTAATTTTCTGTTTTTCTCTTCGCTTTTATTAATTTCTATCCAAAAATATTTTCCGAAAAGAAGAATTCTCAAATTAATCATTTTCAGCACATTCAAATGAATAGAGAAATTAAATGAGTTTCTGAATTCTTTTCCGAATATTTTACAATTTTCATGAAGTATTCTAAAATTATTCACAAATTATGCGCATAATTTAATTATTATAGCTTCAGAATTTAACATATTATAAAAGCGGTATAACAAAATAAATTATTTCTGAATATGTTTGTACTATATTTTAATCATTTTATGACTTTATGAAATTATTTACAATTATTTTTAATTCATAATTTGTTTTTACTATAGTTGTTCCCAAACTTCGCATAGAAAAAAATAATATCTAAATTTAAACAATTTCTATAAGAAAAAAGTTCGCATTTAGAAAAAAAAAAATTAGCACAATTTTTTTTTCAATTTATAAAACTATGTACAAGAATAAACAATATAATTGTATTAAGATTTATATTGTACATTACACACATCACATATATTTTTTTTCAAATAAGAAGAGAATTATAATACAAGAGTCATCCAATTATAAAAATAAATGTCAGGAACTAGTTGCTTGGAAAGCCGACATTTTTATTAATATCCAAAGTTTAATAGAAATTAATATTTATGCCCAGAATTATGGGTTTTCACCAAAAATGCCCAAGCCGGCCACAAAATGGCCGGCTTACTCTTTTTTTTTTTGAGACATTATGAAGAGCAAGATAATGAAATCTAACACTGAAAATTTGAATTTTTTTGTTTAAATTATTTGATAGATTACTTCTTTTGATATATAATTAGCATATTTATACTAAAATACGCTAAATTACTTGAAATTATGTTGAATTACACTATATTAAGTTAAATTACACTAAATTACATTACATTACGCTAAAATACGCTAAATTACAGTAAATTACATATGAATAGGGACGATATCTTCACTGAAAAGGCGAAAAACGATGACGAAACTTCAAACGGTCATAAAACGGCGCTCGAGTGTCCGATTTCAGCAAATGACCACTTTTCGGAAAGCTTGCGAAAATACGCATGCGTCCGTGACCACTACGTCATTTTTCAAAATTCAGAATTGCCAAAAAACAAAGGGAAGAGCCTCAAAACTTGAGTTGAAGTTTCCGATTAAGATTTTCATTTCTATTATTCAATCCAAGTAGCTCAGTAAATTAGTTACATAATGAACTTGTAGAATACCAATTTTTACTATTTTCCAAATTTTTTTACTATTTTTTATGATTCATGAAAGATGGCACAAAATCGGTCTACTTTAGCGTAATTTACCGTATTTTAAATTAGCGAAGTTATTGTAATTTAGCGTAATTTAACGTAATTTAGTGTAATTCAACATAATTTATTGTAATATAGTGTAATTCAACATAATTTCAAGTAATCTAGTGTATTTTAGTATAAATATGCTAATTATAAATCAAAAGAAGTAATCTAACAAATAATTTAAACAAAAAATTCAAATTTTCAGTGTTAGATTTCATTATTTTGCTCTTCATAGTGTCTCTAAAAAAAAAAGAGTAAGCCGGCCACAAAATGGCCGGCTTAGGGGGGGCGTAAGCCAGCCATTTTGTGGCCGGCTTGGGCATTTTTGGCGAAAACCCAGAATTCTGAACATAAATATTAATTTCTATTAAACTTTGGATATTAATAAAAATCTCGGCTTGGAAAGTGGGAAATCAACTCCATCTTGCCTCGGCGAAAACTTTTTTTGATTTGCTTATATGCGTTGTGGTTTCATCCATCTCAACTGCCACATGGTATTTCAATGCACTTGAGAGTAGGTCCGATGGACATCGAACCTATTCTGGTTTGATGGGTTTAATCACCGTTGATTTGTTTTAAGATTCGTGCGAAACGTTTTAAAATTCGTGCGTGTCTGTTTCAATTTTCGTGCACACAAATCTTAAATTAGATCGGACGGTCATCATGCTCGTTGAACCTAAAAGTAGATCCGATGGGCATCAGACGTACTCCGTTCTCATTTCAATGATGTATGAGATGTACATCCTTTCCGTTACGTAATTTCCCATTAAATTGAAATTTTTGTTTTGAGATATCCTTCTACAATTCCTTTGGAGAATTTTTTATTTATAAAAATATTAAAGAAGAGAGAAAAAAAAAAGAATACTGAATTTACATGCATTAAATAATATGTAGAAACTTCCACCAAACCAAACTAACTTTTTTTTTTTTTTTAAAGACACATGGTTTAGTAGCAAATGCACACGATCTCTATATGGGAGATCATGAGTTCGAAATATGAATGAAAGAAATCATTTATTATAATAACAAGGGTATTAAATAGTGTTGTAGTGCTCAATTTGACTAATTTGTAAAACATATACTAATTGAATTTAACAATTTCTTTGATTGAGATATATATTTGCAGGTTCATAAGATTTAGAATTGCAACATAGACCGTAGAGGCTCATTTCTTTGTTTTTTTGCAATTCTGACTGCACCGTTATTTTGGTGAACACTAAGGTTCAAAATCAATATCCTCTCCTCGCAAACTTTTCGAAAAGTGGTTAAATGATGAAATCGGATACTCGAGCGCCGAGATACGTCTGTTTGAAGATTTGTAATTTCAAAGAAAATTGGTAAAGTAAATCTGAAGTTGAACTGATAGGTCATGTTTAGTTGTGGCCTAAACTATGAAATAAAGGGTTTAGGCCTCAGTTAAGCCACCAAACATGATTTAATTGAGCCGGCCTAAAGTGCAAAAAGTTATGCCACCTATCAAGGTGGTTTAATGTTTAGTTCCTCATGCAGCCTAACATATTTTTCATTTTCTTTTTTTCTGCATGACCTTGCATTTGTGTATGCTTGGAGTCTCTTGATTGATCTAAGTTGTGATATTTTTTTCTCTTCTCACTTGTTTCCATTTGACTTTGATTGATGACAATAGTTATCAATGAACCAACTTGATTACTCGAGAAAATATATTAGCTTTTCTTATAGCAAAAATACTTAATTTTCACATTTAGCAATAGACAAATTAAATAATAAAAATAACAAAAATGTATTTGAATCTAGCATAGAAAAATTAAATATGGACCATCATGAACTTTTGTTTACATAGACAAATTAAAAAAGCACGATCAATGGACCAGCTTGATTACATTTAGCATGGACAAATTAAAAAAAAAGATTAAATCTAATGAACTCTTGTAAAATATTGCTATTATGCAATTGCATTTTAATCTTGTGAAATTATGTAATGATATTATTTCACATTCTTTCTATTAATTTTTACTATTATGTTTGAAATTATACAATTTTATAATTTTTTTTGTAGTAATTATACATTTTTTTGTGTTATTTCTCATTCCTTACAAAAATCATGTGACTCATAATTTTGTACTACTATGTTTCAACTATAATTAAGCTGGTACTATAAATACTTGTTTGAACTGATATCAGCCTTTTGCATTATGTTTTGGAGTAATAAACAAATTATTTCTGTTTTCTTTGTTTTGTTTTTGTTGTACAATCAAGTTAAATAAGGTGAGTAGTAAACAAAAAATTAATGAAAAAGATAAGCAAAAAAGAGTTGCAAGATCTACACAATTTTTTCATTAAGTAAGCTTATTGTAGTTGTGGACACAAAGAATAAAATAAAAAATAAACCATACTTTAAGCCACTAAAATCTAACTAAACAATAAATAACTTAAAACACGGCATAACTTTAGTACTCAACCAAACATGAATAACTTAGGCCTCCTAAAATTTAGACCTCAACCAAATACTACCATAGGACAACCGTTACCAACTCAACCGTTGTAATGGCCAAAATAAATTGTTAAATTATTAAAAATTAATTCCTTAGGCATTTTCAGCACAAACCAACCAGAGGACCAAATTGATGTTTGACAACTATAGCCTACTGTTGATGTTTTCACTCAATGAGAACTTAATTTTATTAGAATTTTAAAATTATCTTAGTACTTCATTGAGCGTAAAATTAATATGTCAACGACTTAAATCTTTGCGTTGTAAATTTTTATTTGATGAGTTATTATCGTATAATACAAAATATGACAGGCAAGCTTACATGAAATATTACGAGGCCAAATTGATGTTTGACAAACTATCAATGTCATTATCAGGTTGCAAATATTAATTGGGTTAGAGATACAACAATACTTGAAGCCGACTCTTAGAACTGTCCTCATAAATATATTTCTCAATCAAAATAGTAGTTATAAATGGACCCCTTATATGACGTCAGATTGATACACCGGTTTGATTCCATATCCCCAACCACATCTCTGTAGGCCGCATTTGGGTCGGGTCCCAGTATCTAGATCCACATCAGTGACACAAAACCCACCAAAGATAATGAAAAATCAAAATAGAATTTATTAACATAATGATTAATGACATGTGTCTTCAGTCAGCCATACTTCAATAAACAAAAAATCAATAGCTCAGTTACAAATTACAATACAACTATACAAGAATATAAAGAATGGATTGCATAATGCACAAACAGGGTAAAACGGGTTTAACAATCCATACTGCTCGGTCGGCTCCCATTTGCAAACCCATAAAAGTATAAACATGAACTCCGGAAATAATCAATCATTGCCATTCTAGCTAGAAAGTGCAACTCATCAGAGAGAGAGAGAGAGAGAGAGAGGAGAGAGAGGATGTCGGATTGGGGGCCAGTGTTCGTCGCAGTAGTGTTGTTCGTGCTTTTATCGCCGGGGCTGCTTTGCCAGATACCGGGTAAGAACCGAGTCGTCGAATTTAGCACGTTGCAAACAAGTGGCCTGTCCATTTTCATCCATTCCATCATCTACCTGGCACTCATCGCCATTTTTCTCCTGGCGCTTAATGTTCATGTCTACCTCGGATCATAAGTTGCTTAATTTCCTTTTCTAGTTTTCTTTTTTTGGTTGGTATTTTGTTTTGCTCTCATGTTAATTGTGATATATTCAAGAAATAAAATTGAGGGTTAATTAAGTTGAATTGTTGATTCTCTGCTGGAATTGACAGCTATGCTTTTTGACTCTTCTGATATTAGTTATTAAGGCATGTATTATTTTAAGGTGAACCCATTAATGCATATAATAGTCATCCTGATCTCTGATTATGTTCTTCGTATACTCCTACTTGGGCTAACTTATATGATTTTGAGTTTATATGCTAAGAGAAATAAAATTAAATGCAGTTGAATTACACCTTATTTCCAGTAATTGGTAATTTACATATGAGAATGAGTGAGCATTAAGAGGGAGTTGGCTACGGTGCTACGCGTAGCATAGAGGGCCTCAGTGCTACGGCTCAATATTTGAGTTTTTAAAATTCTAACGGTCGATCCGAACCGTTCAACATGATCTCCATATGAATATGTACTTGCAAACCAAATTTTACATTTTTTAGAATTTTTGTACTATTTTTTTAGATAGGTAGAAAAACACTTGATCTGAATGGTACAGAATTTTCAGATCAAGTGATTTTCTACCTATCTAAAAAAATAGTAAAAAAATTCTAAAAAATGTAAAATTTGGTTTGCAAGTACATATTCATATGGAGATCATATTGAACGGTTCAGATCGACCGTTAGAATTTTGAAAACTCAAATATTGAGCCGTAGCACTGAGGCCCTCTATGCTACACGTAGCATATTAGCATTTCCGCATTAAGAGTATCTATATTAGTAATTTTATTCTAATTAAGTTCAAATGCTAGGTGCATGGAAATTTCATTTGCAATTTCAAAACTATATGATAATTTTAGAAACGTGTAATAATTTTTTTTAATAAGATTTCTTTTAAAACGTTATGTTGACAAAATAATAATTCTTATTCACTCATCCATCTTAGAAACTAATTTTTGAGATGTATGAGAATTTCTCTTTCAATTTCTGAACACTAAAGAAATCAAAATTAATTGCATGAGTGTAGTGCTTTTAAAATTAACTTAAAATTAATTTCAATTATATTTATTTTAATTTCAGTATAATTTAAGTACATAATATAAGTAGAGTATAAACTTGTAACTGAATGAACTATGCTGATTAGGTTCATTTAGTTCTAGAAATAGCATGCATTCTGAGCTGGAAATCACTTGTCGATGCAAGATATCGAAAGAGACATGCCACCAACCTTTACAACTTGTAGTCCCTCATCAGTTGAAAGATAGAAAAAAGGAAAAATAGGTCAAAAGATAGGATAAAACGACAACATTTTGAAGCCTTAATTTATAGCATAGAAGATTTTATTATATATTTTAGTTTCACATATTTGATGCAAGAACATGTTAGGTGGTTAGTTTGGTACAATAATTATTATTTTGTTGGGCTCCAACCAGGGGAGGAAAGAAATATACAAGCATGTATTAGTTGAGAGACTTGGTATGTTTATTATATTGACCCATGCAAGTCTATATAGAGTTAGGTATTGTCCTTCATATATCGGAACAGTCAATTCAATTAATGTACACATTAAATTATATATAAAATAAGAGGAGGGTTCAAATGCACCATAATTTTTGTGCTCCAATATGCTCCACATTCTTTATCTCTATTTTCAAAGTCCGAACAGTCGATCCAAACCGTTCAACATGATCTTCATAATAAAATATGTTTGGAGATCAAATTTTATATTTTTTAGAATTTTTTTACGATTTTTTTAATAGGTACAATATCACTTTATCGGATGGTCCAAAATCTCCTTAAAAAGTGATTTTGTACCTATCTAAAAAAATAGTAAAAAAATTCTAAAAAATATAAAATTTGGTATCCAAGCATATTTTATTATGAAGATTATGTTGAGCTGTTCAGATCGACTGTTCGGACTTTGAAAATAGAGATAAAGAATGTGGAGCATATTGGAGCACAAAAATAATGGTGCATTTGAACTCTCCTCATAAAATAACTATATTTATTTTTTAATTTTCAATTTTTCTTAACTTCTTGAAAAATGAGGCTAAATTAGAAAGCATATAGTTTTTTGCATTCATAAGATCATTTTCCAAAAGTTCGACAAAATGGTAAAAGAAAACTTAAAAATAGTTTGAAGTCTGATTTTCAATAATAAAAAATTATATGTAAATTTGAGTAGAACTAGGGTGTTCTTAAGCTCACCAAACTATTAAATGAGATTAACTCCAAAACCTATCAGAATGACTTAAAATGACATTGAAACTGATATACTTCACGAGTGATGTGTTTACACGTTGAATTTATAAATATTCAAATTAATTTAATATGAAACCAAATGGTAAAAAAAAACATTTATGAGTTAATTTTCATACGTTCATTTTTCATTATTTTTTGACCGTTTAACTTTATACTAAACTAATTATATTATTTATAAATTTGACATATAAATACATTGCTCATAAAGTAATTCAGTTCAATAATTTGAATTTATCATTTAAAATCATTTTGATAGGTCTTAAAATTATGCTCAAGAAATAATAACACCCTAATTCTACTATTGTAAATCTTTGCATCAACTGTTCGGATATATAAACCAATGTTCTAAATAGCGGCGCTATAGCGCCGCTATAGCGTTTTCGGACCAAAAAAGCTATGACGCTATGGCCATATAGCGCGCTATTTCATGCTATAGCGGCGCTATATGGCCATAGCGCCGTTTTTTCAGCCATTCTGCTATGACGCGATAAACGCTATTTAAACCTTTGATATAAACAAAGAAAAACAAGAAATGTCATAGTCAATAGGAATTCTCGGATTAAATCGGTCCAATGAAAACTCAGATTATATCAGCCCAATAAAACTGTGCTGGAAATTAAGTCGGTTCAATTTGAAAGGTTATATCAGCCCAATTAAGTCGGTTCAATTTTTAGTTGGAATGGGCCCAATGAAATAGGCTCATTTGAAAGATTATATCAGCCCAATTAACTCGTTTCATTTCAGTTGTAATGGGCCCAATGAAATAGGCTCATTTGAAAGATTGCCGTATTGCACATAGAGATATATAAATGTCAGCGCAGAAACATAACATAAAGAGCAGGTCTTTTTTCAGGTTTTTATCCCTTTCTCATTATTTTTTTTTTTTTGGCAATTCTGTTTGTAAAGGAATCATAGGTCATAACCGATATGGCCCAATTTTTAAGCTTGAATATTTATATTTTCGCCGTAAAAAAAAATGGAAAATACATTTCTCCTACTTCGGTCTTTCGGTTTCATTTTCTGTTGAAGAGTCAAGTACACCTTAGCATTTTTAGATGTTATTTTTGAAAATTGAATATGCCGTCTCTATGTAGATCCACAAAATTATGAAATTTTGCTATTTATTTACCCATTTTATAAGGTTTTTGTAGATCCACAATTAATGTGTGAGAATTTGTTACGATATGAATGTGTGTATAGACATATTAATGAATAACTATAAATACATGTTTTAATAGTATATACATCGAGTTTAAAAACATAAACATTAGTCTAAGTTTCTTAACAAAACAGCTTCATCATTGTCCACTTAATTTCATTAGTATAAACACTTGTTGTCATCAGTGTTCTAAATAGCTAGCTACAACAGTGCTATAGTGTTTTCGTACCTTAAAAGCTATAACGCTATCAGTCGTTTTCGGCACTATAGCTGCGACATAGTAGAACTATAGCGTTTTTTTAGCTTTTCTGCAATAATCGCTATTTAAAACCTTGATTCAAAATCATAAGCATCAGCCTTAAAGTTTGATAACAAACAACTTTTCTATTGTTTACTTTCACAAAGTATAACTATTTGTTTTAACAGTACAAGCACATAAAGTAATATTATAAAAGCATGATTCAAAAGTATTTGTACCGGCCTAAGTTTGTATTTTTCAAGGTTTTAAATAGCTAGTTATAGCTACGAAATAGTTTTTTCAAATCTTAAAAGCTATAACGCTATCAGTCGCTTTACTTTTATTAGAATTCTAAATAGCTAGTTATCGCTGCGCAATAGCTACACTATAATTTTTTTCTGATCTTAAAAACAATGACGTGATAATCACTATTTAGAACCTTAGTTTTTTTTTAAGGTAGTTGCCTTAATGTTGCTAACAATTGTATTAAAAAAAAGATATTTACAAACGGCCTAAGTTTGTTATTAATTGTCAACATTTGAGAATGATGTGTTCTTTTTTTTTTTTTCTGTTTAATTGGACGAACAAATCACCGTTTGTTATTCTAAATGGTAAAATAATTAAGAATTAGTCTTTAGTCTAGTGACAAAGATATTGCTTTTCGTGTAGGACAAGTTCTGTTAGGGTCTCCAAGAAGAGGCCACAAACAAGAGACAAAATCTTATGAGAAAACTTAATTGTATTTCTTGACTTCATTATTACATAGAGTACAAATGACATAATTTATAAAAACATAAATCTCTAAAAAAAGAACCCTATATATGACACGTCCAAAATACCCTATACTAAAATACTAAATGTTTCCTCCTTAATATAGCCTACCAAACATAGCCTACTATTCTGACATCCTGCTAAATCAAGCATGATGTAAATATATGATGAGATGAGAGGCATACACAACATGTTCGAAATCCAAAAAGAATAATCCTTTGTGAATATTAAATAGTTGGATGGCTTGACCTCCAACCTTTACTAAAAAATGATGAAATAATTAGGAGGACTAATATGGCGGCAGATGGGAGTTTGGGAACTATTAGACGCTAGCTCTCCAAAGAAATAAATGTTATAAAGTGTGAACATTATAAGCATTAAATGTAATTAAACAACCAACGGGAGGAAGAATAAACTGATCCAAAAATGTAATAAATTTTAAAAGCCCAAATAGTTGAAAACTTCAGATATATATTGAACCTAATGTTCCTGTGAAAGTAAATAATGATACATATAGATGAATGAAACAGAAAGCACTAGTTGTTTAGAGACAGAGATGAGCTGGATATACATCCAGTTAATTGTGTGGATATAAAATATAGTTTCTACAAGCATGACGGTATGGAATTATGAAAAAAACACTATTTGATTCTGAAGCTAATGGAGCTCCTGGCGTGATGGATTCACAGTATGAATAGTCGACCGAGCTAGATAGAAGATAACTTGAACATAATCATGTCATGAGATACAAAACGATTAATCCATAAATCCAAACCAATTTAATTAATTTCAGGTTGCCATAAATCAATATAAGACAAACAGTTTTTCTTTATAAGGAAAGAAACAAAGTTACAAGAATACCAACAAAAGGAACTCTTCATCTCTCTCTATATATATCACAATCAATCAAGCGGCATGTATATGAATACCGATAGCCACAACAAGTATAGTCAATATACAAAAGAAAAGGATAGCATGAACAAGAATAGACATGCCACTCGTGCCCATGTTGCCGAATTCGATCACCCGATGATGTGCGGGAAGTTGGAATAGCAGTCCTGGCGACAACAGTATGAACAATATCACCGCCACAACTATCGGGCCCCAATCCGTTGACGGAGACATTTTTCTTGTTGTATGTGGTTCAAATGTTCAATCCCTATGTTGCTTTTCTCTCCTTAGGTGAAAAAAAATGATGGATGGAATTATGTATGATGACTTGACTATGGTGGACCCACTATGGCTTATATGTGGAGGTTCTTAGTGGTTTGAAGAGGCAAGGAATGCATGCCATGCTTCATGGCTAAGAAAGGGAGGGGGGGTACCAATTAATTTTATGTTATAATTTATATGGAGGGTATATTGAGTGGTGTTTGTATGAACAATGGTAAGAAAGTAAGCAAGAGATCTTTAAAAGTTGGGGAGAAGGCCTAAAGTAATATATTTGGATGCCTTAGTTGTCTTTCTCCAGTTGATTCCACATCAATCCAAGAGAAATTAGTATAAAGGTAAAAGGAAAAAGAACAGGATTGAATTAGAAAAAAGAAGGGATTGATTGCCAAAAGATCAGTAAACCGTGTGAAGAAAAGGAGATTCCATGCTTCATCTGTTGATAACTACATTTTGAAATTGCTTTTGGTTTTGCTTAGTTCTTGACACTTGCTTTGAATTGACGCACACAAAATACTTAAGAGCATCTATATTTATAAAATTAAAAGAAAATTAGAATAGAAATAACTTAAATTAATTTTAAAAGTAATACACTCATGCAATTAATTTGATTATTTTTGTCGTTCAGAAATTAAAAAAAATCTCATACATCCGAGAAATTAATTTCGATGGATATGAGCTAATAGGAATTCATATTTTTTTTGTCAACATAACGTTTTGAAATAAATTTCATTAAAAGAAATCTTTCTATTTATGAAATTACATATCATTTGAAATTAGAATGAAATTGTCACCTATGATTGGAAATTTGACAGAAATTACAAATATAGATGCTACCACTGGAGAAAAAAAAATTGACCTCAGAATGGCTCAAACTGAATTTCCTGGCTAACTAGTAAGGGTAAATTAGACATTTTACAATGACTAAACCATGGTACGAATGGATGTTCTCAACAAGTTTTCTTTTTCAAAGGGAATAAGCTGTCTACGCTCAAAGTATGTTCTTCAAAAAAAAAAAAAAATTAAGTTTCTTTAAATGGACCGTATTTAAATCGAACTTTAAAAAGCCCATGCAAGGTGTTAAGGGCTTTCGGCCCGTTTAGTTGAGAGCTTTTAAATTACTTGGAAGCCTTTCTCCTTAAATTTTTTAAATCTCCTTTTCGGCATTTTGCACTTGACCGCCGTAAAGTTATATATACCTAGGGCTGCAAACGAGCCAAACCGAATCGAACTTATCCTCAGTTTTAGTTTGATTTAAATTAATTTCGAACTAAGTTTGGTTTGAATTAATTTTGAACGAACTCAATTTCGAACTTTTACGAACTTTGTTACGACTTACGAGTTATAATTTATGGCTAGGCCATAGTTCGAAATTACAGCACTTCAATAAAAACTCAGGCATTCTGAATTCTAATTACACAGTACACCAAAGTTTATATCAAAGTTCATTACAAATACCAAAATTTATATCAAACACCAAAGTTTAGTACAATCAATCAAAGTTCAGTACAATCACAATATCCAAAGTTTTTCAAATAGCCAACAGGAGCAACATCACCAAAGTTTTCAAATATCCAAAGTATTCAAAGTACAATTTAAATATCAATAGAAGTACAGAACAATCACTAAAGTCTCAGAATTATTACAAACCAAATATTATCCAAAATAAAACATTAAAGTTCATTATCAGCGGAAATCAACGGTTCACGTTTGAGTTAATTTCGAATTAAGTTTGGTTTGCGAATCTATTTCGAACGAACTAGGTCCAGTTTGAGTTTGGTTTGAATTAATTCGAACGAACTCAATTTCGAATCAAATTTTTTACGAACTTTTTCGAATCAAACTCGAATCGAAATACGAACTACGAATTTTTTGTGCAGCCCTATATATACCTACTGATTTGGTTAAAAAAACGATTGGTTCACGAATTCAGATCAATGCAATGTGTAGAATTACATCGGAGTCGTTACAACAATTAATATATACTATTTTGCCTAAGATAGATAACATTGTTAATTATATAAAATTTGACTAAGAAAATTAATTTTCTCATATTTGCTGATGAGCTTTATTATAGATAGCTATCAAACATCCAGTATGATGCTATGATTGCCACCTGACACAGCTATCTATATGCTATGCATCTCCTAAAGGAGAGCAGCTTGGGTCCGATGCCCATCGGACCCAAAGTGGTTCGATGGGCTCTATGACCGTCCGATCTGCTTTAAGATTCACGCCAGAACTTTCGCGTCTGCTTTAATATTCGTGCACACGAATCTTAAAGCAGATCGGACGGTCATCGAGCCCATCGAACCCACTTTGGGTCCGATGGGCATCGGACCCAAGCTGCTCTACTCCTAAAGGGGTGTAAACGGATCCGGATAATCCACTTCGAATCCGCTCCGAATTCGGACTAGACCCGGATTCGGATAAACGGATCCGGATAATTTGCGGAGCAGATCCGGATAAATATTGAACACAAAGAAATGATCCGGATACGGATACAAATTTGGTGGCGTATGGGAAAACGGAGCGGAGTGTCCGCACTATCCGGATCCGAAATCTTCTGCCTTTTCTGTTCTGCTCCACTTCGCTTCGATATAAATTACCCAGAAGCGGGGTTGTATATAACTATCTCAATCTAGTTTTAATCTCTTGTTATGATACTAAATATTGAGGCGGTCCAGTCTATTTGTCTTTTCTTTGAACACTACTATTACTCATGTGACGTCAGTGAATTGTTTATAGCGAGAAAACAGAGAATTGTTATCCCACGTTCCTCCATTTGATTCCACTATAAAAAATAATTTCTTTGATTTTCCTTATAAAAATGATTTCTTTAGTGAGAATTGCTTCGGGTACTCGTTGGTGTACATAAAAATAGTTGAATATTTTTATTTTTATTTTCTGATTTGTTTTTTTTTATTTTGTTAATTTTGTTAATTTAGTATTTGTATCTACAAATTTGTCTGACTTAATTATCCGATAATTATTCATTTGATATATGTATTCAAATCCGTATCCGTGGAACACCCGCTCTGTATCCGTACCCGTTTAAGGCGGATTTAGTCTTAAATTTTGATATCCGTTTACTATCCATATCCGTATTTGTATCCGCTCATGGAAAGATAGATACGGATATAATATCAGCATTATCCGTTCCGAATCCGCTCCGTTTACACCCCCTAAATTCAGATAATGCACTCATCGGGCCCAGTGGGAATTGGTCTAATTTCAAATATGAGGAGCCTTAAATTAAGATGCAAGCAATAAGTTAATTGGGGAGCTTCCGGAATATATTGGTGAGTTCTTGCTTTTTCAATCACTTGATCTGACATAATTTGTCCGGATCCACGTGAAAAATGATGATTAATTAAATTTTGAATTATCCTCTTTTATATCCAGTCTAAGAAATATGATAATTAATTCTAACAAGTCACCAGCAAGCGGTTTACACTTTACATCACCTGTAGTTTATCCAGCATGATTCATGAGCCTCTACATCACTAAATTGTTTATTGGCATTACTACAGACCATGCATATAAATTCAGATTTTTCTAAGATAATTAAAAAAATAGTGAGGCTATCATACTATCCATAGCGCGGATTGGTCCGTACTACAGATTAATATTTTTGTTTTTAAAATTTTAACGGAACCGTTCAACATGGTCTCCATATGAAAATGTACTTGTACACTGAATTTTACATTTTTAGAATTTATTTACTATCTTTTTAGATGAGTAGAAAAACTGTTTTGGATGGTCCAGAATTTTCAGACCAAATGATTTTCTATCCATCTAAAAAAATAGTAAAAAAAATTCTAAAAAACGTAAATTTAGTATACAACTACATATTTATATGGAGATCATGTTTAAAGGCTCGGATCAACCGTTAGGAGTTTCAAACCAAAAATTTGAGTCTATAGCGCAGACCAATATGCGTTATGCATAGTACCATAGCCTCACATTAGTGCGAATATTGAAGTTGTTCATTGCCAATTTGACACATCTCTAATGATGAATTTTATACGACGAAAAATTATTCTGGCAAATCCCTGTCACGACATACTGATACTGTGTTCATGTCCGAATCAACATTTTCATACAGTTGGGACAAGCCACCCAACTTGGACTTGGAGAGTGGCGCGTGAACTTTTGGGAAACTTGGGATTGAATACGCTAGATAAACGGAAATTAGAAGCCGTGATCAGAGTCAAAATAACGATGATTTACGCAGGGTTTTGACTTAGGTTTTACATATTTTCTCACACTTATGTTTAATTAATTAGAGAAAAAGACTACTGTCACCCTTCTTTATGTTTTATTGCAGAAAACAGGTTTTGGGACTATTTTACACCAAATGGAGCTAGAATCAGGTCAATCGGATCAGCGACGCTCATCGACTAAGCCTCTGTTACGGCCAGTATTGACTAATATGGACCAGGCCTAGCACAGACCAGGAGATAGCGCTGGGAGCAATAAACCCTAACCGTCAAGGTCCTAATACGGACCGTATCACCTAATACGGTCCGTATCCGAAGGCGACCCTTGGGGAATAACTGCCGACAACTGTTTCCAGATCAGTTTCTTAGCCCCTACTCAACCTCCAGACGTCCCTCCACTCCTATATAAGGCCCCTGGGCAGAAGGAATAGTTATCTTTGTAATTAGGGTTAGATTTGATTAAAGTGAGAAGAGAGGAGTGCTTGTAACAATGCCGTTCCGCGGCTAAGTTCCTTTTCTTAGGGCTAGGCAGTAAACCTTGTTACTCTTGATGTTTTGATATATATATTTCTGTTGATTATGGTTTCATGTTGTTGTACTAAAATGCTTTTGTGATTTACTATCTCTTCATCTAATTTCAATGATCTAGTTTAAGTCCGTTAGGGTAGTGACAATACTTTAATGGTAAGAGAAACTATTTGTATGAATTAGCCTCGTTGAGATCTATTAGGTTTATGTGAAGAAAACCTTAGCGGGGAAACCATAAACCAGACCAACAAAACGCGTACCAAATTCCATCACATGCGTAAAGTAAATCGCAGTGATCTGTGTAGTAATTTGGGGTATTTGAGAGATCAGACATTTGCGTAAGATAAATCGCAGTGTCCTATGTAGAATCTCGGTGAAAGATCTGTCATTCTTGCGTAACATAAATCGCAGTGACCTATGTGGTGTCTTTCATTAAACAATAACAGGAAATCAGATGCAACAGGAATATATTGTCAAGGCGGATTGAGTGGCAATGGTGTGCTGAAACCCTAGGAATTCTCATCTATCTTTATTTTAATTACTTTTAATTGCTTCCTAATTTACATTGATCACAACAACATATCTCAATTTTCAGATTTCGTCTAGCCTTTCAAAAGATTGTGATTCGATCGCTCAAAGCATTGACCAATATTCCCTGTGGATTGACCTCATATATACTACTCGATAGGATTGTGCGCTTGCAGTCCGAACCGATAGCATTTCCGAGTTTATAAATATTAAAAGAAACATTGCTCTCTTTTGAGTGATCAAGCCACAAGCAAGGCACCGAACTACAAACCCTTTTAGGGTTTTGAAAAAATCGCAAACACAGAGGTAAACGAAAATTAGAAGGAAAAGGGCAAAGTTCTCAGCACATGCGAGTACAACAAAAGAAACAAATCAAGCAACCAAAACCAGGGAGAGAGACAGGGACATATATAACTGATGAGATTTCATGTGTATGCCTATATGGTGAGAAATTAAAAAATTTCCTATCACCACTTGGCTCAATACACAAAGGACCTCATTTATATGACAATAGCAAGCAAGATTTTCTCTTAAGCATTTCAACAAACACCTAATGTGCACTAAATAGAATAAACAAATCTCATTTATTTTATTGCTAGAGAGGATAGAGATCTTTTACCTAAAGAGATTGTCAAACCTCTTGATAGAGAAAAGTCGATTTCCCTTCTAGATCTCTTGGAATACAACCTTCTTCTTGGAAGCACCTCTTGGTTCACCTTGAACCTAAACAACGAACTATCACACCTCTTAGATAGATGGATGTGGAGTTCAAGGCTTAGATCCAACCACCTCTTGATCTTCAAATCAACAAGCTATTTGATTTCTTGGTGGCTAAACCTAACAAGAAGAGATGAGAGAATTTCGGCCTAGGGTTGAACCACCTAAGGTTTTGGCCTTGAGCAAAATGAGGGCTACTCAAGAGGGTTTCGGCCAATGGGAGGGGCAGAAAATTAGATCATTTTTTTTTTCCAAATATGTCTCTTTAAATAGGCAAGAGTTAGAACAACTCTTTGTATAAGGTTTGAATTAATTACACAAATATCACTAGCCTTTTAATAATTTGTAGGAATTATGTTAGATTAATAACATATTTATATAATCCGATTACTTAATTAAATTTAAATTTTAATTATTTGTAAATCTTAATTGTTAGTTTAATTATTAAATTTAAAATTTCAGACTATAACATATTTAAAAAAAGTTTGTAATTAACTTGTTTGATTATGACTCGGTTCGTCATTTGTGAATTCAAGTTTGACCCAGTTTAGTTCGAATTGGACTAGTTTTTCAAATCGTTGCAAAAATAAGATAAAATTCTTTGTCTAACTCTTTACTATTTTTTTTGGTTCGTTAGAAGAAGATGAAGTTCGTTGCAAGAAAACGATGAAATTATTTTCCGTCTCATGATATATGAGTGACTCACAATATCAAATCAACAAAAAAATTTAATTTATATGTTATTAGAGGTGCTATCAGGGCGGGTAGGGTTCGGATAATATTATATTTGGATCCGTATCTTAAAAGTGTTCGGGTCCAAATTTCAATCCATATACTTATTATTTTCAAGTTGGATCGGGTTCGGATCCGGATACCTATCTACCCGTAGATATTTCGGGTCCAGTCTTTCGGTTCCGGATAGATAGATACCCATAACTTGTTTGTGGATTATCGGGTCCGGTCCGGATATGGGCGGTTCCGGATCCTAGGCGGGTATATGTCACAACTCCCAAGAATTTGAGAAAGTAAAATATTGGAGATGGTGATTTTCTTTTCTATGATTCAAAAAATCCATGAATGGAATATTAATACTAATTTTTAATAGAGAATTAAATTTATGGCAGATATTTGATTTCAATGAGATTTATTGCAAATGACATATCAATGAGAGCAATAAATTTTCATGATTATGCAGATGATATATAAGGCAAATATTGAAAGATATATTCAGAGCAATAAATTTTCATAATTATGCAGATGATATATAAGGTAGATATTGAAAGATATATTCAGAGCAATAAATTTTCATGATTATGCAGAGGATATATAAGGCAGATATTGAAAGATATATTCAGAGCAATAAATTTTATTAAAAAATTAATATGCAAAATGTGATTACTAGTATATGCAAAATTTGATT
The DNA here is from genome assembly GCA_011114355.1 of Carex littledalei. Taxonomy (NCBI): domain Eukaryota; kingdom Viridiplantae; phylum Streptophyta; class Magnoliopsida; order Poales; family Cyperaceae; genus Carex; species Carex littledalei. The sequence goes on along the minus strand of CM022084.1, from coordinate 2,853,416 downwards.
ATATGTAAAATTGTATTTTCATAGTTATTAATATATGTTTTATCGGGTATTTATATGGGTATCGGGTCGGATTCGGTTATGGGTCGGATAACTAATTCAAACCCATATCCTATCCATTACAATATCGGTTCCGGTTCGGATCCGGATCGGATATTAAATTATTAATTTTGTAACCGTGCCCATAATTTAACTGGTTATATATTTTAAACCATACCCGACCCAAATTAACCGGATCTGGGTCGGTTCCGGGTCAGATCCGGTTCAGTTCCGGATCGGATCCGGGTAATCGGATAAAAGTAGCACCTCTAAGCACGAACAAGCTATTAACGAGTTAACTCAGCTCGGACTCGTATTGTCTTGGCACGAGTCGAGCTCAAGATTTATCTAACTTGACTCGACGTGGCTCGTTGACGGCCCTTACCTTTACGGCTCTTATGTAATATACAACCCATGTTTAATTTTAATGGAAATCTTATGAACTACGGTCTACGACCCATGTTGAAAAAGAATAATGTCAATAGTATCAATTCCCATTATTAATTTATTATTGAATGCTTTCCCTACAAATACAGATATAAAATAAAAGAAAGAATTTGCAATGACGTGGACAAGCACCAACGTAGGGTCGCACAGGCATGACTTTTGAACATGGGATCCCGTATAAAATGCACAAGATGATACACGCTATCAATATTTTACTTCATTTTGATAAAATTATTTGATCGTGTCCTGAAAGTAACCAAGATTTGTTTGTTACTTTGTTGTCTTAATGGAAGCAAGTATAAATAGACATGACCCCTTTAATGTCAAGCTATGTTGCATGGATACGAATACGGTATTGTATCGGATACGATACAGATACGGCGATAAGTCAATTTTAAAAAAATCCCGGATAAGATACGGGTACTATATATATTTTATTTTAATTATTTTATTAATTTAACACTTCTATTATATAATTAAATATCAAAATCAACTTAAGTATGTGTTAAATATAAACGTTAGTAGTTTGAAACAACAAAAGTGCTATAGTGCAGTGGGAAAGTGATGCGTCGCTTAGCCAGTAGAGCCAAGTTCGATTCGTAGTTGGGGCAAAAAAAAAATTTTTGCCATGCGCGGTGCACAGGACCGGGTCCATGCGTGGGGTGCACCATGGTGTTTTCGACCGTTTCAATCCGTATCGGAGCTGTATCAGATTGTTAGAGATACGCCACATCATTTGATACGGTAGCTGGCGTATCCAGTATGTATCGGGTCCGTATCGTACCTATATCCTTATCCGATACGCACCCGATACGAGTACGGGTCCCAATTTGAAGTATTCGAATAACATAGAACTAGGTTGAATTGTGTCGTCAAGCGATACCCATGTCACTGTCAACTAGAATTAAAAATCAAATCACACAAATAGACATTAAAAAATAAAAAACCAAACACTATAATTAAACATCAAACCAAATAAATTCAACTGTAATTCGATTTATATAGTTTGCATTGTCACTAATAATGTAAATACTAGCTTGATACTTTATATATATATATATATATATAGTTTGCATTGTCACTAATAATGTAAATACTAGCTTGATACTTTATATATATATATATATATATATATATATATATATATATATATATATAGAGAGAGAGAGTGGCTAATATCAAAACGTTTGTTCCTAGCCCCCGGTGTAATCAAGTTGTTTTCGGGTTTTCAAAGTTCAAACGGTCAATGTGAACCGTTAGATGTTTAATCTATATTAAAATATGCTTGGAGACCAAATTTTACATTTTTTGGAATTTTTTTGCTATTTATTAAGCCACTTTGAAATTTGCTGATCCGGGTGAACAGTAAAAACAGTGCAACTAAATTCTGGACCATGTGATCAGAAATTTTCAAAGTGGCTTAATAAATAGCAAAAAAATTCCAAAAAATGTAAAATTTGGTCTCCAAGCATATTTTAATATAGATTAAATATCTAACGGTTCACATTGACCGTTTGAACTTTGAAAACCCGAAAACAACTTGATTGCACCGGGGGCTAGGAACAAACGTTTTGATATTAGCCACTCTCTATATATATATATATATATATATATATATATATATATATAAGTAATGTTATACTATAACATGTTATTTATTACTAATATTTCGATTTGTTTGATTTGTTCAATATAGTTAATTTTTAATAGTCAAAATCAAATCGTAAATAACAAACAATCATTATTTTAAATCATTATATTGGTCGGTTAAAACTAATTGACCGAACCATTTGATGATTTGAATACTCAATAATTAAAAACAAGTTACTTGTATGATAAATGTAGCTCTTGAATGTTAGAAAATTAAAGGAGAAAGAAGAACCACCATCGTTTGATTTCCTAATTAAACTCTAGCTATCTCTTTTTAATAAAAAATTCTAAAAAATATAAATTTTGGTCTTCAAGTATCTTTTCATATGAAAATTATGTTTAATAATTCAAATCAGACTTTTAAATTTTAAAAATAAAAATATGAATACATACAATCAATCCGTAATATACATATTATTCTATTGTTATAGCCTCACCAAATTTGGATTGTATTTTGTTTGACTATGGAATGAGGAGAAGGTGAACAAAGGTGGTCTAAAGATTGTTGACTTGTGCCCTAATGAGTTGGTTAGTTGCAAATAAATAATTAATATCCAATGAAGCAGTGGCCTCCTAACTTATCAACTATGATGATGATATTTTTAATAATGTCACGGAGTGATTATCAAGCAATGTTGTACCTTATCCCTGTTACAATAAAATATTTATTTACTTGCAATGACCTAATCATATCACCGTGATCATATTGCCACATGATTCCAATGATTTTAAGCATCTTATTTTTTTAATATCATATAACTACAAATCTGGATGCACAATTTTTACTTTAAAACAAAGATAATAAATTAATGAATCAATTTAATTGGAGCAGACCCCAAGGGAAGGGAAGACAAAACTGTCTATTTTGTAAATGTGATTAGAACTTATCTATTCCTTTTTTTTGGGTATGAGATAAGAATTAACACTCACAACCACTTAGTCTTCTAAAGAGGCTAAATTTGGAACCAATAATCATGTATAAAGAAGATAAGCATTAGTTAATTTTGATAGATATTTTTATTGAGTAGAAATAGGATGTTTTTAAGTTGATCAAGCTTCCTGATGAACTTAACTCCAAGATTATCGGATTAGCTTCCAACAATAAATCCAAATCGTTGAAACCGATTTACTTCACGAGTGATGCGTGTACATATAAAATTTATAAATTTTCGACTTAATTTAGTATAAAGCTATGTTGCATGGATACGGATACAATACGGATACGGCGATACGTCAATTTTAAAAAATCCCGGATACGATACGGGTACTATATATATTTATTTTAATTATTTTATTAATTTAACACTTCTATTATATAATTAAATATCAAAATCAACTTTAAGTATGTGTTAAATATAAATATTAGTTGTTTGAAACAACAAAAGTGCTATAGTGCAGTGGGAAAGTGATGCGTCGTTTAGCTAGTAGAGTCAAGTTCGATTCGTAGTAGTGGCAAAACAATTTTTTTGCCATGCGCGATGCATAGGACCGGTTCCATGCATGGGGTGCACCATGGTAAGGTGTCATCAAAACCTCATCAACCTGAATTCCTCACGGAAACCTAACATGTACAATTCCATCCCAATAAATTGGTAATCAACACTCAATGACATCAGTTCCTTTTCAACCCAACCACGGCTTAGATTAAACAATCAGGACTAAATGGTTTAGAGTTCATCAATGACCTGAAAAAATAATTTAACAGAAACCTAAAACAGTCCGACAATCCATAGGTCAACAGAAATAATGAACATATCTGGTACCATATATCATTTGTAATGGTGTGCACAAGAGCAAAGAAAAGTTCTACAAAAGCATTCATGTCATATATAAATGGACAGTATATAGGCCAACAGAAATAATTGAAGTACAGAAACAATGAAAATGAAAATGGTTATGTACTTGCTACCAACAATTAACTCGATGGTACAGTCACAAGATAAAAGAGGCTTGTTAACTATATCAAAGGGTAATTTTCTAAAAGATATTACAACTTTGAGAGAGGCAAAATAACAAAATAAAATAAAAAATGAAGACAAACAAGCATATAACTTGCTTCAACTAAGCTGCAAGCTGAAAAGGTAAAAGCAGCAACTAACTGGATGCAGAGATAAAACTGACATCAGTCAATTGCCCCTGAACTACATCTAAATTCACTTTCATAACTTGATAAGCTTCTTTCAATCGTTCAATCAATTGGTAATTTTGAGCAGAATTGCCCTGCAAGAAAATTTAACCGCAGGTAAGTATATAATTATATAAATATAAAGTAAAAGCTAATCAACATTTTGATGAATGTAGAGAATTCACAAAAAAAGGGTCTATCCATAGTAGATCAAACTATTGGAACCTTATAACAATTGTTTAAAGAGTCTAGCCATAGTAGATCATCTATGTTTTTGTCAGTGAATTGGGGCACTTATGTAAAGACCAGAACCAGTTGGTTGCCGTTGAAATAAAACTAAACAATTTATTGCCTAAAACTACACAATTGGAGGAAATTCACAATAAGATAAGATTTGCAATCGTGCACTGTAGAATTATGTTGTAATGGTAAATTGTTAGATTACTTGAACGGAACCACAGGAAATTATTCATCAATAACCACAAACTTCCAGAACAATTGAATCTATGTTCATAGTTAATTTTATAAAATTCACATTCTAAACGACAGGTTGAACCCAACACCAAAATTGAAGTTGACCTTCGGGTAATTCTAAACAACATCCATTTCTAGGCTCGAATCCACAAAAATCATACACTTTGGATGTGGTTTAACGCAATTTTAACTGAAAAGGATAGTAAAAGTGAAACGCAGGATTACAAAAAAAACTAAATTTCTCAAGTGCTGTGCAGGAATGTATAATTATTTTATAAAAGCACAAACCTTGCATCTCATTAGCGGAGGCCCCACTGTTACACCAAAACACTGTTCTCTCCAGTCTGGATGAAATATGCGAAACAACACCTAAAAAGTACAAAATTATGACTAACCCCGCCACCCAGGGCATGAGTAAGAAACCAAGCACAAAAGTCACCGACCCGCACAGCATCAGCGCCAGTGAGGCGCCTAATAGCATAGAAGCAAGCGCCGCAGGGGTCACCTGCGCTGCACGTGTCCTGGGGTTTGTTCGCACGTGAGAAGGAGATGAGGTGTCGAGGATGGTGAAGAGGAGAGCGCACAGCTCGTAGATCAGCCTCGATTGCTGATCCTCTTGGTCGTTAGATCGCATCATTTTGTGAGATGGAAAATTCAAGTATAAAGAGAAACCCTAACCCTAGCTCGAAATTTAGCTTTTCTCTCTTTACTATTTCTCTTTTCGCAGGCGAATTTCTTTTTTCTTTTCTCTTTTACAAAGCAGGTGGAGAAGAGGAGAACAAGGGAGCACCAATTTGGGAAGGGAGATAAATAGAGAATTTTTCGTTGTGTAAACCGGGCTTATACTTTATGAACCCTTGTGCTTTCACACGTACGGGTCCACAATTGGTCAATTTCAGCTGCACAGCCTGCACTTGTCCACGAATCGGAGACCTTTAGGTCTACCGAACAAAGGTAGACTAAGTCTATAGGATAGATATCAGGAAAATATGAGTGGATCGAGGTAAGTGGATAGGGCCTGAGAAAAATGGAGGATAAAATATAAATTTCAGGACTTGTGAAGACGGCTCACCACGGAGGATATTTAGTTGCATAACTGATAAGTGGGCCCCAAGAAGTATATGGTTCCGTTTAGGAAGTACTCCTGGTGCAGGCAAAGTTTGAACGAGATTAAAAAGCGTGGGAAATCAAAACGGTTTCGGTTGTTCATCGCCTCCGGTTTTATAAACCCTTTATTCTTTGACCAAGTATGTCGCGCATTAATTGACATCAGAATTGGAAGCCTTTTTTACTGTTTCACATTCGCGTAATAAGAAACAAAGATGAAAATCTGCGCACAAAGTATAATGATGTACTTGCTCGCTTTTCTCTAAATTTTTTTTTTTTTTTTTTGCTTGATGCTTTTCTAATTTTTTTTTTGGTCTCTTACATGACCCGTAGGTCTAGCTTTTCTAATTTCTCTACATCACGCAGAATAAATTATGATATAAGCCTTGTGTCGGTGGAAAAGAGCCGACATTTTTATTAATATCCAAAGTTTAATAGAAATTATTAATTATGCCCAGATTTTTGAACTTTTGTTAAAACTATCCAAGCCGGCCAGAAAATGGCCGGTTTAGGTACCCAGTAAACCGGCCATTATCTGGCCGGCTGATCAGAGTCAAAATGATGATGATTTACGTAGGGTTTTGACTTAGGTTTTGCATATTTTCTCGCACTTATGTTTAATTATTTAGAGAAAAAAGCTACTGTCACCCTTCTTTATGTTTTATTGCAGAAAACAGGTTTTGGGACAATTTCACATCAAATGGAGCTAGAATCAGGTCAATCAGATCAGCGACGCTTTCAACTAAGTCTTGGTTACGGCCCGTATTGCCTAATACGGACCAAGCATAGCACAGACTCAGAAGATAGCGCTGGAAGTTAAAACTATAACTGTCAAGGTCTCATTACGGACCGTATCACCTTGATACGGTCCGTAACCGAAGGCACCTCTTGAGAAATAACTACCACGTTTTCTGAAAACTGCTGCGCAGTATTTCTTATTTTGACCATATCTCTCTCATACAAAGTCGGTTTTGAGTGTTCTATATATTTCTGGAAAGGTAAGAGAAATATCTAGAACTTTGCCTCTCTGGAGGAAAGCTAAAATCGAATTAAATCATGGTCAAAGACGTGGTAGAACGTGGCGGTTATTCTGGACCGCCATGCTCTGAAAACTGCCGCACACGTTTCTTATTTTGATCATATCTCCCTCATCTGAAGTCGGTTTTGGGAGTTCTATACCTTTATGGAAAGGTAAGATAAAGATCTAGAACATTGTCTTCTGAAGGAAAACCAAATTCGAATTGGATCATAATAAAAAACGTGGGAGAACGTGGGGTTGGAAAATAACTGCCGACAGCTGTTTCCAGATTGATTTTTTAGCCCCTACTCAACCTCTACACGTCCCTACACTCCTATATAAGGCCCCTAGGCAGAAGAATACGGCATCGGGGGAATGAGGGTTAGATTTGATTAAAGAGAGAAAGGAAGAGAGAAGAAGGAAGAAGAAGAACATCATCGATCAACCGGTTTTATTATTTTCTTTCCTTTGGAACTCTTTCAACTCTTCTAATTTCATTTGTGCTTTAGCCATGACTGGCTAGAGGCTTTTCTAGGGTTAATTAGGGCTGTACTTGAAACTTTTGTTATGATTTAGTTGGTTTATCTATATGTTCTTGTTCTTTGATATGATCTATTCTTTATTTTAATTGATTGTGAAGACTTAATCGAAATCGCATGGAATCTTAGGATTTGGTATTTGCAATTGAGAAATTGAATATTAAGTCCTGACCATAAAGAATAGGGTATTTGATAGGTTAAGTACCGAGAGGTGACGCTTGTCTTATACGGGCTTCGCCTAATAGTTTAGACAAATTGTGTCAAGTACCGAGAGGTGAAAGACGGTTTTCTAGATTAATTGGGACAGTAAGAACTTAATGACTTTAGATTAGCATAGCCAAGTACCGAGAGGTGACGTTTATTCTAATTTATAGATGGTATTAATATAGAGATATCACTTTGTACCTACAATCTCCAACTGTGCCTTCATAATTAAAAGAACAAATTTAATTAACCAATTAGTCATAACACTAGTGGATAGGAACCCTAAGAAACCCTAATTTCTCATATTTATTAAAAATCAGATTTTGCTTTAAGACTTTAGTTTAATTCAGTTTAATCAAAACCAAACCAACCTTTTGAACAAACAAAAACCTTTTTATTTTCTTTTACTAAATTAAATTGTTAGGTTAGAAAAAGATATTCCAACTTGTCCCTGTGGAGATGATCCCTAAGTACTACTTGACAATGTTGTACACTTGCAACCGAATTGAGTATAAACTAGGATTTATTACTTGTATTGCAAAATTCACATCACCGGCTTACTCCATTTTTTTTTTATTTTAGAGAGACACTATGAAAATCAAAATATTGAAATCTAACACTGAAAATTTAAATTTTTTGTTTAAATTATTTATTATATTACTTCTTTTGATGTATAATTAGCATATTTATACTAAAATACGCTAGATTAGTTGAAATTATATTGAATAACACTAAATTATGTTAAATTATGCTAAATTACATTAAATTACGCTAAAATACGATAAATTACGCTAAATTACAAATGAATAGGGACGATATCTTCACTGAAAAGGCGAAAAATGACGATGAAACTTCAAACGGTCATAAAACAGCGCTCGAGTGTCCGATTTCAGCAAATGACCACTTTTCGGAAAGCTTGCAAAAATGCGCATGCGTTAGTGATTGCTACGCCATTTTTTGAAATTTAGAATCACCAAAAAAAAAGGGAAGAGCCTCAAAACTTGAGTTGAAGTTTCCGATTAAGTTTTTCATTTCTATTATTCAATCCAAGTAGCTCAGTAAATTAGTTACATAATGAACGTGCAGAATACCAATTTTTACTATTTTTGGAATTTGTTTACTATTTTTTATGATTCATGAAAGATGAGCAGAATCAGTCTACTATAGCGTAATTTTGTGTAGTTTAGCGTAATTTACCGTAAAGCTGCATAATTAGAGAAATTGTAATTTAACGTAATTTAGTATAATTGAACATAATTTATTGTAATATAGTGTAATTCAACATAATTTCAAGTAATCTAGCGTATTTTAGTATAAATATGCTAATTATACATCAAAAGAAGTAATATAACAAATAATTTAAAAAAAAATTTCAAATTTTCAGTGTTAGATTTCAATATTTGATTTTCATAGTGTCTCTCCTAAAAAAAAAAAAAATGGAGTAAGCCGGCCAGATAATGGCCGGTTTACTGGGGTACCTAAGCCGACCATTTACTGGCGGGCTTGGGTAGTTTTAACAAAAGTTCGAAAATCTGGGCATAATTAATAATTTCTATTAAACTTTGGATATTAATAAAAATGTCGGGGAAAAGAGCACCAAAGAATTTTGGATGTATATATTAATTTTGAGTAATGATAACTGCAACCTTCGCGTTCATCACGTGTAGCCTTACGTGTATTTCATATGTATTTTTTTTAAATATAAAAGTGTCTATATCTTTGCATTACTGGATAAAAATTTCGAAATTGCATTTTTATTTTATTCAACAAAATTTTTAATCTAAACTTTTGATAATTATTTAGAAAAGAAAAAATGATAGACATTCGTGCATTAAGTATAAACACTTTAGAATTCAAATATAAATATTTTTTATTATTAGGATAAACATTTTTTGACGTACAAAATGAGGTGCGGAACATGAATTGAGAGAATCTCAGCTTATTTTTATTTATTCTTTTATAATTTACTAATAATACCAATTTCCTATCTATTCCACTGTTGGAAATCTTCTATTTATATATCTAACTAAATAACTAATTCGAGTTAGTATGAGCATTTACATCTCTGGTGTTATTGGAGTTTCTAATCTGATGTGACCGTTTCTAATCCAGTTTCAGGGTTAGAAACTATGTAGAAAAAGTTTCTTATTAAGAAATTATTTATAAATTTCATGCTGGCCAAATGATTGGCTTAAATTATTTCTTCTATTTAATTTATTGCTTACGTGGTTTAATAGAAACTCTAAAATTAATTTCAGAGATGTGAGAGTTTATAAACTTTAGTACTTTAATTTTTAAAAAGTAGTTAACATTTATTTAAAAATTTATTTGAGTTGCTGAGATGTAGATGCTTGATTACTTAAAAGGCCAAATTAGTCTTGAAGTTTTTAATGCATGTCTGGTAAGAGTGTAAATAGAACGGATATTTATTTGTTTCGTCCATGTTCATATTTGCATGTTATCCATAAATATATGATCTATATGTACAAATAAATTATTTGAGAAACTAATATTTGATTTGGTGGTAAATGCACATGTCTGTTGATGTAGGAGGTCATGGGTTTGAATACAGATTGAATTCTTTATAAATAATTAAATAGAAGTTGATAGGCTATATATATATATATATATATATATATATATGAGGAGGGATCGGATGACACCTCTTTTTGGTGACATCTCTTTTACCACATCCATTTTTTTCATTTTCAAAGTTTAAATCGTCGATCCAAACCGTTCAACATGATTATCTAAATAAAATGTACTTGCAGATCAAATTTTACATTTTTTTGAATTTTTTTACTATTTATTAAGATCGGTACAAAATTCAATGGTCTAAGTATGGCTGTTTTTTTGTAAAATACTTAATAAATAGTAAAAAAATTCAAAAAAAATGTAAAATTTGATCTGCAAGTACATTTTATTGTGGAGACCATGTTGAACGGTTTGGATCGACGATTTGGACTTTGAAAATGAAAAAAATGGATGCGGTAACAAGAGATGTCACCAAAAAGAGGTGTCATCCGATCCCTCCTCTATATATATATACATATAGCAAAGCTAGGGTGTGATATGCTTACCAAGAGGGTTTGGTGAACACAACTCCAAAAGTATATTGGATCGACTTCAATGGCGAATCCAAACCATTGAAATCCATATACTTAAGAGTGATGCATGTACATGCAAAATTTTGAAAGTTTCGAATTTATTTTCTAGAAGGTCAAGCGGTCAAAGAAATGAACATTTTACAAGTTATTTTATAAGTTGTTTTATATATTCATTTTTCATCATTTCTTTGACTGCTTGATCTTGTAGCAAAATAAATTCGGAACTTTCAAAATTTTGCATATACATGCATCACTCATGAAGTACATGGATTTCAACGGTTTGGATTCGCCGTTTGAAACCGATCCGATATACTTTAGGAGTTGTGCTCACCAAACCGTCTTGGTGTGCACATCGCACCCTAACTTTGCTCGTGTGTGTGTCTATATATATATAAATTATTCGTATTTTCTCCGTGTACATATATAAAAAAATACATATACCGGTTTGGTATTAAATTGTCAAAATAATGAAAATATCCGGATTATCCAAATCCAAAATAAATAGGCATATGCAGGTGTCAAATTCTAAAAAAAAGTATTTGTGCATATCAACTCCTATTTTTTTCTTCTCTTTTTTTGTTGTTGAAATATCCTCATATTTTTTATACTTGTTATCTATTACGAACATAAACTAATATATACATTTTTTGATAAATTTTGTGATTATTAATTTTATATTATTATTCCAAAGTACTTATTTTATATACATACGTACTTGTTAGTAATATATGTTAATTATTCGTTTCCTATCTGTACAATTGTATCCATTGAAAATCTATTCTTTACTGTACTCGTTTAAAGTCGATTTGGTGTTGAATTTCCGCAGAAATTTTTCATCCATATAGTATATGTATCTGTGTGTGTGTATATATATATATATATATATATATTCGCTTTATAATAAATAATAAAAGAATACCCGCTTTATGAAATACAAGTACAGTTTTAACGTTATCTATTCGGAATCTCAAATCCCTAATGTCTGACGTGTTATAGTAATGAGTCAGCTAGTTGGATCTATCGGTGTTAATTTTTACATGCCGATCCACGTAGGCAATTGTATATTTATAAGATACAGACACCTAATATTGTTACCTGCATGATGCTCGTAAAATATTCGTAAAATATGCATCATAGATTTATCTCATTAATTTTAAATAGTTTACCACACAAAAATGATCAATTAGATATGCTCCATTGCATATACATTTTACTAAAGATAAAAAGATAAACTTGTATTTTTTTTATAAATCTACTATTTTGACTTGTTGGATAAGACCAAAGCTATACCAACACCCCAGGTTGTGATTTTAGATCATTCCTCTCTGCCACCTGTTCCTACTAATACTATTTTGTCCTCTCAGGGAAACCCTCATTTTTTATGAATTTTCTATACTGGAATGCTCGAGGCCTCAATTCTTATCATAAGAGGCAAATTTTACATGATCTTAGCGTAGATAACAAAATAGATATGATTGCTATTCAGGAATCAAAAAAGGAAAATTTCTCTTCTCGTATTTTGAACACTATTTCAAACAAATTTGACATCTGGTATTGGGTACCATCAATAGGGCGATCGGGTGGGATTTTATTTGGCTGTGATAGCTCTAAATTTAAATATCTCTCTCATTCTACACATAGATATGCACTAGATATACATGTAGAAAATAAGCTGGATAATCACATATGACAAGTTACAGTGGTAATGGCCCAGTAGATAGAAGACTGAAAAAAGATCTTTGGAAAGTCCTAGATGATATTAGAGGGTCTTGTCGACATTTATGGCTTCTCTGTGGAGATTTTAACGTTATAAGACATAAATCTGAAAAGTCAGGGACAAATTTTGATATTACCACTAGTTCACAATTTAATTCTTTCATCAATAGACATAACCTTGTAGAACAGAAATTGAATTCGAGGAAATATACTTGGACAAATGGTCGCAATTTTGCATTACTTGATAGGATATTCACTAGCATGGATTGGGATCACAAATACCCTAGTTGTACGATATCTGATCTTAGTAGATATGGATCTGACCACTGTCCCTTGATACTTCACATTAGCTCTACTATTGATTCCCTTAACACAATTCGATTTGATCCTTTATGGCTTGAACAACCCGACTTTGTCGAATTGATACATAATGGTGGCCTCAATTTAAATTGCAACCTCATGACACAGCACTTAGTTGGCATCTAAAACTTAAGTTCATGCGTAAAAAGATCAAAGGTTGGGCCAAAAATTTCTATGGAAAGAGAAAGAGAGATAATTTTTTTTTGTTAGAACACATTCATTCCTTGGAACTTATACTAGAATGTAGAGAACTTACAGAATCAGAATTGGTCCTTTGGAGAAAATACAAACTTGAATTAGATAACATTTACTTAGAAGAGGAGAAATATTGGATACATCGATCTAGACAAAAGTGGTTGGCTGAGGGGGATAACAACACTAAGTATTTTCACACAATTGCTTCTCATAGAACCAAAAAGAACAAATTCTTTCTTTAGACATAGCAGGACACACTTCCACCAATACAACTTCCATTAGGCATCACATTACTGATTTCTATAAGAATTTATTAGGAATCCCTGGTTTGACTATTGCTCACCTAGAATCCAATTTCTGGGACGATAAAGATAAACTGACAGCAGATGAAAAACACTCTTTAGAGATTCCATTCACTTTAGAGGAGCTCAGACATGCTGTTTTTGCTTGTGAACCCAATGGAGCACCTGGTCCAGATGGGTTCACATTCAAATTCTATCAATCCTTTTGGGCATTAATCAAAGATGATCTATATTTGCTATGTACTCAATATTTCCATCATGCCACCTCATTGACCCCTTTGAATAAATCCATTATTTGTCTCATTCCCAAAGAAAAGGAGGCCAAACAAATATCTAAATTCCGACCTATCAGCCTAGTTAATTGTAGTTTCAAAATTATATCCAAAATTCTAACCTTTTTATTATATGCTATTATGCATAGGATTATTGATCCTAGCCAAGCAACATTCATTAAAAACCGATACATTCTAGATAATGTAGTTCTCAGTAAGGAAATAATACATCATTGTCACCATACCAAGGATCAAGGAGTAGTGATAAAAGTAGATTTTGAGAAGGCTTACGATAAGATAAATTGAAAATATCTCATTGATGTACTAAAAAGTCGAGGATTTGGTTCCAAATGGATTACATGGATTACAGAGTTGCTTAATAGCTCACAGTCTTGCATCAATATTAATGGAACGCTTACTCAATATTTTTTCTGTAAGAGAGGAGTTCGCCAAGGGGATCCTCTCTCCTCCTACCTATATATACTAGTCGCTGATACCCTCAGCAAAATATTCCAAAGAGGAAGAACGGCTGGAGTGATACAAGGTTTAGGTCCCGAATTACTAGATAATCATCCTACCACTAATTGCCACTATGCGGATGATACCATCATGTTCCTCAAGGTCGAGGCAAAAAATGTAGAAAATACATGGTGGATTCTGCTAGCCTTTGAAGCCCTATCGGGCATTAAAGTTAATTATTCCAAAACAGCTATGTAACCCATTAACATTGATCATGTTGAGGAATTAGCCTCTTATTTTAGATGCTCCACTTCAGATTTTCCCATTCAATACTTAGGTATACCCCTTCTCCCTCACAAAATGACCATCACAGATTGGCAATTTCTTATTGATAAATTAGAAAAGAAATTACAAAATTGGACAGGTAGTTTATTATCTTTAGGAGGTCGACTTACACTTTTAAATTCAGTCCTTTCATCGATATCCTTGTATACAATTTCTATATTCAAAATACCTTCTCATATCATTAAAAGATTGGATCAAATCAGACGTAGATTTCTATGGCAATGAGCTAGCATCATAAAGAAAAAATATTCTCTTATCAATTGGCAAATAGCTTGCATGGCCAAAGAGTTTGGTGGTTTAGGTATACTTGATTTCAAACAAATGAATATATCATTGCTCATGAAATGGTGGTGGAAGTTTAGAGATCCTAACTATCAAAGTAATTGGAAACATGTGATACTTTCTAAATACTATGCTGGTTATTCCAATTTACCAATTTCTGAATTTTGGGCTGCAATTATGAAATTAGACAACTTGGGCACCATTAGCACGGCTTACACTCCAGGAGTTATCACCAGAGTTAAATTCTGGTCAGATATATGGTATCAAAATTGTAGTTTAGCTTCTCATTTTCCACAATTATTCACTATTTGCTATGACCCCGATATATTGCTACAGGAAGTAATTCAATCCCAAGGAGAGGCTGTCAAATTTCGAAGACAACTTTCTGAAATTGAATATCAAGAATGGTTGTCCGTATTAGATATCCTTAGTCATATATCCTATACACATACCTTAGATCAGTTGAGTTGGAGATGGGAAGCTTCCGGAAAATTTACAGTCAAATCCCTATACAAATTACTCAATTACAAAGGCATTGTCCCATCTTACCCCTTATTATGGTGGAATATCC
The DNA here is from genome assembly GCA_011114355.1 of Carex littledalei. Classification (NCBI taxonomy): domain Eukaryota; kingdom Viridiplantae; phylum Streptophyta; class Magnoliopsida; order Poales; family Cyperaceae; genus Carex; species Carex littledalei. The sequence continues at coordinate 2,838,207 of CM022084.1, read as the reverse complement.
CATCCCGCTGAAAATAAAAACTTTTATGTGGCTTACTAATAAAAAGAGGATACTTACCAAAGATAAACTAATTAAAAAGGGCTGGCAGGGCAGTACAAAATGTCAATTCTGTGATCATATTGAATTAGTGGACCACTTATTTGTACAATGTACATTTGCCAACCAAATTTGGTATTGGATGGGAGCATGCCAAGCTCTAAGTCCTACTTGGAACACATTTCAAGATATCATTCATTTTTCTTGTCAATTACCACCTAAACAAACAACTGCTTTTCTTATAATTGTTAGTGCCGTTTGTTGGACACTTTGGAAGCACCGTAATGATATTTGTTTCAATTTAGTGCAACCTAAGCAAGCTCGCCAAATTATCTTTCTAATACTCTCTTTGGTTTCTTATTGGATAGGTCATGTGAAACAGCAGATTCAAGAGTTGACAGCGCTATGGCTCCCAGACAACACTGATGCTATACCCATTAGCGTCTGTCCTCCAGAAAACCAGCTGCTGGAGGATGAGCTACAGATGGTGGTGTACACAGGGCACGCCAATGCTACTCATGATTAGATCCCCGAATTTTATGTTTATATTTCATTTTATGCATCTATACTGCAGCCCTTGTTGGTGGCTTAATGGCAGCCCTTGTGTGTGGCTTAGACTTAGTTTTGTGAAATCTAGTTGGTTCTTAGGTAGTATACAAATTGATAGGATCTTGATTAGCGATGCAGGGTATCAGTTTGTTCCGAGATAGTTCTGAACAACTTCATCCTGTAACTTAAATTTTGTTTCTGCAATGAAACAGGCTTCGGCCTTTTATCCAAAAAAAATAAATCTACTATTTAAAATTTCTCAATACAAAAACATTTAGATATAAATATATAGATTAATTTTAACTTGTATATTTTGATTTGTTAAAAAAATATTTGGACTTTTAAAATAAAAAATGATAAATATGTATATATATTTTACTTTATGCACAAACAAATATTAAATAAGCATATACGAAGGGGCAGAACTACATGCTGTCATATTTATAGTAATATTATCCATCATAATATTATATCTGTAATTATGCAACAACCGATATATCCATTATGGTCGGACCAGAATTCTGTCCAATTGAACAATACAGAAATTTAGAGGGTCCATTTAAAACTAATTGGTACAGATTATAAAATAGAATCCTTAAAAAAAAAACTGTTAAAATAATATAATACTAATAAATAGCCTGTTCATGTTGTTTCCAATTTGGACCACCGAGTATGAACTACATACCTCAAATTTGTCTATACCCATCCAACTTTTAGAGGACAATTTTCTGGCTGCGTATAACAATATTTTTGACATGGTCAAGGTCAACTAATTTGTTTGGTATCGCCGTATTTAGCACATTTTTCACCTTTGTTGGGAGCCAGCTATCGGACCCAAGTATTCCTTTTGGGATCAGATTTAATGGTGGCCTTATCCGGCTCGGATATATCTTCTGTGAATGCATAAATCGTCATAACGCCTTCCTACCGTTATGCTTGAGGAAATTTTCTTTGGAGTTCGTTAGAAGGGTTTACAAAAAAAAATTTGTTCGATGGTTTTAAAAGTTAAAAATGTAAAAACATACAAAAAGAAATTGCAAAGAATCATGTAATGATTTTGCATAGTAGGTTACATCAAAATTAAATTATTTTTAAATTAACCATTCATGTCTGCCCTAAAAACAATGTTAGTTAAAGTTGAGGGCTTACTGATCCTTGATATAAGCAAAATAATGTTCCATTTAATATCTATATCACGTCATGAAAGGGGAGTGCGTATCCTCTGAGATATCTGTGTGACCGACGTGTCCGTGTCTATTCGGAAATAGCACAGGAGTCCAATATTATTTGAGTTTTGAGATTCGTAGATATTGTATTTTAACGGTTGAGATTTTCCAAAAAAATCACGCAAAATATATAAGATATCTCAGAGGATGCGCCTGAAAGAGATGAACAAAATCAAGAGATGGACAAAATCGTACCATCCTTTGTGTATAGAAAATTGTAACTTGTGTGCTATTTTATATGAGGTCTATATTTTATAAATTTGTAGATTATAAAGCACATAAGATTACTTTTACTAGCCAGATGTAGCATCTTAATTGCCTCCGTTACCAATCTATACAACCTTTTTCTTTCAAAAATGCATATTATAAAAAATATTAATGCTTTATACTGATTAAAAATTCTAAATGCCTCATTGGTTTTGTACTTTATAGCAAAAAAGATTCAAAAAATATAAAATTTTGTATCCAAGCACATTTTAATATGAAGATCATATTGAGCGGTCCGATCGACTGTTTAAACTTTGAAAATAGAGATAACAATATTGGAGCATGATGAAGCATAAAGCCAATGAGGCATTTTAAGAACAAGTATCCTCTCCAATATGTGTAAACGATTCCCTTCACTTTACGGTTTGAGATTTATTCTCAGCCGCTTTGAGATTTAGGCTATTGCAGGGACAGTATTATTGGGCTTTGAGATTCGTGCAAAGTAAAAAAGAACCGTCCAGATCCACTAATTGTAAAAGATTCCCTTTTACGGTACGGGGAGGATGTGAATTTGCATTTTAACCCTACTCTTATTGAGTAGAATATATAACTTTTTTTTAAAATGTTGAAAATTATACTTGAAGCCCAACTATAAAATGTACATTCATAAAATTATTCAATATTATTAAGTAGATATCACTCCAAACCTACATTTTTTTAGAAATTAAAAAATAATTTGTTAGGAAACAAATTAGTAATTTTATAAAAGATTAAACTATTGATTCGGTCATGGTGAGATAATCGAATCCATTGGTTTGGTTCATCTTTTGTCTCACCTTTACACAACTAGCGACACAAAAAATTAAAAAGAGGAATGACTGAACTATTAATTTTTTAATTTCAAATCCAAGTATTCATTTATTTTTAAATCACTCAGATGAGGGCAAACAATTAATTCGATCCAGGCAAGAAGGGAAAAATATGTATACCTAGCATGCGGAGGTGTAAACAAAAATAGATCAAATTATTTAATCCAGTTATCCTTATCAGGATCAAATCAATAAGTCGATCATTGTAATTTTTAAGAAAAAGATAATCAATATATTTTCTGAAAAATCGATTATCAATTTTAAAAAATAAAAAAATTGTCAGACCTACTAGGTACTAGACGACCAGGGACTATTGTCGTAGTAATAGTTGAATAAAACCAATATTTTCTATTGGACAGTGACATTAAAAAAACTGGGCGGTATACAAGTTGGCATTTTATTATAGTTTTTTATTATTTAATTCAACACTGGTTCGCACTTCGAGGCTTTTGTGAGGTTAGAGTTACTTAGAAGTTAGAACTTAGACATGACCTTTATTCTAGAGAGAGAGAGAGAGAGAGAGAGAGAGAGAGAGATGGATAAACCTTGTGATGCGGCGGAGCTGACATATGGATAAAGTTTCTGTTTTGGCTTTAAAATTAACATTTATTTTTGTTAGGTCTTATCTGAATTTCTTTTTTGGTTGGTCAGGACTCAGGAACCGACATTTTTATTAATATTAAAAAATAATTACAAATTAATAAATATATTTACGTTAGTTGGATATTTTTAAAAATGTTCAAACCGAATATTTAATGCGAGTTTCATTTTTTTTCTCAACCAGTTAAATGGCCGGTTCTCAATTTTTTTTTTTTTTGCTGTTTCAAATCCTATAAATACTTATTTTTATCTTTCTTCCCTCTCGCAACTCACTCAACTCACATAAGAGAAAGAGAGAAAGAGAAGGCGATTTCTGAGGCGATTTTCTTGATGATTTTCAGGTAAACTTTTTTTTCATTTAATTTTTTTTATAATTTATTTATTTTATTTTAATTTTTTTCAGAAACCTATACATTTAAATTAGTAACATGACAATTCTTTATCATTTATTAAAATGTAGTTTGTTGGCCATAGCTTTGATTTCATTACACTGTGGTGAGAAGTTTCTTACTAATACATATGAGGTTTATTACTCCAAAGAGTCAGTTAATTCATTCATGATTCCCGATGATATCTCACGACTTGAAAACCATGATTTATGAATGCACCGGTTATAACCCAGAAAGGTGGAACTTAAAATTGACAACCCGAGTGAACGATGGAAAACCCCGACTTATACCATAGTGAAGTACTAAATGATGCTGCATGGAGAGACCTGTACAGAAGGTTAAAAGCCACTGAAAATTTTATATAGCATCAAGAGAGTTCTGATAGAGTTCAAATAATATATAGAAGATTAATGATAATCTTGAACAAGGAAATTGTGACGCTTGGGAACCATCTCTGTTTCTGATCTTCAGACGGCTTATATTCATCTTCTATTTGTGCTCATTATATTTGTAAATTTATATAAAAGCTCTCATTATTATAGTTTCAAAATTACTTGGTTTTTCCTCGAAACATAAATTTGCAGTAAATTAAATTACCCGTGATCCAGAAATAAAATTACACAGTTTTTTTAAATGATGGTTGGTGTCTGTCATGTTCCATTCTAGATGTAAGCATTTCTCCAAAAATCAGAATTCAGATCCTCTCCGGTACCGTAAATGGAAATATTTTAGAAATTATTGGATTTGGACTGTTCTTTTTAACTTGGCACGAATCTCAAAGTCCAATAATGCGTTAGTCTGAATCTCAACCCGTAAAGTGAAGTGAATCTTTTACAATATTGGAGAGGATACTTGTGTCAAAAATCAAACTGAACTCAAGGAGACTGATTATTTGACAAAATTTATTGACTTTGAAAAAATGAACGAATTAGTAGCAAAGCAACGGACCGATATTTAATGAAAATAGTGCCAGTATTAGTTGTGCAGTTCAAAGATGAAATTCTATCCAAAATTTTCTTGTGATCACATGCAATGTTTTGACATTGACACCAGTACCTATCATTGCGTGTCCATTTCGTCGGAACAGAGACCATCTTTCTCTTGAGGTCAATTTGGGTCCGATGTCTTCGGACTCAAAGTGAGTTTGATAGGTTCGATGATCATCCGATATGCTTTAAGATTCGCGTCCGCAATTTTTGCGTCTGCTTTAAACTTCGTGCACATGAATCTTAAAGTGGATCGGACGGTTTTGAAACCCATCGGACCCAAATTTGAATCCGATGGCCATCAGACCCAAGCTGTTCTCCTTTCTCTTTGTTATAAATTGCTATGTTTTTGTTTTTTTAAATTTTAAACCGAGCTAAGCAATATATTTTATGTCGTAATTTCTGAATTTTAATTGTTTGATTCGGATGGGAATGCGTTTAAAAATTTTGAGTTTTGTAATTTCTAAATTAAACTGAACCAAACAATTAAACTAAACTGACTCATTTAACCAGAAAAAGCAAACGGTTTAACCCGAACACAGATTTGGTTTAAAACCGATTAACCGGAACCGATGATCACCCTCACCTGAAATGGTATAGACCAAACTGGAGTGGGTTAAAACAACTCGTACCTCGATAGCGCACTTTCACCTGCCGCTTGAGATTGACTCTATTCAGCATTGGGCCCTGCTCGTCTCATGTTATATGGGCCCCACGATCATGTTATATGGGCCCCCACGATCATCGCGTATCGTCCAACTATTCAGCATTGGGCCTTATGAAAAAAGCTTTTGTTAGATATTCTATGTCCTTTTCTGTGTATAATTATGTGCTAAAGTTGTTATTAGCGAATCAGAATTAAATTAGCGATACTTCTCGCAGCACGAACAGCTAGGGCGTTAAAAACGCAGCAAACTTTAAAATAAATATCTGGTGCATGTATTCCAAGGTATTGATATCTGATACATGACCATGCGAATTCGCCTCAGTAACGTAGTCAGAATTTGAGTCAGTGATGGACAGAAAAATTCAAGAAATATAAATTTCGTTACTTGCTTCTTTTTTTCTATTCGCTAGTTCACTCAGAAGAGTCAAAGCTTCAGATCTGATCATTGGCGATCGCTATTTGTCTTTCTTTTTGTATGATCAATTGTTATTTTCACTCAATCCCTCTCATTTTTCTTCTTTTAAGCTAGTTATTGTTTATTTTTATTTCACACTCTTATTTCCTTTTTTGTTGATCGTTGTTTGTCATTTGTACTACTTTGTTATTGACGTTATTTATTATTTCTATTGGGTAGCGTTTAGTTAGCGAGAGGATCCGCAATTGCAGCGAAGAGGTGAATTGTCTGACGAAAATTAAAAAGAAAATATAAGTTGTTGCTGAGTTAGACTTCAAAGTGGAACAAATTATTTTTCAGAATGAGGCAACGATTAAATAGCATATGAATAAAAAAATCAAAATCCAGCTGCCCACCCCTGATACACACTACCTCCGCCATTGATTCGCAACCTAGGAGATATCTCATATTTTGCGTAACTTACTGGAAAATCTCAACCCTTCAAATACGATCTGCATGAATCTCCAAGCTCAAATAATCCGAAATTTTTATTAATATCCAAAAAAATATTAAATTTCAAAATCTACACCCTGTTTGACAAGATTTTGAAAACTGCCCAAACCGCAGATTTATTTCCCGGTTTTAGGCCGAATTACCGCAGATTTATTTTCCGGTTTTGGAATTCCGAAACCGCAAAAAAAATTTGCGGTTTTGGTTTTGGAATTCCAAAACCGCAAATTTAATTTGCGGTTTTAAGTTTAAAAAAAAAAGAATATGTTACAATATATTTATTTTTTGTATTGAATTATTAGAAATATTTTATATATTTCTTTGAAAATAGATGGAATACTATATAATTTGATTTATTAGAAAGACTGCGACAAATAACCCAGATCAACATTTTTCAGGCCGGATTTTTTGCAGCTGTAAGAAAAATTAAAATATTTCTTTGTGTGTTATTGGAAAAAAAAAACAATGTTTTGAATCTGAGTTATTGATTCCGGTTCAAAAGTCACTTCTAGGTAAATACAGAAAATATTGTGTCTTTCTATTTTTGAAAAAACAAAAAAGATTCTTGACATCTCTGACAAACATTTTGTTTGAAATTTTTTTTCTGACAAACTTTTTTGTTTTTTTTTCAAAAATGGAAGAATCCAAATATTTTATGTATTTATCTAGAAGTGACTTTTGAACCGGGATCAATATCTCAGATTCAAAATATTTTTATTTATTTCAAATAACACACAAAGTAATATTTTAATTTTTCTTAAACCGCAAAAAATCCGGCCTGAAAAATGTTGATCCGGGTTATTTGTCGCAGTCTTTCTAATAAATCAAATTATATAGTATTTCATTTATTTTCAAAGAAATATATAAAATATTTCTAATATTTCAATACAAAAAAAAATTATAACATTTATGTTTAAAAAAAACTTAAAACTGCAAATTAAATTTGCGGTTTTGGAATTTCAAAACTGGAATAAATCTGTGGTAATTCGACCTAAAACCGAAAAATAAATCTGCAGTTTGAATGTAGATTTTGAAATTTAATATTTTTTTTTGAATATTAATAAAAATTTCGGCAAATAATACTGCCTCCCTGCGCCATCCCTGATAGGCACCGGGCACGTCGGTCACGCAAAATATGAGATATCTCAGAAGATACGCACTCTGAGCATGCTGCCTATGAATTCTGAGCTGATCAATTGATTTCAACATTTTTACCTACCAAACCTCGTTTAAGTTTTTAGAATTACAGATATATCGAGAAAGATGTTTCAATTTTTTACTTATATTTTAATGTTATCTTAAATTTTTGATTGGATTAAGTTCCTTTTTAATTTATTGTTACAATCTTTGCGAACAAAAGAAATATAATGTTGAATATATAGTATGATCGTCTTCATAGATTTGTGGTGTTTTTTAGGCTTATTTTCTACGGTAAACTTATTTTCTACGGTACGACTTTTTATGTAAATATTAAAGATCATGTTTCTAATATTTTCATCGTCTTATTAAAGAGAGTTTCAAGAAAATTTACATTATTTATCAATTTTTTTTTCATATTTTAAAATAACCAAAATTACTCATTTTTTTTGTCATAGTATTAATTAATAATTTGTCATTTTTAAGTAAAATAATATAAAATAATTATGTGTATGATGTTCGATTTAGATTTTGTTTTAAGAAAATTATAACAAATTTTAACTTAATTTAAAATCAGAAATAATAACCTTAAATTGATAATTGAAATTGGGGGGACGAAGCGCGAGACTCTTATCTTAATATGCTTAAAAAGGAGATAATAGGTAACAAATACCATTCGTTTGGCCCACATGTCAGGACCCGGTAGCAAATTTTTATTTTTTCATCGCACCGCCATAATAAATAATCCATCCTTTCTAGAGCTTTACAAAGTGTGCAGTACTGTCCCTTGTTTGCTTGACGCGTGTCCTTTCTCATCCGGTATTCATCTTTTATCCTCTTCCAATAGGGACGCTTGATCAGATGCAACATTTGTTAGTTCTTCTCTCTCTCTTTGTGCGATCTGCTTCCCAAAAGAAGAAGTGTATGTCGGTTAAGAACTAAGGTAAATATTATGCACCATGTATTGCAAATCTTACTTTGAACCTCTTTAAACTAGGATGCATGCATAGTTTACTTCTTGCTTCAAATTCATGGTTTTGCTTTTGTCTATGCGCCTTTTATGGTCAGTGGTTGCATGAGCGTCTTTGAGGTGGTTAAGCTAAGCTAGACAGCAACTTGCTGCAGGATGCTTTTGAAAAAAAAAGGCTTCTGTTAAGAAGAATTGATCACACTTTCCGTTTCTACCAGTCGATTGTAGCTATAATTGTGGTGCAATAACGAGATACAAGCAGTTGTGGTGTTAACATTATAAACGGATTGATTTTCTTTTGGTATAATTTTGATGGCCTTAATTCAAATTTTGACGCTGATTCTCTGGTCCATACCCCTCCCAAAACCAAAAAGCGAAAAATAAAATAAGAAACGGGAAGGAATCTGATAGGTACCAACAATTTTGTACGACTTGCAGACTCATTTAAATTCGAAGTAACCAATGGACTCAGATGAACAATGATAAAATTAAAGAAACAAAATAAGATAAAAAGTGAATTCAACTATATTCTTTTTTTTTAAGGTTAGTGGTTTAGATGCCTACAAATTCAACTATATTCTTGCCAGCTGGTCCATGCCTCGTTCCCTGGGGTATTATTTGGCTGGTATAACTATTTACCGGTGAATACGCTAATTAAAGTAGGTTTCATGACAAACTAATGAAAATATATCCTGCATATGACTGCACAAAACATGAGAAAATTCATCTAAACTCAACATACAGGGACCAGTGACAGCATGTACTGTTGGTCAGTGATTGGTACACATGTGGTAGGTTGCAAATTAGCAGATCAAAATGCTTTTTAAAAATACATTTTAGTAAATTGATAAGAAAAGCAGAAAGGAAAATTTAGCCATTTTCTCACTTGGAATATTTCTCTCTTATTTTTTATGTGGGTATTCGGCATATTATCACTAGACTAGTTTGCTCTATTTGCAAAACAACACACAAAATTACTTGCAACTAAAGAACCTAAACAATTGATGATATATGTATTACCTAGCTGCACTCACTTGGGATTTTACATGGGTGTGCTAGGAAAGTGATAGTCCAGTAAATGTTGACAACTTTGCCCTTGCCATTAAGTTATTGATCCCTTGTCTTTAGGTCAGCCAAAATTCATTTCAAGCCAAGAAAATTTACATTTTAATGCTTTGAATATATTGGTTATTACACAATATCGGTAGATAATAGCAATGAAAGATTTGGTCATTTTTTTTTTTGGTTGACCTTTGAAGTTCATGGTTTCTGCTTGTCGCAAAGGTGCAAAATTGATTCTTTCAGTAGGGACAAACATGATAAAAAACGTTTGACCTTTTTAGATTTTGTCATGCTCAGTGCATTGAGTAGTACTTTCTCCAACTTTTCTAGCATGCTGACATCAAGCTGCTCCAGATCTTCATGATTAGACCTACAAAAAAAAAATTTGTTTTTTTTGTTTTCAAATTCATTCTGATTCTGTTTAAGATCGTGTCTTGATGTTGCAAATTGTCAGTGGTTAGTGCATACCAGGTAGCAATCTCTTGTAGTGAAGATCTGAAACCTGAAATGGAGCAGTTGTTCTCATCTTGCTGCAGAGAAATAATTTTCTTATTCAAATTTGTTTTCTTGTAAGGAGGCAATCGAATGCACATATGATCTTTCAGACAAGCTAAAAAATGGACAAAACAAATTCCAAACTATGATCGAGGCATACCATTGCATGTGTAAATAGTAATACCTGTGGGTTAAGATTAGTGGCAGTGAAAACATGAGAAGTATATCTTCTGTAATTAAATTAGGAAAAAGTATATCTTCCGTAATCAACTAGGCATTGCTTAAACAGTACTACTGATAACAGCAATGCAATACTGGTAACTTGTCTATATATCTACTGCACCTTCTTACCTGTAATGTTCAAACCATGTGTTTTTCATTTAAGTCGTAATATTATTTTGGAAACAAAAACCTAAAGAGTAACAGAAACAACAGCTATAAAATAAGACAGAAAATAAGACTATATCAAGCCATAATAAAGACTTGAATTTAGCCTACTGTACCTTAATATTACTGTCATCCACTTTGGGCTGTCCTTCAGTTGACTCTTTCTGGCTGCGCATAAATTGTTGATACCGTTTGAATGTCTTTCCTATGCTGCATTGAAGAAAATTAGTTCCTATATGCTTAATATTTGAATTTACTACAATCAGGTTACCCAGAAAAATCATGGAATTTCTGCACCAACTAGGCAACTATATATGACCAAATGCAAAATTCTTTGATCTGTATGCGGGAAAGGATGCACATAGTGAAATTCCATACTTTTTATTTGGACTTGGTTTCAATTTCAAAAGTCATAATTTTGCCTTCATCCCGTCTTTATGTTAAAAGTTTCTAACAAACATTCCACAATCCAACAGGTGATGTCTCTCTTTCCTCTGATCCACAAATCTTCTCTCTCATCTTTCTGTTCTCATCCTAGTCAACCTTTGTTATCCTTCTAATTTGCTCCGATGAAGTCCTAGCTATGATATTTATTTAGTACATGAATAGCAGTCCCTGCAATTTTTCATCCTAGATGCATCTGAACTCATTTTGAGATACGAAAATACATCAAGGAATAATTTAATTTCTAGATTAAAGTGCAAATTTGTGCAAACTTGGCTAAGCAACAACTAACGAGAAATCAATTCAAAAGGAAAGACCTACTGTAAGTAACAATTAGCAGCCAAGAGGCTGTCGCCAGTAGACATTCTAAATATAGATAGACGAAATCCCTTGTATCACCATATATGGCATCTATAGTACAAAAGAGGTGTGCAAGAGCATTAAGGACACAGCTATGAGAAAGCGTGACAAACATAACTAAGATCTTGTAGTCAAAATGACATACACGGGATATGTAATATTAGGGTCTCAGTAATGCATTTGCTTCCCCCTTTTCCTTTGAAGTCGTCCCTCTAGAATTAATTAGGTCTCTGCTTCCCATTTTATTTGGACCTTACAAACACCATTAGTCTCTCCTTCACCCCCTAATATTCCATCAAAGATTCATTTCAAAATTAGATCTTCCAAGTTTCCTGCAACGACATCTCATCTATAGTAACGTATTTTTGTTTTATTATCCAGGTCCCAGCATTCTCTTCAAGCTTTGATTTCTATGAAGGAGAAAGGGAGAACAACAGAAAAGGAAGTTCTACAAAGGCTAATTTTCTTGAAATGATTAACACAAAGAATGTCGACTGCGTAATGAATAACTAAAAAGAAGGTAAAAAAAATTGAAAATAGCTATATTTGTTTAATTAAAATGCCAAATGTCGACTGCATAACGAATAACTAAAAGGAAGGTAAAAAAAATGAAAATAGCTATATTTGTTTAATTAAAATGCAAGTCTTGAGATTTTGATAAATTAAATGTTTAAAAATAGTTGAGCCATGAAAAAGGAGAGAGAGAGAAGTTGGCTTTATAACCTCGTTAATTTCATCCTTTGTTCTGGTGGAAGTGAAGAGGAATGCTCAATTTTTCAAGAACATTATCCTTTGGAAGTGAAGAGGAATGCTCAATTTTTCAAGAACAATATATGTTTAAATTTGCTTTTCCAAATGAATGCTCCTTTGTTCTTGCATTCATTTGGAAAAAAACAAATTTTAAACATTGTATGATCGATATGAATATTCATTCCATTAACAATTAACTGTTGGTTTCTACATTTAGTTAGATATTATAAACATTTAACTTGCTATATATGAAAAATGGAGATGTTCAGTGAGTGGACACCCAAATGAACACTAGTTTATGTATGTTCAATTGTTTATTTAGCCATAACTTGATAAACTTTAATTTGATCTATTATTTGATGCATCGTTAAGTCTATTAGTTACTTTTAATATATCGTGTACTTTTGTTTATCTTTTTTTTTATGTTGGATTGATAAATCAGATACTATGATATTTTGCATGTATATAGTAAATTTGAAGCAAATGAATGCAATAAACGCGTGCATTGATGATTTCTGGTGCGTCAAGTCATCTCACTTAGTATGCCGCCTCATGCCAATGCAAACTTGAAAGGGAAAAAAAGAAGGAAATCATTGAATTACATGTCATGCTAGTAGTCTCTCTCCCCTGCTCCCCAAATTAGGTCAGCCTTAGAAGTGAGCTCTCTTCCTTCCTATTCGGCTTCCACAGGAAATGCTGCCCCCTTTTTTCATTTGCCATCTTGCTCTCTCACCCGATTCAACACTGACCCTATCTCACACCTCTCTCTCTCTCTCTCTCTCTCTCTCTCAGGTATCCATGGAATCCCAGCTTGCCATCACACTGATTCCATGTTCTCCAATTCGAGGCGATTATTACCTTTCCATTCGAGTTTCCCATTCTCCCAGGGTCAAATGGACAACGAAGAAGACAAGGTCCATGGCTTGTGCAAGAGTCAACAAGAAGATTAGAGAAAAAAGGTTTTACTTGTTTATCTTCTTTTTCTATATTTCTTCTTGTTTGTTTGAATTGAAAAACATGGTTTGTTTATGGAAGACAAAATCTTCTTTATAGGTTTTGTGGATGCAGCCTAATACTTTTGATTATGCATATGTAGATCTTTGAATTTTATTTGTGATTTCTGAAATTGATTTATTTATGTATGCTTAAATGTATTCTTAGATGCATTTTTAAATTTATAGAGCATCCACTAGTACTAGATTAAGACTAATAGGAGAGATCCACATTGGGTTAGAATCATTTTATGAAATGGTTGTATATCCATAAATAATTTTAGATAATTGAATGATAGACTTAGAGGCTAATGCACCAAAATCATAAATAAACTTGCGCACTTGGATAAATGGTAAGCCACGGATGTAGGAAATCAAATTAACTTGAACACGACATTTATCTCAAGATAATATCCTTCAATTATGTAGGTATTATAAAAATAATTAAGGAAGGATAATTAAGGTATTGTTGTAAACCCATTACTAAAAATACTCATTTTGGAATTCAACAGGGATTCTGAGATTCAAGTGACACTTTAGACAACTTGTATTCAGGATTCAGGCTATATTTGCATAATTCCACTTGCACTTGTATAATTCAATCTCTATTCTCATAATTCTACATATACTGTTTAGGATTCAACTTAGCATTTCATAATTTATCCAAATTGGTTAGTTTAGATTAATGGCAATTTGTAAACCAATACTATTGATATCTTTCTGTGGGTTGACAATCCATAGTACGACACAGTGGTTGTGTACTTGCAATAGAATTATGTTTAAAACTAGAACTTATTTGTTAAGCTAGCTATCCTTCATATTATCATAGTTCGAGGCTCAATTTTAAGAACCGACGAGAAAGCGTCCACGAGAAATAGACATTGGTAGCTTTGAATTCATTGATGTGTCGTTAAATTATAACGAGAGCTTGGATATAGTGGCTCTTTGCAGCATAAAGCAATTCCTTTACCATGGGCCTATAACTTATGTTTGGTTGATGAATAAACTAAAGAATAAGAGGTTTAGTCTTTACTTAGTCTGCCAAAACCAAAATAGTTACGTTGATTTAAGATGACCTAGGTCTAACTATAGGGCGGCCTAAGTTAAGCTACCTATTTAGGTGGTTTAACTTATTCTGCATGTGAGGCTTACTATCAATAAAAGATTATTTTTTTATATTTTCTCTCCTGCTTAACTTGGGGCGCTTTAAGCCTACGCCAAACAAAAATAATTAAGGCTGACCGAACTTAAAAACAATTTAGATGTCCTTAACTTTCTACCAAACATGCCCATGGAGAGGAAACATATCGAGCTAGTGTGTATAAGGAGAAAAAGGCCATATTAGAGCAACTCAAGCATATGGGTATGCTCAACAACAAGTGCCCCAAGAAGACAGTTTCTTTTCTAGTCCTATGAAGTCTCCAAGACTTAAGTCTACTCCATTGGAGAAAGAGAGAAGAGAGAGAGAGAGAGAGCTGGAAACAAACAAATTTCCCGATCTAATACTTGGGAGTTTTGCTCCCATCAATATTCAATTGCCCTTTGTGACACAAATTCTTTCCAGCAAACAAACAAATTTCCTAATCCAATACCTGAGAATGCCATTCACATTTACCAACCCCGACATACCACAATTCATGCCGAGCATTGCAAAGTTGGAAAAAAGTTTTAATGGTTGGAATGGCAAATTGATCTCGAGGGGGGCGACTCCAATTGGTTAAATCGGTCTTATCGTCAATTCCGGTTTACATCATGACGTGTTTCCCATTGCCTAAATGGGTGATACGTAGAGTTGACAAATCCGGAGAGAATTCTTATGGGGAAAACCGGATGGGTCTTTAAATGGATTATTTTGATTAATTAGGATACGACAAGCTTTCCGATCAAATGGGGCAGCCTAGGTATTGGAAACCTCAAGTTAAAGAAATATAACACACCTATTGGTTGGTGGTGGAGACTATATGATGATCCGAATTTGCTTTGGACATGGATGGCTATGAGGATACGATGGACCGGTCCATATGCGCACGGTCCGGTTCGGGTTGAATTAGCTCCCCACTCTCTTGTGTAGGATATAAATGGTGGGATTATGCAAGCTTCACATATGCAAGAAATTGGATCAGGCTGTACAGACGGTTCAAATGGGGCCATCAATTTTAAAGTTTCATACAACAAACCATACATTGACTTGGAGTTTCATGAAGAGGGTGATTTTATGAGGTAGAAATTGAGCTAGGGTGTTGTTTATTGAGGTGTAAGGCGATATTATAAGCGAATAAATAAATTTCATGAGTTTTAGAAGATTTAGACTTCTATGTTGGAATGTGTGAGGCCTTGGAGATGTCTTGAAGAGGAGTGTTGTTAACGAAATGATCAAGAGTTGGAGATCTGTTGATGTATTTTGTTTTACACGAAACAATTGTAATTGCATCGAATTTGAACTATTTAGGTGCTTATTCATTTTTTTTGTAGAAATGTTTTGTGTTGAAATAAGAACTCTCATTAACTCAAATATCTGCTCCTCTCTTGCAGCAATTGAACAAATATTCCTCAGTATGAAGATGATGTTGTTCTTTAGGATAGAAAATCTTTTTGGAGGCTTTACATGTGGGGTTGGAGATGACACTAGGGAAAAAGCGTTTCCTGATCACTCTTAACATCATAAGCGACAAGATATACACGTTCGATGTTGCTCAACGATACTAGTTGTGGTTGTTTTTTGGTTCACCTCCGCACTTCACTCTCCGCCCCTCAGCTTTAGTTGCAATCCATTTTTCGTACCATTGTATTGTAAGGGATGCACACATGTGCAAAAAAAGTAAACAAAAAAACTAGGGTCTAGTCAAAGCTTATTGTAATCTTCTTGTCGCGAGGCTTGATAAAGTACAAGTCTATATTGATAATATAGATTATGTCGAGTAATTAGGCTAGTTAAACCTCACTTACCTCATTTTCTATTATCTTTTGTGAATTTATCGTGTGTAACATGCTCAAAAGGACACAACTAGAAACATACGATCTATTGAAAATGTAATTGACATGATGGTTGTCATGAATAAAGTTTGGATAAAAAAATCTAATAGTTTGGGTGGAACTTATAGTATATACACGTCTTCTAAATAAAATTGATGAAATTGGAAGCATGTATATAGTATATCCAATAATTAAATATATTAAACGATCTGATTTAAAATATAGTTTTGCCGCCAATACAACAAGTGAAGCCACTCGAATATTCATCTTCGAATTAGTATAACCCATGCGTAAAAGAAAGGTAAAGGAGGGGGATAGGAAAGAGTAGGGATTATATTTGGGTCCACATGAGTATTTTGTTAATAACTTTGAAGGAAGAATGTTCTGTTTGATTTTTTTTTCAAAAAGTATAATATTTTATAAAATTTCTTGTGACGTCACTAGTCACTACTAAAACATGATACTGCCCTTGAAATACACCAATGGTACCATAACTGTTACAAGACGCTTAGCACACTTGAGCTCAGGTCAGGGAGGGGGGGATTTGCTGGTTATACCTTTTACATTATAATGGGATTATACTATATCCCTAAATTTTAAGCTTTTCCTTCATTATCCAAATAATTAGTTGGCAATTCCCCTCTAACCTTCAAAAATAAATATTTGATGAACCAAGAAACATCTTTCGATTCCCCGTCCTAAATGCCAAATGATGCTAAAAACAAAAGAAATAGTAATAATGCTAAATGGTGTTTTAGAAAAAAAAAAACTAGGTTTAAATTTAGCTCCTTTAAATTATTGCAAGCATGTGAAATAATCAGGAGTGCTTATCTAAATAAATTTATTCAATCATGATTAATTTAATAAAAAGAAAGCTCGCCAGCGAATCAGGACACATAATAAAGACCAAGTCATCGTAATAACTGTGCCATTAGATGGAATTGATAAATTCGATGGTTCTATCGAAATTGTGCTACTTTAGATTTCCTACCCGTGCTACCATTTCAGCAATATAGTTGTAATTTAATATGATAGCAGTTTAGCAATAGATCTTAAGTGTTATGGTGGCAATATTTCTGTGATTTCCTTAGTTGGTTTCATCATCTCTCTCAAAAGATGAGAAAAAAGAGAATGAACAATGGATGTCACCGTCCTCAGAAGATGTCGAAGAGGAAATCTATTTGTCATCTTCTTTAAGAGGTAATTGAGTGACAAACTTTAACAAGGCATTGAAGTTCATTTTGAATTGCTTGTTCAATTTTTGACCAAGCAGTTCAGTTTCTTGCTTGTGCAACTTTTAACAAAGCAGTGATTGTTTTGAATTGAACATGCACCGTTAAACTACGACTTACTATATATGGTGTTTTTAAAACAATAGTATGCTTGCTAATCTAGTTACAATTTTGTCATGTAAAATCGTTCTACTAAAAGTTTGTTTGTAAGTGTAAAAGTTCTAAATTTGATATTTAATGTAATTATGCGTCTTGAGATTCTTTTATTGAATATGCACCCTATAGAAGGTTATAATTATGAACTGACACCGCATACTCTCTTCGATCCACCAGAATACTCATCACTATGGATATGGCATCAGCTATATAATAAGCCCCTGCACCACATGTAGTGTCATTAATATTGGTTGTTTGATGAATAATTATATAAATATTTTTCTCTTGATTTTAGTTTTAGTGCAACTTCAATCTAGCACTGATGCAACACATCTAAAGCAAAGACATCAACCGGCATACCCGGGAACGATGCATGATGATAGTGCACCTCCACTGAAGGAAAAACAGATGAGAAAGAACTTAAATAACAAGACCTCTATTAACAGTAAATACATTAGAGATCTATTATATATGGATTAAGCTAGACAATAAACCTTTCTGTGTTAAGATTTTCCGTACAAGGGCTGTAGCTCAGTTGGTAGAACACCTCGTTTACATGTGCGCCATTTTAACTTAGAGAGCCGTGCACGTTTCTGGTTCAAATAAGAACCTAGTTTGGTATTTGACACTTGATAGTTCAATGAAGATTGCAACTGCTTGTGTACTATTCACAGGAATGTAATGATACCAATTGTTATGATATATAGTGACTAATATAACTAAAAGATGTCTAAGCAAAATTATAGCTGTCTTTATTATATATATGCATACTTCCACTTAGGACAGAAACTTGCTATCTGAGTATAAATCACAAAATAATTCTATGAACCCACGGATGATTTCATGTGGATCTTTTTCAATTTTGCACCTTCATATATATGTTTACTTAAATAATAAAATTTTCTTCCTATAAACTGTTGCCCACATGTACTGTATCAAGGGGCTGCAGTACCAGTATTTTATATACTATATGAGGTGCAATTTAATTCCAAAGAATATGGAGGAGACACATGCTACTTTCCCAGTGGTGCCAGATCTCCACACTCTGGAAAAAAATTTGAGAACCACTGACACGAATTAAGAACCACATGCCAAAAATGACTTTTGTTGGGAGAAATTAACTTTAGGAATTTACTACTGTACATGCATTAAACAATTTAGGCACCTTTTGTCATCGAATGACTTGTTTACAATCCTACGTCTCTTTACTGTCTCTATACATGGAAGAAGGGGTGAGCTACCTAAGAGCTCAAATAATTTTGGAGAAAGCACTCCCTGAGATTTTTTTTCTATTTTTGGTAATTTTTTTAAATTTTTTTCCAAAATAGATAGTAGTACTATAAGTTCCTTCCCTCTGATCTATTGCGAGTTTGCGATTATGTAGTTCAGAACAGAAGCTTAAGCTACGCTACTCTCCGCTCCAAAATTGCTCTCCGTTTTTCTATAAAATGGAAATGCACTAAGTAGTAACCTAATCAAGGGTCAACGCAACTCCTGATCCGGCCTTGTTGATGGGTCTCTGACAAGCAACTTCCTTGCTCTCTTTCGGTGAGCATCCTTTGTCAGACTTGTCCTTTTTGTTTACTCTTTTCTTTTTCCTTTCTACTCTAGCCTACGTTTCGTACTAATCTCAATCTTATTCTTCTCGTCTGTCTTCGTCGTATGTATTTACACCCCATAGTGATTTCATTGTCATTCGAATCAATGCCATCACTGAATGCCAAAGACTGAGACGGGATCGAACGTAACGAAGGTAGGAGCTAGGCCGGGAGTCTCTTTGAATTCCCAGTGGAAAGGATTGGCTTGAAACCAGAGGTTTAGGGATCGGGCTACCCATTCAGGGCTCATGAGGTCATATCCGGGTCAGTACCTGCTTAAAGGCACTCAAGGAGGCGGGTTACTAGTTAACAGCCTGGAGAAGGCTCATCTTCAATCTGAAAAGTGCTGCTATAGCTAGATCCAATCTGGCTTATGACTTGATTGGACTCAATATATAATCCGATCCATACTTTCTAAATTAATTTGTAGAAAGAATTTCCAGAAGAATTTGGGGTTTAGGGTCACTACATGCTCATCTCACGCTCAATTTCATGGTCAAGGCTTTGATCAGTTTAAGAAACCAACAGCGGGCCTCCATCCAAACACAAGTCCCAGGTCTATTTTCTATTATAAAAACCACGGAGCCCTAAAAATCTCTCTTTTTGACTTTTTTTTCTTCCGGCACTCAGTCAACTTATAGCCGTACCCTTTCACCATCCTATGCTTATAAAAACCAGAATTGCAACCGCGGTCACTTATAAAAAAGAAAGGAGGTAGGAAGGAGCTCAATTTGGATAAGGAAGTGACTCAGGTATCTTTTTCTTATTAAATAAATCTTTATTTTAGCAATTTCTTATCTCTCTGATCATATGCATAAGTTTTCCTTCATACGTTTCTACCATTATGACAATTTGACTTGTATCTATGGGGCAGTATAAAAGGATTTATGATAAACTGAGGGGAACTGCCTCTTTGAACTTTGAAAAGAATCCTATTTAACTTTACTAAAAAAGAAAGAAGCAGATCTAAGGTGAAAAACACATGTCATACCAGGAGCAAGAGGAGAACTCAAAGAGGCGGCCAGCAGGAGAGAAGACGAGAAGCGCCACCTCAGCATCACAGAGAACAGCGAGTTCAAATGCCTTTTTGAAGAGACCTCCTTTCCTCTTTGAAAACCTCACTTGCCTACTCGTCTTGTCTTCTATCCTCGCTAATTTAACCTTTCCCCTCTTCTTCTTCTTTGCTTCTCCTCCGATGGATGATGGCTCCATTAATTTACCGCTCTATACTTTCCTTTTTGAATCGAGACGGGACAGATTGAGAGAGGTATCGCTTCGGAATTTTGGGAAGTGGCGCTAGTGGCGGAGGTACACGACAGAGAGGAGTGTCAGGTGAAATAACCTCTCCTAATTTGTAAAAAACGGAGAGATCCAGTGTTAGTGGCTTTTAGCGCTTATTCCGAACTGTGTATGAAACTATGAATTAACTGGGAGACGGAGTCCCGTATTTTAAATTTGCACAAATTGCAACACTTATTGCATTCAGATTTGTTTATCCCCGCTCAATCCATATTTTATAAATTAGACGATGCATCATGCATGCCGTCTAACGCAGGAGAGTTATGATATGAGTTAGGATGTGATTTTTTCTTTTTTTCTTTTTTACAAAACATTGACAAAAAAAAAAATGAATGTAGATAATTTTTCCGTATCAGTTTTGAAATTGAAAACCATATATCCAATCATCAGTAACCCGGTAACACAAAGATTGAGTTTGAAAATAGAAAAAATCTGAACTAAGTTTAGGATATGATAGTTAGAAAATTAATTATCTTAAATTGATGCAACCCAATGGGATACCCAAAAGCACGTGAGAAAAAAAATTAATTCCACAAAGATTGGGTTTGGGAAATCTGAAAGCTCATGATGACAATCTATATGTTGAGGTTGATGTTACAAATTAATGCGAGTGACAGGTGTGTTCGGCGCACCACTTTTTTTCATGTCTTATGAATATTTTGAGAAAAAGGAACTTATGAATATTTAATCTTATTTGATATTCGCTGATTCTATTTTCCGGCATTTTTATTAATACCCCAAAATAAAAAGAAATTATCAAATCTGCCCTCACCTCAAAATTATTATTAAAAATGCCCTAACTGCCCAGCCTCTGGGCGGTCCACTCTGGATACCTGACTGCCTCAGGGCTGGGCGGTCCGCTATAAAATTCCTATAAAAGAGGTTTTTCTCTCTCCTGACCAGCACAGTTTCATTCTAACAACCCCAGAAAAGAAAGAGAGGCGATTTTGTGATGATTTTGAGCGATTTAAGGCTAGTAGAGGTATGGACAGTAACAATCGAGGTAAGAAAGAGAGCAACCGAGATCGTGGCGTAGCGAGAGGAGGGTCAATTAGTGATCGAGGTAAAACTGAGGGAGAAAAGAACAACTGTCAAGTATGCCGTGATACTCGGAACTGTCATGTATGTACGATGAAGGAATTTTTTAAACGGCCTATTCGATATGAAATTTCAGACGACGACTTTGTCGAAAACCCCTACGGCTTTGGTTTGAAAAAGAAAAAGGTTTATTCAGAGCCTCCAGCATCGGACGATAAGTTTGTTCCGTGTACTGATAAGGCCACCACTTCGTCTGCTGTGACTGATCCAGATCAGGCAAACTTTGATGATGACTTTGTTCCATGCACTTTCAAGGCTCGTTGTAAGAATTAGACTTATTAAGAATTTATGTTGTAGACTTATTAATAATTTATGTCATAGACTTTATTTCATCAATTTTGTGTTTGTTTATATTTTATGTTGTTAGTTTTTGTATATGTAATTAAGTATTGAAAATAACAAAACTGAAGCATATAAAATAATCGAGGCAAATAAAAAATTAAATAGTTCACAAACTACCAATTAGAATAGTTTACAACATACATCTAAAAAAGTTCATAACATAATTTAACAAAACTTGGTAATCAGCGACGACGGTCGAACAAACTCAGCCGACGTCTGGGTCTAGGTGCAGCTGGTTGTGCAGCACTACCGAATGTCTCTCCATGGCTACTACCGGTTCCTGGGCTTTCATGAGTGCGGTGGCTACTACCGGTTGCCTCAGCAACAACTCTAGCATTTTTTCTTTCATTGGCTTCGTTTAATGGCATCTGCATTGCATTCCAGTTCAACAAACATGGTATGATATTGAAATCGTAAAATATAAAATAAAATGTAAGTAAATAAATAAAATCAACTGTACCTGCTCGCTGCCTGTCAATAGTTGAACGGCGGGCCTGATGTCCCACTCGCCTACCTTCCATCTGGTCCATGGTCATTACAGCATGCTTGTGGGGTCTTCTTCCTTTTCTGATCCACCCGCTTGCGAGCATGATTCTGTCCCCCACATAGACCGGCCACTGATACTGGTTGGGATAAGGATGGAAAGATGCATCCCAAGTACTCGCCAGGTACTCGATACGGTACATGTCTGCGACATAATCATCCTCAGAGAAGTTTCTCTCTTGGCACACCGCCATAACATGAGAACAATGTAGGTGGGCCAATTGGATTCCTTGGCAAGTGCAGGTTATAATATTGTTAAGTCCAAAAATAACAATATACTTGAACATATTTTTCACAAACTCCATAGTCCCATCCGGTCTACGGTCGGTTGGAGCATACTTATTTGGACAGTGCATCTATATTGATGACCGGTCTAATGTATGGCATAACTTGAATACATGGACCGAAAGCCCATGCTATGGCCTTAAATTGCAACGCGTTGTCGACATCCTCTACGCTCAGATTCCAACATTCATACTTAGTGCCGGGATTTGTACTTGCTATGGCCTGGAGCAATGGTGCAAGCAAGTTGTATGAACCATGCTAGCTACCAAACATTCGGCAGATCGCAAGTTTACGCCCTCTCCACAACCTGTTGTATTTTGGGGTGACATGTAAGTAAACGCTTCTGACATGTCTAGCGACCTCCTTAAGGCTCATCGATGGGTCCTCCTTAACGTCACGCTCAATTACATCGGTAATAAGTGAAGCCGTAAGTTGTGCATGATCTGTCCTTGATGAAGTAGACTTGCATGTGTGAGGTGGTTCACACTTCTTAATAATCCATGCCTCGCCCTTACCCACAGGGGTTGCATAAAGGCGGAAGTGGCAATACGCTTCATCTTTACAAACAATTACTAGCCTTTTTCGGTCCCTTTTTTGAGTTCTGCACTCCCAGTTACCGTGAATATGGACCTCATTTATTTTCTTCACAAGTTCATCTAAGTTGATGTAAACCTGCTGCGGAGCAAGCTCTTGATTGTATCTGACACGCGGCCCAAAAAATGTTATGTCTGCCTCTTCAAAAGCAGTGGTATCGTTGAATGTGGGGCACAAATGCCTATCTGTCCGACCTTTAATCGGAAATCTATTTTCCTTAGGTAAATAATCTCCATCACCTTCTGACATGTGATCAGAATCCCAATCCCCGTCCCATTCGTCACCCATTTCCAAATCTCTTTCTGGTATGGCATCGATCTCATATCCTGAGTGCTCATGACCCGAGTTGTCATAACCCGAGCTTTCATAACTCGAGTGATGTGGGTTGTCATAACCCGAGTGATATAACCTCTATTTTTCCTAGAAGTTCCAACCCTGGGTTCACGCGGAACTCTCATGAAATATAAGTCCATTACCATGGTACCCTGTGACTCAAAAGTGTTGTAAACACTCATCCATAACGACTCATCTGTTATTGGATACCTGGTATAGTAAGGTCTACCCCCACTTACTATGTTAATCCGAGTAGCTAAATCTATATTATACCGGTTGGAGTTCACACCGATCTTTTCATACACTATTCCCTTCAGTTCCACAAATGAGGTATTTTCATTTACCTCGAAGCCATAGGCTGCTTCCTTAGTGTACTGTGCTCCCTCCACACCCCGGATAAACTTCTCGCCCACATACAGTGCAACCAACATCTTTCTGTTTGATAGCTACTGTTCAAAATCACCTCAAAATCGCCTCTCTTTCTTTCTCTTTCTTTTCTGGGGTTGTTAGAATGAAAATGTGTTGGTCAAGAGAGAGAAAAACCCCTTTTATAGGGGTTTTATAGCGGACCGCCCAGCCCTGGGGCGGTCAGGTATCCAGAGTGGACCGCCCAGGAGCTGGACGGTTAGGGCATTTTTAATAATAATTTTGGGGTGAGGGCAGATTTGATAATTTCTTTTTTTTTGGAGTATTAATAAAAATGCCGGCTCTATTTTCATTTCATCTACTCAAAAGATACATTTTTTTCCCTTTCCTTACCTAATTTTTTTTTTCAAATCTTGCAACATATATTATGTCAAGTTTTGATGGTAATTAAATCTTGTATTATGTATTTTCTATTTTTGATTATAATATTCAGTGCTAAGTTTTGATGTTAATAGTGTATTAGTGTTTTTTTTTTTTTATCTTTTTGATGCTTTGATTAATATTTTGATGCTGTACAACTTTAAATAAATAAATGCAGTTCTACTAAATAATTTATTTATTACTTTGCAATCTATAGTCAATTCACTCGTTTATCACTACAATTTATGGTCAATTCAGTATATCATAAATACATCTATTGATGTGTCAATGCACATTAAATTTTTTGAGAATAATATATATTTTCTTGGTGCCCATATATATCTATAGGCATCAAATTCAATTAGAAACATCCATATACCAACTGAGGTTACATGAAGGACCTGTTCCATGAAAACACAAATGGCATCAGAAAATAATTTAAAATAAGAAAACGAATTCAGAATGCGATATATTCTTACAATTATTTAAATTATTATCTTTTGTTATTTTTTTCTCCAAAAACAACACAGTAAAAACGACAAAATATTGCATACCTTTTTGTTGAGGGGCAAAGCGTCCTTGCAGTGCAATGGTTCCACCCTTGGGTGAAATCAGAGTGTTTTGAAAGTTAAGCCTTACATTTTTACATTATTTTTAATTTGTTAACAGAATATAATTTTTTTCATAAAAAAAGAGCATAGAAATTTGGTCTATTTCAATCCATAAAAAATACTTTTCTTTCACCATTTCATTCCTGTATGACATATTATATTCTATAATACTTAATTAATTAAAGCCTGAGGTAATTTGGACCTAGCTAAGTACTTATGATCAGTATGTGTGTGTGAATCATGTATAATAAATAATTCAGACAAAAGTGACAAAAGTGAACTTGGTATAATTTTTTTATTTATGTTCTTTGAAGATATATTTTGAACTTTAAGACTTGTCGTCAGAACCTCCAAAATACACACGTACCGATTGCATAATACAAAGGTCGATCGTTATTAAATAACACACGCTTATTATAAAATGTACATTTTACTGGGTTGAACTTTCATATTAATTGATCTTACCACTTCTAAAATGCCAAATTGATAAAGATATAAAAATAGTAAGCTATTACAAAATATATACGAGTCTGTAATATACGAGTGAGGCTGCAGTAATTTGCAAAGCGCAAGTTGGTCCGTCTTATGAATTCATATCTTCGTTTTCAAAATTCAAACAGTTAATCTGAACTGCTCAATATAATTCTCATATGAAAATGCACTTAAAAACCCATTTTTTTATATATTATTTTAAATTTTTTCAGACAAGTAAAAATCACATGATCTAAAATTTATGGACCATATACATCCGAAAGTAGTTATTTTCTATCTATTTTAAAAAAATATAAAATCTAATGTCTTAGTTCAATTTGTATATAAAAATAATGTTGAGCGTTTCGGATCTACGCTTTGCAGAGTGATGCAACCTCCCTCAATATATACTTAATTATTAAAAACAATTTTTTGTATAATAAATTGAAAAGATAATTAAAACTATTAAGACGGAATCTCGGATCACTATATATGTTTCCTTCCAACATTTTTTTTTTACTGATCCTTCCAACAATTATGAACACGTATCCTCTACATTAACTCAAAAGAGAATATTTTGAGTTAATGCATCTCGACTGTAATATTAAACGGAGCCAATTTAGCTGTCTGATTTTAACAGAGGGGCTCTTTAATATTAGTGCAGATCTAATTTGGATCCGTGAATCGGATGGTCCGGATGCATTAACTCAAAAGATTCCCTTTTGAGTTAATGCAGAGGATACGAATTCAACAATTATAGAGGATGAACTATTAACTAATAATTAAGCATCCTTCGTACCAACAGAAGGTCAGGTGCATAAGATTCCTCACGTGTTTTTATTGCCCATTTCACTGTTGGGGATAAGATCTTGGCCACGTGGATGGTTAATATTTGGCTGTCACTTTCCAGTTTTTAAGTGGTCCAACTGCGTCACATTACGCGTAAGAAATCTAAAAGGGGTATACTGGCCAACTCTTGGGGACAAGTATCCTCTCAATTACTGTAAAAGATTCCCTTCACTTTACGGTTTGAGATTAACTCCCAAACGCTTTGGGATTCGGGAAGGCGGAGGGGGCAGTATTATTGGGCTTTGAGATTCGTGCCAAGTTAAAAAGAACGGTCCAGATCAAGTAATTGTAAAAGATTCCCTATTACGGTACCGGGGAGGATCTGAATTCAACTCATGGAGGCTTGTAGCTTTGACTCCAGCAGTATATATACCACAGTAACATGTGATTATTTTCAGATCACTCAGGGGAACTGCTGCACTGTACTTCCCAAAAGGACAAGAGCTGCTGCAGTACTCTGCATTATATATAGCCTACTTTTTTTGAGGAAAATATATAGCCTACTTGCCGTCCCAGTGTTTGAAAACAGTAGTAGTATAACAGAAGTTAGCATGGATGGATATTAATTTATTTTAGTAGGAGAAAAGAATTAAAATTATCAACCGCTCTAAATAATATATTAACTTTGAATTGGAGGTTTCTTATTTTAATAAAATATATATTAAAAGTAACTGTGATAATATCAATATTTTTAAATGCGGTTTTTATGCGATATGCGGAAAATCACTGCATACCGCATATGCGGATTTTCATGCAGACTTATATATGCGGAATTTATATATATATATAGGCTACGGTGCTTTACAAATTAAAACACCCTCTTTAATTCGGGCTACTTTTTTAATTTGCAAAACCCAAACAACCGATCCGATCCGAACCGTTCAATATGTTCTAAATATTGAAATGTGCTTGGAGACCAAATTTTACATTTTTTGGAATTTTTTTACTATTTATTAAGCCACTTTGGAAATCGTTGATCCGGTGGTCCAGAAATTTTTACTGTTTTTTACTGTGGAAAAAAATAGTAAAAAAATTCCAAAAAATGTAAAATTTGGTCTCCAAGCACATTTCAATATTTAGAACATGTTGAACGGTTCGGATCGGTTGTTTGAATTTTGCAAATTGAAAAAGTGGCCCGAATTAAAGATGGTGTTTTAATTTGCAAAGCACCGTAGCCCATCTCTCTCTATATATATACATATACATGTATTTGAATTTATTTTCATATAAATTCATGCAACAAATATAATGATACAAAAACAGAAAAAAAATGTATATGTATATATATATAATACACACACACATACCGGTCACGTACTGACTTTAGTACTTCACATATATATTCATATGTGTTTTAAATGAATATAAGGTGCAACAAATTTATTTCCCAGGTCCTTTGTTTTAGGACTTTAAAATATTACAGAAAGTGACTAATGGAAGTTGTGCATTATGAAGATAGGGCCCAAAATGCTTTGCATTTGATAGTGCGTTACAGCTCAGTGAGCTGCTGATGTGGCATTAAAGTTTCTTTAGTCCGGCGGTACTAGTGATTTGTAAACAGGCCAGTCCGATCCGGTCCGGTCCAAATCCGGCCGGTCCACGGGTTGGCATGGTCTGAGTCCGGCGGATCCAATTTGAAGGGGTTGGTTCAAACCCGTGCAATGGACTATGGTCCAGACCCACATGGGTTGGTCCGGTCCGTACCGGTTTGTCCGGTCTATTTTTTTTTTCCAGTGAGCAGTTCTAATTTTTTATCAGATTCAAAATTAGATTTAGAGAAAATGGCTACATGAATTTTTGTGTTCTTTATATCAAATTAAAGGTATGGAAGTCTAGTATCCAGATAACATAATTTCTCTATATAAAAATATTACATATTTGTACAGTTTTAATGATTAATTGACAGAGGTCAGAATAGCTTGAAATTCCAGTGAGCAGTCCCAATTTTTGACCAGATTCAAAATTCGATTTAGAGAAAATGGCTACATGTATTTTTGTGTTCTTTATATCAAATTAAATGTATCGAAGTCTAGTTTCCAGATAACATAATTTCTCTATACAAAAATATTACATATTTGTACAGTTTTAATGATTAATTGTCAGAGGTCAGAATAGCTTGAAATTCCAGTGAGCAGTCCCAATTTTTGACCAGATTCAAAATTCGTTTAATTGTCAGAGGTACTTTTCCCAAAAACACATGACTGACCTTTCAAATAGAGAAGTTTGAGGTTCATAAGGTGTGGGCTCATACCTGGATTTGTCGATTTGATTTACCTCACCTTCTTCCTCTATAATATTCTCTATGGCTGATAGGGAGTTTGTGCGGCATGGATCTGAATCCGCATGCGGCATGAGGTGTGTCGCGCGTGTCAGATCTGTAGCTGGTTGCGATGTGTAGTTGGGTTTTGAAAACGCACGCGGCATGGATGGTGTCGCATGTGCTTCCGAGGATGCAATCATCAGGGGTATTGCGTGACCTATTTCATGGGCGTCCCTCCAACTGGTCTTGCTTTTCTTCATGTGTTGATCGTCTCCCTTCGGCATTATTGGTGCATCATGTTGAAACAATTTGCGGTGAATTACATCTTGTCTTGCCTCAAGTCTAGCAAGAACTCTTTCCCGTGCAACATACACCCTCGAAAGTTCTCCAATGCTCCACGTCTTTAGCTCTAAGTCTGCAAAATATGAAATCATAGCGAAGATAAAGTAGTCTCTATTCCTAAAAATGCAAGTGCTGAAAATAAATATGCAAAAATAAAACTAGTCCTAATTGATATTTTTGGGGTTTTTGAATAAGATGCAAAAAGTAAATATGCTAATTAATATTTTTGGGGTTTTATGCAAATAAGATGCTGAAAATAAAAGTGCAGAAAGTAAGATACAATGAAATAAAGATATTAGCTTGCATTGTTTTATATTATTTGTTGGTATTTAATATAAATGGATGGATAATATATATACGGAGGCTAGACTCTAATAAAAACATAGAGATCACAATACAAAACGTTTGCACAACGCAAAACATAGAGATCATACTTTACCTTTTGCGTTGCGATCTCTATGAAGATCATACTTTACGTTTTGATATTAGCTTGCACCATGTTTTGTATTCAAAGTGGCTTAATAAATAGTAAAAAAAATCGAAAAAATGTAAAATTTGGTCTCCGAGTAGATTTTAATATAGAGATCACATCTAACAGTTTGGATCGACTGTTTGGACTTTGAAAATCCAAAAACGACTTGGTTGCACGAGGGCCTTGGTGCAAACGTTTTGATATTAACCACTCTCTCTCTCTCTATATATATATATATATATTCACATAAATTACCAACGACTCAAAATTAGTAACAGATGGCATAGCTAAAATAACTAATTAAGAGACCTGCCAAATACGAACGCAGTAAACATATGGTGTAAGTGACATCTACCATCGGTTGAACAACGCAAGAGATGACATTGAAGGATCAACGGTGTCAAATATCGAACACCATATGTAGGATGGCCATCGGTTCATTACCAAAGTAGATCCGATGGGGTTTCTATATCAAACGGCTTATTTAACGACCGAAAAATTATTATTCCCATCTGTCTCTTATTTCCAACCGATGGTGTTGGAGCTGAACGCCATCGGTTCTAGCCGATGGCATTTGTGTATACCTTTCCTATCGGGGCGATAGCCATCGGTTCGGAACCCGATTGCGGATTGCGATTTGAACCGACGGTGAAGTGTTTTTCTATAATAGTGAAAGGTATGTGACAATGCATTGTTGTTTAATTTCTTACATAAACCCCTTTTGAATAAGCTGTGGTTTGCGAAAGAATTTAAACAACAATGTAAGTCCACTGTCACATGTCCATTTTTACACTGCCTTAGACTTAGGATTAAAACATGATTTAATTTTCGGAAAAATGTTTTTTTAGTTGAAGGTTAGTTTAATCCATTTCTTTGGAACCTAACTCTGATAAAACATGTTCTTATAAAGTGTTGATGAACCAAAATGGTACTACTACTTTTAGTATAAATTAATATACCTTTTAACTCTAATTTCTACTTACGTTCAGATCAGAAGCGCGTGATCCTACCGTGTAGTATAATTGGGGTGTCGATCCACAGAGATAGTGTATTAGATAATTAACAATTTTCACTAGATCAGGTCAAGGGGTTGGTTGGAAAACAATTAGAAATAGTTTTGAAAGTAGTTTAAAATAGTTTTGAAAATAGTTTTAAAATAGTTTGTTGGGTTCAATACCCTAAAGTTGTAGGTGATGGCGCTAATTATGCTAAGGTTTGGGTTAAATAATTAAATAGAGATTATAGGGTTCAGGTTTTCTCCTTCTAAATTATGCAAAATATATATTTCTGACGTCTTCCTACCCCGCATATGGTCTGTCATCCCTTATGCAGTATAGAATTGCCCCACAGCTACCCCGCATGCCGCACAGTCACTACCTCGCAGGACGTGCTGGGTTTCTGTGTACGTGATTTGAAAGATTTTCCGATCTTACAATCGGCTTTTGGGCTAACAGTTCAGAGTGTTATAAGTATACAATTAACTTTCTCACACAAACCTAATTGTTCATATCCTATTATACCCCTCAATTGATTATCCCAAAGACCCTACCTAATCTAGGTGTTTCCTAATATAACATAAATTACAATTTACGCTATCTTGCCAAGGGAGTCCACTGGGTTCTAACTCTAGTCTTTGAACCGCTGCCATGAATCATTAGCCTAGGCGCTAGTACTTACATGTTTGTCCCTCACACAAGGACGCAACGACTATAGCTTAGGTGTCAGTACTTACATGTTTGTCCCTCACATAAGGACGCAACGACTTAGATTACTTTGGCATATAGTAGACATAACTATGTTTGCAAAGATACCATAAAAAGGGATTTCAAATAATAAAGGAAACTCAAATCAACATACATAAAACATAAATATATATTAAAACATAACAAAGAATTCGATTACAAACCCTCACCCTAGAGATGAGAAGTTTAGTTCATCATGGCCATCACAAAATAAAAGAAATAAAATAAGAAGAACATAGATTCCAATTGAAGATTGAAGATCTCTTGCTTCCTTAGATGACATCTTCTTCTCTTGCTCGGCTTCCAATGACTACCCTTCTCTCTCTAAGTAACTCTCTAACCTAACCTAGCATGATGATGCTAATTGATTCTATGGACTTAACACAATTAAACACGCACACCAAATCCTATTACAAGAGAGGTTTTAATAGCCTTCCTAAATGAGATGTGGAGTAGTGGGAGTAGTGGAGAAGGTGGTGACTTGGAGTACACTCCAAGTTTGCATAGAAGGAGCCAAAAATAGCAAGCCAAACTTGGCTCTGAAGCAATCACGCCCTTCTAGAAGAATTATGTTGAAATTAGCATCAACGGTGGAGATTTGATAAGAATCTGAACAGTCCACGGATTAAGTCCACGGATTAAGTCCACGGATCGTGCGGCATAGATGTATGCCGCATGCGGCTTAGAGTGACCCCGCAAAACCTCCTGACTTAGTGGATTTTCTGTAATTTCGTCATTTTGCATGTTGTGTACTTCGTGTGAGCTGTTGCATGTTTCCAGCGGTGCCCTGATTTGGTGCCAACTTCAGAAATCGCCTAAATTTGACACATTTGCTCCATTTTTGGCCTAAATACGCAATTTTCTCCAAAACCTGCCAAAATAGCTTAAAAACACGTTTGTAGTAAATAAATTGGGAAAATGGCTACTTCGCATTCGCTTTTGGCCATTTTTCGCAATTAAATATATGAATTTTTGCTAGATGTTTTGGCCCAATCAAGTGTCAAATAAAACATAAAACCCTAAGAAAATATACGAAATTGTTGAATATGGTGAGTTGTAATTGTTGTATTGTAATTGTAAATAAGGAGATGAATTTTATGGATGTTTATTTGAGTAGATATCTTAGTTTATGTTGTTTGCACAATTCAGTAACTTTTATGTGGATTGCACAATTAGATAAATGAATTAATAAATGTTGATTGTACAATTCAGTTTTGTCAATCTCCCACGTAGTGAATTAGTAAATGTAAACTTCAATATGAGTAACAATTTTTGTCAATTTATAGGAATTATCGACAAAACATGTTCACATAATATTCATACAATCTTTATGATTCATATGTATATTGTTTACCATTGCACAATTTATTAGATAACTTAATGAGAAAAATTTGTCAACATAATTGTGAGTTGTCAATCTTAACATGATGAATTAGTAAATGTAAACTTCAATATAAATGACAATTTTTGTCAATTTATAAGAAATATCGACAAAACATGTTCACATAATCTTCATACAATCCTTATGATTCTTATGTATATTGTTTACCATTGCACAATTTATTAGATAACTTAATGGGAAAATTTTGTCAACATAATTGTGAGTTGTCAATCTTCACATGGTGAATTAGTAAATGTAAACTTCAATAGAAATAAATTTTTTTGTCAATTTATGAGAAATATCGACAAAACGTGTGTTGTCCCTAACAACACCTAGAGGGGGGGGGGGGGGGGGGGTAAATAGGTCTGTTTAAAATTTAACCCCTATAACTTGTAACTATCTATCAGATAGACAAGTTTGAAAGTCGTTCCTGTGTTTAAGTAATCTATTGACTTGTAAGTTCTTGGCGGAATCAAGAACTTGTAAATTAGATAACAATTAATTAAATACTAAAGTGCTGTAAAGTAAATATATAGAGTTAGAGAAAGTGACACAAGAGTTGTTACGAAGTTTGGTCTCAGAATAAATCTACGTCTCCGGGGCAACGTAACCTTAAGAGGCGCGCCTTTCTATTACCCAATTAAGAAATAAATACAAGTTATGACCGGTATGAGACAACACTCATGCAGTCCAGACAGACGATAGATGAGCACAACAGCTCAAAGAGAGAAAGGTGAGCACATATGCTCAAAGATATAAGCGATCTCGCAGGCTCTAAGTCCAAACAATTACTGGCTTCACTCTAATCTCATAATGGATCAAGTTAGGTGAAGTATATTTGAGGTTGCTGGAAAGATAATTAAAGTTTGAGCACAAACAACAATGGAATAGGCTAAATCTCTAAAAAAGATTCTAAAGTGTAAGATTTGTGAGGGTATTCTCTCGTCAATGAGACATGTGACATAGCCCACTATTTTGCGTTTGCCCAAGTTTCCAGTATTGACCAAGCTTGCTAATTTGAATTTTGAATTTGATATCCAGTCAGGCAATGGCTAGACTCGGGTGGTTTCAACCTCAGATCTACTTTACCATATTTTTCGACATAAATAAAAATAATAACGCAAAAGGTAAAGTATGATCTTCATAATCTTCATGATCTTGATCTTCATATGATCTTCCGTATTCTTCATGATTCAGCATCTCATCAATATTTGACATTCCAAATGGCTCGTGTAAATCTTCCATCAGATCATATTTATCAAATCATTCCTTGTAGCTTGAGGAGATCATGCAATAGATTATCTTGTGTATTTTGTCACGTCCCGTCTTGTCATGATATACACTTTGACTTTCTTTGACCTTCAGACGCGACTTGTTACGCCAACTTGTCATGATATGAATCGTTGACTTGCTTTGACCTTTGGTCGTAACTATTAAACCTGCATATATCTCAAATAGAGAAACTATAAAATTCAATGATTATATGTTTTACAAATTAGTCAAACAACACAGAATATTGCTTACAACAACAATATCCTCCTTTTGACGATTTGCAAAACATATAACAATAGCAAGTGAATAATTTTAATTTCCCGTGGATATAACAACAACTTTGTTTTTTATTTTCTCGTGTCTCTTTGTGTTTTGTTTTCTTTGTCTTCTCTTTGCTTGTTCAATGGATTTAGTACCAATGCACCTTGCGTTTTCTCTCTCTTTTTGGAAATCGGGTAAAAAGGAAGAAATAACACGAGATGGGTACTCCCCCTCAAAATATGCACTCTTCTTTAATTTAATAAAATTTGTAAATTAAGGTGTAAAATAAACAATCTTATTTTAACATTTTACAGTTTGAATTATGCAAAGAGCAAAGTTTTCATCAAGGTTTTAACAATTTAAGTTGTAACTCTAAGCATGAGTTTTCAAGTAATGCAATTAGTCATGATCAACAACAATTTGGATTTTACTTTTAAGGGTTTTCGTGTTTTTAATTGCAATTTTATAACAATTTGGTCATATAGTATATAGAATTTGGTTATATTTATTGTCATAATTCAGTGAAAATACTTGATTATTTTTTATAGATTTTCAATTTGTAATTTAATAAGATCAAGTATATCTAGAGTATCCGAAATTTCGACAATCACGGGTTGAATTTCTTGAATATTAAAGTAATTTCATAATTTTATAGAGAGGTTACTTTAGATATTTAATACAAATGACAATGTGAAATCGAGTTTTGTCATTTGAATCTTCATGTATTTAGATCAAAATTATACTTTTTATTACATAAATTATTATCACTTTGAAGTAGACATTTATAGGACGTAAGGTCCGAATCATTCATCATTTTATTTTCCCTTTTCGGTGTACTGTCTACTTTATTTGTGTGTTATAATGTTTAAAAGTAAATGATTCTTTCTTTAATTTTAGGGTTTTGATGTTTCCCTTCTAAGAATGATAAATTTATTCCCTTAGATGATCGTATTGTAACGTTTGACGATAGTTGACCATTTTAAAACGATGATCTTTGTTGAATTTCGACCAAGTGATTGTTGTACCTCTAGACTTAACTCTAATCTTAGTATCTAATCAAGACTCATTAAGCGATTCAGACCTACCTCACAGTCGCTCATAAAATAATATTATATAGTATTATTTATAATTTATTTTAAGTTATCTCCCCCTTAGAATTTGTCAATTTGAGTGTTTTGGGGAGTATAACATTATGATTTTAGATTAAATTAGATTTGGGAACTCAAATATATTTAGTTTTATTGGTTCCCTTTTTAAATCTGCAATTATAGAAATGATGACCGATTTTACAACAATAGTTGCAGAATTTGATTGAGGGTCTTTTATGATTTTGTTGCAAGATATCTAGATATCCACTGTGTATGAATTTGATATGATTGTAAGGATTGTTTCTAGATATATTTGTGACCTTATTAGAAATATTTCTATCTTTGGAATATTTAATATT
Source organism: Carex littledalei (assembly GCA_011114355.1). NCBI lineage: Eukaryota > Viridiplantae > Streptophyta > Magnoliopsida > Poales > Cyperaceae > Carex > Carex littledalei. The sequence continues at coordinate 2,802,830 of CM022084.1, read as the reverse complement.
ATTATGATCATGGAAGATCAAAATTATCTTTTGTGAAATATTATTAATATTGTCTTTTAATGTATAACTCCATCCATTAGGACCTCTTGTATACATATTATTTGACCATTTAGGATTGAAGGTGTTTTTTATTATTATTGAAATTATTTTGGATATTATTCCTTCTATAATTATTATACCTATATCTAAATGCGTAATTTTGAGGTCTCCTATGATTATGAGGAGTTTTTAAATTCCAATTTTGATTATAGTTCCAATTTTGTTTCCTAGAGTTTTTGAATCCAAATGAGGTGTGAACCTTCTTGTTTTCAAAACTGGATAAATTATGTTTAGGATCATATCGATTTGTTTGCTTTATCAAGATTATTATTATTATTATTATTATTTTTGGATTCATTTATAGATTTTAAAACTCTTTTTTCAGTTGTTAGATTTTGGAATTTTACTTTTAACAAATCGATTTCTCCTAAATGAGAATGACAATTATTTGTTTTCAATATATTTAGTTTTTCAATTTCAAATTCACAATCATTAATTTTACTTTTTAGAATTCGGTTTGTTATATCCATTTTTATTTAATTATTATTTTTATCATGTAATTTAGTCACTCTCAACCTTAAGGACTCTATTTCATCTAATTCTAATCTACACCTTTGTGACGATCTATTCCTAGATTCTAAATCCTTAATCCTAGACTCTAACGTTGACACTTCTAACCTTAGAGACTCGATTATGCTATCTTTCCTAAATATATCTCTATTAGCACTATATAATAACCCCCTTAACCTAGTTTCATCAAATTTATTTTCATAATTAATCTTTGTTTCTAGGTTTAGACGAGGTAGCATTTAATTCTTGAAGTCTTTTTCTTCTTTACTCATCAATGATGCTCTCTTTATTTTGACTTTCGTGCAAGAGGAGTGTGTCAGTTCCTTCTCCTTGATCATCCTCTTTTAGTGCTAGATGTGCCACTTGTCCATTTATTGGCGACTCATCAATATCAATTTTATTATCTACCTCATAAAGATTTATTAGTGTCTCCACATCTCGTGGAAATTCAATACATTATTACATAAAACAATAATTAACTCACTAACAAAATTAAGAATAATAAGTTCTGCATAGTTATTATCTTATTTTTCAAGCTAGAATTCTTTGGCCAATTCATTTTGGTGATCAAGTTTTGGTACGTAACCTTTATCTATAATATCCCAGACTTTATTGACCTTGAAATAGTTAATGATTTGCATTTTTTATTGACTAAAAGTGAGTTGACAAACAAAAAATCAGTGATTGATTTATACATTCGAGTACATCTTGAGTACATTTGAGTACATTGGAGCACTCCCCTCAAAAAAAAATTGGAGCGCATTTGTACTGTTTTTGTTATTTAAAGCGCATAGTACATTTGTACTCAAAAGTCCTGACAAATGTACTCAAAAAGTTTCTCAACAAAACATTTGTACCCTAGATTTGTAGTTCGGTGCCGCCATCTCTTGATAATGGGCCGGGTTATCTCAAATAGGATTTAGATTTTCTTGTGTAATCTATCTGGCCCGAAAAGGTCCGGAACGATTATACTACAGTGTCGAATGCTTTATCCAACAAGGCACCGCATCCTTTAATTTCGCTTTGTTTCGAGAAAATATAGGCCAGGATAATATGGGCTTTAAATTTGGGCCGGGCCAAACAAACATCGTCACATTGCTAGTTTCTGGTTCATGTTACATTCTCCACAAGTTTGAGAAAAAATGAGTGTATTGTATAGGCTAATTCGTCGAGACGAAGAAGTTCAATTCTTGGAAAAATAATGTACTTTACGGGGAAACAAATATTTTCTTTGAGATGTTTAGATTCCAAAACAGAATTTAGGGAAGAAATATATTCAAAACAACCCGTATGTAGATTATCATTACTATAATACTGTTATATATAATATTTTATATCTTAAAGATCTGTTAGAAATTAACCAAATGTTCATTGCAATGCAATAATTTTTCTATGTATTGGCTTCTTCTTTTTGTCAAAATATAAAATGCAGGACTCAAAAGTTCACTTTGCTCTGAACTTAGGAATCTGTGAATAGGCTACCTCTCTTACACCTTCTGCAATAAAAATAGAATTATATGTGTAACAAGAAAAAGCCTGAAAATGTGCTTGCTTATAATGTTCGAAGTTCCATTTTTGTGGAACGAGATGGTGCATTTTTTTTTTCCTAATCAACAGAGCCAGAATTTAACCAATGTTTTCCTAATAATAATGATGATGATAAAATAAAAAGAGTAGGGTTAAAATGCCTCATTGATTTTGTGCCCCATCATGCTCCAACATCGTTATCTCTATTTTCAAAGTTTAAACAGTTCAATATGATCTTCATATTAAAATATGTTTGTATACAAAATTTTATATTTTTTGAAATTTTTGGATATTTTTTAAGGTATGTACAAATCACTGTTTTTATAAGATTCTGGACCATTCAAAAATAGTGATTTTGTACCTCTCTAAACAATTAGTAAAAAAATTATAAAAATTATAAAATTTGTTATCCAAGCACATTTTAGTATGAAGATCATGTTGAACGGTTCGGATCGATTATTTAGACTTTGAAAATAAAGATAATGATGTTGGGACATGATGGGCAAGGGCGGATCTAGGATTTTCGTCAGGGGGCAAAAAAATATCGAATCAGGTTTAAACCCTTTAACTAATTAGGTACTCAATAAAAAACAATACTTTAACTTAAACTTTCTAATGTTCTGACTTGTAATTTCTGATGTTCTAACTTATAATTCTAATTACCAATCATAATTCAAGAAATTTATTTTAATTTTAACCCTAAATTTAACTCGAATTACAAATCAAACATCCAGAGGAGGGCAAAAAAAATTTCGGGAAGAGCAAAGTCAATCGGAATGTCCCATTCTCCACTAAAACTCAAAATCCAGGAAGGCAGCTGCCCCTATGGAACCATATGGGTCCGCTCCTAATGATGGGGCACAAAACCAATGAGCATTTTAACTCTACTCAAATAGTTATAGTTTTGACATGAGTTACATGTCATACTAAATATTAATTCGAGAAATAGCTTATTCCATCTTAGGGGCTCTACAAGTTAGAACCATAATTTTCTTCTATTTCACTTTTGCTCTTTATAATTATTCATATTTGACTAGATAAATGACTAATAATAAACTCATGGCCCTTTTTTTTTTTTATGCTCCAACCAAATATGACCTTACATCATATTTGAAATTACCTTTCACATTTCTCTTGACATTTAAATTTTTCTGACCAAATATGAACTTTCGAGTAAACAAAGAGCTTATAACTTTTTCTTTTTCTTTTTATAAATTTCAACCATCTTTAAATTTTAAATCTGCGACGTTTGGTACAGAGTTACCTTAATTAATTATGCTACTGTAACTCTGTAAAAGACCAGGTTCGTCTCTTGAAAATATTAATTATACTATTATCTTTATTTCAAGAAATATATCCTCTTCTCTGGTTCATTGGTTCATATTGTATCATGCAAAATCAGAATAAGGTTGGACGCACTTTGTGTGTGTGTGGGGGGGGGTGCTGGATGGACAAACTGGAATAATTTAGATTATGGAGTCCATATATATCTTATTATAACTTCTACGAAAGGCTAATTAAAAAAAGGCCCGTTAAAAATTGACCTCTAATATTTATATATGGTTTTTAATAAAGAATCGTGTATAAATATGCTCCAACATTTATACATAGTTTTTTATTAAAAAATTGTGTACAATGGGAACCAACTTACACTGGTTTTTATTAAAAACAACATATGAATATTGGAGCACATTTTCAGACGTGCGTATATGAGTCTTCATATTATAATGCATTTCTATCTGCTTTTTCTAAGACATTTCTATAAGTTCTAAAGCATTTATTCCCTGTACATGTATTTTTCTGAGGCATCTCTCTTCAAAACAGTTGAAGACTAAGGCAGGCTAGGGATACGATATCTTCACCGAGAAGACGATCTCTGACAAAAAAACTTCAAACGGGTGTAAATCATTGTCGTGTGTCCGATTCTAGCATTTTTTACCAATTTAGAAAGTTGGCAAGGAGATTTACAACATTTTGGCCTTATAGGTGTAACTGCATTTTTCAAGCCTAAAAAACTTGAGTTAAAGTTACGATTAAGTTTTTCATTTTTTATTTTTAATTTTCAATTTTGTACTCCTTTACCATATTATTTTAGGCATTGTTCATGTAAATGTATAAAGTCTCAAATCTAGTGTTTTATGTAGTTTTTTTATTTTTTTTAGGTGGAATGTTGTTCATGTATATAACAATTTGTGTAATGTAATTGTAAGTGTTGATTATATTGGTAATTGTGTGTTTTTGGTCTGTGTTTTGTTTAAACTCATAGTTTTTTAAATTTAGTTTAGTGTTTTTGGTATATTGATAAATGTAGTTAATTTGAATTCAGATCCAAGGTTTCATTGGTATTTTTTGTAGATTTATTTTTTTCATATACATTTTTTAATAGAAAAACTAAATAGGATTAGTGTTTGGCGAAAAAATCAGTGCTGTTTTTGGAATAATGTACATGGTTCTATAACTGTGTACAATTTTCCAACCTTTTCGTACACGACACCCGCAGACACAGTTGCAAAACCATATATACCTTATTTTTTAACTGTGTATACTCAATGTTTCTGTAGTAGCGTATATAATAAATTTGTCCAAACTAAAAATTTCGAACCTGATGTCAAATTTATAGAACATATTAATAAGAAACTGGTCATAACTTCAAAAATCGTATCCATATGTAACAAACTGTTCGTATTTAAATTTAAATTTTATATTAGCTCGAAATACATTAATTCCTCAGATATTGAAGTACTGATCTAGCATTGTCATAAAAATTAAAAGGTACTCTAGTTCCTCTGTCCGTATCTTTTTTCTGTTGTTAAGTATTTAAATGTTCTGATCCGCTAACGATTATATTATTAAAAATTAAATTTTGAATTGAATATCAGTTTTTCAATCAAATAATCTGTCATTCTTTTATTTTATGCATCTTTTTGATATATTTTTACATATAAAAGTCTAAATTTATTTAGACATGTACTCGTCACACATACTCGCCACACGTACATATTCGTCACACATACTTTTATAAATCTCTTATTTGATTATTACATTCTCATTTCTTTTATTTGTATACTGATTTCTTTTCATTTTTTAAATGTCATTTAAGAATTTTTTAGATTGATTTGGTCATATCTTCATTTATTTCTATGTTTTATATCATTTACTTTTTTTTCAAAAAAATAAATAAAATAAAGCAAGGATCAATGCAATTAAAAATTTAAAATAATTGCAAGCAACAGGAGAACGCTAATTCTAAATGAAATAATTATTATTACAAATTTAAAATTTGACAAATGTTGAATGAAATATGTTCAGTTAAACTTTTCTCTTTATTTTGGGGTTATGATATTGGTTTTTTAACAGAAAAATGATTTGTGTTATTATTGTAAATGAATTTATTAATTCTCAAAGAAAGTTGCAAAAAAAAGTTAGCTCTTAGAAGGATTTAATCATATTTCTCTATCATATATTAAAATCATGTACTTTTTTTAAGAACCGTCAATAGTTTTTCTGATAATAGAACCGTCAATAGTTAACAACATACTTTTTTGTTAGCGTAAAAAATTCAACCAAAATAAATTATTTATTGACAAACTTTGAATTTCTCAAATAGTAAATTAGTATAGTTTTATTGTTATTTCTTTCAAAAATAATGTATGGTCGCTAAAATTTATAACAACAAAAATTGATAAAAATCACACATTAGATTCCAGCATTATTTATTTATCTAAACAACATTATTTTATCAAAATAAAAAGTGGATTGGGAACGGGAATAATAGTTGGAATAACCAACTTTGTTTTATCTCACTTACCACGTACTCGTCACAAATACTTGCTACATGAACTTTTCTAAACCCCTTATTTAATTGTGAAATACTTGATTTTCTTATTTGTCCTGATTTGTTTCCATTTTTTAAATATTATTTAGTTAACTAATTTTTAAATTGATTGGTCATATCTTTATTTTTTTATACATCATTTAATAAAATTATTCATGGATATTGGTTGAATAATTTTCTTTTAGTGATATATTTTTTTAATGAAAATATTTCATTTTGTATGAGAATTGTTTTTCCTCTTCTAATATGTCCTCGTTACAATGCACGTAGGGGTGAATACGGAGCGGATAGTGGTAAAACCATATCCATATCCCTTTTTAATTTTTCGGATACGGATACGGATCGGATATCAGCCGAATATAGATACGAATACGGATCGGATCGGATATTTATTAAAATAATATTAAAAAATATCAAATTTCATAATATTTATCTAATTTTAATGGTGAATAACAATATTTTTTCATAATATATATTAAAATATATGATATATATCTACTCTTCGGATACAAATAATTGAAACGTAAAACCATATCAGTATCCATATCCACACGGATTTTCGGATATCGGATATCCTCATCTTATTTTTCAAATATGAATCGAATACGGATCAGATATTATCCATACCGTTTTCACCCCTAAACGCACGAATATGATACCAGTAATATGCTAATAACGTAAATTTTAAATTTGTTCAGAATAAAAGATTATAAACTAATTTAGGTTACTCAAATGTTGAGAGTTCGATTCCCTCTCACAACTTCATAGCCTCTCCCAAGATTTTAAAAAAAGAAAAAAAAAATAATTTACATAATAAATTTTAAAACGGATACATTTAAAAATCGTATCTATCTGTAACATGATGTTCATAATAACTTAAATTTTAACTTTGTCCAGAATAAAAAAATTAAAACCTAGTTTGCATAATAAATTAATAAAACGGATACCTTTAAAACCGTATCTATCTATAACAAACTGTTCATATTCAAATTTCAAACTCCGTACATCGGTAACAGTGTTCCGAACAAAAAGAGCGAACTTAAATATCTCTTTCTAGGATTGATGGAAAGGTGACGGCGTTGGGCACAGTCTGGGCCCCACAAGAACTCAAGTAGTCCACTTATTAAGTGTGAAGTGACAGTCGAATATTAACTATCGGTGACTAACGTGTTGCGTTCTTATCCCAACAGTCGAATATTGACCTACGGGTTTTGTCCTAAAAGAAAAAAAAAAAAAAAAAAACTAACGTGTTGCGTTCTTATCCCCAAGGACCCCAACAGGCACCACTAGAACTGTATATATTTACAAGGACAACCACGTGCGTACATAAAATAGAAAACAAAAAAACATATACAACAAACTGATACGTGCTAGACCTCTTGTGTGGCATACTACAACTAAACCTTCTGTGCCTTTTTTATTAATACCATTATTAATTATAAAATAAAATAATGTCCACTTTAATTGAGTTTTCTTAAAAATAAAATAATGTCCAATTTAACTGGATTTTTTTCAATTATATAATAGTTCATCTATTTTTTTAAAAATAAAAAAATATTTCCAATAATTCAATAGAAAAAATCATAATATTTTCTATTTAATTAAAATGAAAAATCAGAAAATTCTATTTCTGATAAAGAATTTATCATAAAAAGAAACTCTGGATTCGGGAAATTATTATGTGGATCTAGGACCTGGATCTGTAAAATAATTTTCCGGATTGGACAGATTCTGAATTTTTTTCAAATCGGATGTAGATTTAGAAATTTTGTATTTTTTTTAGATATTAATAAAAATTTCGGTAATATACACTTCGTTAATATTTAATTCTTTTTCATTGATCGGTCTCTTTATATGAAAATTTGAAAAGTTGAGGAAAGATACCAACCATGTATAATTTGATATATATTAAGAGGAGGGATCCACTTACATTCTTTTTTTATTACACCGGATTACATCTTACATTTTCAAAGTCCAAATAGTCGATCCAAACCGTTCAACATGATGGATATATTAAAATGTGCTTGCATATCAAATTTTAAATTTTTTAAATTTTTTTTACTATTTATTAAGATAGGTACAAAAAATCAATGATATGAAAACAACGTTTTTGTAAAATACTTAATAAATAGTAAAAAAATAAATAAAATTTAAAATTTGATCTGCAAGTACATTTTGATATATCCATCATGTTGAACTGTTTGGATCGACTGTTTGGACTTTAAAACTTTGAAAATGTAGGATATAATCCGATGTCAGAAAAAAAAATGTAAGTGGATCCCTTTTCATATATTAATTATATAGTACTAGAATTTTTCTTTTTAAACCCAGTATCCTCAAAAACTTTAAAATATATATGCAATCCCTCTGCATGAGGTTTACGGTACATTGATCGATACTATAAATTTATATTTTTATTTCAATGTCTAAATAGTATGTTCGAACTGCTCAACATGATCTCCGTATAAAAATATATTTGGCAATCAAATTTTACATTTTTATTAATTTGTTACTTTCTTTTAGATAGATAGAAAATCATTATTTTCCAATGGTTCATAATTTTTATAGATCAAATGTTTTTTTTTGTCTATTTAAAAAGTTAAAAATATACAATTTGACATCCGAATACATTCTAATATAGAAATAATGTTGAGTGATTTACATTTACTATTTAGACTTACAAAATATAAATCTAAATCTAAACCGGATATGTTTTATGCATATTACCATAACGGCGTAACCTCATCCATACCTACTACCTAGAGGCTAGCGTGTAGAAAATATGATCTTCCAAATCCTGCAATACAGCCAGCATTCACGAACTTCTAAATATTAATCAGCTGAGGTGGTGCACCGGGCACAATCAGTATATCTCCAAGTTTTGCTCAATCCACCTACTCCAGATGATCTCCATTTCTATTTTTCTACTAGGTTATAATCACGGATCAATCTCCCCACAGTAAACACTGATCAATGGCGCCCGAGAGGGAGCCTCTCTGGGAAGGAAGAAGAGGGGAAGAGTTGAGCTGGCGAGGATAGAAGACAAGACGAGTAGGCAAGTGAGGTTTTCCAAGAGGAAAGGAGGTCTTTTCAAGAAAGCTGAGGTGGCGCTCCTAGTCTTATCTCTTGCCGGCCGCTTCTTCGAGTTCTCTTCCTCCTCTTGGTATGTATATCTTCTCTCTCAAGAAATTCCAAGTTCTCTTCCTCCTACTCTTAGTATGTTTAGCTTGTCTCAAGAATCTAGATCAATAATGGTAATTATATGATTATTATTAGCATATTGTAAGTAGAAAACGTATGATCAAAAGACGGATCTGATTAGCGAGCTCCAAAGTGACTCCATATTTAAACCTATACATTGTTTCATATTTTGGGGATGGGAAGGAAGCAATTTTTGGTTTTTAAATAGTATTTCTTGATTTGAAGTGGAGGAATAGATCATTTTTTTTAGAAGTTCTACTTTTAAGAGACCTGTTCATACAAGAAAAATTTAAAGAAAATTTTGGGATGGAGAGAACAGCAATATAGGACTTACATTTATGAGAAAATAGAGAGAGATAATGAGAGCAAACTGGTCTGAGCTCATTTAATTACTCATGCAAAAAAAGAATTAGGAAGTACTGTGAGCTTTTGTGAGAAAAAATTAAAGATGGAAAAACACAAATTAGCAGGTTAGTGTTATCCAGTACTTGTTGTTATTGATGGTATTCAAAATTTCAAATTAAATACACATCTGCTTTCTTGGTCGAAGGATAACCACCTTTCCTTGATGCCTAATCCAACAATGTACATATATTGTTATTGTGAATATTTTGGAAGATGTAGTTACTCCAATGTGTGCATATATTAGAGAGGATTTATAAGATTAATATCTTACCAAACAGACTATAATTCAGAGATCATTGACAGATTGTTACTTTGTTAGTTACTATTAAACTGCTCAATAAATGATGTAGAACAACTTTTTATTTTCGAGTGGCGGCATGGTAAAATTCTTGCTAAAATTTGATACAGATCAAGAGTTATTTTTTATTTTCATTACTAATTTATTTCTCCATTGTGTAACAAAATTAAAAGCTTTCGTGATAGGGATTTTCTTAATTTGCGTAAAGCAAATCAATACATAATGAAATGTAACATAATAAAACATGCTTAATCAAATTACTAGTTGGAACATTATTAGTTCTTATGCGCAAGATACATTTAGTTACTTAGCCAGCCTGCAGACTCCCATTTTCTCCTGTTCTGATCATTGCTTATAATAAGATTCTTGGAGGATTTTTATTTTGCTAGATATCGATCCTTTGTCATATAGGGTATAAACTTTGTCTCATAGATAGAATTCTATGATTCTCTGTTGGTCTTTTATCTTGGATACTGAATTACGTACCGACTAAAGTTCTTCCGTCAAAGCCACAGTTTTATCTAAATGTGAGTAACTAATTTAATCATATACAACTTAAGAAAATAGAAATTTCAAAAAGAATTGAAGTACGATATTTACGTCAGTTAACTAACTTACAGCAATGATATGGTACATTTGAACAGCTTTTAAATGAAGTTACACTATGAACTTAATTATGTAAGCTAATTAGAAAAGTTACTTTTATTTCATAGTATAAATATAGTCATCAAAAACAGCCATGTCAGTGGTAAAAAATCATTTTTTATATCTTTGTGACTTTTGTTTATGTATAGTCATTCAAAATAGACGTGTCAATAGTAAAAAAATTACTTTTTATATCTTTGTGACATTTATTTATATAATATAGTCATTCAAAATAGCCGTGTCAATATTAAAAAATCATTTTTTATATCTTTGTGACTTTTATTTATATAGTATAGCCATTCAAAATAGACGTGTCAATAGTAAAAAAATCCGTTTTTATATCTTTGTTACTTTTATTTCATAGTATAAATATAGTCATCATATATGGTCAAACCCTAAACCCTAAACCAAGTTAATTTAGGGGAGTAGTCAAAGCATTACAAATAGAGCTTCCCCTTTCCAAAATGTTAACACAAGTCCACAACAACCGTTAAGAATTGTTGAGTACGTATATTTCAATATAGTCCTTCATTTCTCAGTGTGGTAGGAAGGCAACCAGCCAATGTACAAAACTATTCATGTCTTGAAATATACTTAAACATATCATCACGTGTATGATCAATCGCTCAATAGATCTCAACTGAGTAACAATTTCAGTAATCAAAGTTTACATCTCTAAAATCAATAGTCCAACTCTTAAGAAAAAGTGATTTTGAAACTTTATAATGTAATCCAAATTTTTTACAGTTCTGAGTTGTCTTGAAATGCGATTGCCATACTTTATATTGGCTATTTACTTAAAGAGTGTTCATTTAGTGATAAGAGAGGATATTCTCCAAAATAGATACTCATGGTATCTAGACTTACATTTTATATTAGTTTTTTAAGCTAATGCAATCGCTTTTTATTTAATGAGATTGACCAAATCTCTTAACTCCTAGCTTAGATAAACTTCAAACTTAAACATAAAAACATACATTATTGTAGTACAATCTGAAATACATCGACGAGTTCACGGCGGGCAATATTTTACACATATGCACGCTGCCATTTCTTGCCTTGCTAATTGAATTGAAATTTTGAGGGCAATATTGGTTGAGATGTTGAAGGCTTATAAACTTCGATTTCATCAAGCTTAAACTTGACTGGTCTTCCAATTTTCTCCAAACTAGCTATACATGCATAATTTATAGAGCATTAGAGATATCTTTCTTTAATTAGAATGAAGTCACTCTTTTTTTCTTCTTTTCCTGTCTTGCGTCTGCAAAGCTCGAGTTTGAATCTCTCATTTGTGAATAATATTTCCTTCTTTAATAAGATCAATCATTCAAGTCTCGATCAATTGAAGAGAAAAGTAATATATATTCGAAAAGCAGATAGTCATGAGTAGAAAGCTATGAGTTAGTTTAGAGGAATAACGGAGCATATAACCGCAATGATAGCAATATTGCAGAACAGTGGCAATCTTTCTTTCTTTTTTGTGCAAGACTACTTAAATTTTAATTTGGACATCAAAAAGTTAAAATCAAGGGTAAGAGAGAAAGAAGTGTGGCCTATTGATCATTGGTTAAAACTTCAAATCAAAACGTAGATATCATAAATTGTTGATAAATTTTCTTACATGCTTTCAAGTAGTATGCATATGACCCATGTTTGACAGTTCAGACTCCAACAATGATCTGAAACTCCGAATATTCTGATATCAATATAGTAAATCAATTTTTATTATTTGATGTAGATTTTATCACATGAAACCCTAAACCAAAACCCTAGTTTCCTTTCTCAATACAGCATAGAGAAGACTATAAAACGGTATCGACAATTTATGTGCGCTCAGGAAGAGGCCAATAATGATCGGAAATCAAAAGTGGATATCAATGAAGCTAAGGTATGTAGGACTGAAATGTAACTGCCCTAATCTTGAACAGATATTTTTTCCCATGGCATATCCTATTATATTGCAGTCTCTGGCATCAATATCTTTTTTCTGATCACAAGCAATTCAATTAGTATTACCCATATACTTGAAGTGTAGTATTTTGTCGTAATTTCAGCGATTGCCAGTTAATTAATGGAAAAATACTAGTCAAAGATCATATCACAACACTAACTAGATCCTAGATTCTAGATCATAAGCCCTAAACCATTTGTAGTTGGCACATATAGGAGCCAGACTTTCAAGTTATGAGGGTCAAACGTGAATGTAGATCAATCATATAAATTTTCATGCTGCGAATGGAGGTCAATTTTACAGATCTATAACATTTTACTCAAAACTATATAGAAAATTGTGTATAAATACAAAAAAATTGAAAATAAATGGAGGTCAATTGACCCAGATATCCTGAATGTCCCTCTGCCCCTGCACATATATCGACAATTACTTTATCTTCTGTTGTAGAATCAATTTATTTCCTTAAATTTCTTTTTACACTTTACTTAATTTATTATATTTAAATATCATTTGTTTTCTGCAGAATAAAAAGAGCAAGTGTCCAAGTTCAGATTTCACATTTAAGCTACTAGAGTTTGCTCACTGGTATGAGAATATGATTGAATAATAATATAGACAGATTGGACTCTTGCTTTAGTTGGATCAGTGTAGCTGGAATAAATTATTTGTCACCAGTAATTCATTGTTTTTCAGTATGTACTGGGGCATACCAGTAGATGGACAGTGTTATGTATGTGGGCCTGATTCTAGGATTATGCGGGGGTGGCAGGGGGGCGGCAGCCCCCTACGAGCGGTGTCTGAGGTTACGGTCCAGATTAGCCAACTTTGTAATCTGTATGTACGGCCCAGATTGATCTCTGTTTAGGCCTTTTACTGTTGGCTTGTTTTTCGTTTTATATACATTTGCGATCTCCCTGTTATATGTGTTGTTGTAACCTAACTCTTAAAATAGTGGATTTGCGCGATTTGGCGACGGCCGTGGGTTTTCTCCCCTTCAAGGGTTTCCCACGTAAAATATCTTGTGTTTGATTGCTTTGATTTCTCTCTCGATTTCTCTCTTTGTGGGTTGATTTTGCTCTCTGGTACTCGATTCCCTTTAACAGACAGATCAACTCATGTCGGGTATTGTTGACTTCAGGCTAATAGTTTTACTATACATAGGTTTCCGCATGAAAATATTGATCAGGTTGAATTTGGTGCGCTTGAAGAACTGGAGAATGTATTATTTGATGCTTTGAGCATGACAAAATCTAAGCAGGTGACATATCTCTACTCTTGTGTGTTTTGCATTTAACTGCAGCAATATAAGAAAATCATATTTGAAAATAAGAGTTTAACGGGAGAAAATCTCACAGTTGTCGCTCTTTGATGTAATTTATGATTCAACCGTATCTATTTTTATTAATTGTCACTATACTTGAATATTATAGAAATAAACATAAAATTGTAGACTTATTTGTCATTGTTTGTATTTTAGAAACAAGTATATCAAACTGTTTCCAATGTGAAAATTGTTTGAATAATATCCATCAAATCAAATTTTCAAAAATTTAAAGATTTGTGATAATTTTTCGTAAATGGTCAAATAAATTTTAAACTGAAAACTGATATATTGTGTCAGAAGAGTGGATAAGACATTTATTTTTATATTTAACAATAATTGATGGAACTCTTCCAAAATAACAAATGTATTTAGCTCAGAAGCTAAAGAATTTATGCTATAATTACCCAATTAAAAGTGAGAAAAATGTTTTAAGTTCATAATAAATAGAGTTCACATGAGAGGTCAGTTTCTGTCATCCATTATTTATTTCTAAATATCTTGACTTTTAATATGTAACTAGTTAAATATTAAAAATATTTAGTTAATGTTAAGAACTAGCAACTAATTAGCACAAATCGACCTAAACAGACTAGAGCGCGATACTTCCGTTAATTCCTAAATAGTCCATTCACTAAATTAGCAACTAATCAGACTAGAGCGCGATACTTCCGTTAATTCCTAAAAAGTTCATTCACTAAATTAGCACAAATCGACCTAAACTGGAACCGTCCGGTTTCTTGCTAATGGAGAGAGATTCGTCCGCTTTTCTCCTCAGTCCCCGGACTCCACGAATTCACATCACCCCCGGTACCGTAATAGGGAATCTTTTACAATTATTTGATCTGGACCGTTCTTTTTAACTTGGCACGAATCTCAAAGTCCAATAATTCTGCCCTCTCCGTCAACCCGAATCCCAAAGCGGCTGGGAGTTAATCTCAAACCGTAAAGTGAAGGGAATCTTTTACGGTACCGGGGAGGATATTTGCCCCGGACTCCACATGGCCTGATATATCTTGTCTGCTTCCACCGCCACTTTCAATGAATCTAGCTAGTGGATCTAGTAGCGGTATACTCAATCTATCTCGTTTCACAAAAAGAGTAGAAAGCAATAAATTAATGGAGCCGTCGACATCCATGGGAGAAACAAAGAAGGTCAAGAGGGGAAGGGTTAAATTAGCGAGGATAGAAGACAAGACGAGTAGACAAGTGAGGTTTTCAAAGAGGAGATCTGGTCTCTTCAAAAAGGCCTCTGAGCTCGCTGTTCTATGTGATGCTGAGGTGGCGCTTCTGGTCTTCTCCCCCGCTGGTCGCCTCTTTGAGTTCTCCTCTTGCTCATGGTATGAATAATATTTTGTTTTTCACCTTGGATCAACTTTTTTTTCTTTGAGTAAAATTAAAACTAGGTTAAGAGTACTTGGGGCGAGTTCCTGATATATATGAAGGTATATTTCCTTAGGATAAAAGATGTATATGTATATGCTAGAGCAATTTTTGAAGTTAAAAAAAATCTGTGCTGAACTATACCACTATGGAAAAGAGAATGAGATAATTGACCCCACCCCCACAGAAAAAAAAAACCAAGAAATTGCAGTGTGCACTCCATAAATTTTGGAGTATTTAGGTATTTCACTCTTCTTCCATGTGCAAAACAAGAGAGGGCATATATAGGAATGTACTGGGTGAATCTGTTCGAAATATCTGGTGCCTAATATTTTTTAGTGCATGTGCTGTTCTGGCCGTAATTCTAAACAAATTTCATCCTCATCTCCAAGCGGTTATTAAAATGCGCGTCAGTAAATATCTAATTATTTTCCTGAGTGTCAAGATCAGGCAATATAAAATGATAAAACGTGTCTCTTCTATAAAACTTTGGAACTGAATATACCTTGATATTCCTCTTGCAGTGTATGATACTTTAATATGCGCAGCAGCTTTTTTAATTAAGACAAATTTTATTTTAACTGATAGAACAGCCTTTAGTCCTAACTTTACAAACAAAGACATAATTTAGTTACTTTTAGGCTTTTTAGTTATATTCTATAAGATTAGGACATATGCAGGAGAAGTATTAATTCTTCATTGAATTAGCAAGTCTTAACTGCCGAACTATGATTCTTATTTGAACCAGGAACAACCAGAAAAAACCATTCTATAGTCTTTCTATTATCAGTGAAGGTGCACTAATTAAGTAACATCATGCATTGGCTTACCACTTTGTGGATGGTTTGATCTCTTTGTTCATAATTGCGATGCATGTTGTGTTAATTACATGGGTGCTAGATTGAATACCCAAGTCTGATCTTCTAAAATCAAGATTACATATGTGTTTAGACTAGTCTTTTTCATATAATGGTAACACATTTGTCCCTAATTGGTTCATTGCCAAACTTAAAATGAACAATACATGATTGTAATTAAGATTAGTGAATCCCATACTTCTGAAAAACATATTAGAAACGCACAGTAATTTTATATATCAATTCAATACATCCATTTTGTGATTAAAAAAATAAAAGCAAGTGATGAAAATGACCAACCATCTTACTTAATAATCTTCTCTCATCATGTCCCGAAGAAAAACAGAAAAACAGAAATTTATTTTCTGGTCCTCATCTCCAGAGATAAGCTAGATTTAATTACTCAATTGTCATTTTTCACATCTTATGAGGAAGATGATGAAACGAACAATATAACGTTGCACCAAATTACCCGTTAAATTGCGGTGAAGTTTCCACTCTAAACCCTAAATCCTACAATTCCAAATTATAGATATGCAGCAAAAAAAAAAAAATTTATGGGTAAAATCGTTGGTATCAAAAAATTTATATCATCGAAGTACTTAATTAATCAATACCATCATTTACTATAATAGCTATATATCAGGACAGATACCTAAATCACTGATATGACTTACTTCTTGCAGAAGCAGCAGCACACCACTCTTTACTGTTCACATATAATACATCTTCTATTTTAGTTATTTTTTATCCCATTTATCATTTAACATGTCAAAAGATGTTTTTTTTTGTTGATCTAATATTCATTCGCATGTGAATATCAAACTTTATTTGTAGGCTGTTTAAACACGGACATGCAATTAATTCTTGATCTTAGGCTAAAAAGTAATCTCTATGTAAAAGACTGAGCATGTAAAGGATAATTTTGATCGCATGTACGTCCATAGCATGCATCAAGTCTGTGCACATGAAACCCCAAACTATTTGTTTGTAGGCTGTTTAGGGTTCCATTTTTTTTTCATCATGGAAGTTCACATAAATGAATAACTTCTTTTATATATATTGTAAAGTGAAAAGAAATGTGAGAGAAAGAGTGAAGTGTAAATGTTAAAATTAGAAAGTTTGCATAATAACTGAAAGCCATTTTTTTGTTCTTATCCAACGTGGTTCACAAACAAGTACGGTATATTATGTACTACAACAAAGCTCTATTATGTACAACATGTTTGCATAAATTCAGTTCAAATTATTCACATGCATTGTTTCGAAACCAAAGATATGTTCAAGGATTGCTAATTTGATTCAGGGAGGTATTTGTGAACTTGTCTGTGAACATGATTGATTATTTGTTGGAACACATGATTAATTCATCACTAATCTAAAAATGTTTTAATCTCTAACACTTTGATCGGAAACACTGGAGCATGAGAAATGAGTTCATTTCATTAAAAAGAGATGAATATAAATGATTCTGATTTGAAATTTTCTGATTGGAAACTATTTACAAGTGAGTAGAATTCATTTTCAAGAGTTAAAAAACCATCCATCATATTTAATGAATTTACAGAAATTGCCATTGTTAGGGTTTCACAGAACTCAGAAAATGAATGTTAAATTGAAAAAATAAAGTTACTAGAGAACAATAGAAGTTTGAAGAAAGCAACTCAATACCTTGTCGGACCTCCAGATGTGAAGAAAAGAGATCGATTTCACCGTGCAGTTGACAAAGGAAGAGAAGAACGAAGAGGGTAGATAGGTCTTCTCACGAGCGAACAATCAATTCTCGCCAAATACCTATGTTTTGGCGGAGATTTGCTGACGCGATTTGAGGGTCGGAAAGTCGCGTGAAGTGAACTCTTCTCTAGCTTCTCCTTCGCTTCCGATCACAAACGCGACAGCGAATTCTAATTCTATTTCGCGTTTGTTGCTCCCTTCACCTTTCCGATCAGAGTGTAAATCCTTTCTTTCCCTCGTATATTTTTATGCATTGAACATATTATGTGGCATCTCTCTCTCTCTCTCCATTTTAGGAAAATCATGTCACCAATTTTGCTCAGTTTGCCTTTCTCTGCACATGAAACCCTCAACTCTTTCTCTTCATTCCTGTTAACTGTAATTAATCACGGTAATTTCAATAGCATTTCTCAAGCCCATTAAGTTTAGCATAGAATATTACACATATATTTGTTGAGAGTTGATCCAAAATCAGCTTTCCATATTTAGAGTTCAAAATTAGTCCTTTATATTTGGAGTTCTATCAAGGAGCGTGTAGTGGAGTTAGTGGGTTCTATAATTAGTCATGTAGGTAATGTTTGTAATAGCAGGATAGGTGCAGTTCTATTTTGGAGACTGCTTGTAATAGGAGGATAAGTAGTGTGTATTAAGTTTAGAATAAGGTAGTGAGGTGCTAAATTTAGATGATCCAAACTTAGGTGTTGTAGGGCTATAAATTCAGCATGTTGTAATCGAATTAATTAAGAAGTGAAGTAAAATTATTTGTGTCAACCCTTCTTTCTCTGTTTACTCTTCCAACAATCTGGTATCAGAGCAAGTCGATCTATCTTGGGGCGTTTTCAATGGCAGAAAATAGCAACAATACCGTGAATGTCACACAACCAGCAATTCCTCTCTTCAAAGGCGAGAATTACGAGTTTTGGAGTATCAAGATGTCAACCTTGTTCAAATCACATGGCCTATGGGACTTGATTGACAATGGAGTTCCCAATCCAGATCCCAATCCGCAAGAAAATCAGAAGAAAGATGCACGAGCGTTGTTCTTCATCCAACAAGCAGTGCATGACACAATCTTCTCGAAAATAGCAGCAGCCACAAATGCAAAGGAGGCATGGACAACCTTGAAAACAGCATTTCAAGGAAGTTCTCGTGTTATGGCAATTAAGCTTCAAGGTCTACGCAGAGATTTTGAAACATTGCAGATGAACAAAGAAGAGTCAGTGCAGACTTTTCTTTCAAGAGTACAAGGAGTTGTCAATCAAATTCGAGCATATGGAGATACCATCTCAGAGCAAACCGTGGTGGCAAGGTGTTAAGAAGCCTAACAACAAAGTTTGATCATGTGGTGGCAGCAATTGAAGAATCAAAGGATCTCGCAGCGTACACCTTTGATGAACTCATGGGATCATTGCAGACCCATGAATCAAGGCTGTCCAGATCAGAAGAAAGTGGTGTTGAAAAGGCCTTCTACATGAAGGGGGAGACTTCTAGAGGCAGGTCAAATGGCTATACAAGAGAAAGAGGCAGAGAAAGAAACAATTCGAGCAGAGGCAGCCACAATCCCAGCAGAGGACAGGCTAATTCCAGCAGAAGAGGTAGAGGCTGAGGTAGAAGCAATCAAGCAAATTCATATGACGATTCCAAGAGGGATGTTCAATGCTATTATTGCAACAAGTATGGGCACTACCAAACAGAATGCTACAAGAAGCAAAGAGAAGAGAGTCAAGCAAATTATACAGAAGAGGAGGATACGCAACCAACTCTCTTCATGGCCAGCAGCGCGGTTGACAAAGTTGATGCAAGCAGCATCTGGTTTCTGGATAGCGGGTGTTCAAACCACATGACAGGTTTTAAGCATTTGTTTGATGAATTGGATAAGTCATACAAGAAGGTAGTGAAGCTTGGTGATGATAAAGAGATTCATGTTGAAGGAAAAGGGAGAGTATCCGTGCAGACCAGCAATCACAACACATAGATGCTACATGATGTGTACTACATCCCTCAACTGTCCCAGAACCTACTTAGCATTGGTCAAATGATGGACAGCGGGTAAACCATCAAGTTTGAAGGCAACAATTGCAGAATTGTAGATGCAGCCACTGATCAGACGATGACAACAATCAAGAAGACACAAAACAACATGTTCCCTTTGGAGATAGGAAAGGTGAAAGACAAGGCACTTGCAGCCAAGGAGATTAGTTCCAATAACTTATGGCATTTAAGGTATGGTCATCTGAACATGAATGGTTTGAGATTGCTTAATCAAAAGAAAATGGTGATTGGGTTACCCAACATTGGTGATATCGGGCTATGTGAAGGATGTGTTTTTGGCAAGCAATCGAAGCTGCCATTTCCAAAAGATCAGTCGATGAGTGCGACCAAAGTACTTGAGTTGGTGCATACTGATTTGTGCGGACCTATGAAGGTTGAGTCAATGGGAGGAAGCAAGTATTTCAGGTTGTTCATTGATGATTACAGCAGGATGACCAGGGTGTATTTTCTTAGTTACAAGAGTGAAGCGGTTGGACTATTCAAAAGATTCAAAGCCATGGCAGAAACACAAATAGGGGCTAGGCTGAAAGCTCTAAGATCATATCGTGGTGGTGAGTTTCAATCGAAAGAATTCAAGCAGTTTTGTGAAAAAGAAAGGGTGCTACAACAACTGACTACTCCATACACACCTGAGCAAAATGGTGTGGTTGAACACAAAAACCACATGGTAGTGGAACTAGCAAGAAGCATGATGAAATCTAAAGGTATACCGAATCAGTTTTGGGCTGAGGTGGGGCATTTACGTGTGTTTGGGTGCATTGCATACACCCTCATAAGTACACAAAACCACAAGAAGTTGGATTCTAAATTAGAGAAGTGTGTGTTCATTAGGTATTGCATACAATCTAAAGGCTATAGGTTGTATAGTCCAGAAAGTGGAAAAATCATGGTGAGTAGAAATGTTTTGTTTGATGAAAAGGCAAATTGAAAATGGAATGAAGAAAAACAAGGAGTAGAAATTGTTGAATGTGCAGAATTTTATGATGTGGAAGATGAAGTACATCAACAACCAAGCAGCTCAATTAGTTCAGATCTGAACAACAGCAGTTCTGATCCTGATTTACCACAAGATAGTCCTGACAGAAGCCAAAACCCTGACCCTAATACACCAACAGTCAGAGTTTACAGCAGGCGTAATTTTGGTACCGACACACCCATAAGAAAAATGAAATATGTGCAGGAATTGTATGAAGCAACACAAGTAATGTTTGTTGTAGAGCCTATAACCTTTGAAGAAGCAGCACGAAATGAAACATGGCATCAAGCATTGCAAGAAGAATTGGTAGCAGCAGGAACAATGGAAATCAAGCGTACAAGTTCTGAAGAACAGAAGGCTGACATTATGATGAATGCATTGGCAAGAGAAAAGTTTGAGGAATTCAGAATCAAACCTGGTGTAACCAATTTTGAATCAAGGGGGAGTGTTGAAAGTTGATCCAAAATTAGCTTTCCATATTTAGAGTTGTTCCAAAAACTAGTCCGTTATATTTGGAGTTCTATGAAGGAGCGTGTAGTGGAGTTAGTGGGTTCTATAATTAGTCATGTAGGTAATGTTTGTAATAGCATGATAGGTGCAGTTCTATTTTGGAGACTCCTTGTAATAGGAGGATAAGTAGTGTGTATTAAGTTTAGAATAAGGTAGTGGGGTGCTAAATTTAGATGATCCAAACTTAGGTGTTGTAGGGCTATAAATTCAACATGTTGTAATCGAATTAATTAAGAAGTGAAGTAAAATTATTTGTGTCAATCCTTCTTCCTCTTCCTCTGTTTACTCTTCCAACAATATTAGGGTCGATATGTCATTTTTGAGTTTTGCAGTATAGTTGCTACATCCTAAATTATTACCTCGCAAGGGAATGCTAAGTTCTATTGCAATATTGTTTTTGATTTATCCTTTAGTATTGTTTAGTGACTCAAAGATGAGTCGAAATATAGATCCCTGTTCCGCTTTAGTGTGGCTAAAGATTTGAACTTGTTTGCTTGACACTTCTGTCATTAAGCATGGAAAGAATACAAATAAACTTACGTTGTATTTGTGTATCCAATCTCTTCCATGATGTATTTGCATATCTACTTTTCTGTTCAATTATTTGTAGATCACTACTTTGTACCGAATAAGCCACTACTTGTGAATCATTTTCTTGAGCCTTCACTCCTTATCAGAAGTGTCAAGTCCAACTTATTCATTAGCACAAGTAGCTCATGAGCAGAAAGAGTTTCTTTTTACTCCCAGTGGATTGAAGAGTCGAACAACTAGTTTTCGGATACGAGATATCCATCCTAGCTACTATGGACGTATTTGTCCAATTGATACATCCGAAGGTATTAATGTTGGACTTGTTGCAGAGCTAATCATTCAATGATTGATCCTTGAGAATTATAGAAAGTCATTATTAAAAGAAGCATTATTGGTGGATTATGTATCACCAACTCGAGATGAATATTATATATAAGCAACACGTAATTCTTTGGCTTTGAATCAATGTATTCAGGAGGAAGAGTTTGTTCCTACTTGATACTGTCAAGAACTAATAACTATTTTATGAGAACATTTTCACCTGAGAAGCATTTTTCTTCCAATATTTTGTTATTTGACCTTTCCTTATTCCTTTTATCAAGCAAAATGATGCAATTAGCTAGCTAGGCTTCTGTGAGTTCTAATATGTAGGGCCAAGCAGTTCCCCCTCGATCTGAGAAGTGTATTGGTGGATGTTGGAACTAGACTTGAAGGAATAAAACTGTAGATTCAAGATTTTCAGTTACAGATATATGCATAAGAGAAACATATTTATATTAATACTCACAAGATTCATTTATCAAGTAATGGGAAGCTTAAGTAATTCTGTAGTTATGCATCAAGATTCCGACCAAAAAAAACTTCTATCCATCAATAACCCCATGTTTAGGAAGGTATATGCGTTATAAAAAGATCAAATGTTAGTGGAGAATGCTGCTACACTTGATGGGAGCTTGCTTTGATGACAACATGTTAGTGGTATATATTAAGGAAGGGATACATATAACCAAATGCAAATTCCTCTAATTCATCTGGTGGCATCTGATCCTTGTAAATTTAAATAAAAATCTAAGCACACTTTTCTTGAATACAGCATGGAGAAGACTATGAAACGATATCAACAATTCATTTGCGCCAAGAAAGATGCAATTGATGAGGTGACCAGAGCGGGTAACACTACAATTGTGGTACAGTAGGCTAAATTCAAGTCCCTTAATATCTTAACAAATCTTAAGTTTCTATCCCATAACTGTTGTAATTTTGTGACACTTTTTAGAAACTTGGAAAATTTCCATAATAATATTTATATGTTTATAACATAAATAAATATTGTAGGGTTCCGTCATTTATATTTTAAGGTGCTATGATATATGATTGCCTGTAGCAATGCATGTCAGAGTCACTACTGCTATTTTAGTTGATGGGCATAGACATAGTTTATTGTCTTTCACCTTTTTCTATTCAGTTGTTTGTTAGAAGCATATAACTGTCAATTCACTACCTACTACTAATCCTAATTAACCCACCCAAGCATCTACTTAAGAAGTGATATGCCTCGACACTGATATGATTTAGTTAGGGGATCGAGTTTCATAATCCAGTGTAGCAGTGCCATTTGCCATTGTCAGCGTAGCTGTTTTGGCTATGAGTAGTTGATGGGCACATTCCTAGTTTTTTACGTTTGTTTGCATGCTTCTTTTATTTTACTATTTTGGGTACTGGTTAGAAGCATATACCTGACATTTTACTTCCACTAATCCTAACCAACCCAGACATTTACATAAGATATGCCTCCACACTAGTTTAGTGATAGTTAGGGGAATTTTCTTTGTCTTGTTTATTAGCTTGCCTCGATGATTTATAGCTAAATTGGATTAAATTGCTTCAATAATCAAATTAGAATAAAAAGAATTGGTAATTACTTAATTTCTGGTGCAGAATGATGAGAACAACTGTTCTGGTTCAGATCTCAAATCTGCATTACTAGAGATTGCTTCCTGGTATGTAGAAATATTTTGCAACATCAGAAATAAGCATCTTGACAGGCAGTAAGAGAGAATTAAATGGAAAACAGCAAATATTGTAGGGTTAAGCAAGAGCATCTGGAGCAACTTAAGGTTAACAAGTTAGAAAAGTTGGAGAAGATGTTACTCAATGCACTGAGCATGACAAAATCTATAAAGGTGAAATGTTTTATATCTCATGCATGTTTATCTAAGAATTTTTTGTTGAAAAAAAGGGCCATTCAACTTTGCAGCAAGCCACAAGCTTAATAGGTTGAAATTGACCAATTGGCCCTCGTCATTTTTTTTTCAATGTTAAATCAATTGGAGCGCACAAATAGAAGTTTTCTTGGAATGAAAAGGCTCAATTAAATTAGAATTGAGGGTAAATGTATAATGTACTACACTATTAATTTGTCATCAATATAATCTGACGTTCAATGTGTTAGCTGTGAAAGACAAATATCTCACAAGAATCATCCTGTTGAAGTTGCCGAAACCTCACCAACAAAAGAAAAAAAAATAAGAGCACCACCTGACAAAAATGGTTTATAACAATCCCTTGTTTCTAATAATTTTTTTAGTCAAAGGTCCATAAAGTGTGCTCAAACCTGAAAACCATTCTTTTCTCTGTTTTTCTTTTCCTAAGCAACCTGTCAGTTGGTGTATGGCTTCTACCCACCTAAAAGACATCCAAGCAAATGCATGCAGAAGTCCATAAAATGTATATAAAGGTAAAACCATGAAGTACCAAAGAGAACAATATATACAGAGTAGATACAACATTTGGAAGTATTTAAAAGGGTGAAAAGGTAAGATTGCAATTATGCACAAAACTCTACCATCTTCTTTTTCCTTTTTTCTTCTTTTGAACACAAATAGAAATCAAGGGAGAGGGAAGGCTCCCCAATTGAATCTGAAGACTGAAGGAGACAGATTAGAAGATCAGAGAAGAATATAGCACAGCTGGGGAGACGCGATCAGGCAATATACCAAGTGACAGTAACTTTTGTAAAGATAAGAAGATTTATGTTAAAAACGACCCAACTACAAATTTTAATTTCGTTCCTGAGATTAGAGCTCAAAAATTTGTGTTTACATTTTTGTTGCTCTCATATATGTTCCAGATTTCCGTTCCATTTAAAAAATGCGAAAGTTTGCATCTCTGGCCTTTAGTTACGTACATGCTTTGCTGGTTTACTATTTATATAATTTGACTAATTAGGTATATATGTTAACGAACACAACAATGCTAACATATGGCATGATTCAAGATATGAACTTTATGTAATAAATGGATGAACATTTATAGGTGATAGCTGGCTTGCATTGATCAATGTCACAACAACAATATTGAACAATGATATTACAGACATATTCTCGTCGATCTTCCGGAAGCATTTATTCTAAAATTGTACGTACTTGATACAACGATTAACATCACATTAATTTTAACTTATTTTTCATCCCTTGAATGCAAACACATACTATCAATAGTAAGGGAACGATAAAATATATAAATTAAATATATGTTAATTAATGTATCTGCATGTAGCTCTCTTAAATCCTATATTTATCACTGCTAGCGAGAAGCAGGGAAGTGTACGTAATGGCTCCACATTTTTATTAGCAAACACTTTTGAACATAATTTCTTATTTAATTACGTCAAAAGTACAATTAATGTGCTTTGTGACACGTATGACGTATGGTGTACGTAGTTAATATTTAAAACTAAGGATCATATGGGATTAATTAACACTAGATGGATACGTGGCTTCACATTGTTATATATATTTTTTTGTTAAAAATCAATGGATTCAACTGTGAGAGTACAGGGTCCTGTGATTCTCAAAGAATCACAACAGATTTATTTCCAATTGTGTTGGTCTACAACTCTACATGTACAGCTTTAAATAAAAAAACCATGTCTACGTATATACTGAAGCTTAATTGAGAAGCATCAGCGCTTTCTCCTTTGTTCCGATATCTCTACGATCCATCCCTTGTAGGGTTCAGACAAACAATGCTGCTTGTTTCATTATTTGAATCATCATATTTGTATTCGTTAGTCATTGCATGCAAATATATGAATTGAACGCGTCACATAAAAAGTTCGAGATCCACTTTTTCTGCTCTTTTGCAGTTGATCTCGTGTGATGAGATATGTTGTTTAGTTATTCTTATTTGGTTCAGTTCTATATTGACCCGCTATATAAATATCTACAGAATAAAAACACAATTTTTGTACACAATGTCTGAATACGTCTCGTTAGTAAAAATTCTGTTGGTCAATCTAATTTTCCACGAAAAGGATAGGATTGGAATGATGGAATGGAACGGAATGGAGGGAAAGGAATGAAAAGGTACGGAACGATCCGAATATAATGTGTAGGACCAGACTGGAACTAAACGGGGTTGAATTGTAAGGAACGGAACGGAACAGATGGAATGAAACTGAATGGTACGGAACAGGAGGTTCTGATATTATTGAAAGATGTAGACCATTAAATGCTTCTCTTAATATATGTTTCATTGTAAAATATTATTACGAATATTGCAGAATATTATTTTATTACTATTCTACATTGAGGAGGGTTCAAATGCCTCTATTTTTTGTGCCTCCATCATGCCTCTATTTTTAAAACCTTTAATAACTCAAAGTTTAAAACTTAAACGTCAAAATAAAACCGTTAGATGTGATTTATGTTATTTTCTCTATGTGCTCATAAAAAATTATCACATTTTAATTTTACTTTTATGTGAATCAATAAGTTGAAAAATCAACGTCTAGAAATTATCCAAATTAGTATACATTTTTACAAGCTCAAGATAACAACCAAAACAAAGTTGAAATGTCATTTTTACACGTGCATAGATAAAATGATGTAGTTCATATCCAACGGTTTTATTTTGAATTTTGAGTTTTAAATTTTGAGTTATTAAAGTTTTAAAGAATGGAGGCATGATTGAGGCACAAAAAATGAAGGCATTTGAACCCTCTTCTTCTACATTTACTATTTAAATAGTATATATTGTTTCGAGGTTTTTCTTTAATTACATTTATTTCAACCCTATTTCTGTAAACGAGAAAAGGTATATATATTCATTGTGTTGCATATACAAATTTCGAATTGAAAAAGAGAATTTCAAGCGTAACTCAATAAAGCATGTTAATTTTCTGTTTCCTAATTTCCCGCCAAGACCGAGTTCCAACCAAGACCGGTCTTGACAGCTGCTATATATGAAACAAACATATTCAGTAATCTCCAGTATGTAAGAAAATGGAGAAGACATGCCACATAAAAGACTAGAAGTGCAGTATATAACTTGAGACGGCAGAAAGTGAATATTTATATTCATTTTAAAAAGGGTTAGTTAAAAAACTAAAAATGTAAAATAGTAAAATTCAAGTGGATATTTCTATTCATTTTTACTGGATATTTTGAATGGTTAAGAATATTTAAATCGAGTGATTTTCTAACTACTTCAAAAAATAGTAAAAATATTTTTTTTAAAATATAAAATTAATTTGATCTACAAGCAATTCTAGATCCAGTATTATATCTACAACTACGAAATTGTAAGAGATGGTTGGAAGCAATTAACAGAGGTTTAAGTTTTAATACATACTAGCTAGAAAGAATGAAGCAACAATACAATTTATATATATAAAAAAAAAAATAGATGAATCAAAGAAGTTAGACTTCCTTACCCCGGGTTTTTGGGTATTAAGTCCATAACCTCTCTCTTTAACTTAATTCAGCTGCTGTGGGAGCGCTTTGGATATCTCTTTTAGTTTCAATATGGATGAAGCTGTAAATGGTTTCGGTACAAATCGCAGTGTGAGCACTTCCAGATTTAAGCATTTATGCATGATAGAGTTCATGGCGTGCTTGATGGGGGTATGATAGGATCATGTACTGAAAGCTTCGTAAAACCACTGTGAGCTGAGTACTAAGTCCAGATAGCAAGCTCAAGAAGCAAGCTTGTCTGGGTGGCCCATACGCGACTCCGCCTAAACCGCCAGCCCACAAGATAAGCCCATTTGAGTGCTCCGTACGAGACTCGAACCGACTTGCCGGCCTACGAATAAATCAGGCCGAGAATCCGTACGAGACTCAAACCAACTAATAAGCCTATAAATATCCCAAAATTCAATAAGATCGGGACCACGATTCAGGAATACGTAATACATAGAGGATAGAGTTACGTACTGAGAAGATCCGCAATAAGTTTGATCTCGGACACATAATAAATACGCACTTAACACGCGCGGACTAATCTCTCTCATATTAGAACGTGCTCAGACACACTGCGCCTTAATTTTTCCGGAGATAGGACGTATCATGGTAGGTTTAAAAAAAAGGAACAGCTCTTGACGTGTCAATTTCTTTCGTGAGTCCATGGTTACAAGCTTGGCGGTAAAAACACGTGTCCCCAGGGTAATCTCAAGTGAATTACTTGTTTGACACATTGACAAATTCACACCGTCTTAATTTATTTGTGGCTTTGGTGGTCCAAACCCGTAGATACAGATCCAGCCCGCAAATCCGTCTCAAAACTATCTGATTGCTTCAATATTATGTCTAAATGCTACGAGTCTTTACGAAGGACGCTCAATCCCGAGTTTAGGGTTTAGAGTTTAGGGATTGACAATGTCAATGTGACAACTTCTTTATTATTAATCTTCTTTTTAAAACAACTTAATCTTCTTCTTCTTCTTTTAAAATGTTTTTCAAAAATTAAGCAACACTACTAGAATTTCCGCTTTTTGCAACGGCAGGAAATTGCCTTTTCCATGGGCGTACCGATGGAATAAGCCCTGAAATCGTCATTTCCATGCGCTACCGATGGAAATACTCCCGTTGCAACAACCCTCGATGGAAATAGCACTTATTTCCATCGGCGCCGTTGGAAATACTCATTTCTGAGTATTTCCATGCGCTTACAGTTGGAAAAAGGGCGCATGGAAATACTTGCACACTCGGACACTGTCTGGAGTATTTCCAAGGGCAGCTAACGCGGGGCCCACCTGTTTATTTCCAAGGGCAGTGTGTGTGGGACCCTCCAGAGCATTTCCATGGGCAGCCAACGCGGGGCCCACCTGTTTATTTCCAACGGCAACGTCTGTGGGACCCTCCAGAGCATTTCCAAGGGCAGAGTACGTGGGACCCACCCCAGTATTTCCAAGGCAAGGGAACGTGGGGCCCACATGTTTATTTCCAAGGGCAGTGTACGTGGGACCCACCCCAGTATTTCCAAGGCAAGCAATAGTGGGGCCCACATGTTTATTTCCAAGGGTTAATATTTGCATGGGAAAATGGTTTTTGTTATTTCATGGATTACCCATGGTAATAACAAGCCTAAGTGGCATTATATAAGCATGCCCTCCTTCTACAATCCTCCCTGTACCAACCCGGTACTGACCCGTTTACATTTCCCAATTCCCATTCAGCAAAATTAACAAAAACATTGAAATATAGAGAAAAAACATGTAATTAACATTAATCGACATAGTCTATTCTGTATCAAAATGCCAAAAGACATTACAACAAAAGTGCTAAAAGAAACTTCTATATATACCCAAAATATACCCTAATTCCATACGACTAAAAGAATAATATTTAGAATTGACTAAATTTGCAAAAATATTTTTACGAGAACGATGTAGTCACTCTTCCTTTCATCTTGCTATGTTGTTCTCATAGCTGTAAAAATGAGAAAGTAAGTTTGTTTTGAGTTAGTACAGGGAGGATTGTACAATGAGGACATATCTTTACTTATAATCAACATATTTTTTTTGTTAAGATACCATATCACTAATTATAAGAAAAATACGAGGCAGGTGAGTATATGAGGCATGTAAACTCACCACTACATCAGGTTTTATTGCATAAGGGTAACTTAAGAGGAAACCGACTAATTGTAATTTTACTTAATAATAAGTCTAAAGTTAATTTGCAAGAATTTTCAAATGAGAGGAATTGTACCTGAACTCTTCCGTCATATGAGATAAATGTTCCACCTTTCACATCAGCCAAAGTTTTGGGAGTAACCTAAGGCACACAAGGAGGTAATTAATAATTCAATTTCTTAAACCTTCAAGCTAACAAAAGAGCAAAAATTATTTGTATACCTCCATGCAGTTTGCCAATGATCAACACACAAGATCTTTTATAAGGAAAGAGTTGTAATTGCTAGATAAAATCTCAACATTCTAAAGTTAGAAATTTACAGTAAAAGCCAATGAGTAACAAAATTGCAAAATTATCCCTTGATGAGTAAGAATATGATAGGTACACATGCATGTCCTTACATAAGAATTATCAAATTTGAGGGGTATAAAAGAATTATCATACCAGTCACAACAATGACAAGACAAACTGCAAAAGCAATGCTTCCCCCATCATCCCATCCCTCTTTGATGCCCTACATTAAATTAACATATTTACTTTCATAAACATGAATAAACATACTTTCTTTTCTCCAAAAGAATTGCCCTTATCTAATCAGTATTTTGGTCAATCGGTTAAAATAGAACAATTGAAGTAAGATGATGAGTTGAGTGCTGTGATATGCTATTGAAGTAAGATGATGAGTTGAGTGATGTGATATGTTTCATATTTAAAGATATTTCTAAGTTTAAAAATATAATAGATGAACTTTTGTCGCTCTGTAAGATCTATGAAATATATATTACAAAAGGAGAAGAGAGCCCCATTTATGTGAAATCTTTTCAAAGGCAAGATAAAACTAAATGTTATTGTTCACTAGAATATGCAGCCTTCGTGCACTTTGATACATAAAAATGCATTTTTTGCAAATTCTAAAACTTTTTTCTAAGCTTTGCTGCTTCTGTGATTAATTTGAAGGACTTTAAAAGTATTAGCTGGTGGTTTTAGGTTAGGGTTTTGTTTGTAATAGCCTATATCCGATCAATTCCCTCTTTTAGGTTTCTTCTTAGCACTTTTGTGTTGCATGCACTTTCTTAGTAGTAGTGAAAGGTTCATATATGCTTCTTTATCTGGGACACGGTACCATTCTTTATCTGGGACACAGTACCATTCATTTCAGTACGATAAACCTTGAGCTTTACCTTTGTCGAGA
The DNA here is from genome assembly GCA_011114355.1 of Carex littledalei. Taxonomy (NCBI): domain Eukaryota; kingdom Viridiplantae; phylum Streptophyta; class Magnoliopsida; order Poales; family Cyperaceae; genus Carex; species Carex littledalei. Next base: position 2,771,881 of record CM022084.1, on the reverse strand, counting down.
CTGCGTACTTAACAAGCATATGTTTGTGAACCAATGCATTTCTGGATACTTAGTCACCACCTATAGAACGAAGATAGAAAGGCCAAAAAGTTTAGATCCAATTCAGAATTAATTTGAATCAAAAGGTGTTATTAGAAATAGTTATCAGATGCACCGTGTAAAGGAGGTTTCCCATAGCCTTATCACATATCTCTACACCAGTCTGACAGAATAGTTGAAGAAATTAAAACCACAGTACCTGTTCGGCTGCCCTCCTATAGCCTCCTTAGCAAATCTACCTCCTTAGGACCTCCTTTAGGACATTTTCTGAATAGTCTTTTTACCTCTATGTCCCTGTTCCAGGAACTCAGAATTTGAGGAGCTTTTTTTTGTTGTTGTTTCTTATATAAGAACTCAGAACTCTAATACCACGAGACATGCATGTATCAGCTGCTAATCTAGAGTTAATTGAGCAAGCTTCAAATGGTCTGATATGTGAAGAAAATAATTGTAATTATACATTCCAGCTATAGTACGATACAGCGGTTAACTTGACATATATGGAAACGGGATCAATATATATTTGAAATTGAAGTCTTAGATTAGAAGATAATTGGATTTCAAAGATTTTTTATCACTTGTACCAGTTGGTACAAACTGTTAATATGAACTGGCAACATCACTATTAAAAATATAAAATTAATTAAGCTGAAAATGTAACAAATATAAAATTATCATTTTTGTGCATTTGTAAGAAATGATATAAAAATAAATCGCACTGTAACAAACTCACTATAAAAAAAAAGTTTGGTCCGCCTAATTTTGTGCATTTGTAAAATTGTCTACTGATAACATATAATTTTCAACTAAAAATGAATAAACCCAGTTTATAGATATTACTGTTGCTAGCAAAAAAAAAGCATCAGAAGAAGAAAATATGTAAGGGTATTTAGGTACTTACATCTTATAACATATATTTTACTCTTTACTTTTAATCCTACATCCAAACGAACAAGTGCTTCTTAAGACAGATTAAAGTTTTAATCTTTCACCCTTAAGGAGGCCACACCGAACAGCCCCACAAAGTATTGTGAAGCACCTTATTATAAATGTGTGTATCTAATTTCAGGTCAAATAGATAACCAGACAAAATTTCCTACACATAAACTCTTAACTAAAACAATTTTGTGTTTGTGGGAACCTGTAGTTGTCGGTAACTTGAACTAGAGAAATTCGATTCACACTAAAAGTAATAAAAATGGACAAATCCAGAGGGTTGTAGTTGCACAAAACCACAAACCTGAGTTGTACGACTAAAAGAAAGCGACTAAGTGTGAGAAGTAAATCTCGAGCACAAAATTTATCACTAGCGGAGATCACCAAGAGAGAGACAACGCACCACCACGAGAGAAGGTACCTGGCCGGAGAACCTCGCTTTTCTTCTGAGAAGGCATCTCGCCTCGCCTGACCACACATTGCACGTCCGCATCTGGCCAGCGATCGCCTGAACCGACCCCACCTGAGCCGCCTACCGCCTCGCCTGAACCGGCCCCATCTAAAGTGCGGGAAATGCTCTTGGAGAGCGGGAGAGGAATTAAAATTTCGGAGGGAGGGGGCTGAGGGAGGGAAAAGTGAAAGTTTTAGGGTTTTGGTGCTATCGTGTGGTTAAGAGATCTTTAGAGTGGGATTTCAGAAGAAAAAAAGGTGAAGTCCAGAGAGGAAAGACCTATCCACAAATTCACAAAAATTCAAATACTCTAAGGTAACATAATATTTGTGTTTAGATCGGAACCGTCTGATTATCATTCCGCACGAATATTAAAGGATCCTGTGCATTACGTAGGGTTGGATTTAAACAGAAATATTATGTTACCTCGGAGAATAGAGACTCCCTACCATCAGGACCATTCATTACCTATCGGACGGCTCAAATCTTGATATCTACTAATTAGGTAATGCATGTAAAGCAAATATATGAAAAAAAATTAGAAAAATATATTTTCTAATTTTTAACATTTTCTGTGACCAAATTATACTTATAATTGTTAATTTTATAAAATTTCATTATTGTTTGCACATTCAACATATGTAAATATTTGTGAACCGTTCATTTTTACACGAGCGATCGGCGGTCGATCTGCAATGAAATGATTCCAAATATGTTTTGAAATGATCAAGGAAAAACATTGAACATAACCATAGTAAAAGTTCTAAAATTTGGTTATGTCTAAGCTTCGATCCAACGTGAAGTGTTCATAGCCCTTCGATGTTTAGATATTCCGTCAGCCGGATGGATAAGTAAATGAACATGAAATTAGATCAAACTTTGCTGCAAGAAAATAAATACAGTGCTCTTTAATTTCAACGGTTCCGATCGACCAACAGACGACGTGTTTACGTGCGCCTTCATTAACTCACAAAGCAAGAGTTTATGTTCTATGAAACATAAACTCTTGCTTTGTGAGTTAATGAAGGCGCACGTAAACACGTCGTCTGTTGGTCGATCGGAACCGTTGAAATTAAAGAGCACTGTATTTATTTTCTTGCAGCAAAGTTTGATCTAATTTCTTGTTCATTTACTTATCCATCCGGCTGACGGAATATCTAAACATCGAAGGGCTATGAACATTTGTAAATCTGAACCGTTCGATTAAAAATGTGCCATCTTGATTATCAATGGACGTCTCCATTTAACAATCCTAGTCATATTTTTTATGTGGATCTATTCAGCGACAGCTGGGTCCCAATTTTCAGTTTAAGAGGACTCTCCAAATTTCTTCCCTGTTGTACTTAGGTTTATTTTCATTTCTCCCTCCAAACTTTTCATTTCAGCTCCCTTTCTACTGTCTCTGACAATTTTGGTGCCCGCCAGTTCTAAAAGTTTCGCCTCCCTCCCGATCCAAACCCTAGATCCCCGTCTCCCCACCTCTCAGTTTTAATTCCCCATCGCGAAAAGGTACCGATTTGTTCTGTCCTCTCTTGTATTTTGCGTTTTGTAAATCTTCATTTACTTCCTATTACGTGTTTGTCTATATCAACTTAGATGGTAACGATATCTCAAATATATCAGCACAATTCGTTCTTTTGATTGAAATTGATCATTTTTTTATTGAGTAACGGTATCTCAAATATATCAGCACAATCCGAGAGAGAAGTTCCTTGAATCAAAACTGAAGATCTGTATGTTGCCATTCAAAAAAGAATCGAGAGAGTCTTAATCCGAACAGTTAAGATTTACTAATTAGAATTAACCTTCTTTTAGGTCTTATGATGAAATCTTTGCTAATCGATCTGAACCATTTGCAAATTAATTGCCCATAAACTTAATCATTTAAAAAAAATGCTAAAAACATAACTCCCGTGTAGCAGAAAATTACTAAAATTCCCCTCCTTTTTTTCATATGAACTGAACCAATCCCCTATAAAATTTGTAGTCCAAGGTCTTAACCCACTTGTCTTTGCTTCTTACAGTACTCTATGGTTGTGAAAATGAAATCTCTGAGTTAACCATAGTAAACCTGAACTAGCCTAAATGGGTACTGATAAGTTTTGATGATAACCATAGTAAATTAACCCGGGTACTATTGGCATATGCTGCAAAGTGACAACAGTATCAAATATTGAAACAATTGATATTAGTTTATTCTGTGAAGAAGTTTTTTTGTCACGTTTTGAGAGCTTGAATTATTTATATTGCCTTAAATTGCAAGTATCATATTATTCTCCCAAATTAGGCAATTAAAATTCTTTGGAACTGTAGGAGTTGGATACAAGAGAAGACAATTAATGAAGGAGCGAAGGTGATAGGATGCAAACTAGATAAGGGTGTCGCTCGGCGCTTGGCCTGGCTCCGTTCGTCGCTTGCACATCCTATCTTCGAGTAAGGCACCACTTTCTATCCGGGAGGCCCTTCAAGTATTAAGTTTGATAAGTTTCACATTGCACTTGTACAGTTTAGGTAGATAGGGGAGCAGGTATGATACTGGTACAGGGGACTTTCAAGCATACTTTGTGCAAATATAATAAATATAAGGCATTATTTGCAATTATGGAAAAATACACTGTGCAAACACTATTATTTGGTTTGATGTCTGATTAGTTGCAGACCAGGTTTCAAGTGGGTCTAACTGTCTAACCCACTGATTTCAATACCAGAAAAGGGGAAAAGCAAGATCAAACTTAGAAAAATCATACAATCAAAGATCCAATTAAGTAATCAAGTTGTCAGAACCAAAGCTAAAAGGATTTTTTGCATAAAGGTCCCTGGTTTTCATTTATTTACATTTCTTGTGATCTTTTCTCTTGATTCAATGGACATATCATTGAGAAATCATTGGATTAATTATTTAATCTCAGATCTAAACTGATGCCTATTTGCAATTTCATCCTCTTTTCTCTTACTTTTTTGCAAACAGATCCTTTAAGATGTTAATATTTAGCAACTTAATGCTATTATATCAACACTTTAACATCATTTCTCTTGCAAATAGGTCCTTGTATTTTGAGGAATTAGCAAAGGAAACATAAGGCGTAACCTTTACTAATCCTTGTGTTTTTTACCTAATTAATCTACTGTTTTTGTATTTTTGCTTCTTTTAAAATCTTTTTATGAAGTTTTTAAACAGATATGGCGAGAGGGGACCATAAGGCTCAACTCTCAAGCCTTCACTTTCTAATTACCTTTAAAAGATATTAAGAGAAGTTTTATAAAAGCACTTTTTGTTTTATTTATTTATATACTGTGTTTTTTTTGTATATATTTTTATAAAAGGAATTTTATTTGAATAAAAGGGATATAATAACAGAAAAAATATAAAAATATAGTAAACAGGATAATATAGTAGAATAACACTATTATTTTTATATCTTTTCTAATAAAGAAAATTAATCAGTAAAGCTTTTATTTATTTTTTAATTTGATCATGGGATGTAGTGTCAACAGATCCATTGATAATTGCAAAATAAAACAGTACTTTTCAAAAACTTCAATTCATAGAGAAATTTGATGCAAAACATAGAGAAATTTTCTTTTATGACCATGTAATAATTTCTTTGTTGAAATCTTTCTTGTAGGACAATAACCATTTTGTATTGTATTTTATTACAAAATATGTTTATTTACATGACCTTGTTAATCTAGTGTACTTATGCATATATATATGATCACTGTTTACTAATTCTATTTACTTATTTTACTCATTCACTAACACTCATATGTTTAAAAACATATATTGCAGGAGGACAAAAGAGTCATTCAAATGAAAGGAAAATAGCATGTATTGCTCGCATTTGTCAAAAATTTTGTATCTAAATTAAATTGATTGGCTTAGTCCAAATACCTAAATTTATGTTTCAATTTGTATTGTTTCATTTTATATTTCGCAATTTAATACTAGCTAATTGTTACTGTGATTTATTTTTATTGCTACAAAGAGAGATCTCAAATAAACATAAACGTTTCTGTCTCCAGGAATTTAACTTTTCCAACGGTACCTCATGGAAATAATAAGTCTATCTATAAAATAATATAAACTGAATCAATACAACATTTTCAACGGCAGAGTGGTTGAGTATTTCCATGAACCTCACTATAAAATAATATAAACAAATTAAACAAAACATTTCCAACGGCAGAGTGGTTGAGTATTTCCATGAACCTCACTATAAAATAATATAAACAAATTAAACAAAACATTTCCAACGGTAGCCCATGGAAATAATATGTCTCCCTACTTCCAACTTATTTCCAACGGCATGGGGAGAGGTATTTCCATGAACCCTCAATAAAATATAATATTTGGTCTGTCTGTCGGGTCATGGGTCATGCAAAACAATTTCCAACGGCTGATAGGAAACATTTCCATGCGGAGACAGTAGGGATTTCCAACCGCTACTATTTCCATGAGGCTACCGTTGGAAATTGTTAATGGTGTCAGAAAAAGCAATTTCATTTCCATCGACTCTTCCTCCCGTTGGAAATAACAATTGCTGCCGTTGCAAAAAGCGGAAATTCTAGTAGTGCAAAATGAAAATATTGCATTAATCACCGTAATGATTAATTTGTTAATTTACTTTTAATTAAGTATTGTTATGTTATTGTTTAATTGATTTAATATAATTTAATTAATAATTATTTTATTGATGATATCAAGTATTGTAGAAAGAAAATAGAATTTCTCACAATTATTCCCACAGTACAACTGAACACTCATTCAGTATATTCTCAGAATTATTTCCGTGCATACTTATGAGTATGGGTTCTCACAAATAAAAAAGTGAGTTTCCGAACCCGTCAAATTTCATACATATAGTAATCTGGTACTTAAAAATGTACGTCCATTTTTTTTGCTAAAATATTATGTCGCTGGAGTTATAAAAAAAATCAATGATAATTATCAAATAAAAGTTAAAACTTTTACATCGATCAAGAGCAACAATCTTACAGTTTTTTTTAATAGAATTAAACAAAATATTTTAAATAAAACTAGCATCATTCAAATTTTCTTTGCAAAAAACAGCTCGATGGTTCGGTGGAGAAAGAGAAAGGATTTTGTCCACCGAAACAATAGTTCGGTGGACCAACTTTTTGACCCGGCCATAAGTGCAACATGTTTGGCCACACCAATTTCCTCCACCTCATCATGATTGGTGAACCGACCAATTTCCAACGTTTTAGAATTACATTAAACTAATAATGTACTACATCTATACTAATTTACAATAAATCATACTAATTATACTAATTATGCTAATATTACATTAAACTTATAAATTATCAATCTATAAATTAAACTAATTCATACACAATAATTTCAAAATTGGCCTAAACAATTTCACTAAATTGCACAACTAGATTAGAAAATAGATGAGTATTTTGGAAGAACAAAAATAAAATTAAAGAGGTGTTATTTTCGGTTTGGGAAGAGGAAATGAGAGAAAGGGAAGAACAAGAGTGGAGAAGGAGAGAGGTCCCACAGAAAATTTTCAAGCAAGGAGTCCATCTAAGCAACGGTTCGGTGGATCTCTTGGGTGGGATTTTCTGTGGCTCATGATTTGACCGAGTTTAAAATTTGATCCACCAAACTGGTGATGAGGTAGATAAATTTGTTTTCTGCTTCTACCGAACCGTTGCTTCGGTAGAACTACTTTTTATAAATTACATTCACCTGCTGCTACTTTCGTTTGAATAATTTTGTTTAGTTCTATTTAAAAAAATCCAATCTTACTCGATAGACATTAATAATCCCTCCTGATTAAAAAAAAATAGTACAAACAGTATTGGCACCTTATAATTAGTCTAAAAATGTAAGTTTTCTTATGAGTGAGGATACGGTGCTATGCATAGCACGGATTGGGTCCGTGCTACGGCTCAAAATTTAACTTTTTAAAATCCTAACGGTTGAACCGAACCGTTCAACATGATTATAAAATGAATATGTACTTGCAAATCAAATTTTACACTTTTCGAATTTTTTTACTATTTTTTTAGGAGGAGGGTTTAAATGCCTTCATTTTTCATGCCTCCACCATGCCTCTATTTTTAAAACTTTAATAACTCAAAATTTAAAACTTAAAAGTCAAAATAAAACCGTTGGATATGATCTACATCATTTTATCTATACACGTGTAAAAAATTATGACATTTCAATTTTGTTTTGGTTGTCATCAAGAGCTTGTAAAAAACGTACTAATGTGGATAATTTCTAAACGTTGATTTTTCAACTTATTGATTCACATAAAAACAAAATCGAAATGCGATAATTTTTTGTGAGCACATAGATAAAATGATGTAGATCATATCCAACGGTTTTATTTTGACTTTTAAGTTTTAAATTTTGAGTTATTAAAGTTTTTAAAAATGGAGGCATGGTGGAGGCATGAAAAATGGAGGCATTTGAACCCTCCTCTTTTTTTAGATAGGTTGTTTTTGGATGGTCCAGAATGTTCAGATCAAGTGATTTTCGAAAAAATAGTAAAAAAATTCGAAAAAATATAAAATTTGGTTTGCAAGTACATATTCATTTTATAATCATGTTGAACGGTTCGAATCGACCTGAAAAGTCAAATTTTGAGCCGTAGCACGGACCCAATTGGTGCTATGCATAGCACCGTAGCCTCACTCTTTTCTTATTGTTAATGGAATTTTTGTAACAAACAAAAAATATTATAAAAAGATAATGTAAACTTTCTCTGTGAGTCGCCCCGAAATTTTTATATATAGCATTTTCCTAAAAAAAAATAAACCAAAACATAAGGCATTTTACTCAGGCCGCAGAATACCGGAGCAGCCTCAAATAATAGAGTCCGCATAATGCCGATGCAGCTCCAGCATAGGGTACAATGCCGATGCGGTCCCCCCTTTTTTTTAAAAAAAATCTGAAATATGTTATTTTTGTTTTGGTTTTTTTTTTTAAATTGTTTTATTTGTTTAAGTTTTTGTTTTTAAATTTTATTTGTTTTGGTTTTTGTTTTAAATGTCGTTTATTAGTAAAATATTTTCACTTGTAAGATCAAATATTTTGAAAATGTCGTTTTGTGTATGAAGAAATAATGATATAATGAACAACATAAATAACAAAACAACAAATAAAAAATTACAAAGCAACAAAATAAATAAGTGTTAGCATCTAACAAATAAGTCTCAGTATTTGACAAAACATCTAATAAGTATAAATCAAAACCTATGTGTCAGGACTAAATTACCGTTTTCTGCTTCTTCTTTCTGAACCCCTGACCCTGCCTGGACAGTGGCGTCTCGGCAGTATCTGATGAGTCTGAAGAGTCGTCGTCCTCCGCCTGGACATTCTATGCCTGAACTGGCTCGCCATGAACCTCCTCAATCTCAGATATTTGTTGGACTCCATGACCAAAAACCGTAGTCTGTCCAAAGTCACCTTTCGTGAATAAAAATGCATGTTTGGCTATAGGGTCATCATGGAGCAAAGGGTACGATGCATGCTGTGTGGAGGACCCAGGAAACTACGGGAAGGGCTGTCTGAACATATTCTGACTGATAGGCAGGAGGTACCATCTGAGTCGGACTATAATCCTGAGAATACAGTCCATCTCCCTCTATGTCAAAAACTGTGCAGATATTGTACCCGGCGGCTCCTCCTTCTCACCCTGCAGTAACTTACAAATTAGTTAATCAAGAATTTTGAAAAAAAAATTACAGTTACGTATTTTTACAATTATACCTCAGCATCTTGAGTAGGCATAGTCTGATCTGCGGCTCGGCGCAATGCCTCGGTACCTCAGTCGAATGTGAACGGCTCGGCGCAGTGCCTCGACGCAATATAACACACTCTTTAACTTCAGCAGCTGCTGTGGGAATGCTTTGGAAATCTCCTGTAGCTCCAATGGATAAATTAATCTGTTGGTTTCAATTCAAATGTGAACGATTGGTAATTTGGTAATGGTCTTGTTATATATAAAAAAAAAAAATGGAAGAAGAACAGTTCTTGACGTGTCAATTTCTCTAGATGAATTCATGGTTAGAAGCATGGCGGTAAAAACATGTGTCAATTCTAGATGACAATCCACACCGTTTTAATATCACACTATACTCTTAATATAATTGGGCCTTTAGTGATTCATTATTTAAGGTATTGGCTCAAGCCCGTAGATTCAGATCCGGCCCATAAATCCGTCTCAAAACATGTGAGCGGTTCAATCCGTCTAAAACATTCGGGTCTTTAGTTCTTGTAAAATCTGGTCCGTTCAAATCCGTCTGTAAATTCGACCGGTCTAATAAAACTCACGAGGAATATATTAGGGGTTAGGGTTTCGACCGGTCTGTAATTTCTCATTTAATCACTTCAAATGTACATCTTGCTTTGCAACCTGCGTGCTAGACAAGTAAAATTTAGAAATAAACAATACTAACATAAATTAAAGTTTGCAGTAGTTGATAACTACAACAATATAAACATATTTGTTTATTTATACTTATTTTTTTCATGTCCATTTTGTTGTCTAATTTAGCTCACGAAGTGATGTTTTGATTGCGGGAACAATTGGAGGAGTTTGATGAAAAAAATGAAACAAATCAAGTATTTTGGACAATTTTGCCAACGTTTTTAGTCATATTTTTCTCCTACCAACTCCGTTTAGCTGAATAAAAATTATGGCTACGTACCATGCTAATATATGCAAATGTACTGGTTGGATGTGAAAGAATTCTATATTTCATTTGAAGTGGTCTGTTTACTGTTGCTTATTTAAAACACATAATCAAACACGAAGTTTCTCTTCCTCATTTTTAAGTTTCAGCAGGTAAAAAGTTCTCCCATGCACGGTCCAATAAAAGAATGCACTTCATCAATTAAAAGTTTTGATGGTCAATGAGCAAATGCCTCACTAACAATTATATTAAAATTTAAAATGGTTCCTCCACCCTGAAAATATAAATACAATTCTAACTATATCAAAATTTGAGATGCTCAAATAGCTCATAAACCACGAGTTGAAAAAAACTTTTTATAATAAGCTTCATCTTCTTTTTGCAACAAACTGAGAAACGAGCTGAGCCCAGCCCGAGCAGAGTTGAGTCAAACTTGAACTCACTAATGACGAGCTGAGCCCAATCGAGCTATTTAAAAACTTTTTCCGAGCCAATCTCGAACGAGTCACGAGCTAGGAGGTTTTTTGCCAGTCTCAAATTGGTGGTGTGAAGAGAATAATGCACAAGAGCGTACTTCTGTCCCCTGACCTTGAGCAAGAAGCTACCTTGTTGTTTTCTTTCTTTTGTGCGTTCAAATCTGGTTTCTCTTTTTAAGTCAAGTCAATAAAAAGGGCCAGTCAAGCAGGGGAAATCTGAGGCTACAATTGTTTTGTTGAACTTCTTTGCCAACTTTTTTAAACTGTTAATTACCGTTTATATTTGTTTTGTCAAACATAGTCTTTTTTTTATGTTCTTTGAATTGAGAAGTTTCAGTAATATTAATCCTTCAACAATATGTTTTTTTTTTCTTAAAAAATAAATTTTATCAACTAAGTTTTTCAGTGTGATACTGAGGCAGAAAGAAAAACGCACATCTGATATATATATCATAGATACCAGTTCGTTTTTGCACTGTTTGGGCTTCAATTAGATTTATTAGGCTGGAATTTGCAGTTTTAATATCGATGGAGCATACTTTGACTACAAAGTTGGTTGAATTAGGACATAAATTAATTGGGGTCCAAATGTCAAAAGTAAACATCTCAGAAATGCAAAAAGAACCGACATTGTTATTAATATCCAACGGTAATTACAAATTAAACTGACATTTTTTTTTAAGAGACACTATGAAGAGCAAGATAATGAAATATAATACTGAAAACTCAAATTTTTTGTTTAAATTATTTATTAGATTACTTATTTTGATTTATAATTAGCATATTTATACTAAAATACACTATATTACTTGAAATTATGTTGAATTACACTATATTACATTAAATTAAGCTAAATTATGTTAAATTACGCTAAAATACAGTAAATTCCGGTAAATTATTGTGTGTCTTCATACTGATGTATAGTTAGAAACTATTTTTTGTTTCTCTTTTATATTCATAGTGATTTATAATTAGAAACTATATTTTTTTAAGAGACACTATGAAGAGCAAGATAATGAAATCTAACACTGAAAATTCAAATTTTTTGTTTAAATTATTTGTTAGATTACTTATTTTGATTTATAATTAGCATATTTATACTAAAATACACTATATTACTTGAAATTATGTTGAATTACACTATATTACATTAAATTACGCTAAATTATGTTAAATTACGCTAAAATACGATAAATTCCGGTAAATTATTGTGTGTCTTCATACTGATGTATAATTAGAAACTATTTTTTGTTTCTCTTTTATATTCATAGTGATTTATAATTAGAAACTATATTTTTTTAAGAGACACTATGAAGAGCAAGATAATAAAATCTAACACTGAAAATTCAAATTTTTTGTTATATTACTTCTTTTGATGTATAATTAGCATATTTATACTAAAAATACGCTATTACTTAAAAGTATGTTGAATTACACTATATACATTAAATTACGCTAAATTATGTTAAATTATGCAAAAATACGGTAAATTCCGGTAAATTACATATGAATATGGATGATATCTTTACTGAGAAGGCGAAAAAACGACAACGAAACTTTCAAACGGCCATAAAACGGCGCTCGAGTGTCTGATTTCAGCAAATGACCACTTTTCGGAAAGCTTGCGAAAATACGCATGCATAAGTAATAATAATGCAGGATTTCAAAATTTAGAATTGCCAAAAAAACTAAGGGAAGAGCCTCAAAACTTGAGTTGAAGTTTCCGATTAAGATTTTTGTTTTTATTATTCAATCTAAGTAGCTCAGTAAATTAGTTATATAATGAACTTGTAGAATACTAATTTTTACTATTTTTGAAATTTTTTTACTATTTTTTATGATTTATTAAAGATGGCACAAAATCGGCCTAATTTAGCATAATTTTGCGTAGTTTAGCGTAATTTACCGTATTTTATTATAATTAGCGAAATTAATGTAATTTAGTGTAATTCAACATAATTTAACATAATTTAGCGTAATTTAACGTAATAAATGTAATTTAACATAATTTCAAGTAATATATAGTGTATTTTAGTATAAATATGCTAATTATAAATCAAAAGAAGTAATCTAAGAAATAATTCAAACAAAAAATTTGAATTTTTAGTGTTAAATTTCATTATCTTGCTCTTCATAGTGTCTAAAAAAAAAGCCGGCCAAATTCTGATCGGTTTCTAGAGAGGAGGAAATCGGCCAGAATCTGGCCAGTTTGGACATTTTTCGAAAAACTCAGGGATTCTGGATATATTTATTAATTTGTAATTAACTTTGGATATTAATAAAAATGTCGGCAAAAAGAACATGCTATCTAGAGTGGAAAAAACGTGCCGTGCCGTGCCGTGATTTTAGTCTCGTGGCGTCCCATGCCGTGACCAAGTTAATTTTTCACGTGTCATGCCGTGCCATGACCAAAATGTCAAAAGGTGGTCACGCCACGTGAGTCACGCCGTGCCTAAACGTGCCGTGACCATACGTGACTCACGTGATCATGTAATCATAATTTAGGTCAGTTTATTCAAGATTCACCATTAAATCAATATCTAATGGTCCTAATTACACGTGACTCGCGTGACTACGTGTCGTGTCGTGCCGTGCCTTGTCAAAGTTTCAAAAGATGGGCACGGCATGCGAATGGTCACGGCACGTAACTGACACGCGTGCCGAGCCGTTCCGTGACAGAGCTGGCCATTTTTCCCACTCTAGTGCTATCTCTTGCAATTTGTTTGTTTATTTAAAAGAAAAGGTACTTTTTCTGATTTATTGTCTAGATGAGATACACATTTCTGGTCTTTATCGTAATTAATTTTCTTTTGATACGAGTGTACAATTAAACTACTTGACTTAAGCATTAAGAATTGACTTCATGCTGTGACGGTACGCGCGATTAGTCAGGTCTCCCATTAGTTAGAAGAAACCATACACAATGCAAAAGCTATATATACCTCAACTTCAAATCTATTGTTATATAATTTCTGAGACCATAACCTTGTACCTACAGAATAAGCTTCCTCATACCAGAAAAACAAAGGAGGTGTTGGCTAGCGCAAAATAAAGAGCACAAGCTAAGATGGCTGATACCAAGGTATATATATATATAATATCTTGCATAATCTTTCCTTGCTAGATATCTTTCATTGTGCTAACTGGTAACTGTATTTCCTGCTCTAGTCTCAGGTCCTTCCGGAATCTAGCTTTCTTGGAACCAAGAGGAGGGATTCGCTCGAGGAGAAGGTATATATTTTTCTTAATTTGTGTATCTCTGAGTTTGCTTTAGTAACATAAAAAATGAGACAATGTTTTACATTTCTTCTTAATTTTAAGTAAGATTACCATTTTGATGGAGGGATTATATATTTTTAATTCCCCCCATTAGTCACCTCTTACAAAGAAATTAAAAATATTAAAGGTATCTTTATGAACCTTTCTTCAAAAGCTGGTTTCTTGTGGCACAAGTATACTAAAAATTCTAAAATTCAAACCAAGAGTACAATTCCCTCTTTGTTCGGTTGAAAGTCTTCAAACAAATCATTTCTTCAACAATTGAAACTCGCACAATTATCATAAACTTAGGAATTGGATAAGAACAAAATCTAACCACGGGAGAGGAACCATTTTGTCCTTCTTTCCTGCTAATTTAGTTAATAATAAAGCAAATATTGAGTAAGCAACTGATTACTCTTAAACAGGTAATAGATATACCAATCACAGATGGGAAAATAGATAGAGAAAAGAGCATCAACATCACAGCTTCGGCTTATATCCTTCGTGTGAGAAGTCGTCTCAACCATGAAAATCAAACTGGCGCTGCATGACGATGAATGTCAAAGAGCAGTGGAAACATTTGATTGATATTTTAGCATTCACATGGTGCATCACTGCATCCAGTGGACATATAATGTAGATTAGTTTGATTTTGGTTTTTGGGTATGGATTTTAGGTATAGGTAAGCGACCTACAGTATTTGAAAATATCTCTTGTTAATTTGTACGTCTTTTTATTTTTATTTTTATTTTTATTTTATTTTTTAGTTTCATTTTTTAGGGTTGTAGTACTGTACTCTCATCTCTCAAAAATTTATATCTTCATTCAAAATAAGTTGAAAGCTAAAATTGAAATTACCAGATTCATCTAAGTCCATAATTTGCCTCTCAAAACTGCAATAAAGAATATAACTTGAGTGATATTATTGCCTATATATATATCTAGTGCCCCATTTTTGAATTTGCAAATTATGTTCTTTTTTATATATCCAACTTTCTACAAAATAGAGAATATATGAAAAACAACATTTACAAAAAGGAAATGTGGAGAATTTCGTCTAGTCTAGTGGCAAAGGTATTGCTCTCTGTGTGAGAGATCACAGGTTTGAAATTCAGCGACTGCATTGACACTGAGTTGAAAATTTTGATCCTCATATCATGCTAAAAAAAAGTAAGCAAATGAATTAAATGTCACCTAAAAATTTAGAAGAGATATCTATATATGGCGGTATGAACTGAATCGATTTTGGATCCTCATGCGTCAAATAAATATGCATAAAGGCCGTTACAGGACTAAGCCTTACAAGGGATACACTAAGGAATTCCTGATATTCAGAACTACAAAGAGGTTGCAGCACAGGGGAAGATGACTGAGAGATCATGCTGGTCGAGCTGTAGATGCTGTTTCGAATGGTAGAATGGTCATTTAACGTGAAAGTGTTTAATCAGTAGACTCAAGTGATGTTGGTTATATGATACATTTGTTAGTAGGAAGATAATGTGGCCCCTGATTCAGGGGATCGTATCCTCTTGAGTACCGTCTTGAGTACTACTACATAGGTACTCTTCCATAGAGGTAGTGGATCAAGAGGTTCAACTATGGAAAAAGGACAAGATCAAAACAAGAGAACACACCTTTTCACTCTTTGAGATTGAAAGGTGATAAGAAACCCTAGAGCCGCCACAGGTCATCTTGCCCCTCTCCTACCCCAACCTTGCGCACATCCCACACCCGTCTGTCTTTTCCGCTACTTCTAAACCTCATCTCCGGCACATCATACTCTCCTCTCTCTCGCTCGGCTCTACCTCCTCGCGGAGAGGAGAATGAGGGAGAGGGGAGGGAGCCGAGCGGAGCCGATCGGAGTCAGAAGCGCGGTATTGTCGGAGTTCAGAGTGTAGCGTACTCATCTCAATCGGAGCATGACGATGAGTAAATCTGGTTGTCGGAGCGCGGTGATGGTCGAAAGAGCGGATCCGTTCATGGAGCGAGATGAAAATTAAAGTATTATAGTGATTATGAGTGTATCTAAGTAGGATTGGAAAAGTATATCTAGTAAAAGAGTTGATCTAGAAGTTTAGAGGGCGATTAGAGTAATTTAGATAATTTAGTGAGAATAAAGAAGTAGATTTATCAATTAAAGACTCATTGTAAATATGTTTTTTATCAATCAAATTGTTAGTAAGTATTAAAGCCACTAACTTCAAAAAAAAAAAACAACTATGGAAAAAGTACTGCTGACATAGCAAGCAACAGGGAACACAAAAGGTTTATGGAATTCATAAATTATTTTGATGTTGTTTCTTGTTTTTTATCGATTAAAAGATAGTGGTTTAATTTGTGGTATCTAGATAGAAAAATAGCCACTGGTAAGGTTGAATCAGTGTTGTTTTTGAGGTACGGAATAGTAGAGATACACTGGCATGATGTATAATTTTTTCTGGTTAATATAAACTTAGCAGCAACTGTCTAGCTTCTCAAAAGAAAAAAATAGAGGTAGTGGATCCGGACCATTCTTTTAACCTAGCACGAATCTTAAAGGAGACCCCTACAGTCTAATTAAAGTAATGGACCAATCTCTCTAGACCGTTTTCTGGACAGTCTCACACGCTTCAGTTTTGGCCATAAGTTTTTTATACGAGCTCCGATTAAGGTGATTCAAATCTCTGTGGAATCCTGACAAAAAGCTCTACAACTTTCATGTGACACATTATTTCAAATTCAGAACATAGGATCGTCAAAATGACGTGACAATCAGATAACAGCTTTTGAAGATTTTTATTAATTGTGTTAGGTGCTACTTTTGAGTATGTTGGGTCAAAAGGTTTCTGTTTGTATTTTTTTAAGCAAGCTTTTTGTGGTTCCTACTTCCTACGAGAATAATTAGTGTCTTTGAAAGTAGGAAAAGATAGTTTTAAGTGGGGTTACTTTTTAGGTGGCTTTTTGAACTTTATGTAAGGCTATATAAGAGCTCAAACTCATCATTTTGTAATCAGATTATTGAGATTATTGAGTTATTACGAATTTTATCATTTGTGTTGAGTTTATCTTCTCTTATTCTCTGTTGGGTTGAGTTTTGCTCCTCTTAATTAAGTGATGTTTAGTTGAACTACCTAGTGTCCTTATGAATCTTCTTGATCGGACAGTGTCAACGCTAACAACTTAAAAATTTGTCCGAATCAAGTGTGCACAAATCTTGATATGAATCGGTCAACTCTGATTGCATATCGGACCAAATTTGATTCTATATCTATCAGACCGCCCCCAGTCCATAAATCTATATTGCATTCAATCAGATTGGTGTGAAGAGAGAATGATTGATGGACAAGAGCGTGTTTCTTTGCAAGAATCTGCTTCGTAGTTTCTTTTGTGTGTTCAAATCTGATTTCTCTTTTTAAGTCATAAGCCAAAATAAAGGGTCATTCAAGCAGGAGAAATATGAGGCCAGAATTTGTTTTTTGAAATTTTGTGTCAACTTTTTTAAACTGTAGGGTTAGTTACCGTTCATATTTGTTTTGCTAAACAGTCTTCTTTGTATGTTCTTTGAATTGATAAATTTCAGTAAGAATCCTTCAACAACATGTTTATTATAGGTAAATTTGATCAACTGGGTTTTTCAATGTGATATTGGAGCGGAATGAAAAACGCAGATCGAATATACATAGCAGATACTATTTCATTTTGCACTGATTGGGCTTCAACATAATTTCAAGCACAATTATATATGAGCTTGAGAGTGAGCTGTTGTCCTTGTTTGTTTGCTATTTTCTCGCTGGAGAGAGGTAGTGGACCTGACCCGTTTAATGACACCAATATAGAGGTAATAAAGCAGAGATTGGTGCAAAGTCAAGCTTAAATATCTGATTGTATTGAGATTCATACAAATATATATAAAACTTAATAAATTTAAATAGCTCTTTGAATCTAAATGTCTGTACGAATTTTGATGCAAATCGGACGGTTTAAGTCTAGTTTTGGATGAAACTTTGTCCAAAGCCGTTTGGACAAAACCCCCACCCAACAGAGCAATTCATTGATAGGCACCAAATTTCATTGAGTTGGGAACTGTTTGAGAAAATAATTAAGAAAGTATGAAAATAAAAAAATAATCATCCGAACGGGTCTTGAGAACTGTTTGAACAATCTCACCAATTTTCATTAAACTCTGACATCCCGACAGAGCCTAAATGAATCTTTCCACAAAAAGCTCGTTTCTTGTGGCACAAGTACACTAAAATTGAAAACAAAACGAGTACAATTCTCATTTTGCTTTTGGTTCAAGTCTTCAAACAAATTATTGGTTCAACAATTAAAACTCGCACAATTATCATACACTTAGCAAATGAATAAGACAAGAATCTAACCACCATTACTTTGAATGAATCAAGCAAATCACCAAGGGATTGGGAATTGAGTCTTGAGCCATACTTAACACAGGAGCCCAAAACGAATTCTTGCTGAGCCCAAAATTAAAAGGGAAATAGGCAAATAGATGGGCTGTGGCTTGTCGCTAGGGCTTGCCCAAATCAAATTCTTTGGGCTGCGGCTTGCCTTGCCATTTGTAGCAGAAAAAACAAAAAGCAAATTAAAAACCTAACTTAGATGAATTGATTTCCTCTCTGCCTCTCTCACTTACGCAAAAATCAAAATAGCCAGAAGCAGCCCCTGTTCCTCCTCTCTGATTTGCGGTAGCGAGTAGCGACAGAAATAAGTCAGAGCATCAGAAATTACAAGTCAAAACATTGAAAATAATAAGTTAAAGCATTGTTTTTTGTCGAGTACCCAATTGGTTAATGAATTTGAACCCGATTAGATATTTAAATCCGATTCGATATTTTTTTTGCCCCCCTGACGAAAATCCTAGATCCGCCCCTGAACCAATGTGTCTACATGATTGAGGTAAGACTGCACATTATCAGACTGGAGTCAGGAAGGGCTGTGCTCACAGGATATCTTAATAGAAATTTCAGAGATAACATTGTTGCCTCCAACCACCAGTACATCAGAAATATGCAGGTTGTAGTGTGTTTAATAGCTTGGAGGGAGAGGTGTAAGAGAATCTTCAGAGATGAGATAAAAAATGCGGAGATGTTGGCAAGAGACCTGTCAGAGAAGAACGATCCGGTCTAAAAAAAATTTTGCTTGCCTTTTTCTATTTTTCTTTCCTTCCTTTTTCAAATTTTATGTCTTTTATCTACTGTAAATTTTCTAATTGCCACTGGGCAAACTTTTGTAAACACGACAACTCTGGTGTCAGTTTAATGAAAATGGAACTTGAAGGCGTGATCTTAATTTTTCTTTCAAAAAAAAAAAATACTAACCACCAGAGAGGATCCATTTTGTCCTCTAAATTTGTCATTCTAAATTATAGTAATTATAAAGCAACTTTTTGCACTCAAACATGTAATAAATATACCAATTATAGAGGGAAAACAGATAAAGAAGACACCGACATTTGTTTGATATTTCAGCATTCGCAAGGCGCGCGCATTCAGTAGAGATATAATTATTTAGATTTCTTATATATATATATAATGGCTAATATTAAAACATTTGTTTCTGGATTTTGAAACAAAGTTTGTTTTTGAATTCTGAAACAAATGTTTCAGTTTTGAGTGAGGCTATGGTGCTATGCATAACACGGATGGCTAATGTACTACGGCTCAATATGGTACTTTTTAAAATCCTAACGGTCAATCCGAACCGTTCAATGTGATAACCATATGAATATGTACTTGCAAACTAAATTTTATATTTTTTTGAATTTTTTTACTATTTTTTTAGATAGGTAGAAAAATCAGTGTTTTCTGAAAATTCTGGACCATCAAAATTCTACCTATCTAAAAAAATAGTAAAAAAATTCAAAAAAATATAAAATTTAGTTTGCAAGTACATATTCATATGAATATCACATTGAACTGTTTGGATCGACCGTTAGGATTTTAAAAAGTACCATATTGAGCCGTAGTACACTAGTCATCCGTGCTATGCATAGCACCATAGCCTCACTCTTCAGTTTTTATATTTTCAAAGTTCAAACGGTTGATCTAAACCGTTTAACATTCAATCTATAATAAAATATATTTAGAGATCAAATTTTACACTTTTTAAAAAAAAATTACTATTTATTATTAAGCCAGTTTTAAAAAAAATAAACCTGTGACATCGATTCTCGAAAATTTCCATCTCTTTATAATAACTGTCAACGATTGCGTTTCTGACTGTCAGTGTTTAAAGACAAAATGCTGTCATTGACTCCGTTTCTCCTCCATCCGAAACGCCATTAATGGCATCATTAATATAATACTATTAGAGACGAAAACAATTTCAAATTTATGCCACGTGTATTTTTTTTTAAAGCTACAGATAAAAAAAAAATCTGCAGTACACTGGATTATAATAAGTGAATCCATGATAGTTTCTAGATTTATAAAGTAGCTTCATAATTGATAGTTATAATTAATTTATTATAGAATATGATAAAACAATAACTTGAGCTGACATCCTTTTGAGTGATAATGTTTGCCACCTATTAGCCCGATTTATGCACCAAGAACTATATTTAACCCGCGACTGGATTTACATGTTTAAATTGTCGTTTGGTGCTTATATTTGTCTACTCATGCAGTACATCATCTCTGGTGCTTTATGGGAAAAATGATAAAAAAACTAAAAAAGGACCTTTGAATATAACAGAACTACTAGGAATAAGAATCTCTAATTCAAACTTGAAGTAAATAAATAACAACACAAGCATTGAAAGAATTTTCATCACTCTTCCATGGCATCTCCACTTTCTCTAGTCTCAACCTTCTGCTGAATTTGTGTTATCTTGGTAGAAAGTACCTCTGCAAAACCAGCATAAGTACCCAATGTAAGTTCAGCACAAACTTCACAATTAAATGGATCTTCATGTACTAACAGAAAATTGCACGTGGTCAATACATTGAGTACCGGAATAGGCACAGATCTCCCAAACGTATTTACACAAAATTAAAGCTCTATGAAGTTAACCTCGACAGTGCAACTACCCAAATGTTGAATTACGAGCCCCAGTTAAGCCTATTGCATCCATTAACCCTCAATAGCAAAAAAGCAAGCTTACCCTTGAGCCAATTTTGACATTAGTAACAAAATTTGCTTAAGAGAGACTCAGATTTATCAACAGAGTAATATCATCCCTCAAAATCATGATGTTAACACTTGA
Source organism: Carex littledalei (assembly GCA_011114355.1). Classification (NCBI taxonomy): domain Eukaryota; kingdom Viridiplantae; phylum Streptophyta; class Magnoliopsida; order Poales; family Cyperaceae; genus Carex; species Carex littledalei. The sequence goes on along the minus strand of CM022084.1, from coordinate 2,750,838 downwards.
ACTGAAATAGAATGCAAGTAGTACAACAAAACATCTCTGGCTACAAGCACTTTATTCACTTGCACACAAATTATGAAAGATAATGTAGAAGTCCTACCAGTCTGGCCCTTAACAAAGGTGTAACCCTTGGAGCTAATGTAGGTCCTGGGATTTGGCAATTGATAGTTCCTCAAGTACTCTGTTTTACCCTGCTAGCAAAATAAATGTTTAATTAGATCACAACATATTATATCCACACTTCATAAAATGTCTTGTTGAAAATTTGATATTTTTCATATTGGGGTTCTTGCTCACATGTTATCACTGTACGTTATCCACAAATGATGACCTAGCAGTTAAACTCAAAATAAAATCCTAAAAATGTATTTTTCTTAGGAGTTGTAATATATTTTGTCTTTGCATTACTAATTTACTTGAAAATTAGTGCTAAAAACTAAAGTGTAATCTCATCCTTTTTCACAAGGCCAGCTCACTCAACCTGACCAAGGCATTTCTCTTTCATGGTGAACTTCAGGCTGGCCTGGGTTGGGTCCCCTTGCCTACTCTATTTTAATCGACTTTTTGTTTCATTGAAATTTAAGTATTTCAATTTTCATTCTATTTAAAGCATTGTAATAAGAATTGTTGATAAAAGTTGTTAAATTACATTCTCAACCAAAGATATATGTTTTTTTTTTTTTAAATCTTCGCAGAAACTGCAAAGTCGTGAGGGGGAATCAAACTCTCGACCTTTGGGTAGCCATCGATCTAGGACTTTTCTCCTAGCCAACTGTGCTACCTCCCCTTTCTCAACTAAAGATATATGTTATTCCTTGAAAGTAACATGATTTGTGCATACTGCCAAAATCTGATTTCTCATGCTGGGTGGATAGTTATACTCAGCCTGCCCTAGTATCTCAAGCCAGGTGACCAGCCTATCACATTCTCCTTAAACTAAGTTTAAGATGACGTGCTATTCGTAAATTGAATTGAAAATGATCAGAAATGTTAGGTGCTATTTATACACATAATTATACTGCATGCTTGCAATAAAAGATTTAACAATAAATAGCTTTCTTTGATAAAAACTAATCAAAAATGTAAATCATATGATAACATACATATATCTTTGTGTACCTTGGTAATAACACAAACATCAACATTACTTCCACTGCCCAAGTCATTGAAGATACCAGCACATATTGCCTCGGCAACTAGTTCTATACCCTCTTCTCTCTGAAACAAAGAACCAGAAAGGTACATAATAAGTAATGTTAATTCAACAATTTACTAGTTTGGCCCCAGTCAATGTCCAGTACATTCCAGCTATTTCATTGGCCTGTTTGTTGCTTGCTTGCATATCCCAGGCATATGTGAAAGTAAGCCCTAATCAAAATCCAAATTTGAAGAAAATAACCCAAAAGGATAATACAAAGGTTACCAGCAGGACTTGCAGTTGTATGTAAAAAAAATATATATATATTATAGAGAAGGCGAGCTTACAGTTAAGCCTTCTTTGTACTTGGACTCAAACACAGACATAGCAGCCAAAGAACCCGAACCCATGGTTGCAAAAGGAAGAGTGTCAGTTGATCCATGTGGGTAAACCTACATTCAACAACAACCATTATAACTAGCAAATATGAGAGAAATTCATTATAAACTTGCCTCCGGATTCTTACTATAACTTCATTATTTGCACAGGAAAGATACTCCAACTGCCTTTCCTTTTAAAAGAAATCCAAGGAGTTACTACTTTAATTTCTTTTAAAGCATATTGTAAAGGGAATACACAAAAGACGCTAATTCCATCGTTTGGCGGTTAGATGACAACAATTGTCGTGTTTTTTTAGCATGAGATGGGGGTCAAAGCCCTTGAACTCACCTCCGGTGCAAGCATTGAGTTTTTGGACCTGTGACTTTCCATATAGGGGACAATGGCTCAGCCACTATGCTAGATGTGGTTCTCGACAATAGATGTCATTTTATGCAAGGCACGTCATATTTTGGAAGGGTACAAGTGAAAAGATATTATGTTTTTAGTTACAATACTTAACTGTATGGAGATGAGGACCTGTAACATCAACCCCACCAAGAACCAGAGCGGCGCTGACATGACCTTGGTAGCTGCAATTGAAGTTCTACAGATTTATTTACATATACTACATTTGTTCTCAAATAGAGGTTCTCAAATTAGTTGTTATGACAAGGATTGGAATAAAGACATAATCCGGCCAAAAGCTTAACTAGAAAATGAATAAAAAAAATTAAAAGTCATCCCAATAATAACTAGACAACAAATTCATACCAGCACATGCCTGGACATTGGAGCTCAATGGCCCACTAATTAAATATCAATGAAGGACGAGATATACGAAAAAGTAAAAATGAAAAGAACAAAAGAAGTACTTGAACAGATGTGATTTGAGGAGAGTAAGAGCAGTGACGACTCTTGATTCACGGCCGGTGGCATATCGGTGAAGCTGCAACTGTGAGCTGACCATGTCTAGAGAAAAAAAAAGATAATGAATAATAAATTTATACTTATATAATATATATACAATTTTTTCTACAAAATTTAAAGTACGCATCGCAGTACCAGATTAAAGGTCAGTACTGGTTGATAATGGTTGCTTCATCCAGCCAGGAGCCTTTTCTTCCATGAGTTTATACATGCTCTACTAGGGAAAATGATGGACTCTTTTAGGTAAACTAGGGCAAAGTTTCCTTTGCTGTTTTCTCAGTTTAAAAGGTATAACCATGAGGTACAAGATACTACAACCAGATGCGAATGGAAAATAAAACAAAACAAAAACTAACAAATTAACATAACTGGATGCTGCACATTCTGTGTTCCTCATAGAACCCAGACACTCTGGTAAAATCTGTCTACAAAGAAGTATTGGAAGTATGCAACTCTAAAAGCCAAAAGAAAGAAAAGAGGGTGGTTGGTAGTGTGGGAATAAATGAGTTGATTTGCACGAACCAGTAACTGCCTCAGTATCAGCAGCAGTGCCAGCACCGCAACAGTAAATGTTAGGTGACATGAAATGTATCTTTTCACAATTTTTATCGGCCACAATCGGTCCCTCTGTTGCCCTCGTATCTGCGCCTAGTACCACTCCATCCTAAAAAAGCAAAAAAAGCCCTCAAATGTGCAAAAAGGGGGACCTCAGTTAACCCTTTACAAAGCAATCACCACTCAATTTGACTAAATATAAGTCAGTTTACTGTCAAATTGTGCAATTATACCTCGATCAAGCTTCAGTATCCCCTCAAGTGTCTAACTAGTCCATGATTTAACCCAATTCAGCATCAAGTCACTCCAAATTGTGAATGCATGTCTCAACTAAACCTCGATAACACACATTGAACCTCATGTTATTCTTCATTCTTATGAAGTAAGAATAAGTCAGTCAAAAGTAGCACAATGGGATAAAGTTATCAGTTCGTACTATTACTTCATTCAAACTAGGACCTAACAATGCTGAGCTTTAAATCCTTGATTTTCATTAAAGTACAATGAAGATGCTAGATCAAACAAAGGCAAACCTGAAACACCAGACCGACGATGGTTGTACCAGTCTTTCTGAAAGGGGGCATCTGTAGTCCATTCTTTAGCAGCATCTCATTCCTCCTGCAGAGATCAAAGCTGAAGCCACCTTTTGTTGGTAAGTCTGTCATCTTCACCATTCTACAAGAAAAAAATAACAGAAAAGGGAAAGATAGCTATTGAAGGTTAGACATTGTATCCACATAATATTGATTATATAAAATATTATGTTAAAAAAACAGACCTGGACTCTCAGGCAACAGCACTTTAACTAGCTAATAATTACTAAGATATCATGTGTATCTAAAGAGTTTAGTATGTTACTAGCTCTCGTGATATTAACATCATTCACATTTATGTGCACAAAAGGATAATCAAGGAAAGAAGTAAAACATCTTAATCGCTTTGTCAACAAAAGATAATTCAAGTGTGCATACTGCAAAACTGAATAATAAAGACTTAAGAGGTGTAAACAAGCACATTTAGGCGAAAACATAGTCCAACAGAATTGTCTTGGGATCAAAAATAAATAATAGATCAAATTGCTTGAATCTCGTATTCCTGCGGATACTTATGCAATCACGTTTGCACCTCATCGTTCAGTTAAATATTTTATTCTTTTCTTTCCTTGCAGTGTTTTCTGCTGTTCAAACATTACTTTTTTTTTTTGACAAAAAGGCATAAGCCTGTTTCAATATATTGAAACTTAAAGGAGTTCCCAAAGATCACAGTTCAATTGCCAGTATCAGAAAACTGATCACTAGCATGTCACGTTCCCAAATCGAGTTAGAAAGAAATGAAATTGATTTTGACTGGGTCAATATTATTGGTGAAGAAGAAGGAAGGAGTTGGGGAAGATCAGGCAGCACTCACGGTCAGACAGAAATAAGAAGTCCTTCTCTGTGTAATAGGACCCGGGCCGTCAGGTTTAATGAAGAAGCTGACCAAGTGACTTACAAATGGGGCCAAGACAATTAAAGACTTAAAAGAAGATGACAAGTGGGCCAGCAGCTTCAGAAGCTACTCTCTCAGAACCAAAAGAAGATTATTAGGAAATTAGTTAGCTAATTAGACAAATACTGGTGCAAAATTTACTGTTAGGCTCAAATGTATCTAGACAGGTATATTCGCTATAAAAGGGCAAGATTCTGTGAAACTCATTCCAGTGAAGCTGCTGGCCATTTTATCCAGACAGGTATATTCGCTATAAATTTGTGTTTCTATCTCTGTGTTCTTGGCTTTCGCCATTTTATCCAGTTTTCTGATTTTCTCAAAATTAACTCAATTCTTTGAGTTATTTCTTAAATTGTTTGTTGATTGAGCAAGTCAGGTCAGGGACCTGACATAGCATCATATCCAAAACAACAGAAGTGAATCCATACCATAGTAACTGTGCACGCACGCACCAAAAGAACATAAACCAGCAACCTAAGAATACTAACTGTTCAAACATTACTGAAGCACGATCAAATGTAAATATCCAAATTTTCCCAGAACAAATCACAAAACCCTAAAAAAGCGAGATCAGTGATAAATTCAGAGAAAATAGTAGAACATTACAGAGCTATTTTCATACCTGACACCTCTTTTGGCGAATAGAACACTTTCTCGGATCGAAGAGAGGAGAGAGCTCTTTGCTTGCTTGGGAGAGGGACTACAGGCTACTAAGAAATAATATTGTGCTAAACCAGGCCGAACGAGCTGGACTAATGGGCCGTTGGATGAGATTAGTAAGTTGTTGGATTGTTGTTCTTCGGGGTTTGAAGATGGGCATCGGACCTACACCCTTCCCTTCTTTTCTAGGGTTCCTCTCTGCATTCGCTTTAAGAAAAATTGATAAGACAAATCCACAAGTCAATGCTTCCTGCTCCAAAGGCATTCTCACAACTCAGGTGTGGTTGTCGTTTATTTCCTGTACATATACCTGTTATTCTATTTTTAAACTGAATTTTATTTTATATTGTATCAGTAATTCTAGCATATATTTATATTTTTACAATATATTTTTCAAATTATAATTACCAGTATAAATATGTTTTTTTTTATAATTTAGATATAGTCATATCCATTCTTATATTAAGCACGTAGATATCCTCATCCGTCAACGGCTTTGATTAAAAGATGAAATTTCGGATTGAATATTAGCCCTCAGATCAAATATTCTGATTTTGTGCATCTATTTGATGTTTTTTTACGTGTAGAAGTCTATTTTAATTAGGCACGTATTCGCCACACGTACTCTTCACATGCAAATTTTATCATCTTTCTGATTGGTCATGATTTATTTCTATTTTTTAAATGTCATTTAAGGAATTTTGAATTGAATGATAATTGATTGGTCATGTCTTTATTTCTTTATATTCTTGTTATATCATTTAAGGAATGTTATTTGTCATTTAATATGTCATTTTGTATGAGATTATTTTATGAAAATATATCAAAAAGATTAAAAAAAAATATATCATTAAGAAATGTTATTTGTCATTAGTCTCATTTTTTTTTAAATATGTCATTTTGTATAATTTATTTTCTCTTATAAGATGTCCCCGTGGCAACGCACGGGGTACGATACTAGTAAATATAAAGTCAATTTAAACAAGAAGTCCAGGGAGCTGCGCAACTCTGGATGCCACAGGACCTAGATGCAATTCCTCTTCAGGTGCTAGATCCAGAAGATGCGCTGTTGTTGGAATGGGTGACGAATTCGTATCCTCTGCATTAACTCAAAAGAGAATATTTTGAGTTAATGAATCGATCTCAACCGTCCAATCTATTTTAAAATTCGTGTGAATTAAATCTGCATCAATATTGAAAGACTTCTTATGTTATAGGCAGGAATCAAATTGGCTCCGTTTAAGATCAGATGGTTGAGATTCATTGAGTCAAAAGATTTTTCTTTTTGAGTTAATGCAGAGGATACGCGTTGAATGGGTGACCGGTGAAAATGATGATGCGTGAACTACTAAGGACCTTTACTCTTGTCACTTCCAATGTTTGGAATATGCTCCTTAATATTTTCCCTAATGCCTGAAATTTGTTACATCGAGAGACTATTTTGTAGTGCATGTGTGCACTCCGATATTTTTATTAAAACCCCAAAAAAAAAACAAATTATCAAATCTGCTCCCACCCCAACTTTATTTTTATTTCTACCCCAACCGCCCGTGGGTTGGGCGGTCCTATTTCCCGACCTGACCGCCCAGCATCCGGGCGGTCCACTTTTCAAACCTGACCGTCCAAAGGCTGGGCGGTCCACTTTTCAAACCTGACCGCCCAGGGGCTGGGCGGTCCACTATTAAATTTTTTTTTTTTTTATAAGCGGTCCACCCCCCAGCAGACCGCTATCAGAGCCTCTTTCTTCTCTGCCTCCAGCCCCGCCGCCCCGCCAGCCCCGCCTCCAGCCCAGCCCAGCCGCCCCGCCAACCCCACTCGGCCCTCTCTCTCTCTCCCTCTCTCCAGCTTCCTCTCTCTCTCTCTCTATCTCTCCCTCTCTTCCTCTCTCTCTCTCTCCCTCTCTCTCTCTCTCTCTCTCTTCCTCTCTCTCTCTTCAAATCTGCCATTAGAGCTCTCTCTCTTCCTCTTCCTCTCCCTCTTCCTCTCTCTCTCTCTCTCACCCGAATCCTAATTTTCGGCCATCTCGGCGACAATCCGATTATTTTCGGGTAAGTTTTTAAATAAATTTTTGAATTTATATTTTGTATCTTGTATTGGCATTGGAACGATTGGTAGAATTTGAATTGTTAATTATCTTGTGCGGGTTGTTGATTTTCCCGACACGATTGAATTGTTCAAAATTAGGGTTTCCAAAATTAGAGTTTGTAGTTTAGGGGTTTAGGGTTGACAAAACTGAAGTTTATAAATTATGGTTGAATTGTTAATTATCGTGTGCGGGTTGTTGATTTTCCCGTCGCGATTTAATTGTTAAATTAGGGTTGAATTGTTAAATTAGGGTTTATGATTGAATTGTTTAAATTAGGGTTGAATTGTTAAATTAGGATTTAGGGTTGAATTGTTTAAATTATGTTGAATTGTTAAATTAGGGTTGAATTGTTAAATTAGGGTTTAGTGTTGAATTGTTAATTTAGGGTTTAGGGGTTAAATTAGGGTTTAGGGTTAAATTGTTTAAATTAGGTTGAATTGTTAAATTAGGGTTTAGTGTTGAATTGTTAATTTAGGGTTTAGGGGTTAAATTAGGGTTTAGGGTTGAATTGTTAGATAAGGGTTGAATTGTTAAATTAGGGTTTAGGGTTGACAGAATTGGAGTTTATAAGTTAGGGTTTATAAATCAGGATTTATAAGATAGAATCTTATGTTTATTGAAATGTAGTATGGTCAGAACTAGACGGGGACGTGCATGGGATGCCCCTCTGGAGACGGGGGAGAGTTCACATGATGCAGAGGCATCCGGTGCAGCGGCATCCGGTGCAGCGGCATCCAGTGCAGAGGCATCCGGTGCAGAGGCATCCGGTGCAGAGACGTCCGGTGCAGATGCTCCCTTTGGAGATTATCCCCCTCACCATCCTGACACATTTAGTCCTCTTCTGTGGACCCCACATGTCAGGCACCGTGTCTCACTTGCATCTATGGAGGTACGTTGGTTTTGTATTCCTAATTTAAATAACATTATTTAATTAGACGTTTATATTGAAATCATTGTAAAATGCAGGACACGACGATGCTGATAGTGAGACACCGCACCCCCGAGATACGATACGTCCGTCACCCGTTGATGGAGCAGTGCATCATGCATCTCGGGTTGTATCAGCTGGCCACTATGACTCACTGCAATATTGACCAGGCTCTCGTTTGCGGTCTAGTGGAGAGATGGCGACCGGAGACGCATACATTTCACCTTCCGGTTGGGGAGATGACAGTCACACTAGGTGACGTCAGCGCCTTGTGGGGTTTACGGATAGATGGCGACCCCATCGGTGGTGTCTCAGACGATCCGGACCTGATGCACATGATACCGGAGCTGCTGGGGGCCGCTCCGACGGACTTGCAAAAGAAGAAGAAGAAGAAGAAAGGAAAGGAGGAGGAGGAGTACCGGTATTCCAAATACTGCATCAGTCTTGCGGCGCTCCGCAGTTACTTCCACCGGCGTAGGATCACCCCCGAGACACGTGACGAGCAGGCCGTTCTGAGGTAATCACAAATAGTTGCAAATTATAATATGTTATGGATTCAACAAAAATTATAGTTATTTATGTCTCTAATTTATATTACAGGTACGTGAGGGCGTTTGTCATGGATTTATGTGGCAGCGTCATGTTTGTCGATTCCAGCGGTGACGCAGTCCCGATTATGTTCCTCTCTCTGCTGAGGGACATTCAGCGGCCGTCGAAGTGGAACTGGGGTGTTGCCGTGCTCGCCCACTTATACCGGGGCTTGTGTCATGCTTGTCTGGTAAGTTTATACAAATATTTTAATTTTTTTATTACAAATATTAGGGTTCCATATTTACCAGAAGTGCACCGCATGTCCAAAATTTAGGCGACGAACAAGCAGATTGCCGGACCGCTTCTTCTACTCCAGCAGTGGTCCTGGTCGCACATACCGGTGTGTCGGCCTGTTCCTCCAGCTCAGCATGGGTTATGGACGGGAGATGACCCCGAGAGACGTCCGGGGTACGGTGCCATATGGGCTCCTCCCCACACATACGAGGACACGGGCAGGGGGAGGACCGTGGGGATTTCGTATGTCCGAGGTCAGCTCCAGATGCTTCACGAGGCGAGCATCACCTGGTACCCCTATCGTCTGTTCTACGATCGGGGCCTTCTGTGCCAGCTGACATTAGATCAGAGACATCTCTCGTTTTATCGGGGGCCTTGCGTGTGCTTCTGGATAGTTGAGTATCACTATCCTGATCGAGTGCCCCGTCAGTTTGGCTTGGATGCCTATGTCCCTGATTTTCCAGAGTTGGGCGAGCAGCAGACCACCCAGCTGCACAGGTAATTTACCCACTGCCTTATTGTTTGCCTATTTTATTACTTGTTCAGCCATACACGTTACTAATTAATTTATATTGCAGCACTAAACACAACAAGCCCAAAGTCAACTGGAGCACGTGTTTCTGGGAGCATTACCAGCGTGCTGCATCACCGGGGGATCACTTATGGACCCCGCCTCCAGCTATTGATGCCCCTATGCCGGTCGGGCCTTGGAGATTACGATATTTAGTCTGGTACCAGAGATGGGGCATGCCGACGGTTTATCTACAGGGGGACTATGGTGATGCTCTTCGACGGAGACTCACGGGTGATGGATCTAGGACTTACTTGCCTTTCGGCCCGATCCATACTCGTTCGGTATGTTTAAATGAAACTGAAATGCTTAAAAAATTGTAGTTATTTATTCATCTTCCAATAATAATAATAATAATACATTGTGTGCAGATTTTGACCGCTATTAGAGGAGTGGCACACAGCTTGGTGTGCATGGCGAGAAAAAGTTGGAGAGCGATAGGATGTCAGATGCTCCAACACAGTGCACCGATCGTGGAGGACTCTGGCTGAGACGGGCACCTCGTTGGTATGTTGCACGATGCTGGGGAGGACATCAATTGGCGCGAGATAAAGGCCCCACCACCAGATCCGGAGCAGCTTGGAGCCCCTATCTACGCTGCGGAGATGCCGCCACCTCCTGCAGGTAATAATATGTCATACAAATGATCATTATTAAGTGTCTCTCTAAAAGATCATTCTTATTAATTTATCTTCATTTCTGCAGATGATGACTCGGGTTAGGCGATCCACCAATGGGTGTTGAACAACAACGCGTGGAACGCGTACTACAACGAGCATGGAGTTCTAGTGCAGCTTACCGAGGTAGCAAAAGTTCATTATTTAATTGATTTACTCGTTACTTCTATGTCTTTAATTTAACATTGTTTACATGCAGGATGAAGCTGCCGCCGCCGCCGCCTCATTCTCTTTGGATGACCTAGCTCCAGATGAGGGCGGATGGGAGCCAGCTAGCTCCCACCGACCGCAGTATATGGAGCCCAGACAGCACGACGGCAAGGCCAGTGGGAGTGGGGCACAGACTGCAGATGGCTTTGCCGCTGCTATATTTGGCACACCGCCTCCAGCCACGTATCCTCCTACTTGGGAGGCCGATCCGTGGGTGTTGCGTACACAGGCGGGGATCCATGGGGAGCATGCATTACACCTGGGGGCGGACCCATGGGCCCGCGAGGCCGTACACGATGACATGCAGGTGGATGAGGTTCCCCAGAGGAGTCCGCCGTCGCAGAGGGACCGCCATGCACCTACTATGTTGGAGCTCTCCGGACCTCGCCCTCGTCATCGCCGTTAGGGTTTTTATATTTTTTTTAGTTTGATAGGTTTCTAGTATTTTAGTTTGGATTATTATATTTCGTGTTTGGACTGTTATGTTTCATTTTTAGACTTATCATTTAGATTACTACTTTTGTTGTTTAGACTTACCATTTCGATTACTACTTTTGTTGTTTAGACTTACCATTTCGATTACCATTTAGGAACATTTAAACATTAACAAAACTTAATATAAAACTAATCAATTATATTAAAGCTAGACAATTACATAACATATACAAATAATCGTCAATTATAAAAATATAATCGTCAACAAATAATAAATATATATCATACAATTTAATATGAAACATTCAAACAAATCATTGCAATAATTTAATATAAAACATTCAAACAATTAAAACATAAAACTCTTATAAAAAAAAAAAAACAATAGCAGACCGCCCAGCCCCTGGGCGGTCAGGTTTGAAAAGTGGACCGCCCGGCTGCTGGGCGGTCAGGTTGGGAAATAGGACCGCCCAGCCCACGGGCGGTTGGGGTAGAAATAAAAATAAAGTTGGGGTGAGAGCAGATTTGATAATTTGTTTTTTTTGGGGTTTTAATAAAAATATCGGGTGTGCACTTTGCTATTCGTAGTTTGTAGTGATGATATTATGCAGTGTATATTTGGGCTGCCATCTGATACTATAGACTGAAACGGTTTGTAAGATAACCGGTTTCAATATATGAAACGGGTCTTTTTAGTCTTTTATCAAAAAAAAATATAAAGTCAAATTGAATGATTGGTAATTTATCAAAAAAATAATTATAAATTGAACCGTTGAAACTGTGAAGTACGTCATATTGAAACAATATTTTTTAAGGGAAGCGGGGGCGTTCCAATGCCCATCGGACCAGAGCTGGTTCGATGGGCATTTGTACCGTCCGATCGTAGAGTCAAGATTCGTGTCATCAGATGGATCTCCACTTGACAGAGCGCTTCGTTAAGTTACCGTCAGAGTCGTTTTCCTCTCTCCCGTCGCTTCATCTGCTCTCTCGCTCCCTGTCCCAATCGCGAGAAGCAAATTCTCTCCTGTCGCTTCACATGCTCTCCCCATCCGAAACCCTAAACCCGCTCTCAATCGTTTCTCACGCTCCTCCCATCCCAATCGCTTCTTCCTTTCTCATGTTGTCCCTCGCGATCCCAGTCGCTTCATCTGCTCGATACTTTTGAGACTCCACAAGGATTATGTGTTGCCGAAGAATTTGCTTAGGTATTTGATTTGCTCAGCTGAACCATTTAATTAACTCAAATATTACGAAATACTCGATCGGTGTTTGTGCAAATGAATTAACTTAGTCCTGCTTTATGCTAAACACCTTTCTCTTAAAGCTTGTTTTATTGTTATTTCTTATTTTTCTTTCAGATTCATTGTGCAGGCAGAAAAGAAACCTTCATTAGAAGATTAAACAAAATTGTTGAAATTCATACGGTAATTGTAAACTTTTGAACATAGAGAAGTCTGTCGGGAGAGTACCTGATATCTTCAATGTTATTAAATGTGGTTTTGATGCGGTATGCGGAAGACCAGCGCATACTGCATATACGGTATTCGGCCGCATATACGGATTTTTATGCGGACTTACATATGCGGATTTAAAAAAAATAATCAAATAAAATAGAGCATGGTATGCAATTATTAATGTCACAGCCTTTCTGTTAATTAAATGGATGAAAGTTTATAATGCAAATATGCTATTAAAAGTTTTTGGTGCATGGAACAATGATCATTAATTAATGCATGGAACAATGTCATTAATAAATTGGTACTGTGCAAGGCAAATAAATATTATTTTATTGTTTTCCTTTATGGCCCAATTGGCCCAAGCGCCCAAGTAAATTTGCGCAGAAAAAAGAAAGAAACTGCGTCCGTCCGGTTTATAATCTCCTTTTTATAGTCCCACATCACCTATGAAACAAAAAATCATTGCTCTCCTGCCTATAAAAGCAGCTGGGAATTAGCGAATGAATTTGGATTTTTTAATAAATAATAAAATATTTGGATAGACTGCATAATACTATATGCAGACTGCACAAAGCAATATGCGGCCGCATATGCGGAACCGCATAAATGGGTGCATAAGAATTTCTATGCGGAATCCAACTGCATACGCATATGTGGCTGCATAGACTGCATTTTATTACACTGAATATCTTACACTTCCTTAAGATTCTACAGTTGTACAAGATAAATATTAATTAAATATACTGAAGGAGCTGCATATCTAAAGAAATTAAATCCTGAATGTAGCTTGGTTAAATTTAAAATAAAAGGCATACAAAAATATCAACGATGTTAAGTTGCTGACAAAATCCAACTTAGAGCTAGTGCTGTCTGCTATAGTGCTATGTCCCCAATCCGCCTTCACTCAAATACACACAAAGCACACAAAATCAAATTTTGCAATTGTAAAATATTTATTAAAAGAAAAATTAATGTTCAGAAAAATTCAACTAGCAGAAACTTACAAGCTGGTCAAATTGACAAGGTTCGATAAACCAGATGGAATTGGCCCTTGAAAAGAATTTCCTTGAAATCGCCTGAAAATTTAATACTCATGGTTGTTGAAATGATCACAATGAAACACACAGATAGAAACTTTGTGAAATGATCCCTTTGTTTGTTGCATCTTTCACTTATGGTCCGTAATTGTCCAGCTAATTTGGATGAACTCTCAAAACTGCTTGGCTTGTACAGGTGGCAACCAGCGGGTCAAATTTCACTAATCTTGGGTCAAAACTCAAAACAGGTACACTGATGTTGGGATGCTCTGCAGTCAAACTCATCTTGGGTCTGATTTCATTTTTATTCTTTTTTTTTCTTTTTGTTTTCTTAATTTGAGTTTTTTCAAGCATAAGGTCAACCTCAGCTTATTGATGGGTATCAGATCAATTCCACTTTTTGGGTTCACTTGGGTGACAAGGCACCTCAAACTTAGCTTTAATTAGTCCTTTCTACTTTTTGGGTTCATTTGGTTTATGTCTGTTCCGGAACATCCAGGGTTCAGATTTTGTCGGTCAAGTCAGTGCTCATAAAAATCATTTAGTAAACCCATGATATCATCCTTTATTTCTTTTCAACGAGGTCAATTTGGGTCCGATACTCATCGGACTCACTATCGGACTTTGAGTTCGATGACCATCCGATGTGCTTTAAAATTCGTGCCCGTAATTTTCATGCCTGCTTTAAAATTCATGTGCACGAATCTTAAAGCAGATTGGACGGTCCCAAAACTCATCGGACTCAAATTCTGATGGGCACCGGACCCAACCTACTCTCCTTGCCAACACCATTTAGAAAATTTGTTCGGTAAGCCGTCCAGTCCGGACGCTTTGTTCATCGCTAGCTGCTTGACCGACTCCCTGATATAACTTGGATCTTGAATTATTTCTTATTTTGCTTTCAGATTCGTTGGGCAGAAAAGAAACCTGAGCGGAGCCATTGGCCTTCTTCCTGTCCAGGCATGGACGCAACTGGTAAGTGGTAACTGCATGGCTGTCATTTCACTAGAACTCCCGACATCACCTCTCTCTGTATACAAAATCTAGCACATTTGTATGCTTAATTGGCACTTGTGGCATGTAGCAACCCTCATCAAAGTTTGGAACAAGAATTTCTGATATCAATAAATTAGGTAGACTAATGCTTGCTGATCATACCAGGGTAAAATAATGGTTTTCATAATAAGCTTCATCTTCTTTTTGCAACAAACTGAGAAACAAGTTGAGCCCAGCCCGAGCTGAGTTGAGTCAAGCTTGAACTCGCTAATGACGAGCTGAGCCAGTCCATCGAGCTATTTAAAAACTTTTTCCGAGCCAATCTCGAACGAGTCACGAGCTAGGAGGTTTTTTTGCCAGTTCCAAGTTGGTGGTGTGAAGAGAATAATGCACAAGAGACGCTTCTGTCCCTTGACCTTGAGCAAGAAGCTGCCTTGTTGTTTTCTCTCTTTTGTGCGTTCAAATCTGGTTTCTCTTTTTAAGTCAAGTCAATAACAAGGGCCAGTCAAGCAGGAGAAATCTGAGGCTAGAATTGTTTTCTGAACTTCTGTGCCAACTTTTTTAAACTGTTAATTACCGTTTATATTTGTTTTGTCAAACATAATCTTTTTTTATTCATATCTTAGATTTGTATCTTTAGTAAGACTTTTATTTTGTTTAATGATATGTCAGATTTTACACGCCAATTGACTTCTAATGAAAAAATCATACAAAAAGAATCATAGATCTAAAATAAAAGAAAGTATAAATCGGATGCGTCAAAATTACTTTTACTCTAGAAAATGTTGTGCTAAAACTTAAAAGATGACAAAGGGTATTAAAATGATCCAACACCAGCAAGAAACGACCTGAATACAAAACATTCCATACACAAAATTAATCTAACTCGACACCAAAAATATTAAGTGCTTCATTTAGGAGTGACGAAATTAATTACATGAAAAGTGAAAAATTATTTGGCCTAAAACAATTAACAAACTCGATTGATGTAATGCAACTTTTACTTGGTTGGTTGTCTTCAAATCCAAGAGAGACCGAAATGCTGATTCGAATTAATTCATTGTGAATACAAACTGATTAATTTTCAGTGTGATACTGAGGCAGAAAGAAAAACGCACATCTGATATATATATCATAGATACCAGTTCGTTTTTGCACTGTTTGGGCTTCAATTAGATTTATTAGGCTGGAATTTGCAGTTTTAATATCGATGGAGCATACTTTGACTACAAAGTTGGTTGAATTAGGACATAAATTGGGGCCCAAATTTTAGAAGTAAACATCCCAAAAATGCCAAAAGAGCAGACAATTTTTTATTCATAGAAATTATTAGTTCAGACGTACGGAAATAGAAAGAGTGTCTCGTTTCCAACAAATATAAAAACATCTAATTCACTGAGTCCGATCCAAAATATAGGGATCAGACTCAATGGTCCAGATCCATTGATATATATTAAACGGTTCCCATCTGCGCCTATTTTTTTTAAAAACAAAAAATATCAATGGATTTGTACCATTGAGTCAAATCTATATATTTGGATCTTACTCTCTTTCTATATTTGTTAGAAACGATGTACTCTTTTTATTTCCGGACGTTTAGATTTAATAATTTCTATATATAAAAAATTTTCAAAAGAACATGCTATCTCTTGCAATTTGTTTGTCTATGTAAAAGAAAAGGCACTTTTTCTGATTTAATGTCCAGATGAGATGCGCGAGCTACACATTTCTGGGCTTCATCGTTACATGACTTGCTAGTTAAGAATTTATTTTCAAGATTAAAAAAAAAAAGACTTAAGAGTTAAGAATTGACATCACGCTGCCACGGTACGATTAGTCAAAGTCTCCCATTAATTAGACGAAACCACAAAGCAAATGCTAATTACCTGATTTAATTCTTCAAATCTATTATTATATAAGCTTCCTTGTACCAGAAAAACAGAGGAGGCTTCGGCTAGCGCAAAATAAAAGAGCACAAGCTAAGATGTCTGATACCAAGGTATAGATATAAATAAGATAATATCTTGTATAATCTTTCGTTGCTAGAAATCTTTCTTTCTGGTAACTGTTTTTACTGCTTTAGTCTCAGAGCTTTCCAGAATCTATCTCTCTCGGAACCAAGAGGAGGGATTCGCTCGAGGAGAAGGTACTAATCTTAATTTGTGTATCTCTGAGTTTGCTTTAGTAACATCAAAAATGGGACAATGTTTTAATTACTCTTAAACAGGTAATAGATATACCAATCATAGATGGGAAAACAGATAGAGAAAAGAGCATCAACACCACCGCTTTGGCTTATATCCTTCGTGTGAGAGGTCGTCTCGACCATGAAAATCAAACTGGCGCTGCATGACGATGAATGTCACAGAGCAGTGGAAACATTTGTTTGATATTTTAGCATTCTCAAGGCGCATCCAGTGGACATATAATGTAGATTTCTTTTATTTTGGTTTTTGGAAATGAATTTTAGCTATAGGTAAGCGACCTACAGTATTTTGGACATTTTTCTTGTTAATTTGTACGTAAAGTGTGCATACACTTTTTATTTTTATTTTTATTTCTTTTTTAGTTTCATTTTTTTAGGGTTGTACTCCGATCTCTCAAAAATTTATATCTTTATTCAAAATAAGTTGAAAGTAATTACTTCGTGGGTAAAAAGCTAAAATTGTCTAAGTCCATAATTTGTCTCTCAAAACAGCAATAAAGAATATAACTTGAGAGATATTATTGCCTAGCTATATATCTAGTGCCTCATTTTTTTAATTTGCAAATTATGTTCTTTTTTATATATCCAACTTTCTACAAAATAGGGAATATATGAAAATCAACATTTACAAAAATGAAATGTGGAGAATCATGTCTAGTCTAGTGGCGAAGATATTGCTTTCCGTGTGGAAGATCACAAGTTTGAAATTTAGCGCCTGCATTGACAGTGAGTTGAAGGATTTTGGTCTTCATATCATGCTAAAAAAAGTAAGAATATGAATTAAATATCACCTAAAAATTTAGAAGGGATATCTATATATGGCGGTATGAACTGAATCGATTTTGGATCCTAATGCCTCAAATAATTACTCATAAAGGCCGTTACAGGACTAAGCCTTACAAGGGATACACTAAGAACTGAGGTTGCAGCACAGGGGGAGATGACTGAGAGATCATGCTGGTCGAGCTGCAGATGCTGTTTCGAAGGGCAGAATGGTCATTTGACGTGAAGGTGCTTAATCAGTAGACTCAAGTGATGTTGGTTATACGATACATTTGTTACTTTCTTAGTAGGAGGATAATGTGGCCTCTGATTGAGGAGATCGTATCTCTTGAGTACCGTCTTGAGTACTACTACAGAGGTACTCTTCCATAGAGGTAGTGGATCTAGAGTGGAAAAAACGTGCCGTGCTGTGACTAACACGCTGTGATTTTAGTCTCGTGCCGTGCCGTGCTATGACCAAGTTAATTTTTCATGTGCCGTGCCGTGACCAAAATGTCAATGGGTGGTCACGGGCACGCGAATGGTCACACCACGTGAGTCACGCTATGCCTAAACATGCCGTGACCATACGTGACTCGCGTGACCATTTAATCATAATTTAGGTTAGTTTATTCAAAATTCACCATTAAATCAATATCTAATAATCCTAATTACACGTGACTCGCGTGACTACGTGTCGTGCCGTGCCGTGACTAAATCTTTCACGTGTCGTGCCGTGCCATGCCAAAGTTTCAAAAGATGGGCATGGCACGCGAATGGTCACGGCACGAGACACGCAAGTCACGGTACGTAACTGACACGCGTGCCGTGCCGTTCCGTGACAGAGCCGGCTCCGCCGTGCTATTTTTCCCACTCTAAGTGGATCTGGACCATTTTTTAACTTGGCATGAATCTTAAAGGAGACCCCTACAGTCTAATTAAATAGGCATCAGATTGAATTTGGTCCGGCTGAAAGTAAATATGAACCGTAAAATTATGAGTCCTACCATGCGGTACTACAGAAGATACGGTCCCTGATTCATTAGGTAAATAAATAAATGTTGGAAAATTGAACTTTAATACAGACAGCTCTATACAAGGATAGATTGTCATAGATTACTATAGTATAAATATTACTTTTTTTTTTCTGATGACAAGCTTGGTTGATTGGTATTAGACTAATGTTTTCGTCCTTGTTTTGAAGTTACACGAATTTATACTTCAAAGAAAATGTTTAATTCACAAGATATTGTTTTGAGATAGTCAAATCAAGGTTCATTTAAATAAAAAAATACAGTTCTAATTATCGAACATGAGTTCATTTACGTGTAGAGATATTCATTTGATGAGAATGTACTAGTTGATTTTTGTGGCTTCAATTTCTTAGCAAAATCATGTTCAATGTTCAAGTAACAGTTGATAATTTTACCCATGTTTTGCGAATTAAGGAACATTTTTCCTTTTTTCCAATAGTAACTAATAGTAATTATCCTTCTATCATATCATCACATATTTTATCCATATTTTGCTAATTTAAGAAATCTTTTACCTTTTTTTCAATATTAATTATTCTTCTATCATATCATCACCAATGTTCAAATTAAATGAAATTGGAAGTAAGAAGGTATAAAAGAAATCTTCCCTCAATAGCTATTTTTTTTGGAGAAAAATCTTATCCTACAATATTTTTCAAAATTGAAGTTACTGAAATTAGTTTCCGAATTACTTGCGAAAAAAAATAAAGAAAGGAATTAGTAAAATGATCGCTCTGCTAATTAAAAAATAACAAAGAAACTAGGGGTGAAAACGGTATGGATAATATCCGATCCATATTCGAAAAATTAGATGTGGATATCCGATATCCGTGTGGATATGGATACTGATATGGTTTTACGTTTCAATTATCCGTATCCGGATAGTAGATATATATCATATATTTTAATATATATATTATGAAAAAATATTATTATTCACCATTAAAATTAGATAGATATTATGAACTTTGATATTTTTTAATATTATTTTAATAAATATCCGATCCGATACGTATCCGTATCCGCTCCGTATTCGCTCCGTTTTCACCCCTAAAAAAACCATAATTCCATAAAAAAGAATCTCAAACATAAGCACATTTTCAGGTTTTTTATTTCAAAAGGTGTAAGAGAGGTGGCCCATTCAAAGATTCCTAAGTTCACAAAATGAACTTTCGAGTCCTGCATTTTTTTTGTTGACAAAAAGAGCAAGCCAATACATAGAAAAATATATCGGTATTTATGAAATCTCAACTTCCCTAAGTTTTCCATTGCGCAAATGTTCTCAACTAGTGGAGAATGTAATAAGAACCTGAAACTAAACAATGTAATGATTTTGTTCGGCCTGGCCCAAATTTGAAAGCCCGTATGATACGGGCCTTAAAAAAAATTTGTAACACAGCGAAAATAAAGGGTGCAGTACGCTGACCTTTTCGATCAGATATCAGATCCAATTTCATATTGCATTCAATCAGATTGGTGCGAAGATAATGATGTAAAAAGAGCGTATTTCTTTGCCTTGAGCAAGAAGCTGCTTCGTAGTTTCCTTGTATCCTTAGTCAAGTCAATAACGGGCCATTCAAGCATTTGTATTTTGAACTTTTGTGTCAACATTTTTAAACGCAGATCAATTGAGTTTTTCAGTGTGATACTGGAGCATAGTGAAAACGCAGATCTGATATAGGGGGAATATCATGTATACCACTAAAAAAATCTCAAATTACGTATTTCTCCCTCTAAAATTCATAATATCACATGAGTAGGATTAAAATGCACCATTGGTTTTGTGCTCCAATCATGCTCCACATTCTTATTTTCATTTTCAAAGTCCGAACAGTCAATCTGAACCGTTCACCATGATCTTTGTATTAAAATGTGCTTGGAGACCAAATTTTATATTTTTTGAAATTTTTTTACTAATTTTTTAGATAGATACAAAATCATTGTTTTAAGAAGATTCTGGACCATCCAAAACAGTGATTTTGTATCTATCTAAAAAAATAAAAATTTGTCTCCAAACAAATTTTAATATGAATATCATATTGAGCGGTTCGGATCGATTGTTCGAACTTTGAAAACGAAGAAAAAGACGTGGAGCATAATTGGAGTTCAAAACCAATGGTGCATTTTAACCCTACTCCTATCATATTTACCCCTTCCAAATTTTAAAAACTTACAAATTTACCCAATTAATTTATTTTATTATACCTTTATTAAAAAATAAAAATACGTAGTATGTAAGAAAAATGTTGTCTTCAAATTGGTCGGTCTTCAAAGGCAAATGATTCATTCTCTACTTGCGACCCACACACAGTGGTGTTTAGGCATATGCTTGTGTGTGCGTTCCAAGTAATAAAATGAACTATTTGCTCTCACAACCAACTAATTAGAAGACTAAATATTTTCTTAAGCATGCTACATATTTTTTTAATAAAGAGTAAAATAGGTAACTTAAAATGAATTTTAATAGAAAAGTCAATTTATTGGGTAAATTTGTGAGTTTTAAAAATTTCAAATGGTAAATATGATACTAAAAATTTTAGAGAGAAAAATACGTAATTTAAAAATTTCTGAAGGGTATACATAAAATTCTCCCTAGTATTTATTAAGCTGGAATTTACGGTTTGTATTTCGATGGAGCAATAACGCGTTGACTAAAAAATAACGCGTTGAATAAAAAAGTTCTTCAATTAGGATAGAAATTGGGGCCCAAATTTCAGAAGTTTCTGAAGGGTATACATGAAATTCTCCTAAAATTTATTAAGCTGAAATTGGGGCCTAAAATTTATTAAGCTGGAATTTGTGACTGTAAATGCCGGTAAATTGTCCCATTAATTAGAAGAAACCACAATGCAAATGCTATGTACCTCCCTTCATTGAATTCTTCTTCAAATCTATTGGTATATAAGCATCCTCGAATCCTCGTACCAGAAAAACAAAGGAGGCTTTGATTAGCACAAAGTAAAAGAGCGCACAATTAGTTAAGATGTCTGATACCAAGGTATAATATCTCCATTCTTATATTATGCACGCAGTTGTTCTGATTCGCCAACGGCTGAGATTGTAATATGAATTTTCGAATTGAATATCAGTTATCCAATCACATAATATGTCTTCTTTTGATCAAATACATCTATTTTATGTGTAGAAGTCTAAATTTAGCTTAAAACATACTTGCCACACAGACTGCTACATGATTTGTCACAATTAAAATTGAATAAATTCCTAGCGATCTATTTTCTTATTTCTCCTTATAGCTATCTATGATTCCTATAATTAAATAATTATTTTCTTATTTCTCCGTTTCCTCTGTTTCATTTCTCCTCTTCCTCTATATTATATTTTCGACAATGAAAATGGAAACAATCATATCTTTCCGAATTTTGTTTAGGGCTAATATATCTTTGTGAATAGATGAAGAGTAGATCTTGTGTTGATGTAAACAATCATATATTTCCGATCTAGAGAAAAAATGAAGAATATCAAGAATTTTCGTGTAGAGAAATTTTCATTATTAAAATAATTTCCATCAAAAATATATCTATAGAGAAAATTTTTATTTGAATCATTTAATTATATTTTTCTCAATTTTGTTTCTTTACAAATTATTTCTCCTCTAAATAGTTTAATAACCTGTCTTGTTTGTGGAGAAAATTAGATATTAAATTGTACAATGATACTTCAAGAATTTTTTTTCATGTTATATTTGATCCGTTTTTTTTTTCATTTGTTGTTGTTTCTTTTATTGTTATTCACTATTTGGATTTTTTTTTTCATTTGTGTCTTTAATTTTCATTTAAATATATTTTTTTCTTAATTTTGTGTGAATGTCAAACAAAAAGGTCTTTTCATATTCTATTCAATTTTATAATATGTCCCGTTGCAACGCACGGGCACGATACTATATTATATATATATATATATGAGGAGGGTTCCAATGCACCCTCTTTTTGGTGCACCCTACTTGCACCCTCCCCTCATTCGGCCATTTTCAAAGTTCAAATCGTCGATTCGAACCTTCCAACGTGTTCTTCATATTAAAATGTGCTTGGAGACCAAATTTTACATTTTTTTGAATTTTTTTACTATTTATTAAGTATTTTACAAAAAATAGCCATACTTAGACCATTGAATTTTGTACCCATCTTAATAAATAGTAAAAAAATTCAAAAAAATGTAAAATTTGGTCTCCAAGTACATTTTATTTAGATAATCATGTTGAACGGTTTGGATCGACGATTTGGACTTTGAATGGCCGAATGAGGGGAGGGTGCAAGTAGGGTGCACCAAAAAGAGGGTGCATTGGAACCCTCCTCTATATATATATATATATATATATATATATATATATATATATATATATATGAGAGATCAAGTTACAACAACCATTTTTTTGTCATTTTCAAAGTCCAAATCGTCGATCCAAACCGTTCAACATGATCTCCACAATAAAATGTGCTTGCAGATCAAATTTTACATTTTTTTTATTTTTTTACTATTTATTAAGTATTTAACAAAAAATAGTCATATTCAGACCATTGAATTTTGTACCCATCTTAATAAATAGTAAAAAAATTCAAAAAAATGTAAAATTTGATCTGCAAGCACATTTTATTTAGATAATTATGTTGAACGGTTTGGATCGACGATTTGGGCTTTGAAAATGAAAAAAATGAAAAAAATAATTGTTGTAATTTTGTTGTAACTTCATCCCTCCTCATATATATATATATATATAGAGAGAGAGAGAGAGAGAGAGTGGCTAATATCAAAACGTTTGCACCAAGCCCTCTCATGCAACCAAGTCGTTTTCGGATTTTCAAAGTCCAAACGGTCGATCCGAACCGTTAGATGTGATCTCTATATTAAAATCTGCTTGGAGACCAAATTTTATATTTTTTGGAATTTTTTTGCTATTTATTATGCCACTTTGAAAATTGCTGATCACATGGTCCAGAATTTAGTTGCACTGTTTTACTGTTCACCCGGATCAGCAATTTTCAAAGTGACTTAAAAAATAGCAAAAAAATTCCAAAAAATGTAAAATTTGGTCTCCAAGCATATTTCAATATAAATTGAACATCTAACGGCTCGGGTCGACCGTTTGTACTTTGAAAACCCGAAAACAACTTGGTTGCACGAGAGGCTTGGTGCAAACGTTTTGATATTAGCCACTCTCTCTCTCTCTCTCTCTCTCTCTCTCTCTCTATATATATATATATAGAGTTGTGCTATGGTGCATTGCAATGTATAGGCATTCTTGTGCATTAGACTCTAAACCATTAGATTCGAAGTCAAAATAGTCGATCCAAACCGTTAAACTTGATCTCCATATTGAAATGTGCTTGGAGACCAAATTTTACATTTTTTGGAAATTTTTTGCTATTATGTTAGAATTTTTGAAAATCACTGTTTTTGAATGGTCCGGAAATTTCTGAAAAACAACGATTTTCAAAAATTCTAAAAAAAATAGGAAACAGACTCCAAAAAAATGTAAAATTTGGTCCCAAAGGAAGTTTTAATATGGAGATCAAGTTGAACAGTTTGGATCGACTGTTTGGACTTTGAATCTAACGATTTAGAGTCCAATTCACAATAATGCCTATACATTGCAATGCACCATAGCCCAACTCTCTCTCTCTCTCTCTCTCTATATATATATAATATAATATAATATAATATCTTGTATAAGAGTGAGGCTATGGTAGATCAATATTTTTGTTTTCAAAATTTTAAAACCATTCAACAAGATTTTTATATGAATATGTATTTGTAAACTAAATTTAATATTTTTTTTAAATTTGTTTACTATTTTCTTAGATGGGTAGAAAATCATTGTTTGTGGATGACCCAGTTAAAAAGAGTACAATTTTATTTTTGCTTTCGGTTCAAGTCTTCAAACAAATCATTGGTTCAACAATTGAAACTCGCACAATTATCATATACTTGGCAAATGAATAAGACTAACCACCATAGAGGAACCATTTTGTCCTTTTTGTCCTTCTAAATTTAGTAAATTATAAAGCAAATTTTGAGTAAGCAACTGTTTGCTCTCAAACAGGTAATAGATATACCAATTACAGATGGGAAAATAGATAGAGAAAAGGAGATCAACATCGCAGCTTCGGCTTTTATCCTTCGTGTGAGAAGTCGTCTCGACCATGAAAATCAAACTGGCGCTGGGGAAACAGATAGAGAGAAGGACATCGACACTGCAGCTTCGGCTTTTATCCTTCGTATGAGAAATCGTCTCGACCATGAAAATAAAACTGGTACCAGAAAAACAGATAGAGAAAAGGACATCGACGCCGCAGCTTCGGAGTTTATCCATCGCGTGAGAACTCGTCTCAACCATGATAGTAAAACTGACACTGCATGACGATGAATGTCAGGGAGCAGTGGAAACATTTGTTTGATATTTTAGCATTCTCAAGGCGCATCCAGTTGGAGATGTAATTTAGATTTTTTATATTTTATTTTTTGGAGATGAAAATTTCTCTTGTACTTAAAACTTGTCTACTGTTATGAATAAATGTGGATGTCATTTCATCTTGTAACTCTTTCATTTTGTAATTCTTAATCACCTCTATTCATTTTACCATTTATTATTAGAATTCATTTCCTCATTTATATTAGAATTAATTTAGATGTTTTTCATTTACAATTTGTAGTCTGTAAATATAAGTTTGTAATTTTGTATTGTAAACATGAGAAATATATGAATAAGAAATTGTCATATAAAATTTTTATATATATGTTTTCTCTATCTTGATTATTATTTTTTGTCTTTATTTTATAACATCTACACTTTTTTTTCTTTGAGTTTTATTTTCCAACATTGTACTCTGATCTCTCACAAACTTCTATCTTCATTCAAAATAAATAAAAAGTTCTTCGTGGGTACGGTTAAAAGCTAAAATTGAAATACCATATTCATCTTAGTCCATAATGTGCCACTCAAAAGTGCAGTAAAATAATTAGAACATGAGAGATATTATCGCCCATTTAGTGCCTCATTTTTTAATTTGCGAATTATGTTCTTTTTTCATATATCCAATTTTTGTACCCTTCTACAAAATAGGGAATATATGGAAAACAACACTAGTAGGATTCGAATGCCTCACGTCTTCACTCAACCGTTTTTCTTTTAATAGAGTTCTAAATAGCTAGTTATAGTTGTTTTTTCGTAGCTTTTCCGCGATGACGCGATAATTGCTATTTAGAACCTTGAAAAAAAAAATTACTATGTTTGGATGGTCCATAATTTGAAAAACAGTGATTTTGTACATATCTTACAAAATGTTAACAAATTTTAAAAAATATATAAAATTTGATCTCCAAGCACATTTTAATATGAAGATCATGTTGAGCGGTTCGGACCGAGCGAGGCATGAAAAGAAAATATTTTGTTGAGCGGTCCGTAAGATATTGTTTTGAGATCGTCAAATCAAGGTTCATTTAAAAAGAAAATACAGTTCTAATTATCGAACATGAGTTCATTTACGTGTAGAGATATTCATTTGATGATAATGTACTAGTTGATTTTTGTGGCTTCAATTTCTTAGCAAAATCATGTCAAGTGACAGTGGATAATTTTACCCATGTTTTGCTAATTAAGAAATGTTTTACCTTTTTTTTTAATATTAATTATATTCTTCTATCATATCATCACCAATGTTCAAATGAAATTGGAAGTAAGAAGGTATAAAAGAAATCTTCCCTCAATAGCTATTTTTTTGTCAAACTAACTGCATTACATTTAATTCAAAAGTACAACTCTGTTTTGACTTATGCTTTGCTAGTCTTTAGACAACTTTTGCATAGAGAACTCAAACTTGTTCATTCAAACATAGACTATATAGACTAATCAAGTCTTCACAATTGATAGGATAAATTTAACCTAAGGTGGGTTAAACAGAAATTATCAAATTGGTGACTTGATAATGGTTCCAAAAACGCCATAAAAAGCATGGAATTAAACACTTGATGTAAAACTATTCAAGAGAACTTGCTCATAAAGAAAAAAGAGAGATGAAATATTTAATCTAAAACTTAGTTTGTTACAACAACGCCTAAAATAAAATTAAACTAGAAGACCCTCTTTGGTAGATAACAAAGCCATCATTTGAAACAGGAAAATGGCATGTACCAGACAAGAGAGACGGTTAATAAAGGACCTTTTAATTTGGTATTCCTAATTTCAAATTAAAGAAAACTATCACTATCACTGCCATGAAAAGGGAAGGCTATGCGCAGAGCCATTCTCAGAACCTTCCCCAACTGGATATGGACACAACCCGTTACAGTACCGAAACCCAGCAAGAGATACATTCTCTGAGGAATGCATTGTATTCAGACCTGCACGAAACTCGTTTTCATGAAAGTTTAACTGCGGGCTGAGCGGCTGGCCCATAGAGATAGCAACAGAGGTAGTAGATGACAGAAGAGAGAGAGCACAAGTGGATTCAGGTGCTCCTTGCCAGGTTGACCCGGTATGGAGGTTCTCATGGGTCACTTGTAGTGCTCCGAGATTCACACTGGCTTGACTGAATAAGCTGTTTCGAATCGATGAATTATGGCCATTTTGCATGGAGTTCCATTTGGTAGACTCTTGTGTAATGTTAGGAGAGGTATACATTTGCGGGTACGATGACATTCTTGCCCCTGCGAAAATAAATATGTGGGTGAATAAATGAAAATGATTGAAAATATGACATTTCTATTCAAGCTCTATACACTGACATTTCTATTACTTATCTCTTGTACTGGTCTGACGTAGATGATTTGTACCAGACTATTATGTTCCTTTCTGGTACTGCAGTAACACTGTTTGGCATGGTTTTGATAAATTGATGGTTCGGTTCCAGGATGGTATGGTCGAATGCTGGTAATATGGTATTGTATTTTACTGGTTAGTGCATGTACTCAATAGTAGTATGGTATCAGTACTAGTACTGTATGCATTTGACTGGTACAGTACTTCTGTACTGGATCCAATTCTGCACTTTAATTGATAATGTAGTCATAAAAAATTAATTGGCAACAAAAGAAAAAGAGAGAGAAATGATTAGAGTGGTTGTCAGTAACTCAGTATCATGATTTACCATGCTGATTTAAAAAAATGCCCCCAGGAGAAAGAGGGTCTGGCTGAGGTGGCTTTCTTCGGCGGCGGTTGTGGCCAGCAAGGCGCTTCCGGCAGCTTCTCTTCACCTCATCAAACTCAACTAGCAATTGAAACCTATTTTAAACCATTTGTATTAAAAAGTTATTAATTGTACTATTTTCAATTGAAGTATTTTCAATTGCTAGAGGCAATTGGCTTATTAACAAAAGGGAAAGCATATTAAGCCTAATAATTAGTAGCAATAAAGAGTACTGAGCAGTTCTTAAGGGGCATCAACTAAGGTAACTGGGAACTTTCTCTTCATTCAATGATAATTCATAATTATAATATCAAGATATCAACAAAAATAATGTTACTAACAACAATGGTAACAAAGATGTGAGAAACATTAAATGTACTAATTCCCAAAGAGCTGAAACAGTTGCATGATAAATATATTCAAAGTAATGGTTGTATATGTAAATGGATTGTTGTCTAATCGACAGTCAAATTGTGGTTTTATCCTCTATTTAATTAAGGAGATTTAAATCATTAGTATTGAAAAATTGGGAACTTAGGAAAAGCACAGGGGACCAATAACTTCTGACAAGATGAAACCAAAAAAAAATATTCCAATCAAATTATTACCACAAAATATGGATATATTCCTTCAAAAGGCTTCCGGCAATTTTTTTACAAAATCGAAATCACTACAAAGGATAAAGGATAAGTACCAATCAGCAGAAAAGGAAAAAAAAAAAAGAGGATAATTTCTGATAAAAAAAATTGCAAAAAAACCCCCAACGATTTAACTTTTACCTAAAAAAGCGGACGCCGACAAAGTAAGTACAATTAAATATTGAGATAATACAACTATAAAAGCAACATGTAGTTCAAGGAAATCATTCCTAGTAAAGCTGGGCTCCAGTGAAACTTTATTCCAAAAGAGAAAACAATAATTATTAAGTTGGAAAACAGAGATGAAGACCATCACCATCCACACACACGCACACTCATAACACCAACTTTTTTCAAACTTTGCCAGATGGTTTCTAGTTTCTACCACACTGCTTCAAAAGCGTATAATTAACCCCACAATAACAAAATTGAGAAATAAAAAAAAACACATGCTAGGAAAACATGAATAAAATAAACAATGTTTTGATTTTTTAGAAAATATCCGGAGTTTGTCAAAATTGTATTGCACATTTGCACCTCTTAACCAAATAATAGATCAGAACAAGAGATATTTATGCAAAGTAACCCAGGAAATTAAGAAATTACCTGCTGCACTGCTGACAGAACCTCTGTTCCTTGCCTCCTACCATCACAACAGGGGTTTTTGAATGCACCTCACAGACCTTATGTTTTCTATGATAGTCCCTGCACTTTGACAAATCCGCCTTGCAACCCTCCACCAAACAAAAGACTTCTCTGTCCCTTGACCTCCTCGACAGAGCCGGCGGTTGTGTCGGGTGTAGAGATTGATCCGTGAGACCCACAATGGGGTTTATCTGGTTTGATCGGATATCAGAAATGGCTCCTAGCGTGAGTTCTAGTTTAGAAGAACTGCTCTGAGGCATTAAATCTGTAGCATAGTCCCAATTAGAGACCATTTTGGTACCGGTTTCCCATTCCATTTTAGATTAGCTCTGCTCTATTTTTCTCGCTAGAAAGAGGCAAACCAAATAAGAGGAGACAGAGCTGCTGTAAAGGGAAGGAGGGAAGAGAAAAGAGTGGTTTGAGAAGTAGATAAAGAGAATATATTATTCTTGTTTCAGTTAACTGAAAAAAATGGTCGATTGACCACTTATTAGTCTTATTCCAAAAAAAAAATATATGAGAATATTTAAAAGGAGAAGAAATGAAATCAAACAA
Organism: Carex littledalei; assembly: GCA_011114355.1. Taxonomy (NCBI): domain Eukaryota; kingdom Viridiplantae; phylum Streptophyta; class Magnoliopsida; order Poales; family Cyperaceae; genus Carex; species Carex littledalei. The sequence goes on along the minus strand of CM022084.1, from coordinate 2,721,490 downwards.
AATGGCTTTTTGTATAATTAGCGAGAAAACGAGAACAGTTAGTTGGAATTGACGATTGAGAATCAGAAATCAAGAAACAGAAAAAAGAAAAGGCTGTGAACAGGAAACAGAGCTCGGGATTGGAATTGTGAAAAGGAGGAAAGGAATGAGAGAGAATTGGAGAGAGAGGTGAGAGAGAAAGCACTAAAATCCAAGAGATGAAGAGAAGAAAGAATCAAAAGGGTGGGATGTAAGAGCCCAAAAGACTGGGAACTGAGAGAGAGACAGTGTACTACTGTACTGTATAGTAGAAACAGGCCTATAATTTTTTGCCAAGTCACTATTTTCTCCTTCTCTCACTGTAACTATTTTATCAGAACTACTGACAGGATTCCAAGTTATTAAAAAAAAAGACAGGATTCCAAGTGGTCAATAAATGGAAATGGCATGAGAGAGAGAGAGAGAGACATGGAACATGGCATGGAAATGAGAGGTTGGTGTGGTCTAAAAGCCAACGACTTCATTTATCATGGAATATATTGCAATTATGTACAAAAATAAGTATATTTATAATTATTAATTATGTACAAATTTATGAATCTCTATCGGTGTTATTTCAGTCTTAGTGACATCTATTTTTAAAACTTATTAGATAGCTTCAAATAATAAATTCAAACTATTCAAATTCGCAAGTGATATATTTACATACAAAAATTATAAATTTTCAATGACATTTATTATAAAGTCAAGCAGTAAAAAAAAAAAGTTAATTATTGATCATTTGGCTTTATAATTAATGCTATCGAAAATTTATAAATTTTGTTTGTAAATACATTATTCGTGGAAGATCGATTTGATATTTTGAATTTGTCGTTTAAAATCTGTTTGATAGGTTTCGGAGGCTAGTAGTACTTTGACTGAAATGCCACCAAACAAAATAGTAGCCTTATTGTTCTAAATTTATATACGTAGTTAAATTTGTGCATAATTTATATTAAAATGTGTATTTAATAAATTAAAACCGACATTTTGACGATTTTGAAAATGCTCTTACTTTACAAAATTAGAACAGCACAAAGAAACATAATATATTCAATTATAAGGCGGATAAGTATCATTTTTGTCACCTTTCGAAATTTTTACGTTCCGAAACATAATAATATAAGCATATTTGCATCTTTTCTTGACACGTTAACTTACGTCGCTAATAGAAAGGAAATAAAAATAACAAAATAAAATCAGCTACAAAGTTCAGTAACTGATTATTTAACAATGTATTTCTCTATCATTGACTTAATTTAACAACCATTTTCAAACATGCCGGATTAACACATACAAACATCAAATTATGCAATGCATATGTTAACCGGTGATAGCACATGGATCTAGATTATCCGTAAAACAAGTCACATAGAATTCATACAATTAGAATCCCTTCTCACCAATAATTCTCAACTTCCACAACACATAGTTCCATCACATCACAAATCAAATTCAATCTTAGACCAGCAATTATGTTAAATATATTATCATAATCCAATACCCGATATCAATATCTATATAAACCATACAAATCAAAAATACAAATTATAGAAAAATCTAGTTACCTGGTAGCGAGATATTCAAAATTTCAAATCAAATTGCAATGACAGTTCAACATTACTGCGACGTAGTCGAAATTCGAATCGGACATTGAAATCGAATATCAAATTATTTGTCACAATATTTTTTCTTTATTTCTTTCTAATTGTTTTCTCTCTTTTCTTTTTTGTTTCATTTTTGTTTTATTTTTCTCTCTACGGAGGGGGATTATGGCCTTTTAATGAAATTTAGCCTATTTAGGTGGGTTAGGATACTTAGGTCGGTTTTGTGGTTTAATTAATACATTGAAACTGCTTACTAAAAAAAATGCCACGCATAAGCCGCGTTTTCTTTTAAAAAAAAAATTAAAATAGAAATATGTGAAATCAAATTTATAATTTAGAAATAAAACAAAAATAAAAATTTAAGATTTCATTTCTTATTTTTTTTAAACAATATAATTTTAAATAAAAATATGCTACTAAAAATACTGTAATCTTTATGTGAAGGATATGTGCATCCCAATATGATCTTTTCCGGAAGTTTTCCACTGTAACTATAAGATTAACCAATATAGCTGAAAAGAAATAAGTATATCTTTTTTTTTGGAATAACCAATATAGCTAAAAGGAAAACCCAATATAGTTGAAAAAAAAAACTAATTATAATCCTTAATTATAATAATTATTGGTGCTATTATATTTAAAAATGTAAATTACTAATTAAATAAATCTATATAACATATTGTACATGTTAATATTCATAGTTAAATGTTGCAAATATTACTAATTAAATAAATCAATATCACAATAATAATAATAATAATAATATGTATTTAAATGTACGAAAAAATATTATCATTTTGAATTTTTTTAATAATTCTATAGAGTAATGAATACAAAAGAAATCTTATTCATGAAAAGTTTTTTTTTTTTTTTGAAAACTTGGTAGTGGCTACCAAGGTTGTATTGATAGATGTGATTACAACAACAGTTCTTATATTATTACATCATTACATCAGTTAACTAATTAGTCTCGCCTACTTTGATGTGCCCCACAATTTGGATTCATTATTTGAAACAAATCCAATAACATTTTTTTTGATGAAAAATAAGGATCATGTCCTTATTTGTTTCATTGATAATAGGTTTCTATCTTGAAACCTTGGGGTTACAAAAGATATTCAACTTAGTTGAATATGAAAAACAAAAAATCTAAAAAAAAAGAATTAAAAGCCAAGAAAAATAAAATATTTACAATAAAACCTAACAATAAACCCATCCTTCTTTGTATGGAAATAATCTTTATTGAAGATATATCCATTGTTCCTTTACTTCTCTTGTAATTTGCTGTAAATAAAAATTCTTGAGCATCTCTCTCCAACATATAAACATTATCATTAGAACAATCTCCCTTGTTTTTAAGTCCTATTTAGTGTCAACTATCCACTATCCAGTATTGTACCTGAGTCTCCTTAAACATTTCATTCCAGTCATATACTAATAAATTAAAAGTTTCTTTCAAGTTTCTATAAAGTGCTATAGCAAATGGACATTAAGAGAAAAGGTGTAAAATTGTTTCTTCAGCCCTGCAGCACAACACACATGTTAGGCATGTTCTAGCCCCTTTTTGTCAGGCAACAGTCAAACATTGAATGTCTCTTTCTCAATTTAAATCTTTTAGTTTCGTCCCTGATGAGATATTCAATTCTTTGATATGGTACTTTTAACAGTCTTGTTTTGTAAAATCCAACTAATAATAACTCTTTACACAATGGTTCATACACTTCAACTGTTAATTACCGAATTTCAAGTATTTAATTGTCAAACCATCTCCCTAATATTATTGACTAAGAAGATATCTCCATAAAAAAAAAAAAGTATCAAGGTTAATTTTTTTTTAAAGAAGATATTATACATTTTAATGTTAAATTATTTATAACTAAGTTACAATACGTAAATATTGCTTACACACACATCGTTATAGTGTGGATGGTCACATCCTTTTTAAAAAATAAATCAAAGCCGTTGATTTTAATGCATGAAATACTCCTCTGGTAGTACTCATTAATGCATGCATATCATGAGAAAAGAAATTAAAGCCGTCAATTGTTGATTTAATTAATAGATTAAAAGGTTGATGATGTGGTGGCTAAGAGCACTGTTTTAAATACAGTTTTGTTTGTATGCAATAATATGCAGCTGAATATGCGGTAATAATATACGACCGCATATGCGGAACCGCATATATGGACTGCATAAGAATTTTTATGCGGAATCCAACTGCATAAGCATATGCGGCCGCATAAACCGCATTTTACTGCACTGGGTGAGAGAATGGAGAAGGAAAATATCTCTTAAAGAGTATAAAATAGTTAATTAGTTAACTTTTTAATTAGCATAAAGGTTTTCAATTATCTAAGTCTTACTTAGGAATGAGATTCGTTTTTTTATCTAATGACAAAAACAATAGTCTCCATGTGGAAAATGACATATTCGAAACTCGAAAACAGTAATTTTTTTTTCTAGACATGCATTGTTAAAGAATTTTTAAAGAATTTTGATTGTCAATGGACACAAAATGGGAACAAGCAGAAATGCTATTAGAGAATTTTTGTATTTTTTTTTTAAACCAATGGTTTTGATTGTCAATGATTTTGTATTTTCTTTTTCAAATTTTGTGCTTCTATTGATAAGCTAGCCTGCGAGAAACCATTTTGTATATATAAAGTACATCTTCCTATAAATGGGAACAAGCTAGCATGATTGCATGAATGCTATAATAGGATAAGAAATAAGAAAAGAAACGAACTTAAAAGGCTAATGGGCTAATGGCTTATTCAATGAGGCAAAACATAAAGCATTGTTCATCATCTCTAATAATGGAATTAAAGAGGCTTTATGGCTTAGAGAGAGAGAGATAGGTATTGACAGGGCCGCAGTAGAAAGCTGTGAAAAAGTTCAATAAAATCCTTTTGAGTAACATCTGTTGCTTTGCTTTTTTTAGGAGGGGGGCTACATTGGCTCTTTAATCTTTGACACCTTTTTTGGGACATTGCGGAGGGAATTCGCATGCTCTGAGATATCTCAAACTTTGAGTGTTTTTTGGAAAATCTCAACCGTTCAGGTACGTTATGCACGAATCTCAAAGCATAGATAATTCTGCCCCCCCCCCCGCTATCCCCGATTTGGTAAAAAGGCAAAAGGTGGGGGTCGGTTTGTGCTTCATTTAAGGAACTTTTTTTCATATATTATAATTAAAAATAATAATTTTAGAAAACCAACATGATTATTTTTGTTTTTACAAATACCATCAGAACTGAAATGTTATTTCGGTCAGCTAATTTTTTCTTTTACCGAACCGAAATGGTATTTCGGTCCGTAATGGTTTCACAAGTTTTTAGCAAGACGGCCATAGAAATCCGAAAAAGACACTGGACTGAAATGGCATTTCAATCTCGATGCTTTAATTTTTTTTCCATTTGCGATAGAGGCTCTGACCGTTCGTTCTCTTCCCTTCTTTCTCTTTTCTCCTTTTCTCCTCCTTTGCTTTTCTTTCCACCGAACCAACACTCTTTTTTTTTTCAACCCTAAAAAAAAAAAAGGGTAGGACCGAAATACTATTTCGGTCCCGGCTAAAAATATTCTGGACCAAAATGGCATCTCGGTCCGTGAGTATTACACCAACGACTACACCTGTTCTGCTAAAACTTGTGAAACTAGTACGGACCAAAATGACATTTCGGTCCGGAATAAAAAAAAATACCGGACCGAAATGCCATTTCAGTTCTTGTGGTTTTTGTAAAAACAAAAGTAATCATGTTGGTTTCGTAAATTTCTTTTTTTAAAATGATTTATAAAAAAAAATTCTCAATTAAGCTGACATGTTTTTGCCCACTATACTTGACATGCTTGACAAAATGAAACTTCAAATTGCAGTTTCTTCTTATTTTGAGATCAAAATTAATTTACACTATAGGTTTAAAATTTCAAAGGTTCCCTTAGACTAACTAAAATTGAAACAACTAATTCTTTTTATTTTGAGATCAAAATTAATTTACACTATAGGTTTAAAATTTCAAAGGTTCCCTTAGACTAACTAAAATTGAAACAACTAAATTTTTTTTTATTTTCAACTGCGAAGACTGTATTCTAGACTTCTAGTTGTTAATGGCTAAGAATGTCAAAGTCACGATCCAATGGTGTACATTCTAGAGTACCCATAGAATTTTGACAACGAGGTTTTTCGAGGAAAACTAATGTTTTAAGTTTATAATTTTGTTACCTCGTGAAATAGTTTTATAGGTCCAAGTTCCCATGTTGTTATTCGCAGGACTTCGTAGTTCGTACGCTTTGAACGGGGAGTCAATAGTCAAATCTTACTTTATGATTATGAACAATATAAAATGAAGAGGTTTGCTATCTGTCTCCAAAACATATATATTACCTAAAAATTGCTTTGACCGGACCTTAAGGAAATAAATTTGAAACTTTCAAAATTTTGCATGTACATGCATCACTCATAAAGTATATGGATTTCAACAGTTTGAATTCGCCGTTTGAAACTGATCCGATATAGTTTTAGAATTGTGCTCACCAAACCCTCTTGGTGAGCACATCACACTCTAGCTTTGCTCATATATATATAGAGAGAGTGACTAATATCAAAACGTTTGTTTCTAGTCTCTCGGTGCTACCAAGTGGTTTTCAAATTTCCAAAGTTCAAATAGTCGATCCAAACCGTTAGATGTTCAATCTATATTAAAATGTGCTTGGAGACCAAATTTTACATTTTTTGAAATTTTTTTACTATTTATTAAGATTGTTTGAAAATCGTTGTTTTCAGTGGTGCTGAAAAATACTTCAAAACAACGATTTTCAAACCATCTTAATAAATAGTAAAGAAATTCCAAAAAATGTAAAATTTGGCCTCCCAGCACATTTTAATATAGATTGAACATCTAACGGCTTGGATCGACTGTTTGAACTTTGGAAATCAGAAAACCACTTGATAGCACCAAAGGGCTAGAAACAAACGTTTTGATATTAGCCACTCTCTCTCTCTCAGTATGATGCTTGCGATCAGTATATTCTATGAAATTGTTAATTAGATTCGATTATATTCTACAGCAATTATTGAGTTTTTCTCAGAGCTTTTTTGCTACATTTTACTTGCATAAATTTTATATGTAAAACCCTATGAATAACAGTATATTTCCAACAAACACTTAGCTACCAACTGGCTGTGGTATCTCGATTTATCTGCTAATATTCTCATATTTACTATTTTTATTGCAATACTATATATATGTGAACCAATAAAGGTATAAAACACTTAGCATATATTTTATGTCATAGAATTGACAAGGAATTTATTCAAAAATTTCTTTGTTTAGACCGAGTTTAGGTTTAGTGTTCAGCATCCCTATCTGCTACTATGCCTGTGTTTAATGAGTGAGGCTACAGTGCTATGCATATCACGGATTGAGCCGTGCTACGGCTCAATATTTGAGTTTTCAAAATCCTAACGGTCAATCCGAACCGTTCAACATGATTATAAAATGAATATGTACTTGCAAACCAAATTTTACATTTTTTCGAATTTATTTACTATTTTTTTAGATAGGTAGAAAATCACTGTTTTTGGATGGTCCAGAATTTTCAGATCAAGTGATTTTCTACATATCTAAAAAAATAGTAAAAAGTTCGAAAAAATGTAAAATTTGATTTACAAGTACATATTCATTTTATAATCATGTTGAACGGTTCGGATCGACGGTTAGGATTTTGAAAACTCAAATATTGAGCCGTAGCACGGACCAAACCGTGCTATGCATAGTACCGTAGCCTCACTCGTGTTTAATTTATTATTATGGGCCTGTTATCAGCTGAAATTTAATAGTTGACTATAAAGTCTTTGTAAAAACATAACCTTGTGGTCCCTTAAGCCGAATATACAGGTTTATTTTTTGCGTGCATGGACCATATATGGACCATCATAGAATATAAACTTATAAAATAAAACTAAGGGTTGTTAATTCCCATTAATTTAATTGTGGTCCATCACCACATTATATATTATATCATAAGTTTCTACTACAATGATTTTAGAAGGTTCCTTAAAATGTAGTTCATCTTAGATTCGGTGCCCCTATATAATTTATTATTATAATTCAAAAATTTTATATTCAGCTCAAACTCACTTATTAATCACGCCACTAACAGGTAGACTATTAAAAAGCTCTCTGGCGATAAAAATGGCGATTTTGGCGATTTAGGCGAGTAACCAAAAAACAGAAAAATACAACAAAAAAAGTAGCAAAAACAAAAAAAAAACAAAAAACAGTAATGACGCTGTATAAAGCCCGCCAAATCGAGGCCGCTCGAGCACAATTTTCTCTAGTCCATTCGGGCCCAATCCATGGCCAGGGGAATTCGAAAAGTTTGGCTATCCCACGGTGGCAAGATGCTCGAGATGTGCGCATGAGAGAAGTGCGATCGTCGCTTGTTTTTACTCGGATTGAAGATATCAAGCGTCGATCTACGCCAACACATCCAGTGTGTCTAAGGTGCGGAGATCGGGGGCACAAAGCGATGCAGTGTAGAAATGCTTTGATTTGCTTTCAATGTCATAAAACTGGACATATAAGCACCTCGTGCACTGAGCTCCCCCCATTCCCTGCTCATAGTGATTTCACTCCAACTTCTTCGTCTCTGCCAATGGCTCCTGCAGGCAATCGGCGAGGTCTTGGTCGTCCTCGATATCAACCTTTCGGCAATCGCCCACCCTTCCGACCTACTACAGGTTTGCTACCTCCTCAGGGACAGCCGTATCGACCGGCGTTGCAAACTATGCCGGATCGGCTTCCTCCTCCATCACTAATGCTCTCTAACCCTAGACCACCCCCTGTAGTTCAACAGATTCCACCGGATCGTCCGATTCCACTACGGCAACCGGCACCTCCACCGCTCAATGATGCAATACCACCTGAATCAACTCCGATCACCGAACCGATTCCTCGGCAGGTTCACCCTCCCATTCTCATGTTCAACCAAACCCCCGAGTCCGAAGCGATTCATAGAGAACTACAACTCAGTTTTCTCTTTGACGATATTGCCGCCTGGGGACCTGAGAAAATAGAAAAGATCTTGAGACACTCATATCCACCATTTGAATGGCGAGTTGCCGTATTTGACGAATTCATTTACGTCATCCAGTGCCCCTCTGAAGACTGGCTTATGGCGGCGACAAAGAAAAAATGGCTGAAAATGGAGGACGTCCAATTCCCCATTGTCAGATGGTCTGAGTCTTTCAACCCCGGCCGCCGTCTCACCTCCATTTGGGTAAGAATCTATGACCTACCTTATAGCTTGTGGTTCTGGGAGGAGTTCAGTAGACTGGTCGCCCCTTTTGGTGCGGTTGTTCTTGAACTCGACCCGGGCACCCGTTTTAGGTATGATTACCGGTTTGCTAGACTTAGATTAGGAATTGGCGATGTATCCGCTTTACCGAAACAGCATAATCTGACCTACAGAGCTCCCAATGGCTTTGTATCCTCCCACGATATTGACTTTGAAATAGAAAATGCTCAAACTGAAGAGGTCAATGCCTGGAGGGGAAGGTCTAATGGTCGACCATTCCCCAATGGCACTCCGTTTGGTAGTAAACCTACTGTTCCTGTCCAGCTCCACCCAACTCAGCCACTCTCTGAACCCCAGGACAATATGGAAGCTCATACAGTCACTCCTCATGTCTCTCCACCTCCCCTTCCCCTTCATGTTTCCCAATCGGCACCCACAATCCAGCGAGGTTTATACTTCACCCCTCCACACAATACCCCAAGCCTCCTCTCTCCTGTGATACCTAGAAGGAGAGGGGGTGTAGTACTTCAAGAAGGACAATCTGAATCTAGGCCAGCTCTTGGTCAAACCCCCATTAAAGGAAAAGGGAAATCCCCCCTGAGATCAGGGTGTAAACCACAAGAAACCAGGTTCCATGATTCTGACACAGACTATTCTGATGAAGATTCCTTTCAGAGAGCACTTAATGCCATTAACAACATGGAACAAGGAGGAATTGGAACTTCCACACAAGGGGTGAGGCCCCCTCCCACATACCAACCATCTCCACCACATCCTTCCCATCACAACTCTACTACCCATAAGCATAGAGTTTCTGAAGACATCTTTCTCCAATTTGCTCTTCATGACATGGCCAATTTTCAGAAACCACAACCATCAGACTCTCCAAAACTCCCCTCTCTTATCCCAGATATCACCACCCCTCTCAGTTCTGCTAATGAAAGCAGTGTGCATGCCTCACAGCCTCACCATTCTGACAGTGAAGTGAGCTCATTGCAGACTTCAGGAATAGACTAATGGATGAGATACCTTTATCTCAAAGAGCTAAAAAACTCCAGTCTCAAAAAACAAAGATACATAAGCCAAAACTCAAACATACTGCTGGGAAACAAGTTAGATTCTCTACTCCCAACCCTCCATCTAGAAGACCCCCCAGCAAAAGTAGAAGTCCCAAACCTCACTCAAAGCATTCTGGTAAAAAGCCCCTTAGCTGGAAACACAAACCTAGATCACCTACCACAAAAAAGTGCTCTTCCTCTCAATCCAGCACCCCTGTGATAGAGATCTCTGATACCTCAACAGAGTTCACACATACCCCAGATCCACATGAATGGAGGTATAATAAGGCTATCCCTAGAAGAAGTTTTCGGGTTCAGATGAGGCCTTCCCACACCCCAGTGATGCACAGAGCTCAGAAAAGGAAAGCTTCAGGCTCATCCAAGCCAGCAGGTATTCCTTTAGTGCAAAATTTTCCCTATAATAGTGTTTGACCCGAAAAAGTTGAGATTTTAAAAATGATAAAATGATTCGAAGCTCACGATTTCGAGTTCACATCAAAATGACAAAGAAAATAATATATTTAATTATGGCCGAATTGATCGAATTGAAGTAAAAAAAAAATGAGCTACTTCATTGGCCGAATAAAAAAGGCAATGGCCAAAACAAATTAAACTTTGATTTGGCCGAAATAAAGGAATGGGAGCTGCTGCCGAACCCAATATCAAGCTTAATTAAAGTGAATTTGATTAAGCTGGCCGAACCAAAGATTTAAAAGGCCGAAGTGATTAAAGCTGCTGGGCCGAACCTAGGTGCAAATAGGCTAGCCCAATTGTTGCATGGTCCAATTTGAGAGGATAGAATATACTCTAGATATTTTATTCCCATGGACACATGTCACACTACCAATGAAGATGCCAAAATGGGAGGGAAGAATATATTCTAGAATATGCTCTAGATATTTTGCTCCCATGGACACATGTCACATGGCCATTGAAGATGCCAAGATGGGAGGGAAAAATATATTCTAGAATATGCTCTAGATATTTTGCTCCTATGGACACATGTCACATGACCAATGAAGATGCTAAAATGCCAAGAATATTCTCTTCAAGCTTGAGGGATAAGCATGACACTTGGATGCATCTAAACCTTTGGATGAGAGTTAATGCAAAGGAGTGGTGGGGATCATGCCAACAAGGCTCCTCTCAACCCTAGGCTCTACCCCTTGCCATAGCCTATATAAACCCCTCATTTGAAGATGAAGAAAAAGATATACAAGGAGAGGCACAATATATACAATAGAAACCACACATATACAATATATACACCACACAACACAAAAAAAAATACCCCAAGGCCGAACCTCTTCTTCCTCTTCTACCAAAAATCCAAAATAGAAATAGGTAGAGATTAGGATTTTGCAATGTAAAAGTTCAATGGAGCTTGATGTTCATGTATGTTAATCATGAAGAAATAAAGAGATGTTCTTGGTTTGAGATTTTCTTTCTTTCCTTTCATGCAATTGGAGCTTTTATTTGTTAATCTCTTCCTTTTCTCCTTTCTTTTAAATTTCGGTTTTTGATTGAGTGTTTCTAATTCATATGAATGAGTTTAGAAGCATGAAATCATATAAATAAATAATCTCCTTTTATATAATAACTAAATATTATATTAAAAGGTTTAAAAAAATGACAAATGAAATAGAGGAGGCATTAGTAGCTTTTATAGCTAGCTTTCAAGCCTATGATTCTAAACAAAAAAATATGCATATGTAAATATTTGTGATTTTCTTGCTCCTCTTTGTCTTCTCTACCTCCTCTTCCCTTTTCTTCTCTCCTTTTCCTTTTCTTTCTTTCATTTTATATTGCAAAGAAAAAGGGACAAAAACACATAATTACACAAAATATATAAAAATGATATATATATTAAAAGTGACATTTTGTATTATAAGAAATATAAAAGAAGAAGATATCAAAAGTTGATGTTTAACTACATCCTTTTAAATATCCAATTCTTGCATAGTTCTTTTAATATAAAATCAACTAAAAATGCAAAACAAATAAAGATGAATTTAAATAAAATAGGGATTAATGTTTAACTACATCTCCCTATTTGTGCCATTTTTGGACTTTTGAATGACATTGATGCATAAAAGAGAAATAAGACAAGTAATGCATGAAAGATTGATGTTTCACTACATCTCTTTCTATATTATGAGTTTTATTAATCTTTAAAAGGCCTAGATGCATAATTGTTGAAGAAGAGAGCAAATGAAAAGAGGGAAATAACCAATCCCAATGAAATGATGCTCAAGGACCTTCACATAATTATGCAAATGACATAGGACCTATATGCAAATTCGAAATGGTATTGGTAAGTGACATATTGTGATACCAATGCCTCTTTTGATTCTTGATCTCGACACAAGGGCTTAGATATAGTCTAATCAAACCAAATACCCCATGATATGATATCTCAAATACCCCAAATATCTCAAAATGACCTGCTGTCACAAACCGGCCAATATGAACTGATCACGAAACTCAAACTAGAAATCCAAATACACAGTTAGATAGAGGACTCAAAAGCACACAATTTAGACTCAAACTTTACATTTATAGCATTTTCTATGCATTTTCTATGATGTTCTAAAGTTCAGCTTTCTACAATACCAAAAAAACTGATAGATAAGCTTGCTGTCCCAGAATATGCCTCCTACAAAATCACAAATTAAAAATAGATTTAGGCCTTCTAAATTCCTGAAACTTTTTGAGGATATAGATTGTGCTTTCCTGAAAATTTGGGTACCAAGAATACTCAAATCGGAGTTGTATTCTATCTTGCACAAATTTTACAAAAATGCTTGTCAGCAAACAAAACTGGTACTAGACTGAAATGACCATCTCTGGTAAAATGACCAATCTAGACCAATACAGTGGTTAGAATGCAAAATGGACTGCACCAAGATGTAAATAACTTCAAAACACACAAGATGGACACAAAGTTCATATTATTCAGATTTTATTTTGATTTAATATGGATTTTGAAGTTCAGCTTTTCAAAATGGAAATACAAAAACTGTAGAAAGAAAAACTGCATCTTTTACCAGTCTACCTCTGCACTCAAGCACCTGTTAAAAATGGTTAGGAAAGTGCAAAGATCTTGAAATTTGGCATGCGTATAGAGTAGACTTTTCTCTACACTCTCATAAAAAGAACCAAAAATTTGGCTTTGTAGATTGTCCAGAATAAATCTTTAAAGATTGGTCATCAGAATAGCAAAACAGCAGCTGAAAATAAAATACCAGCAGATACCTCTGCCTTTGCATGGCCTTTAAGCATAGAAAAAGAACTCAAAATCCCATGAAATTCCACAGAGTTATAGATTGAATTCCCCTCTGTAAAACCATATAAAGAATACAAAATTTGGTTTAGCCAATTTGTCGGAAATGGTCTTCAAAGTTCAGCAAAACAGAAAACTGCTGCTCCATCTACCAGCAGGCACCTCTGCACGAAAACACACATTTGGCATAGCTCTGAATAGAGTCTTGCGAAACTGCTATACATGCATATAGATCATGACTAAAAAAACATTTTGATATGCAGGATACAAGATTTGGTGTAGCCAATTGGCAAGAATCGACCTTCGAAGTTCAGCAGTTCAGAAAAATAGAAAACTGCTGGTCACTACTTGGAATTTCCGTTTGACATAGCTAAACACCATGAAAGATCATGAAAGTTGGCTGACTTGTAGTCCTGATATCATAGTACAAGACGGCAAAATTCCATTTAAAACTATCAAGTGAACTGAAAGATATGAAGTCTCAAAAACTGACCAAACTGGTAAAAACTGCACATGTAAAAGTAGCAGCTCCCATGTCACCCGTGCCTTTGTGCAATCTCAAGACCCAGAAATAATGTGCTAAAATTATCATATGCCCTCCAGATCTAATGTTTCATACTTGCAGGTTGAAACCATGTCATCATATGATCAAATCCCATGAAAAAGGAGTCGTTGACATTCATTTAAAGCAATGCCGAAAGCTGGCAAGAGTTACTCATTTACAAATCCCAAAAGAATTAACCGAAACCACGAAGAACATGAATGCAGCAATAGCAAGAGGCCCTCAACACAAACCTTGAAGGATTAATACAGATCGCAAAACCCCGAATAACAAAGAATCGAAACCTTTTTCAAACAGACCCCTATGACAAAAGAAGTCACAAGTGCAGTCCTTCGACATCCACAAATCAATCCCTGACGTCTTGCAAACTTCTCAAACAAAGTCCTTGGAAATCTCACTTACAGCCCAAACTCCATCTCAAATCCAAATTACAAATCTCAATCCTTTCAGCTTCACAAATAAGTCCCTGAAAAACATAAAACTTCACAAACAAGCCCTTTCCAGCCCTTTTTGGCCATAACTTCTCCATTTCAAATCCAAATCAACCCAAACCAACTGTAAATGAACCCAAATCAAATCCTTCATATTTCTAAATTGAAATCAAGCATAATCAAACAACATACAACCTGCCAAATGACCAAAATACCATTTTCTTCATGTTTAAATCATTTCCTCTTAAATGAAATATAAATAAAGCACAAATATATTTCGTCAAATACAAAGATGTTTATAAAATAAATAAAAGGTATAATAAATGTATTTTAATAACATTCATTGCATTTTGTGCATACATATTACTTAAATACCTAAAACAATGATAATCAAATGAACACAAAAAGACCAAGTACATGAGTTCTCCCCTTTTAGCCCCTTTATTCAATTTACAACAAATAGGCCCCAAATCCCGGAATGGACGAGGTGTTCAGTATGGCTTGGAAGGGTCATCTGATGTAATTAACAGCGGGGGCTTGCGCCCGTTGGGAGTTAAACGTCCCCACAATCATTAAACTCCCTCGATGGACTGATTATGAATCGTAGGTCTGTCGAGGGTGAACCGGAAGGAATAGCAGAAAGAAAGAAATGAATGTTTCAAGTTCAATGTTATTTAACCAGTCGAGAGCATTGAACCATGAGACATTTAAATACATATGCACACACCTTCCATACCAACAGCTGTGCAACTTTCTGCGCCCTACAAATAGATTTACTGTAGAACAAATTATCCAGCTCTTTTCTATATACAATATATCCTTAGGAACTAATGATACTAATAGAACCCAATTAATTTTAGCTATTCAACAATTAAGTAGACAACAATTTGAACATTTGCTACAATCTATGGACTTCCAACCTCAGAATACTCAGAGGAACTTAACCATGACTCTGGAGCAGATCCCACTTGCTTCCACCTTAGATAGAGAGTCTCACACTGTTTTATGATAGTGCTTAATTGGAACATTAGAGGCATGAATTCACCTAGGAAAAGGCAAGCTTTGACAGATTTCATTTCTAGATATCATATAGATATAGTAGCAATTCAAGAAACCAAAAAGGAGACATTTAGTAATAGAATACTGAGATCTCTTTCTACTAAACTAGATATTTGGATTTATGCTCCTTCAGTGGGCAGATCAGGAGGTATCCTGTTTGGGGGAGATAGTTCTTCTATTACAGTGCTATCCCATTCTATTCATACATATTGCTTGGATATTCACTTCATTCATAAATTGGACAACTCTGACTGGCAATATACTATAGTCTATGGACCCACCATTAGGAGTAGGAAACAGGAATTCTGGTTAGAATTAGATTTAGTTAGAAATACAAATACAAAATTCTGGCTACTTAGTGGAGACTTTAATGCAATTAGATATTCCCATGAGAAATCTGGACCTAATTTTGATATCCAGACTAGTCAACAATTTAATCAATTTCTCAATAGACATAATCTTGTTGAGCATAAATTGCAAAGTAGAAAGTATACATGGTCAAATGGGACCAATTTTGCTTTGTTAGATAGAATGTTCACTACACTGGATTGGGACCAACACTATCCCTCTAGTACTATTACTGATTTAGCCAAAAATGGTTCAGACCATTGTCCCCTTTTACTTAACATAGAGGGGAGACAACCTTCCCATTCCCATCAATTTAGAATAGATCCCCTCTGGCTTCAACAGCCAGAGTTTTGCCAACTCATACCCAAATGGTGGGATGAATACCAATTAGACCAGCACAACATTGCTTTCAGCTGGCAGAAAAAATTAGGTTTCTTAAGAAGAAAGATTAGAGGTTGGGCCAAGAATTTTTATGGACAAAAGAAAAAGGAAAAACATAAACTCTTAGAGCAACTTAATGACCTAGATATCATTAAAGAAAATAGACCATTAGATCAATGTGAGGCTCAATCCTGGCACTCCTCCAAACATAGACTGGAAGAGTTGCATTTAGAAGAAGAATTATATTGGAAGCACAGGTCCAAACAGACCTAGCTGGATGAAGGGGATCATAATTCAAAATATTTTCATATTATAGCCAATCACAAGAAAAAGAAAAATAGAATTACTAATTTAGACATTAATGATACTCCCACCAACTCACTTACTGAGATCAAACAACATGCTATAGCTTATTATAAAGACATCTTAGGTACCAAAGGAGTGAAATATGCCTCTCTCAACCCTAACTTCTGGGATAGTACTGATAAGGTCACTGACTTAGAAAATACCATGTTACAACAGCCTTTTTCCCTTGAGGAAATTAAAGGGGCATTATTTGATAGTGCAGCTAATGGAGCCCCAGGGCCAGATGGATTTTCCTTCCTCTTTTATCAATTTTTCTGGCAGACAGTCCAATCAGACTTACAATCTTTATGTAACTCATTCCATAAAAATACACTACAACTGGATAAACTTAACAAATCCATTATCTGCCTAATACCCAAAGAACCTAATGCTTCCACAATGAATAAGTTTAGACCCATTAGTCTGGTAAATTGTAGCTTCAAACTCTTATCCAAGATCCTAACACATAGATTGGGGGGGATTATGAGTAGAATCATAGATGACAGCCAAGCAGCATTCCTACCTAATAGATATATTCTAGACAATGTAGTAGTTAGCCAAGAATTAATACATTTCTGTAATATTAAACAACAAAATGGAGTAGTAATTAAGGTAGATTTTGAAAAAGCTTATGATAAGATTCATTGGGAGTATATTTTAGAGATATTACATAGTAGAGGTTTTGGGAAACAATGGATATCTTGGATTCAACACTGGTTAATTAGTTCTCAATCATGTCTTAATATAAATGGTGAACTTACACCTTACTTTTATTGTAAAAGAGGTGTAAGACAAGGAGATCCTCTTTCTCCTTTCTTATTCATTCTAGCTGCAGATACTCTTAGCAAAATTTTTCATAAAGGGAAAGTAGCTCAATTAATTAGAGGTTTAGGACCTGCATGTTTCAATAACTATACAATAACAAATTGTCATTATGCTGATGACACAATTCTATTTTTAGAAGCTGTGCCAGAGGTAATAGAAGCTGTTTGGTGGGCTATGCAAGCCTTTCAGGCAGTATCAGGCATCAGAATTAACCTAGATAAAACAGAAATGTTTGGAATTAATCAAGCTCCGTTAGATTTGTTAGCACTTATCTTTAAATGTAAAACTGTCACTTTCCCTATCAAGTACTTGGGCTTGCCTCTCCATAATAGGAAACTTAGGGTGTTAGATTGGCAATTTCTGATAGCAAAGATAGAAAAAAGACTTCCAAATTGGAAAGGACAATTACTGTCCATAGGAGGGAGACATACTCTCATTAATTCAGTTCTTTCATCCATTCCACTCTATGCTTTATCTTTGTACAAAGTCCCTCTGACTATTCTTAAGGACATTGACAAAATTAGATGTAGATTTTTATGGCAAGGAACTTGTCAATCTAGGAAGAAATATGCATTAGTAAATTGGAGGAAAGTTTGCTTAGCCAAACAGTATGGTGGATTAGGGATTATTAACCTCAGAGACATGAATATTTCATTACTAGTCAAATGGTGGTGGAAATTAAAAGATCCCCAGTATTCTAGTAACTGGAAGACCTTACTTACATATCTTTACTGCACTGATTCAGATGCTCACATCCATTCTCCATTTTGGAAAACCCTAATGAAATTAGATTCTTTAGGCCAATGCAGTGTTCAGTATACACCTGGAAGTCAATCTAAGGTCAGGTTTTGGGAAGATATGTGGTATGAAAACTGTACCTTGTCTTCTAGATTCCCTCAACTATATGCAAATTGTATCAATCAATCAATCTTGTTTTCAGAAGTGATTCTTTCACAGGGACAGGGGGTATTGTTCAGGGATACACTTACAGGTGTTTCATTACAGGAATGGAATCAACTCCTTCATGTTTTGAGCCATCTGTCTTTTACTCACTATGATGATAAACTAGCTTGGAGATGGGAACCTTCAGGGAGTTTTAGTGTTAAATCACTCTACCAATTAGTTAATTATAGGGGTGTATTAGTGGCAGACCCTCTCATGTGGTGGTCTTTACCTCTACCACCTAAAATCAAAATTTTCATGTGGCTCACCTTTCACAATAGAATTCTGTCTAAACTGAACTTGAGGAAAAAGGGTTGGACTGGAGACACTTCCTGTGTTTTCTGTTCCCATAGTGAGTCTGTACACCATTTATTTCTAAAATGCCCTTTAATCCAACATGTATGGAGCTGGTTGGGCAAAACACCATTGCCATACTTGCAATGGTCCAACATGCATTCAGTGTTTGAGTTTGTCCAGAATCTATCACCCATAGAAAAAACTGCATTTCTTATAGTCTTTAGTGCTACGTGTTGGACTGTATGGAAACATCGCAATGACGTTTGTTTTCACAACACCCAACCTAAATCGGCCAGGTCTATTATTTACTTAATCATTTCTTTGATTGTGTATTGGACAGGTAGTAAGAGGATTAAACATAGAGTGAGACAAGAAACGCTCAAGTGGATTCCAGATGCTTATCTCATGGAGGCGGTTCCCCTGCGGATGATCTGGCCTGGCGCAGAGGAGAGTGAATCTTTTCAGATAGAAGAATCAGATGTTGGTAATTAGCCTAGAGTGTCACCGCTAGCTAGTATTAAACACTTTTTGAGCAGCTGCGACTGCTAGATTCTCCCCTAATATTTTGGTGTTTTGAGATGTAGTTGTTACTCAACAACTTCTTGTGTAGTCATCGGGGACAAGATAGTTAGTCGGGACAGTAGTGATAGTAGTCCTAATTACATAGCAGCAGGGAGGGGCGATATCTACTCTCCCCTCTATTGGGATAATTCCCTTTTTGTCACATTCAGTTTCTTTAATGAAACAGGGCCTTTAAAGCCTTTTTAACCAAAAAAAAAATAATTCAAAAATTTTATATTTGATTTTACAAAGTGTACTTTCATCATAGTTAAAAAGTACAAAGTTCCTTCATCCCAAATTAACTATTTGACATTAATTTATACTTTAAAAGTTAATGCAGAATTGTAATGTGCTTAAATTCTACATATGGGACCACATTTATATGAAATTTAAATTATGTAATCGGGCTCAAAGTTGCAATCTCCTATTGACTCAATAAAAAAAATTATAAGCCTTAATAGCAACAAGATAGGATTCGGCCTGTCGCTAAAGTGTAATCAAAATAACAATAACATAACAGATTAATAATAGATTAGTGTGTTAGTGTGTTATTATTAACTTTTATTTTATTTAAGAAGGATAAGAATCGAGCCGAGATAAAGATTATAGTTACCCAACTACTCCTTTTACGATAAAGATAAGAAACAAGTTTTTTACCTTTAATTTAGGGACGAGAAAATTGAGATTAGAGGAATTAATTTTTTTTTTCAAGTGTAGTGTAGTTTCATCATATAAGGAAGGGGGTTAAAAATATTGGCATATAAAAATTACAAAATTTAATAGACAAATTTTCAATTTATAGAGGGCCTTAGCACTATTTTCACTGCATTGTCATCCGCTCTTGGTTTAAATAAGACCTCATATATATTTTTTGAATCTACAATCTCTCATGCGGAGAATGTTGTTTTAGCTTACTAGACCAAAAAATAATACTCAAATTAGTGTATTATAAAGTTATTAATATTATATTAAAAATTACATAAGGTGCTCAACTTAGTGCAACTGAATGATCAGATCAGACGTTGTGTTTATTAATCACAGCAATACCCTAAAATGTTGATGGAATATTTCATTCTGAAATAGAGTATTTTGTGGAAACATGTCTGTTGGCATTGACCAAACAATAGCATAGTGAAGACGAGCACAGGAATTGATTCACTTTTTTTTTCTTTTCATTTTTGATTAAGAGGTCCTGTACACCTCAGTATTTTTTAATATTATTCTCGAGAATTGAACCTACAATCTCTTCGTACAAAGATGGAGTTCAAACCATTACACTAAGTCCGAGATTCACAAGAATTGATTCGCTATTAACCAAAGTATATGTATTTCTTTTTTGGTTATATAAATGGAGTCTGGCTACTCATCGACGACTTTCAGTCTAAGTGCTATTGGCCTTCTTCAAGACCTATCGAATAGACTTTAAATAACGAATCTAAACCGATATACTTTACCAGTGATGTATTTACATACAAAATTTATAAAAAATTTATGGCATTTATTATCAAGTCAAATGTAAAAAAAAAAGAGCAATAAATGCATTGAAATTAACTTAAAAACTTTATTTTTTGACGGCTTAACTTGATACTAAATGCCATTGAAAATTTATAAATATTGTATGTACACGTATCACTCATGAAGTAGATCGATTTAAACGGTGTAAATTTGTCGTTAAAGTGTTATATGATAAGTTTTAGAGTCGTGGCACTTAAACTGAAATACCACTAATGGCATAGGTGGCATACTCATATGAATAAATGGTGTTTATGTTGTTGGTGCTCACATTAAATTTCCCGTGTTATCTTTTAATTGTTCACATTTTACATGTTCATAATCTGGGCTGGCCCAATTTATTTCTCTTTTATTTATTTGTTACTTATGTGATTTAGTCTCAGACGAATGGTTCCTTGTAGGCTACAAGACCTACGGATCTTAATTTCTGGATTATTTTCTGGACTGTCAGGGGCTCACTTTTCGCCCTTATCCAATTTAGCAAATTTTAACGGATTTGATCACCCGGCCCATTGATTTGAAGATAATAAAAGAATTGGGTTTTGTAATATGCCTAAATGGGCCGAGCAGGCTTTGGGTAATTCTAATCAAAATCTTTAATTTTCTCTCAAAATAAGAACAGGATATAAACAAAAAAGAGGAGGGTTCAAATGCCTCAATTTTTCATGCCTCCACTATGTCTTCATTTTTTAAAACTTTAATAACTCAAAATTTAAAACTTAAAAGTCAAAATAAAACCGTTGGATATGATTTATATCATTTTATCTATGCACGTGTAAAAAATTATGACATTTCAATTTTGTTTTGGTTGTCATCAAGAGCTTGTAAAAAACGTACTAATGTGGATAATTTCTAGACGTTGATTTTTCAACTTATTGATTCACATAAAAATAAAATCAAAATGTGATAATTTTTTATGAGCACATAGATAAAATGATGTAGATCATATCCAACGGTTTCATTTTGACTTTTAAGTTTTAAATTTTGAGTTATTAAAGTTTAAAAAATAGAGGCATGGTGGAGGCATGAAAAATAGAGGCATTAGAACCCTCCTCAACAAAAAATGGTTGGTCACAGATATTTGCCGAAACAGCTGCCAAATTTCCATTTTCATCATTTCGTATAATTTAGAAAATATGCTGTTGATTAATTTGAATAATAGTTCCGTAGAAAGCAACGCATTTATTAACCTAATTAAATATTTCGATCATGCCCCTGATTTACTGTCGATGAAAGAAGTTTTGGTTCAGCAGTCACTTGTCTCATAAATAAGGCTACAAAATGTAGCTTATAATTTGTGGCTTGTTTGTATCTGATTCAAATTTTGATCGATGTCGACTCGTTTAATTAGACTTCTAACCAGCTTGCGCTGAAACTTTGTATTGACTCACGAACTCAGACTCAAAATGACTGAATAAGATTATGATATCCAATTTAAAATAATCATTAATCCGACAAGAGATGTTCGCCTTTTTTTAATATAATTGTAACATATTAACAAATACACTGGACATGTCCATTACTACAAACTACTGGAGCTAGGCGACAGAAGATTAAGCTGGAAAGTTAGTTAGAGACTAGGTTGTTAGCATTTGATGTAACAGTAATTAGTTAGAACTATAGTTAGTTTGTAACTAGGCTTAGTCTATATAACCATATACTGTACAGGATACAATTAAAACCAATACAATGATCTTTCTCTAGCAAATTACTTCTTCTCAGTTTTTATAACAATATATGATAACTCAATGAAAGGGAGCCATTATTAGTTATTCTGTATTTTAGTATTTTTAAGATAATACGAAACCAAATACAGAAAATGGGTTAAAATTGAGCTGATCTAGAGCTTTGATTTGAACTAATTTGAACTTGATTGCTGATTGATTTATACTTTAAGCTCAACTCAACTCAGTTTACTAGCAGATCAAGCTAAATTTAAAATCATCACTCTCAAACTAAGACTTGTTTGGAGCAAATGACGATTACTACTAGAGTTTAAACCATTCAGTTTAAATCTCTTGGTTCATATCAAACTTCTGCAGATGAATCCAATATGTCTCTGAAAATAGAAAAAAATCAAATTGAAATAGAAATCCTTTTACTCAAAAAAAAAAAATATAAATCCTACTTTTGAAGGCGCAAGTAACAACATATACACATTCATTCGAAATCCAAATATAAATCTCTTGTGTATATTAAAACAATTGAATGACTCAATTCTAATTTTACAAAAAAAAAACAATAGATACAAATATTTGGATTGTGCAGAGAATATAATAAGAATAGAGGAATTGAATAAATTAGTAGATGAGACTATAAAGAAAATAGTGATTTTTGAATTAGTGTGAAAATATTTTTAATATGGTGCTATTTAGATTAGTAAAGATATTGTTTGGATTGTACATATAGAATACTGAATAACTGTAACACCTCTTGCAAGCGAGATAGCGGAGGGTTAAGAAAGATAAAAGATAGGCAAGTTGAATCTCAAACAAATTGTTACTACGGAAAGATGGCGGAAACGACATCAACTTCGTCAGATTAAGACTGTGTTAGTAAAAATCCGAAAAAGAACATTTTCTCTCTCTCTTGACACACAAAAATAGCCATTATTCCGACTTCACAAGAAACAACGGATTAGTCAGATTAGTAGCTATTCGGAATAACATTCTTGTGGTGCTATTTAGAATAATAGCTATTCGTGAGACATTAAAAGGTGCCCTAATCTCCAATAAGGAAAGGGCTCAATCATACTCCACAGATGCTCATCTTCAATAGGTGTAAATATCAATGAAAAAAAAATAGGTGTAAATATATTTTTCTTGTATAAAGAAAACCCTGCAACATCACCCGACATTTTTATTAATATCCAAAGTTTAATACAAATTATTAATTATACCCAGAACTCAACTCAATATCGAAATATACCCAAGCTGGCCGGCTATGTTCCCTTTTTTTTTTTTTCCCTAAGCCGGCCATTTTATGGCCGGCTATGTACCTTTTTTTTTTTTTTTTTTTTTTTTTTAGAGAGAGACACTATGAAGATCAAAATATTGAAATCTAACTCTGAAAATTTGAAATTTTTGTTTAAATTATTTGTTATATTACTTCTATGAGGAGGGATCAAATTACAACAATTATTTTTTTTATTTTCAAAGTCCAAATCGTCAATCCAAACCGTTCAACATGATTTCCACAATAAACTGTGCTTGCAGATCAAATTTTACATTTTTTTGAATTTGTTTACTATTTATTAAGTATTTTACAAAAAATAGTCATATTCAGACTATTGAATTTTGTACCCATCTTAATAAATAGTAAAAAAATTCAAAAAAATGTAAAATTTGATCTGCAAGCACAGTTTATTGTGGAAATCATGTTGAACGGTTTGGATTGACGATTTGGACTTTGAAAATAAAAAAAATAATTGTTGTAATTTGATCCCTCCTCTACTTCTTTTGATGTATAATTAGCATATTTATACTAAAATACGCTAGAATACTTGAAATTATGTTGAATTACACTATATTACAATAAATTATGTTCAATTATACTAAATTACGTTAAATTACAATAACTTCGCTAATTATGCTGAAATACAGTAAAAAAAACACTAAACTACACAAAATTACGCTATAGTAGACTGATTTTGCTCATCTTTCATGAATCATAAAAAATAGTAAAAAAATTCTAAAAATAGTAAAAATTGGTAATCTGCAAGTTCATTATGTAACTAATTTACTGAGCTACTTGGATTGAATGATAAAAATGAAAATCTTAATCGGAAACTTCAACTCAAGTTTTGAGGCTCTTCTCTTTGTTTTTTGGCGATTCTGAATTTCGGAATACAGCATAGCTGGCACAGACGTATGCGCATTTTCACAAGCTTTCCGAAAAGTAGTCATTTGCTGAAATCGGACACTCGAGCACCGTTTTATGACCGTTTGAAGTTTCATCGTTGTTTTTCTCCTTTTCAGTGAAAATATCGTCCCTATTCATATCGTATTTTAGCGTAATTTACGTATTTTAACGTAATTTAATGTATTTTAACGTAATTTAACATAATTTAGTGTTATTCAACATAATTTCAATTAATCTATCGTATTTTAGTATAAATATGCTAATTATACATCAAAGAAGTAATATAACAAATAATTTAAACAAAAATTTCAAATTTTCAGAGTTAGATTTCAATATTTTGATCTTCATGGTGTCTCTCTAAAAAAAAAAAAAAAAAAAAAAAAAGGTACATAGCCGGCCATAAAATGGCCGGCTTAGGGAGGGAACATAGCCGGCCAGAAAATGGCCGGCTTGGGTATATTTCGATATTGAGTTGAGTTCTGGGTATAATTAATAATTTGTATTAAACTTTGGATATTAATAAAATGTCGGCAACATCACCAACCAAACCGCATCTTTAACCAACACTTAAAGCAAAATTGGTTGGAAATACAAGGTTAGGTGGGTTCGACAGAAATAATCAAAAGAGAACAGATAATACGTCTGATCGTAGTTAAGATCATGCCAAATGCATTAGGAATCAATGTCAATTCATGAATTTATCATTCACTCAATCACTCGTTAGGCGGGTCCCACGTACTAGCGGTTCTTTTTAATAGAAATAGGAAATCTGTTCAAACTTTCTAAGGTTCAAGAAATTGACAAGGACCTAGAAACATAATTCCCCGAAATTTTTTTTACCGTCTTTGAAAAAAAATAAAAATAAACCCAATAATCACTTTTTGAGAAAGTTCCAAAATTACCATATATAATAAGAGAACGGAGTAGGTCCGATGTCCATCGGACTTATTTTTAAGTTCAACGAGCATGATGACTGTCCGATCTAATTTAAAATTTGTGCGCATGAAAATTGAAACAGAAACACACGAAGTTTAAAGCATTCCGCACGAATCTTAAAGCAAATCGACAGTGATTAAATCCATCAAACTAAAGTAGGTCCGATGCCCATCGGACCTTCTCTCAAGTGATATAATAATACGTGCAACCAAAAAGGTACGTAGCTCGGTGAAATCAATATCTGATTGATTTGGTTGCATATATTATATGCGAGCAATCAGACTGTTGGTTACGGACCTGATAATTCTGAATTTTCTTTTTAAAGAAAATGATTATTGAGTTTATTTTTTATTTCAGAAGAGGGTAAGAAAAAAATTGGCATCACTCGAGATCTTCAATAATAAGTTTTTAGGCAAATGAAATTACATTAAAACACTTCAAAACAACAAAATTAAAATTAGACATCAGCTGGTCAATTGAACCAGGCAACCAGCCACACAGTCACAACTTGCCTAACAAAAACTGCTTACCCTTCAACCACGAGAGCAGCTTGGGTCCGATGGATTTCGGAACCGTCCAGTCTGCTTTAAGATTAGTGCGCACAAATTTTAAAGCAAATGCGAAAGTTGCGAGCGTGAATCTTAAAGCAGATCGGACAGTCATCGAGCCCAAATTGACCTCTTCAACCACATCTGTGACGGAAATAACTCGACTGTTTAATAACTCATTAAACCCTAAACTGTTACATGCGTTGAATTCCTGGTGTTTTTCGTTACAACGAAACAAACGGTTATGTGGAGATTTTAATTTTGTCAGTTGCTTCATATCCAATTTAAATTGTTGTAATCATGTCAGTATTTATAATTACTTGAAATGAAAATATTTCAGAGACGTCATAAAATGTTATGGAATTTGTACAGAGTCATGATAAAATTTCAGAGATGAAGATATTTTTAATTAGATTAGGGAGAGTCTTACGAGTATGTAGATCGATATACAACCATACGAGTAACTTTTTAAGCCTTCAAACCATGTTAAATTATCAAGAATTTTTAGTTGCTGAATCATTAATTAATTATTATCAAATTTAATCCAATGATAAAAAAACTTTTATGGGTGTCCACGGATTGGATAGTGGTAAAAGGATACGATAATGGAAGTCAGAGACGGATAAGAGAGAAAAAAGCATAAATCGAAGAAGAGAGGACAAACTGAGAAATAGGAGAGAAGTCAGAGACGGAAAGGAGAGCCACGTGAAAAAAATAAACTCAATGGAGAAGAGAGAGAGCAAACCGAAAATCAGGAGAGAAGTCGGAGACACAGAGGACAGCCGATATTTTTATTAATACCCAAAGTTTAATACAAATTAATAAATATACCCAGAGTCGCACCAATTATCGAAATATACCCAAGCCGGTCATTTTCTGGCCGGCTATGTACCCTCCCTAAGCCGGCCAGAAAATGGCCGGCTATGTTCCTTTTTTTTTTTTTTTTTTTTTTTTTTTAAGAGAGACACTATGAAAATCAAAATATTGAAATTTAACACTGAAAATTTGAAATTTTTTGTTTAATTATTTGTTATATTACTTCTTTTGATATAATTAGCATATTTATATTAAAATACGCTATATTAATTGAAATTATATTGAATAACACTATATTATGTTAAATTACGCTAAATTACATTACATTACATTACAATACGCTATATTAATTGAAATACGCTATATTATTTTTTATGTTGTGCTACTATTTTAATGTTGTAATATTTTCTGTTTAGCATTATCATGATAATTTATTTTGATCTGTAAAATATAAAAATAGTACCATAAAAGCACACATACACAAGAACCGAAATATAGGATAATCCAAATATACCAAACATAAATAGTATATCAAATATAAATAGTACAAAACTAGTAAAAATACAACTAAAACGGAGAGGGGGAATATCGCTGAGCCGGTACTCCGGCGCGGCCAGCGCGGCCAGGCTCCGTCTCTCTCGGGCTCATCTGGGGCATCGGCAGACCTCAGTATCTGCTCGACGGTATCCCAACTGGCATCGCCTGTGGAGACTGGTGGTACTGGCGGAGGTGTAGCGAAGATAGATGCGGCAAACTCACTCCCAAAGGCAGGCTGAGCATGAGACCCGCTACCACTAGCCTCTCTATCATGCGGCATCTCTGTGCCATATCGGGGTACCCTCGGTGCCGAGCTGAAATCCTCATCGAATACCCCGAAGTCCTGGAGACTGTACGAGAGGGACTCGTACTCAGAAGTATCGGACATCTCAGGTGGTGGCTGTGGCGGCATCTCTGCCGGACCCTGCAATCATACACATAATTTATTAAATTTGATCTGAATGAAGAAATTTATTAAAACATCTAGCTGATATTGAAGTATGACATACCTGAGGCTGCACCGGACGTCCATGCTCGTCGTACCATGCCGTCCACCCAACGTCGGACAATACCCAACGGTGGTAGTCCCACTCTGGATGTGAATCGGGGGAAGATGGCATATCATCTAACAGAACCGGGCTCCGATCGGGCTCATGCGGATCTATCTCACGCCAGTTGATGTTCTCTCTGGCGTCCCGCAGCATACCGATGATCTTTCCACCGTGCCCGGCATCCTCCACTGTATTCGCATTCTTCTTGAGGGTGCGGTACCCAAGCAGTCTCCAGTTCTTCTTTCCCAGCATGCGGATCCCATGCCCGCACTCCTTGATCGCTGACAAAAGCTGAAAAAAACTTAACATGTCAGATCAAACCTTGATGTATTACTAAGTTAGACCAAAACTATGTGGTTTTAGGTGCTTTACCTGGCGAGCCCATCCACGACCGGTGGGATGGTAACCATCATCCATCTGGATCCTGTCGCGGAGATGGGCACCGTAATCACCCTGCAGATAGACACTCGCCATGCAGACCTGCGGGTACCATACATCGTACCTCAACTGGGGATCTCCCTGGGTCTGCTGAATCCCATCTGGCAACTGATAGAGGTCTGCATACTGAGGAGCCAGGGCCGTCCGGTAGTATGCCTCAAAATGGGTGCTCCAGTCCTTATCCAGCCGCGCTCGGTGGGTAACGCTGTAAAGAAGACGTTAGTTGCAATAAAAAACTATCAAGTAATATGATTTATTTAATAAATACAATAGACTACGACTTACTAGTGCTCGTCTCTGTGCGTGTAACTCGGCAAAGATGGGTCTGCAGGAATCAACGCCGCTCGACCAAACTGTCGGAGCACCCGATCTGGGTAGTGGTGCTCCACTGTCCAGAAATGTATGAGCGGACCTCGGTAGAACCACATCGCCTGCTCCTGCTCGTCAGTCACACTGCCCGGCAAGAGGAACTCCTCGTACAACTCTCTGTACGGCGTCCACTCAACAAGAGGCTCAGGCAAACTCTGAAGCTCTGACCGGACTGTCCTGATCCCAACGGTAGCACCGTGGGTCCGATCCTGGTAGCGGTGGAACCCGTGCCACTTCTTGGCGTATGCCGGGCAGTGAAACACATCTGGCTCTCCCTAATCCGGCGCCTCATTGGGGATAGGACGGCCCACTGGTAGACGTGACCACGACCAGTGCTGAAGCAGGAGTACCGGCCCGTACATCTGCTTCGCCGTCGGCTTCATTTTCAAGAAAATTACGCGTCAGTGTATTTTGATGGATTGATTGATTAAATAATTTACACTAAAATAAGAGTTGGTGACTTACCTCACTACTGCGACACAGGTTTGAGTACAGATGCGCCAGGACAGCTCCACCCCAGTTGTACGACGACGGCCGCTCAATGCCCATCAGCAACGGGAGATACATCATCGGCACCTGATCACCGCTGGAATCCGGAAACATGACAGAACCAAAAAGGTCCATCACGTAGCCGCGTGTATATCTGCAATACAAAACATATAAAAATTCTAATAGAATCATCGTATTATATCACAATTAGTAGAAACAAGTTATAAAATTTACCTCACAATCTCCTGCTCGGTGGAATCTGCCGAAAGACCCGCGATGAAGTGCTGCCGTAACCTCGTCATCCGCAGATGAAATTTGGACCTCCCCCGGTCCCCAATGATATACTCCGGGTCAGCTCCTAACAACTCCTCGACATAACCTGCGAAGCTGGTGCTGTCAGAGACGCCGCCGACGGGTGTGCCACGGATAGCCAAACCCCAGAGAGCACTCACATCCTGGAGAGTCACTGTCATCTCTCCGAAAGGCATGTGAAACGTGTGCGTCTCGGGACGCCATCGCTCCACCAGTCCGGCGATGAGAGATGCATTGATGATGCTCTTCTCTGTGCGCACGATGTCCACAACGTGGTGGAGACCCAGGTTGAAGAGGTACGGCCGCATCACCTCGAAGTACCTCATGTGAACGCATCTCAACTTCACATCTAGAAGATCCGTGTCCTGCGTTGAAAAATGTAATCCGCATGGTGACAACATAATAAATTTAAATCCAACAAAATTTAATGAAAATATAAGAAAAGGAACGTACCTCACGAGAAGCCAGTGAGACTCGGTGCTCGCTGTGGGGAATCCACAGGAGAGGACTGATGTGCTCCGTGCTGCTAGTACTGATCGGCTCGTCCACTAATGGACGCTGGGTAGGCCGTGCGCTAGGCATCCTGATATCTAAAATAACCTAAATTCGGTGAAATTACGCTTGATCACCATAATTATGGTAAAAAAGGCCCTAAAAATTGGTTATCTGTGCTAATTACACTAAATTACGCTTAATCAGTCTAATTATGGTAAAAAAGACCAAAATACTCTAAAAATTGGTCAAACGTGCTAATTTCGGCAAAATTACGCATAATCAGCCTAATTATGGTAAAAAAGGCCAAAATACCCTAAAAATTGGTTATCTGTGCTAATTACACTAAATTACGCTTAATCAGTCTAATTATGGTAAAAAAGACCAAAATACCCTAAAAATTGGTCAAACGTGCTAATTTCGGCAAAATTATGCATAATCAGCCTAATTATGGTAAAAAAGGCCAAAATACCCTAAAAATTGGTTATCTGTGCTAATTACACTAAATTACGCTTAATCAGTCTAATTATGGTAAAAAGACCAAAATACCCTAAAAATTGGTCAAACGTGCTAATTTCGGTAAAATTACGCTTAATCGGCATAATTAGGGTAAAAAAACCAAAATACCATAAATATTGGTCAATTGTGCTAATTACACTAAATATTAGTTAACTTAGCTAATTACACTAAATTACAACAACATAATCTAAATTATAACACCTAAAACCCTAAACCCAAAACCCTAAAATAAATAAATTGAAAATTAAATTAGATAAAAAAAAAATTACCTCAAAGAAGAAGAGAGAATTCGGAATTGGGTTGGGATGAGAGAATTGTGAGAGGAGAGAGAGAAAAAAGGGTATATATAGGGGTTAAAACGAAAAAAAAAAAAAAAAAGGTACATAGCCGGCCATTTTCTGGCCGGCTATGTACCCTCCCTAAGCCGGCCAGAAAATGGCCGGCTTGGGTATTTTTCGCTATAGCCCGGAAGTCCGGGTATATTTATTAATTTGTATTAAACTTTGGATATTAATAAAAATATCGGCAGAGGAGAGCTACACAAAAAAAGATTTTTAAAAAATAACGCTAAGGAGCAACTTCCATCATGCGAGAATCTAAAAAATCTATCTTTTTGGTGGCAAATACAAAAACCATCAACTAGAGATTTGTAATTACAAGTTAATCATATTCATATATATTTCCTACTATTTTTTTATTGAGTAATTCTTCTGTCCCCCGCTCTCCAGTCTCCTAAACGTCCTCCTGATTCTAACAGTCAAAATCATACAAATTAACGGTCAAAGTACGTACCAAATTAGAAACTGAAAATTCACTTTCTTCTTTCCCATTTTGTCTTCATCCCTTCCATTTTCATCCAGTCTCTCGGAAAGACAATAGAGGTGATTTTACACAAATTCCAATGATCAGGAAACAACAAAAATTCTAAAAATCTTCCAAAAATAAAATAGTGGATCTAGGATGGAGAATAAATTAAGCCCGTTAGAGCAGTTGGAGGTGCAGTTGCAAGCTTTATGTGAAACCCTTGCTACAGTAATGGAGTCGATCCGAGGGCCGTCAATGGTGAGCACAGTAACAAGATTCGCGTTTAATTCGCGAATTAAATGTTTCGGATCAATCCGCGTTTATATACGGTGATTCACGAATTAAACTGTCAATTTGCGAATTATTCGCGAATTTTATGAATTTTCCGTTTTATTCGCGTTTTCTTCTCAAAAATTCGGTCAGGTTTACCTAAAGAATGCTGAATCATTTCAAGAAAAAACCAATTCAAAATATATTTGAGATTCAGCATGAAATCGGCTGAAGAATAGATCTAGAATAGATAAAAACGGGATAGAGAAAAGGGGAAAAAGAGAAGAAGGTAAATCTGACAGTAGGACCCATTCATTTAAAGGTGCAATTGATGTCATTTCAATTATAAGTATGAATACTTTCTTCAGTACCTATCAATACATTCAAGCACAAAATAGATTAACTGATTTACTGATTTAATTTATTTTACCCCATAACAATTCACACTTCAATGCGTAAGTATGAATACTTAATATTTTAGATAATAATATTTTTACTAAAACTACCATACTGGTGATTGTGCGGTGGTGGTTCCCCCAAGTAGTCAATGCACGGAGCACATTCAAAATTTTTTCAGGAATATTTTACAACATAAAAATTCACACTTCAGTGCGTAAGTATGAATACTTGATATTTTAAAAATGAACGTTTACAACAATTACAACGCTGACACTTACAGTGCGTAAGTATGAATACTTGGTTTCTGCGTGTGGTTCCTATCGTTGTCGCTTTCAAGCGACGTTTGTTGTCCCCCAGGTAGTTAATGTCCAAGACACGTCTGTGGATTTCTCATAAATATTTAATAACATAAATATTCACACTTTACTGAGTAAGTATGAATATTCGGCATTTTAGAGAATAATACTTAACATATTAGAGATGAATACTTGACAAGTTATGAATACTTGCACACCGAGGTATGAATACTTGAACGACGAAGAACCCGAAAGTACTTCATCATGGATCTCATTTGAAAGAGAAAATTACGTAGAAGATGTCCGTAGTTTTAGATTCGCAAAATTCCTCACAGGTCTTCAGAAATATTGACGAGATTAAACGGAGAAAAAAAACCCACTTCTAAAAACGTGTAAAAGATGAGTGTGTAATTAGAGAGAAAAGAAAGTTGATGTCCAGTTTTTTTTTTTTAATACTTGATGTCTTAGGTATGAATACTTAATATATTATATGTTAATACTTGCACGCATAAGTATCCATACATACGCGCGCCAGTTGTAAATTTTTTCAATCATAAGTGGTCCCCCAAGTTAGTTAATGTAGTTAGTGGTCACCATTGTACTTTATACATCAGTTAATCAGGGAGACGTTTAGGGGACAGAATGGGGGGACTGTTAGTCGATCCCTTTTTTATTTGTCAAACACAGTACTGGAATGGTAATGATAAATAATCACCTTCTAGTAGCGCGTACCAAACACCCCTTAATTTTTTACCAATAGATATGCGGGGATACTTAATTTGCTAAATTAATTATTTTTTTAAACTTAATAGCAGCTACCAAGATGAAATTAATTACTTTATTATGTAATTAATTTTTTGAAGTTTGTGTATACTTTTATATTGCATTTAAATTGATTGTACCAAATTTCAGAGGTGAATCTTAAGATAACGCATGAGTGTTTAGCCATCTCATAATTTTTAAAATTTTCATCGTGGATATATAGAAATTTAATTTTTTTAGTGATTAAATGTGTGCTTGTATTTTAGTGAAATTTAATTGATTATTTTTATAAAATATTAAATGTGTGTTTATATATTAGTGATTAAAATTTTATTTTGTATATACTATATCTGGATGCTTAGATTTATTTTTTATTTTCTAATTCCGTCTTTGCCAAATCTCAATATTAAAAATTAAGTTGTATTTTTTCTAAGTAAGAATAAGCAAAAATTTCTAATACCGGAAATATCTTTCTACATTTCTCCGTTTTGATGAATTAGTTTGAAATACTTTGTTTAGTTTGAGAAGCACGAATCCCAATTACAGAGACCTAGCTTTTTCTTGTCGGTGAAGACTTCGCTCTGAATTGTATCCCTCAAACCTTTGATTCTCTCTCAACGGTCTCTCTCATTCTTTTCTCTTTTTGAATAGATCTCTCATTATTTTCTATTTTACAAAATTTTAATATTTTCTTAAATGCTTCATAAATCCTTTTCGGTACTGCTGGCATCTCTCCATCTCTCTTTCATTTATCCGAAGCAACCTCTCTCTTTCTTTCTCTCTTTTCGTAATATCTAATGAAAATATAAACCACCTCCTACCTTCTCTCTCTCTCTCTCCCTCTCCCTCTCCCTCTCTCCAATGGCGAGCACTCCTAGCTCCCCTAAGCACAGCCAAAGCAACTCTTCATCTTCACCGGAGTTCGAGTTTTGGGGCCTTGTAGGAACAAACAACCCATCAAGTCTCCACACCAATCTCCCCTCAGCCGACGAGCTCTTCTCCGATGGCATCCTCCTTCCCCTCCAAAACCTCAACATCCCTGTTTCAGACAACAAACCGAGCTCCGATGCATCAAATTCCTTCATAGATCCATCCTCCTTCCCTTCTTCCTCTCCCTCACCCGGTCCCGCCTCCAAGAGATGGAAGGATATTTTTATAAAAGCAGCTGGTGAGAGGGAGAAAAAGAAGGAGAAAACCCGACTTAGCGTTGGCAACAATGCCGAGCTTAATATAAACCTGTGGCCCTTTTCCAGGAGCCGATCTGCTGGTAACGCTAGCAGTATCGGTTCCTGGAGCAAAAAATTACCAGTAAAGCTGGCAACAGGACGCAATGTCAGTAGTGCGCCTTGCTCCCGAAGCAACTCCCGAAACGGGGAGTTGTCGGGACCGGATGGTGCACAAATTAGCACCTCCACTGCCTCCTCGATGATCAAGAGGTGGGCCCAGACCGGTCGATTGACCCCAACCACTGGTATCCGAGTCGGTCGTGCCGGTCCCGTTTGGCAATTGCGGAGAAAGAAGCAGCAGCAAGTGCCGCAGCAGGAGATCGGGGAGATGAAGGAGAAAGACGGAGCCGATAAGAAGGATGCGAATTGCGGGAATGGCGGTGTGAAGATCCTAAATTTGAATGTAAACACGTGCATTGGTTACCGGAATCAAGCGAGCTGTAGCGACGGTGCAGCTGCTGGTAGCGGGGGCAATGCGGGGATGTTTAACTTTAAGGCCATCTTCTCTAAGAAGGTTTATTGATGTAAATAATTTGTAAATTATTGATTAGTTGGTTATGTCTTGTTAGTGCTTTTATCCTATTTTCTGAATTGTACTAGCGAATTGATGATGCATTTGGTAAGTTCAGCTCTTCTCTAGTGAAGTAGTTCCAAATATTGCATGGTATATTATTTTCATTTCTTGTTTTGTTTTCCTTTTTTGTTCTCTGTAGTGGTGAGGTGTTTAACATGAATTCACATCCTCTCAGGTACCGTAATAGGGAATCTTTTACAATTATTGGATATGGACCGTTCTTTTTAACTTGCACGAATCTCAAAGCCCAATAATACTGCCCCTGCTTTAGCCCGAAAGTTAATCTCAAACCGTAAAGTGAAGGGAATCTTTTACAGTAATGGAGAGGATACTTGTTGGTTTAACATGTGAATAATTTCTAAACAAAGCACACCAGGTATTGCAGATTCCATTTTCTCAAAAATAAAAAAAAGTTAAGATTACAGATTCCAAAAGTTGAGATTGGATAAAAAAAAAAGTTAGGTAGTAGTTGTCGGTTGCACATTGATAGCTAATTAAGGTAGTGGGTCTGTGGCCTGTGGGTGCGGTTTGATGCTCGGTTGTATTCGTTTAAACCGTGTTAAGATTCTTACGTACTTAATCTGCATGAATTTTGTATATAACAGAACAAATCTCGATGCGGATTGAACGTTTGCAACCGAGCATATAACCGAATTTGATTTGATGCCACCTGATTTCGTAATTAAGATCTCATCAACGTATAATCACTTGCCTTTTCAGCCTAAAGATATATGTACTATGCTAGTTTCCTCATATGACCTTTTCACAGATTATTAAAATTTTAAGAACCAAAACTTCTCAAGATAAGCCCAACTGCCCAAGGGCAATATGGCAAAAAAGAGTACTTCTCAAGGTGCTCGTAATGTTGTTTCATAATAAATTATTACACTATGCTAAGTTCAAGGAGGTTCTTTTTCGGAAAATATTGCTGCAACATTAAAGGAGAAATGTAATTTACAACCAATTCTTGATCTTAAAATTGTTCCACCTAGTTATTCTAGGAAATATACAAACAGAGAAATGATCTAATATTAGAAAGCAGTACGAAATTAATAATAAAGAAATCATATATATTTTAAGCAATATCTGAGCAACTTGATTCAAAATTTATATATGAATCCCAATTCCTCAAAAGTACAAGTACTATTTTAAAATATTGGATCCAACTGAAAGGGTTACCGACCGGCATGTGATCGTCACACATGCATCCTTACTGGATTGTACTATTTTTGGATGTTAGCATTCTTAAATAATATTCTCTTGCAATTCTCTCTCTATCTATTTGATTCTAATCAATTTAGTATGCTTCAGATAAAAGTTTAATAAATTGACCTTTACTGTTGGGCAGTGAACTTTGTGTACCCAGATTAAAAAATTTGATCGGGCTGAAATATAACTATTTTACAGCAAGCGGATAGGGGTGTCAAATATTTTACTGTCTTATCGAATACGGTAAATATCGAAAAAAAAATAGATTTCCTTTTTGCTGAACCCCCAACATGCACAATGAAATCATATCCTATGAGGTTACATAATATTTATGTTGAGATCCGGACCGTCTAATCAGAATCTCTGCATGAATATTACAAAACTTAGTGTATTTTATTTCGAATTGGATGATCTGAATTCTGATTGAACGATTCAGATCTTAACATAAATATTTTGTTGCCTCGTAGGATACGCACTCACAAGTCACAATCATATACAGGATTCTTATATTTATAAATATTTCCAGCGCAAAAGATATGACCGTACATTTAATCAATGGTTACGATCAAACTACTTCACTTCTATTAAAAATTTTCCTCTCGCGTGACTGTTAAAGTGCTCTATCCTCGCACTTAGGAGTATCAACGGTCGAATACGAATCAGATAGTGATCAAACCGTATCCTTATCCGCTATAAAATTTTGGATACAGATACAAATAGTTTCGGATACATATACGAATCAGATATTAAACGGATACGAATACAGATCAGATATCGGACGGATACAAATATGGATAGAAATATATTCGGATAATTAAAAACAATGTCGGTAATTTAAAATGTTATCTGGAAATAAAAATGTGATTCGAATAAATAATGTTGATACCGCAAATAAAAATATAATTGAGAATTAAAAAAGGGAACCGAATTCGGATACTTTCTTCACTTTTACAACCCATTCAATTTTATTTGCAAGTACGTATGTGTTAAATTTAATTAATTATTTAATCAACATTTGATAAAAATATGTTAATTATGAAGTGCATAATATGTACTGTGTAAAATTCTCCTGCATGAAGCTATTAGTATTCAAATTCAACCTCCTACAAAAGACATTCATTTGTATTTGGTAAAGTAAGTGCTTATTTATATTTTCTTTAAGCTAGCATTCGAATTTATTTTAGATTTTTGCAGCTAGAGTCCGAATAAAACTCCGGAATCCCGTATCTGGACATCTTAGTTCCGTGTATTCTTAGTCCCACAGCGGTACTCTAAATAATAAAGAGAACTATATAATCCGAAGTTCGAACATTTTTGTTGTCCCTTAGGCACCACTAAATTCGAAATAAATAAATTATTGCAAATAAAATAAAGTAGAAGAGTTTAAAGAAAGTTGACACAAGGAGTGATAACGGAGTTCGGCTTAAAATGCCTACGTCTCCGGGGCGTCGCAACCGCTTCTCGGTGCGCCTTTCTATTACCCAAAAGAGAAAGGTTACAACTTGTGAACCGGTGATCCCTTACAACCAACGGGAAGTCACACGGCCAACTAGAGTCGAGAACTAAGTCTCTAAGTTTGAAATCTCAAGATAAACGCTCAAGTAATCACTCTAATCTAATCTAACTCAAGATTAGTGAAGTGGATTTGAGGTTGTTTTGAGGGATATTGAAATTCGTGTTCTCACAACAATGGAGGAACTTGCTCTCACAGAAAATTAGGTTTAAAATGATTAGGGTCGGCTAGATTAATTTGAGGAGAACCCTAAAGTTCTATTTATAGTGGCAGCTTTCAAACGAGTATTCTGCC
Organism: Carex littledalei; assembly: GCA_011114355.1. Classification (NCBI taxonomy): domain Eukaryota; kingdom Viridiplantae; phylum Streptophyta; class Magnoliopsida; order Poales; family Cyperaceae; genus Carex; species Carex littledalei. The sequence goes on along the minus strand of CM022084.1, from coordinate 2,683,750 downwards.
ATAAAACGTCCCAACGATTTGTAAAACGTTGAAAACGTTTTAACTCAAATTAGGTCAAAATTCAAATATCTGTGAGAATTCCTAAAACGTCTCAGACGATTCACAAACGTCTCAGAACGTTTTCCTCTGGAGATTTATCGATCAAAATGCAAATTTGAAGTCTGAGAAATGATTTAAATCGTCCAGACGTTTTACAAATCGTCTGGGACGTTTTAGAATGTTTTTCTAGCTGTTAATCGATTCAATCTCCAGATTTTTCACATAGAAAAACGTCTGAACGTTTTGTCAATCGTTCCAACGTTTTATCCCTGTTTTTCAACATCAAAGCTACTTTACCAATTATAAATTTACAGTTTAAATGCTTGATAAATAACTTGATGATTTCTTCAGTCCAAGTGCTCTAAATTGCAATTCCAATTGTCTTGAACCTGCATTCTTTCTAATCATAGAGAAAATCGTAAAATTCAATAATTATATGTTTTGCAAATTAGTCAAATAGACTATAAGAGAATTGCTTGAAACAACAATTTTCAAGTTGTGAAGTAACTTTAATCGGACCGTGGCCGATATGTCAGGTTGTTATATTTGAAGCGGGTGTAATTATCTGTATCCGATAATATTCGGATTCGAATATCCGAATTCATCAATTTCCGATCCGTTTACACTCCTCTCACTTCTTATTTTCCCATCAAAGATACTTTAAGAGCCTGATCGGTTGCCACTGTGCCCGTGGGAAAAAAAAAAAATTCACTTAGGTCATGTTCGGTTGCATTAGGGGAAAGGGAATGGGTACATGAATGAAAAACTTTTGAACTGAATTTTACTGTTCACGTGGGAAAAAAAAAATTCAGTTTGAGTGAATTTTTTTTTTCCCACGTGAACAGTAATTTCGTTACTGCAGCCGAACAGGCCCTTACAGTGCATTTTTTTTTCCCCACGCGTACAGTGTTTCAGCCATTCAAATTGGACCCGAACCCAAGCCCATTCTTGTTCCCGCCTAGTAGCCGAACAGGCTCTCAAGCACTAAATACACCACTTGTAGAATAAGGCTGCATAATAAATTCAATGAAGGAAGAAGAGATATACATACAATTTGAGAATTTATAACCTTCTATTTTTCTTTATAAATCGGAAATAGAAATAGCCATCTTCAAGTTCGGATATTGAACATTTTCAGAACAAGTTTGTTTAAATTTTTTACTTTCTAATTAGAGAATTTTTCCTTTTAGAAGTAATAATTGCAATATATATTCGCGTCCCTAATCTTTACCATGCACATGTTCCTTATTTTTATAAAAAATATTTATATTTAATTACAAATTATTTGTATTTTATGTTAGTTGGAATAATAACTTACAAGTTGGATTTTACTCATTTGACAATATTTTTATTTAAACTATAACTTGTGAATGTATTTTACTTTTTATGCTAGTATTCAAGGTATACCTAGGAATAATTTGTAAGTATACATTTTAGTTTAGGAAGTACACAATAAGTCAATAACATAGAGTACTAACAATTTCTCTATTTGTTTCTAGTTATGAGCAAGTAAAAACAATTTATAGAGAACTTAACTTTCTTTTTTTCTGAAAAATTAAGAGAACCAGGATTGAAAATATCCGGTTAGCTAGTGGTAAATACATGTAACTGTTTTTAAAGTTTATTTATGCGTTTACTGTACGTCAAGTTGCATCGTGACCCACCAACTGTAACAGAGAATATAATAATCTGCTGTACCTAAAAAGCTATGGCCAAGAAATAGACTTAGCATTCTCTTTGTTGTGAGTCACTGATATTAATTCCTAATTCAAGAAAATAGACTTTATATCAGTCTATCATTAACCCGCCACATGGTTGGGTTATTGTTATGGGTCCGTAGGAAATCCTACACTTTCAGAGATCTTTTATTATAATTTTTTTAAGAGGGCAAGTGACAAGCTCTTAGCAGAGAGAGAGAGACTTTTGAGGAAATTGCATGCATCTTTTCAATGTCTGGTACATTTATGTGGGGTGTGGGGACCACTGTCACCATTCTATCTTCTCAAAGTAATTTAATTTCAGTACTGTTACTGCTGTAACAGCACACTGTGCTCCCTGGTTTCAATTTCTTTCATCATTCCTGCCTTTACAAACGAATTTTAAAGTTCGCCCTGTCAAGACAAGAACTATTTATTCATTATTTCTTTCTCCCGGGCAAAACTTGTTAGGCTAATATAAAATTTCCACATATCTTCGAAAAAAAAAAAAAAAACAGAGAAAAAAGGAGGATAAAAAGAAGATCACACAAAATACTGTTGCTTTTATTGTAGGAGAACTTTTTACTGGTTAATATAAAGGCGCGCTCTTATTCCATGAAAGAAAAGCGTGCGTTGAGATTTGACATCTTGACATAAGCATTGGGTGGCTCAAGGTGGAGCTTGGCAGCATGGGCAGTGGGCACATGGCGAATTTACAAAAAACAACCTAGATAACCAATTACTTAAAGATCATTTGTTGCACTCAATTTTATAAAACTTCAATAATCTATTATGCATAAACTACTTACTTATATAATTCTGACAAAATAGTTCAAACTTGAAAAATTGTCCTAGTAAAAAAAAATGATGAAGAAACATTGAAGAAAGGTACAAAAATGAAAGAGTGATATATGAAAGTGGCAACAGAAGATCTGGACATGTAAATCCAAATAATAATAAAGAGAAGATACCAATGCAGTGGCTGAAGAGTCTGTTGGTCCGTACGAAGGGGAGACAGAGCAATGCTTGCGTTGCTCCCATGTGCGCACAGATCTGGCAGTCCAATCAGAGGTGGCGCCTCATCTCTTTCTCAAACATTACCTACACCTGTTCTTAACACACCGATGCAGTTTAATGTGAGTAAAGTGGTGAGATGGTTGGGATGGACCAGGTCTGTGGAGGTGTTGACATTATTGCGGGGCTCTTTTCTGGGAAGATGGGAGGGAACATGGACACTGTCCTTTGACACATAGGCCTCTGTGTCCTTTGGGATCGGATCTGGTGTTCAGGTCCAAACAGCAGGATCGGTTTTAACCATCAGCCATCAGGTATAAACAGAGAGCAACCTCAATCAGGCAGCATGCATGTGTTGTTTTTGGGCCTAAACGCACAAATTGTACTGGTTTGAAAAATAAATTTGAAGAGGGCTGAATGTGTTGATTTTGGGCTTTACGATTTTAAATTGTATTCCTTGGGCTTTGCAAGGAATATTGTAGCTAAAAAGGCGCCCATTAGAAGTTACTAGAGGAAAGAAAATAATGAATCAAGAAAACAAAGTCAGATGCCATTTTGGATTACTGTTGCCTCTGTTCCTATTTTCAGTATATATTTTGCAAAAATCTTGTCGTAGCTGAATATAGAAGTCCTTCATTCTTTGCAGTATGTACATTGGAACTTGCAAAGCAAATCTTTTTTTAGGATTGTCTACCGCCTTTTTTAATATAAAATACAAGAGCCGCATTAGGAGCCCAAGAAAAAGGGAGATTAAAGAAACAAGCAAATTAATTTCCTCAATATATCATCTCCTTGGCTTCTGTATTTTCTGATAGCTTCAATTTTGGAAAATTAGTAGCAAGACAGCAAGCATCTCTTTCTCTGACTACCAGCACCGGCATCCTTCTCTCTGCAGAAGCCTAATATGATCAAGTGAGGAACAAGGGGAAGAGTGAGGCTATGGTGCTATGCATAGCACGGATGGCTAGTGTACTACAGCTCAATATTGTACTTTTTAAAATTCTAACGGTCGATCCGAACCGTTCAATATGATATCCATATGAATATGTACTTGCAAACTAAATTTTATATTTTTTTGAATTTTTTTACTATTTTTTTAGATAGGTAGAAAAATCAGTGTTTTCTGAAAATTCTGGACCATCAAAATTCTACCTATCTAAAAAAATAGTAAAAAAATTCGAAAAAATATAAAATTTAGTTTACAAGTACATATTCATATGGTTATCACATTGAACGGTTCGGATCGGCCGTTAGGATTTTAAAAAGTACCATATTGAGCCGTAGTACACTAGCCATCCGTGCTATGCATAGCACCATAGCCTCACTCCAAGGGGAATGTGTATATGTTATAATCAAAGTACGGCCGAAACATCGTACCATCAAACCAATTAGGTGGAGACGGCCGAGGAGGCAATTTACGAGGCTTCCGGAAGTTCTTAGAAGGCCACACAATTGGATTGAAGCCATACCCCACATTCCTTGGAGAGACATTTTGCCAGTCTTCTGGTAAATGTTTTTATTGTAGTCTGTCCTAGGAATATAATTGTATTTTTAGCTGCAGTATTCAAGCATGCATATTCAAGGAATATGATTGTATTTTAGTTGTTAATAAAAATTAATAACTGGAGTTATTAAAAGTCTAATTCCTTCATCTAAACAAAGAGACGCTTTTCTTTCTCTAAGAAAAAAATAACAGTTTTCTTGGTGGATATATATTTTAGAGAGATAGGTGGAGAATTTACGAACCCAGATACTTACAAATTTGGAACGTCTTGTGATTATTGAAAGATAAATGAATTATCCGTAACACAAAATATAAACATGGTTTCAAGATTACGCAATAAAAAAAAAGACAGAAAATGCAACTGGATTTCTATATGATCTAAGTGTACTTTTTTCCATTATTTGTCAAGATAGAAGGATGTATGAAGAGAAACAGTGTTGTCAGCCCTTTGAAGTTCTAACAGTAAATTCACAAAGCATAGGCGGGTAAAATAAAAGCTAAATGCAAACATATGTTTTTAATATTGCATATAAAATCAGCAATATCTTTCTTCACGGCTCTTGAAACTCTATCAAAATTTTATCCATTTCAGGTTGATGCCTTCTAACCTGCAAATAACATATTCAAATGTTTGAAAACAGTATAACACCTCCTTGGTTACTGACGGTGAAATTTGGCTTATCAAAAAAGGAAAGGAAAAGGTCATAACTGTACAAAATCTGAACCTGAAATTACCAGATGAGAACCATTGACCTGGCTAACTTCGACTGGGTAAGAACTGAACTAAAACCGACAAAAAAAAAATCCCAAACATGACAGACCTGAACTCTTTATGTAACACAACCTTTAAACCGCCCAACCTGAAGGCTGAACTAGGGCTGTCGGTAAGGGTAGTAGGATTAAACTTTAATCCACGCCAAGGAGATCATGTTCTGTTGTCTTAAGGAGGCTTAATCCGTAGGTAATGGCTAAGGAGGCTTAATCCATGGGTAGAGATACCTTAAGACCCCAGGCAAGAGATCAAGATTTAGGGCAAAAGGAGGCTAAAGGAGGCGACCTTAATCCTCACTAAGGAACAGATGTTTGGGAGGATTAAGTGAATAAGGAAACTAAAGGAGCCTTAAGGAGATCTAAGGAGGGTTAATCCCTCCTTGCCGAACAGCATGCAAAAGATCAAAGGAACTCTCAACTACATTAATCAAAATAATAACCAGAAATGATCAAGATTTCATAACAAGCAGTGCAAAACAGACACAGACATCAACTGACCTGCAAGACCTGTGAGAAGTATAAAGTTGTATTGTACCTTAATACCAGCCATAGAGAGAAGCCTGTGAGATGCAGTATAAACATAGTCAGAATTCTCAATCTTTTTTTCCACAAAATATATCACTTCAGATACTCCTGACTACAAACAAACAAACAAAAAATATATTTCACAGAACTTTTGGATGAAAATGGATCAGATAGCAACAAACAATATGCACATGGATCACATAAAAAACGATGCACCAGTATCACCCATGCAACCTACAATGACTTCCCTATTCTGGCTGAAATGCCTCTTAATTTATTTAGACCGAAGAAACACAAGCAGCACAAGTACCTGAATTATAATCTTAGCACACTCGTTGCATGGAAACATTGTAACATATAATTTCTGCACATAAAAGTAGAACAAAAATGAGATACTTCCAGAAAAATGCAAGTCTGGATCTAATAAAAGAATAGTCTAAGAATGCATTTGTCCAATTGAAAGGAGTGAAAGGCCTACAGTTCCATCCATGTGTTCAAACTAACACCTAAACGCTAATAATTAGCTATGGAATAAAGTAAAAGGACTTGGTTGAATAAAAGTAAAACATTTGGGAGGTAGGATGAGGAAATGTATAGTAAAAAGGACAAAAGCATAAACTATTCCAGAAAATTAGAGGATAAAAAAATGGACCTGCCCAGCAGCAGATGCATGGTTTGTGTTAAGGATAGCATTTACCTCAGCATGAACTACATATCTACACAAATTTAAAATATACATCAACAGAAAATAATCATCAAAGGACCATCATGCATACCCACTAAATTCTATAAGTATCATGTAATCTTTTCAAAACCAAGAACATCATGTACCCTCAAAACATGGCAAAATCACACACCATGCACAATCCTACCATGTGGAATCGACAAAAAGTGAGAAATAAAACCTGCTATCTCTCCTACTGTTCATGTCCCTCGTGTCCATCAACTGGCGCCCCTTTCTCATTATTTCTCTTAACAAAAAAAAGAACAGGAAAAGGGGCGCTAATCCGGATAACTTTTGAAAATACAAGGGAACGGTATAGGAGACAGATCCTTTGTTTTATTATTTCAGGGATGGACATGATCTTCTCAGGGAGCTATCAAAATGTTGCAATTTTGTGCATATAGAGAGTGATATAGATCACATGTAACAGTTTTTGAACTTGTTTCTACATTTTTAGTTATTAAACTTCAACAAGGCATTTAAGCTCTCGTGAAAATATATTGTTTATGAAAAATTGAAAAGTCAACTAGATTACCAGACTGATAAGGAAAAAGCACTTACGGAAATTTTGTCTCAAGTGGATCTCCTCTCGTTGATTTCTGAAAACAACAAGGGGAAAAATTATTAGTTAACAGTTATAATTTTGTTCTTAGGAAAAGTTCCTTGAGCTGGTATATGGCCAAATGTACAATTTAGCAAGGACCTTTGATCACTTTAAGAAAAACATTAAAACTGTTGAGTGTATTTGCAAATTTGCAAAACCGACCATAAAAAAAATTACTGAAAGCAAAAGTTGTTCAGCTTTTAAGAGAGGTTCTTGTAGAATTATTTCAGAAGGAAAGACGAAAATGACCTTGGCCCAAGGAAGCTTGTCATCAGAACAACCTCTTGGAAACCCATTATATCCAATCCCTGACTAAACAAAATTAATGACATTAGAAACCCAAAAGAGATTATATACACTATATGATAAGCAAGTTTAGGGGAACTATTTTCTGTGCTAGCAAATCAATTACAAATTGTATATTTATCTGGCATGGTACAACAGTAAGACCGTTTCATTATCAGTAGCTTGAAAATTTAGCACCACAAAAGTCTAGAAACATTAGTGGGCTATAGTAGTACATCACAGCATGTGATAAACGGTGCTAATACACAACCTTTTGTCATAGAGATTTTTGAAACTATTGGTCATACAAACATTAAACACATGTAAGAGAAATTTAATCATAATTCATAAAAAGTTACCCTTTCAATATTCAAATGAAAGAAAAAAGTAGCATTTATTTCTCACCAAGAATTATTCCATTCTGGCTTACAAGGCATGCTCCAACCTACATTACGATTATAATCTTTACAACAGGAAACTGAGATAAAGTTCAAAACATGTGGTTATATCATTACATAAATATATGTTTTTTTTTTATATATATCCTTTAATCACATCAACACAAAGAAACATTATGTCTTACGTAAAGTTCTCTCAGCATTTCAACAACTTGATAATAATAGAAAAAGCAAGTTGGGTTCTAACAGATATAGCATCATATAAAGTTCAAGAGGATCAAACCTGTCTGTTTGGATCCTTGGACCGCTTGGCTGAGAGGAAAGCAATTGACATGAAATAATCATCCCATGTAACGTATCTGACACATAATTTCAAACAAAATAAGAACTAAGGAGTGATATTCGGGCACAAATAAGAGATAGTCATTAGTGACTATGCAGGTTTTTTTCCCGTTAACCTTCAAAATAATGCACATAAAAAAATGCACAAAAGCCCCCAACTGAACCTAAAGAAAGCATCTCTTTAAAGTGTTTTTTTACAACAAAAGACAAAACTTTGGTACTAATACTACAAAATTTCACCATTTGAGGGGCTAATGTGCGAATCTGATTAATACCAAAAACAATTGAACTTAAAGATCGGAAGTAAGAAACAAGAAACCCTCTGCGTTTGGATGGATCGAAGGGATCGCACTTAGAAGCAGATGCATTGCCACAACCATTCCCGTTTCGAAGAGATGGGGGCGAATCGTTCTTCTTTGAATTGTTGCCACTGGACTTGTTAGAGGAAACTAACCGAAGAACCACAATGGAAGTTAAGGCGCCTATCAACGCGGATGAGATGGAAATCAAGGTTAGCTCTCGCGCGCTCATGGTTTTATTTTGAAGGGGGAGGAAACGAGAAAGGGAAGCGGGAAAAGAGCACTGGAGTGCCAGTGATACTAGTAGGGTTTAGACTTTTGCAATGTTACCTTCAAATTATCATGATGTTACTTATAGGTCCCGTCGGCAAAATAGAGAGATTTTTTTGAGAGAGTTAAAAGTTCTCAAATTATCATGTTGTACACATTTCAAACCTGCATGGCTGCATCTCCAACTCGAAAAGAAGTAATGTGTAAAAGTAATTGTGCTGGATTTAATTTTGAAAGATAGATATCTTGTACGGGCAAAATATGAAGCACATGGAACAATTTTTTTGGATGTCGTTAGATAATCTCTTTTATAAAAAATGTGGAGATTTAGTCTATTAACTTTTATTTAATGTTTATAAAAAAATATTATTCGTATTTCAAACTCACGACCTCCTACGTATAGAGTGTTGTCCTTTGTCATTAGAATGAAGCCTAATTCTTAGAGGTTGTTCATGTTAATTTTTAACATAAATTAAATAAACTGATATGATCCAATTTGATCTATATCACATTTGTAAATAGATTGTATGTGGATCTGTAACTGATGGAAATCCGATCATGACTCGTATTTGTATAGATTTCAATAAGATTTATGTTGTGCGTTTTTGTATTGTTGACTTATTTGAACGAAAAAAGAAAGAAAAAGTAAATAAAACCTTAGGATTGATTCTAATACATACCCTTAAAATTGCATGTCCACCCTTTATTTTTAATTTAAATAAAAATAATATAAATAAAAAAGGTGGTTAAATAAATGCTAATTTTTAAACTTTGTAGGTATGATTGGCTTGACCATTGATCTATTGTTCTAGAACCACTAAAATTTAATATATTTTGTATTTGTCACTAAACATTGATTTATTTCTCAAATTAACTTAAAATTTATTTTTTTTGTGAGCAAATTATAAATAATTTTGGGGTGAGGGCAGATTTGATAATTTGTTTTTTTTTAGGGTATTAATAAAAATGCCGGCGAGTTCCGCTGCTAGTAAAAATGAAGCTAGATCCAAAGAAAATAATTAAAAGGTAAAAGGGGCAGAATTAAAAAAAAAAAATGGAATTAGCGATTACGGAAAATTATGGTATACTTTTCATTTAAGACTTAAATATTGTTTGAAATTTGAGCAGATTGCGTGTGATGAACTTGTAGTCTAAAAATAAACATGCTTCGTGAAATTACTCGACAAAAATTGGTACATCTCGCATAAGTCATTGAACATAATTAATTTTATACAAACATAAACAAAATTAATTTTAGCGAATTGCTTTTCACCTGTGTAACTATGCAAACGAAAACCACCATATTTCAATTCAAGGGTCCTAGAATTAAAATAATTTCAAGATGTTTTTAACAAATAAGCATTCTATATCTAATTACGAGTGATTTACAGCAAAGTACGATCTATATTATATTCTTAAATTATTGGGAAGCATTAGGGACGCAAGGTAGATGTTTTAGACTAGAAGTTTGATCTGAATCGTTCAATACTAGAACAAGATTTGCGCACAAATTTTAACCCAGAGACACCAACCTTTCTTCTATTTCTATGTAGCGAGTAAATGTAGGCCTAGACAGTCAGATTCAACAATCTTTCTTGGTGGGAATATCATTCTATGGACTTTGTCATATATGTTGTTTATACTTGGGAATTTTTAAAACAACTTTGATATGTTCGATCGTGATCTGATAGTCGAAAACGTTTTAATTTTCTTTAAAAAAAAACTTGTTTTATTTATATGTTTTCAAATAGGAAATTTGGTGTCGATTGGAATGCCTAACAAATATATGATATAAATACAATGCCATCTTGGGTATGATTTGGTAATTCTAAATTCTGATATCTACTATAAAGTTATAGATTAATTAAATATTCCTATATTATTGAGAAAAGTATGCTGATTAAGATATAGTGGACCGTGAGGCATACATTTTTTGCTAAAAATCAGGTATTCGATGACTTTGTTTTCCAGAAATTTGAAACTTTTTTACATAGATCTGTGATTTTTTTTTTTATTAGAAGCGTTTTTCTCTTGTACTTTTCATTCTTGAGAAATTTGTCCAAAACTTAGGGTGCGTTTGGATGAGGTAAATAATAGTGCTAATTTGGGTTAGCGATTATTCTGAACTATTATTTTGTGTTTGGATGTGTTTGAATTAGCAACTAGAGACTATACTTTGTTTGTCTTTTGTGGATTAGCATGTTATTCTACTAATTCAATAAAAAATTGGATCAGTGACTATTCTCAATTTTGGGTTAGTTCATGTATTTCATCTCTGTTTCCTGACTTTTATTTGGGCGATGACTTTTCTTAATACATGATGAATATCATATATGAGGAGGGATCCAATTACACCATTTATATGGTGACACATCTTGACACCATATGTTTATATGTTATTTTTGTGGTTTCAAAGTCCAAACAGTTGATCCGAATGGTTCAACATGATCTCCGTATTAAAATGTGTTTGGAGACCAAATTTTACATTTTTTGGAATTTATTTAGTATTTATTAAGATGTGTACAAAATTGTTATTTTCAGACAATTATGGACCATTTTTTAATGGAATAACAGGCCACAATTTTTTTAATGGCAATGTAAACAAGCCTGTATAAGGAAGCAGCTTATCTACAACTATAGAATTCCGCATTTATGGACTCTATAACATTTTAGAAGAGCTACAAAGTACAAACTGACATGACACGGATTTGGGCTTATTAGCACCTCTCTTTGGGCTATGGTAGGGAATGAAATTTAGCAAACGCATTGATTCGCTCTACAACCTTTGGGCCTTTTTTTTTAAAATTTTTTGTAACGAACATCTTCATACCTTTCTGCTCTTTTATTTCACCATTTATTTCTTACAACATTTAAGGAGTTCTGCAGATCTATAATTAATGTGCAAGAGATGCAGTGCTGTATTGATTTATGTATGCAGATATTAATGAATATATACAATTAAAGGTCGTTTAAGCATAAGCATTTCTATGTTGGTATAAACACCTTCTATGTTAACATAAAACAATTCAGATGGGCTACAGTGCATTTCAATGTATAGACCTTATGCATTGGACTGTAAACTACTGAATTCAAAGTAAATATTCATATGAAGTGCTCAACATGTTCTCCATATTAAAATGTGCACGGAGACCAAATTGTACATTTTTTTGGAAAAATTTACTATTTTTTAAGATGGGTGTTTTTAAAAAATCTGAACCATACAAAATAACAATTTAAAAAAAATTCGAAAAAACATAAGAAAGAATTTCCAAAAAAAATATAAAATTTGATCTCCAAGCACATTTTAATATACATTGCAATGCACCATAGCACAATTCTAAACAATTTCCATCTATTATAACACTTGGATATATGGTATAAACACCTAGCATTTCAATTTTGTTTTCAGTATCATTTCTTTATTTCAATGGATGATTTTCTGGCATTTCAAGTTTAAACACCAGATTGTGCACTGTCAAGTGGTTGTATAGGATTAAAGCTAGTGTAAATACCTGAAATGGAAGTGTGTGTGTCTATATATATATATATATATAGCAATGAAAGTATAAACATCCACGTGGGATCGATGTGGATGCGGATTGAGCGCATAGACCTCCACGTGAAGTGCGGATGTGGACGCATTTTTGCTTTTTTAGAGTGCCCATTATAACTATTTGTTATTGTAAATCGTAAAAACAGTCAGATGAATGAACATAAATGATAGAGATTGAGAGACTATTAGTGCTCTCTTTTTGCCAAAGGTTCATTTTGCAACCGTGCATGGCTTTTATCATTGCAAAAAAAAAAAAAAATACTATTATCATATAGAGTAGTTCATAAATCTACTAAGAATACTATTATCATAGTAATTAAATAGTTTCAAGTAACAGATTGGTTAGGTATATCATCTGGCCGGAGGCGAGTACGTACTGTTTTTCTTTTGGAAAAACAAGAACCCCCCCCTTTTTTTTTTTTTTTGAAGGTTGGCTGAACAAGAACCTGTTTTATTGTTCAAATTTTTTCCTGCACGAATCTCAACGAAAATCAAGGTTGGATGAAGTAAAACAGATTATTCAAGGTGGCATCTGTGTGTCTGTGAGTTGATTGCTCAAGGTGCCAATACGTCTCATCCATCAGTCAGGGTAGTCACTAGTGATTAGTGACCATCATCATAACTCATAAGCGTGCCATATACGGCGCTAGCTCCTCTTCTCATGCTCTGTATCAAAATTACGCCATTAGGTATATTTTGGATTTATCCTTAAATCCTGCAGCAGCTGGTAACCGACTAGCCCTGGGGACCCGCTGTCATTCAGTGTGGATCCCCGTTGGCCTCCCCTGTTTCAACCAAAACATGTGCATAAGACCGGAATTTTATAGTATTATAGTTGTATTTTGTACTTCGTTAAAAATGAATGGTTATATATGGCTTGACAGGCTTTCTAAATTTCTTGTTTGATAAGTGCCTGAATTTTACTTTGTCATTGCAATCGTCTTTTGTTGGAGTAACCATTCTCTACGGTAACTAACGTGGTTGCTTTGAGATTCGCACGGGGCATAATGAACGGTTCAGATTTAACCTGACGGGGTCAGGTGCATCTGTTTTTTCTCTGTTTTTCTTCAATTGAATCATTTTTTATAAGTGAACCTCTACCAATTATCGTTAGCCATATCCGTCACATTTTGAACCAAATCAAATTTCACAAAGAAAGCAAATAAAAATGCCTGAATTAAAACCAAATCAAATAGCACATAGAAATCAATATATCCGTCACATATTGAAACCAAGCATATGAATCGGCCTTAACCATATATTTATCCATGTACATATCTAGTCAGGGGCCTACTTAAATAATTACTTGTGCTGGTTCAAATCATAGTTAGTATGGCACATGGGAAACTGATAACCTGCCAAGGTACATAAAGCATTGCTAGCCTTTCTCAAGCAACAGCCTTGCAAAGCACTCCTGGTACTGGTACAATTACGCTCTTCACCTTTTTGCTCATGTCTCTGGGATCTGCCTTAATTACTTTCACCAAAAAGAGTTCAAAACAGACACCACATATGAGCTTGAGTGTGCTTGCTACATGGTCTTTGTTTTTGTAAGCCAATTAATTGAATCTTTTGTGGTTGCATTGATTCGTTGAACACTTGAACCCCTGCCTAGGAGGCATGTCAATCAACCAAACAATCATCTCTGGTAAAGCTCTCCAGTTTTGTTAGCCAGATCTTAGCACTGGTAATTTTCTTTTTCTTTTATCTTTTTGCGGCAATAGTTGTCACGTTCATCAAAAAGATTCTAAATATCTAATTTTCTCATAGATACTTGAAAACTGTTTTTTTTTTTTTTCTCACTAAGAAGTAAAACAAACAACATTTCTCATTTCTTTAATATAATATTAAACTTTTATTTAAAATTATTGTTAATTTTGTATTTTAAAATGGAAAGACTAATTTATCCTTTTCTTCAAACGAACACATTCTTACTGCACAAATACGATCAATATTCTTTTATTACATTCTAGTCAATTAAATGTAGAATGTTAAAGTACAAGTTTAGCTAATGAATAAATTCATAGAAATTGATTCACGAATGTCTTAAATATACGAAAATTTAAAATTACATATATAAATTCAAGAAAACTGCGGACTTAGTGTAGTGGCAGAAGTCCTCTCCTCTCTTCGAAGAGGCGCATGTTTAATTCTCGAGAATAACAACTAAAAGATGTTGGAGGTGTACCGGTGTACCGAGACCTGATATGTGTAAATTATATACACTTTCGATCTAGTTTTTATCATAAAATCATACCAAATATCTTGTATTTGAATAAAAAGTGAATAGAATATACCTAGAATTAAGTTACTGCGTTCGCTCGGCTTTACAATGTAGAAACGATGAAAAATAAAGAAAAAGGCTCCCAGTGCGGACGCACTCACCTCCAGTGCGGACGCACTCAGTACTTAGACAAATTTCCAGCATCGCAGAACTTCACAGAAAAAAGTCCGAGCCTAATGCGTCCGCAGTCACCTCCAGTGCGGGTCAGATCATCCGCACTCACTACTTAGCTGATTTTTGCAAGTTTCAGATTCTTCGGGGAAAGAGAAAAGTCCGAGGCTAGTGCGGACGCACTCAGAGAAATACGCAGAAAATCCAGAAAGGGAAACTTGGAACCAAAGGAAAGTTGGAGCCAGTGCGGCTCAGACCACCCGCACTCACCACCAGTGCGGACGCACTGGACCCCCAGACAGCCAGAAATTCACGTTTT